>CM022302.1:369091000-370291000 GCA_011799875.1 Thinopyrum elongatum | reverse complement strand
GTCCGCGTCGAGATGACAGCGGCCCCGCAGGCGAACATCTCCCCGGCCCTCGGGCCCTGCTGCTTCAAGGAGAAGAAGCGCACCCAAAGGTCGATCGTGGGCTCGACCCCCAGGTACCCCTCGCATAGGGTGACAAACCCCGAGAGCTGCAAGATGGCGTTCGCGCCCAGATGGTGCGGCTGGAGCCCGAAGAAATCCAGGAAGGCGCAGAAGAAATTGCTCGCGGGAAGGCCAAACCCGCGCTTGAAATGCGTGTAGAAGACCACGCGCTCGGTCCCCTCGAGCCGCGGCTCCTGCTCGCCCCCCGGCAGACGCACGACTACATCCGTCTCCCTCGGCAAGCGCTTGGTGTCGCGCAGATACTGGACGTCCTCGGCGGTAATGGAGGACCCCATCCACGAGCCCGACGGCAGTGCCATCGATGGTGCGGGGCGGAGCAGGAAAGGAGAGAAAAGGTTGACGATGAAGTTTTGCTCGAAGCGGCGGAGTGTCGCAGCGCGCGGCGGTCGCAGGAGCAAAGGGAGGGGGAAGAAGATGGGGAGCGCGAGCGAGACTAATCTCCGCCCCGCCCCCCTCCCAATTTATAAGCCACGGCCAGAACGTGGGGAAGTGGGATCGTTTGCGCTCGCCCCTCCCACTTCCCCGCAATAAGTGCACACGAACTACGTGCAATAACTGCCTCAAGAATGGCAACCGACCCGCGGACGCCGCAATAAATACGCGCGCGTGGGCCGAGGGCGCATAGTGGCGGGCCCCCGTCCATCACCCTGTCCCGTCGCGCGCGTGGCCTGCCAGGCCCCTTCAGCTGCCGAGCGCCACATGGCGCCCGCGCCGAGCCCGAGAGAGTGCTTCAAGATTCGATGGACTCCTCGGTTTCTCGCCCGCGCCGGGATGCCGTGATCCGGCTTCCGGAAGCGTGCACACAGTGGGTGTTGCCGGACCCGACGGTCGCAAACTTCGCCATCGGCTGCCCTCTCAGGGGGGGAAACTGCGAAGGCCCTCCTACTCGAAGCCGGCGGACCTTCACAGCTTCGGGGACTACTATCGGGGGGATGAACCCCGGGCAGGCAACGGAACCCGGATCCATTTTAAAAACATCGGGGCCAGCATCGCCCCTCAATCCGGCTTGCACTTGGCCGGGTTCCTCGACCCGGCCAAGTCCCTCAACCCGGCCGAACTCTTCGACCCGACCAAGACGGCAACCACTACTGGAATCTGGTAATTTGCCATCTGCCACCTCTTTGCCATCGGCCAGCGGACGGCAAAGAGCCTCTTTGCCATCCGCTTCCACATAGCGGACGGCAAAGAATGTGCAGATGGCAAAAAGTCTATTTGCCGTCCGCTGTTTCTTTGCCGTCAGCCAGCTGACGGCAAAGAGCTAGAAGGCAGACGGCAAAGGGCCAGGTGGGCCCCACAGGGCACGGCGTGGCTAGGTCAGCTTCTTTGCCGTCTGCCTGGTCTTTGCCGTCTGCCTTCTGGACCTTTGCCGTCCGCTGGCGGACGGCAAAGAAATGGCCCAGCTAACGGCCGTCTCCCCCCTCCTATGCTCGCTCTCTGTCTCTCCGGCCCCACCCGCCCCTCTCTCTCCCCTCTCTCCCAACTCAACCGCGCAGCGCCCCCAACTCAACCGCGCCCGCGCTTGCAATGCCGCCGTCGAACAACGCGCCCGCCTGGACGCTGCCGCCCCCCACCCGCCGCAGCACCACCCCGCCGCCCCGAGCCCTGCGGCCCCGTCGCCACCACCGACCGGCGCCCACAGTAGCGGAAGAGATGGATGCACGTGCACGCATACGGTGGACGCCGCACAGCATATGCAACCCACCACGCCACCGGAGCCCTGCGGCCTCGTCGCCACACAACGCTCGGCGCCCCATCCGCCCGGCCAGCGCCCCCGCCGCCCCGAAGCCCTGCGGCCCCGTCGCCACCCCGCCCAGCGCCCCTCCGCCCGTCGGCGCCCTCCGCCGCACCGACGAGCAACCCCGCGCCCCTGGGCCGCCGCAGGCGGCCCCTGGCCGCACCCCTCTTCTCCTCTTTTTTTTGTTTTTTCTGTTTTTTTAGTTTAGATTACTTTTAGTTTTGTTTTAGATTTAGTTTAGTTTAGATTACTGTTAGTTTGGTTCTATATTTAGTTTAGTTTAGATTACTTTTAGTTTGGTCTTAGGTTTAGTTTAGTTTTAGGTTTATGTTTAGTCATGAAAAAAACTAAGAATAATTAGAAGAAGAGGAGGAGAAGAAGAATAGCTAGGTTTAGGTGTAGTTTTTTCCTGTTTTGTTTTAGGTTAATTAGTGCTAGGTTTAAGAAGAGGAAAAAGGAGAAGAAGAAGAAGAAGAAGAAGAGGAGGAGGAGGAGGAGGAGAAGAAGAAAGAAGAAGAAAAAGAAGAAGAAGAAGAAGAAAGAGAAGAGGAGGAGAAGAAGAAGAAAGAGGAGAGGAGGAGAAGAAGAAGAAGAAGAGAAGAAGAAGAAAAGGAAAATTGTATACATATTATGTTCATGATTATGATACACTTAAATTGTATACATATTATTATGTTCATGTCAGGTATCCAAATTTTTTATGTTGTACTAATTTCGTTTACTTTTTGTCATTGCAGGTGTTGACAGGATGGTGGGCAAGGGTCCAGAGCGCCCCGAGCCTCCTGCGAGCGCTACCGGGAGGGGTGGTTGAATTATTGCAGCGCAGCCCCTCCGGAGAGCGGTGCAGGACGGTATGCAGACAGCTGCGGCGGGCGCTTCTTCTACGGCTGGGAGAGGTCGGGGGAGGACGAAGAAGGCTGGTAGAGGTGGACGTGGCAGTGGGAGAGGTAGGAAGGCTGCTACGCCTTCGTCGCCGCCACCCTCAGCTCATTCACCTGACCACAGGAGTGCTCCGTCTTACGTGGACCCTTGGACTCCGGTCCATGAGCCTCCGGTCGCTGATCCTTCGCCGCACCAGACTCGGGTCGCCGACCCTTCGCCCCACGTGAGTCCGGTCCTAGAGTCTTCGTCCCAGAAGACTCCGGTCACGGGGTCTTCGTCCCAGAAGACTCCGGTCACGGGGTCTTCGTCCCACGAGACTCCAGAGGCTAGTGGCTCGGAGGATGGTAGCGAGGACACCTTTTCAGAGGATAGCTACAGCGACGACGAGCTGGTTGAGAACGGCAAGAAGGTCTACAAGCGTGGCTGTACAAAGCTCCCGCCCGTGCCGACGACCCCCGACTAGAGGTGGTTGATTGCGCCTAAAGGGTTGAAGTAAGTGCATTTACTATTTTTTAACCTTTTGCCTTCATGTTCCTTCAAATTAATATCTAATGCGTTGGCCTTGTCATACTGCAGGGGCTAGGTACGCCCCCGTGGTTCCCGTAGGCCCAACCAGGTCCTTGGTGTGCTTTGCCGGCAGCACTTCCCTGGGTGGGTCACGTTGCCTGGTGAGGGTCAGGTTCCACAGCTAGCACTGACCTGGGAGCTGTACTCTGTTGCCCCGGCCCCGCCGGAGGAGAGGGTCGACGATGTCTTGTGAGAGACGGTGGCGGACATTGTGTTCCGTCGGTTTTGGGTAATTTCTCCTTTACGGAATTAAAAATCAACACTACCTAGTGATTGTACTAATCAGTGTTGTCTTGTTTGATTGCAGACCTTCTACAGGGTTTCAGAGGGAGAGCAGGAGGCCGCGTGTATGGTTGTCGAAAACGAGTGCAAGCGCCTACTTCAGAACTTAAGGCACGAGGCTCGGGTGCAGGCCATTCGAGACTACTACGCCTCGAAGGGTATTAGGAGGGGCAAGCAGAAGTGTCGCGGCAAGTTTCTGAGTAAGGATAAGTACATGAAGGTAATTACCTATTCTTAAGGCCTTGAACTTAGTTTTCTTGATTTGATTCGTAGGCGTAGCGATGAAATTTCTCTTGACTCACTTAGGTGCCCCCGAGATGGTGTGTGGATAAGATGGACTGTTGGGAGGCGTTGGTGGATGCGTGGTGCTCTGCCCAATGGAAAGTCGAACACCAAAGGGCCAAGGATAAGCGCGACCAAATGGAAGGTGTGCCACACCATCAAGGGAGCTCCAACCTGTTTGAGTACGGGGATAACTGGGTATGTGGTTTGCTATGATTCATGCAATTCATTCTTCATGCTAGATAGTTCATTTATGACATATTTAGCAATAAAATGACATAATAACCTTAGATAGCTCTATAAAATGACTTAATATGCTTTAGTCAGTTAAAAAATGGCATAACTACCTTCGATAGCTCAATAACGACCTCAACTAATCTTAGCTAGTTCATTCATGACATAATTAGCTCTAAAATGACATAATAACCTTAGGTAGCTCAATAATGACATAATTAGCATACTTTGGTCAAAAATGGCATAATAATCTTGGTTACCTCGAAAATGACCTAAACTTAGCTTATTTTCCTCGAAAATGACATAATAACCTTTCTTAGCTCCAAAATGACCTATTTACATAGCAATATCATTCTTCATGCTGCTTGAGCCCTTAACTAATATTTTGTTCCTCTCTCTCAGGCGCACCACCATAAGAAGCCTGTGCCAGGTCTGTTCGACCTCTATGGCATGGCCCATATGGCCCCGTACAAGAAGGCCAAGCCATTCACGGAGTCTGACCTAGATGATCCAGAGAACTTCACCAACAAGACCTCCCACCACAAGCTTGTGAAGTACAGACACGAGGGGAAGGCGAGGAAAGGGAAGGACTTTAACCCGAGCCAGGATCCTTTTGATACAGAGCTGGTGATGAAATCTAGTGGCGGGAGGTCCCATGGCTCTCTAGCCATTGGTGATGGACTGATACATTGTCCTAAGACTCTCCCGCAGATCAAGAAGCGCCTGAGTAGCTCTGATCCTGAGATAACGCCTCGTGCACGGCCCGCGGAGATCGCCATGGCGGTTAGTTATACGGACTCTCTCACCTTTCCTCCATTACATTGTGTGTGCGTCCGTCGATGATTACAATGCTAACGAGGAGTGGTGTGTTGCAGGCTATTGTTGAGAAAGAGAGATTGAAGACGAAGGAGCTTCTGGAGGAGGCAAAAAGGGAGGCACAAAGGGAGGCGGCGGAGAGGAAGAGGGAGATGGAGGAGAAGATGGCTAAGCTGTTGGAGGAGGAGAGGAACCGGAACGACAGCGCTAACCGGGCCCTATACGAGCTCATCGTGGTACGTTTCTCGTGCATATTAGCCCAATCATGCACGTAATGTTCGCATTACTATCTAATATGACTGACTCGTGACAACCAAATGTGCAAAGCTTGTGCGAGAAAAACGGTCAGGCCCCTCCGCCGATGCCCTAGATTGCTCCGGCGACCACGGTGAGTTTGATTTGAATGGTTGTTGCTTACTACTATTCACATTTCAGTTTGCAAACTTGCTAACGAGACATTATGGGAAATGATCTTTGGTGCAGTATGGCTCCCGACAAGCATCGACCACTCCTTCTGCCAATGCCGGAACCCCGACCGGTCCTTCACCTCCGTCTGGCACTGGCGCAGCCCCGACCATTCCTACATCTCCGTGATAACGGTATTTTTCTTCTTAATTAGTGTGTTTAGTCCATTTGTAACATAATTTAGCCTATTTAGTCCACAAATGACATAATAAGATGAAGAAAATCAAGGAAGAGGAAGGAAAGAAGGAATAGGAAGAAAAGAAGAAGAAGAAGATCTTCTTCTTCTTCTTCTAGTCTTCTTCTTCTTCTCCTTCTTCTAGTTTTCTTCTTCTTCTTCTTCTTCTCCAAAATGAAGTTAGCTCTAAGTTATATAAAAAATGGCATAATATGCTTAGTTAGGTCAAAAATGGCATAATTAGCTAGGTAAGCTCAAAAATGGCATTTTTCTTCTTATTTAGCCTATTTAGTCCATTTATGACATAATTTAGCCTATTTAGTCCACAAATGACATAATAAGATGAAGAAAATCAAGGAAGAGGAAGAAAAGAAGGAATCGGACGAAAAGAAGAAGAAGAAGAGAAAAGAAGAAAACTTCTTCTTCTTCTTCTTCTTCTTCTTCTCTCTTCTTCTTCTTCTTCTCCAAAATGAAGTAAGCTCTAAGTTATATCTCATAATATGCTTAGTTAGGTCAAAAATGGCTAATTAGCTAGGTAAGCTCAAAAATGGCATTTTTCTTCTTATTTAGCCTATTTAGTCCATTTATGACATAATTTAGCCTATTTAGTCCACAAATGACATAATAGATGAAGAAAATCAAGGAAGAGGAAGAAAAAGGAATAAGGAAGAAAAGAAGAGAAGAAGAAGAAGAAGAAGAAAGAAGAAGAGAAGAAGAAGGAAAGAATAAGAAGAGAAGTAAGAAAAGAATAAGAAGAAGAAGAAGGAGAAGAAAAGAAAAGAAGAAGAAAAAGAAGAAGACGAAAAGAAGAAGAAGAAGAAGAAGAAGAGAAGAAGAAGAGAAGAAAAAGCTTCTTTTCTTCTCCTTCTTTCTTCTTCTTCTTCTAGTCTTCTTCTTCTTCTTTTTTTTCTTCTTTTTCTTTCTCCTCTTCTAGTTTTTCTTCTTCTTCTCCAAAATGAAGTAAGCTCTAAGTTATATCTCTAATATGCTTAGTTAGGTCAAAAATGGCATAATTAGCTAGGTAAGGTTAAAAATGGCATTTTCTTCTTATTTACCTATTTAGTCCATTTATGACATAATTTATCCTTTTAGGTCCACAAATGACATATAAGATGAAGAAATCCAGGAAGAGGAAAAAAAGAAGGAATAGGAAGAAAGAAAGAAGAAGAAAAGAGAAAGAGAAGAGAAGAAGAAGAACTTCTTCTTCTTCTTGTTCTTCTTCTTCTTCTTTCTAGTCTTCTTCTTCTTCTTCTTCTTCTTAGTCTTTCTTCTTCTTTCTCTCTGTCTTTTCTCTTCTTCTTCTCTTCTTCTAGTTTTTCTTCTTATTCACCAAATGAAGTTAGCTCTAAGTTATATAAAATGGCATAATATGCTTAGTTCACTCAAAAATGGCACAATTAGCTAGGTTAGCTCCATTTTACCTAAGTATGCTTACTTCTTCTTCTTCTTCATTTTCTTCTTCTTCTTCTGATTCTAGTCTTCTTCTTCTAACTTTCTTGTTTCCATTTTGCAGATTTAATTCACTATATGGAAGCTTGCATGGATGCATGGAGTGCTTGTTTCCCTTACCTATGAACTTGTTATATGGATGCATGGAACAATGTGTTGGATGAACATTGTGATATGTAATATGTATATATGGATGGAACTATGTTTCTTATGTATATATGTATGTTGTCATGGATGGAGATAGATATGTATATGTATATCTGTGTGTTGGATACATCATATATGTATATCTGTGTGTGCCTGTGAAAAAAATATATATATGTATATCTGTGTTTGAAACCCTGTCAAATTAAATGGATTCAAATAAAAACAGGGGATACATAGCCTCTTTGCCGTCTGCTAGCGGACGGCAAAGCTCTTTGCCGTCCGCTAGCAGACGGCAAAGAGGACACGTGGCAGCTACCTATGAAACCTGGGAACACTGGCTGCCTATTTGGTCACTTTGCCGTCTGCCAGCGGACGGCAAAGATTCAAATCACTTTGCCGTCTGCCAGCGGACGGCATAGCTGGCCACGTGTCAGCTTCCCAGTACTGCCTAGCTGAGCTGTTTCCCGTCTGTCAGCGGATGGCAAAGAGCTTTGCCTCTTTGCCGTCCGCTGGCAGACGGCAAAGAGCGCCGTTAACCCCCTAACGGCTCTCACGCCACCGCACTGCCATCAGCTGTCTTTGCCGTCTGCTGTCCTCAGATGGCGGACGGCGTAATCCTTTGCCGTCCGTTTCTAAAAAGCGGACGGCAAAGAAGGCCTTTGCTGGCATGCTTTCAGCCAGAAAGTTTGCCGTCCGTGATACATGCCTTTGCCGTCCGCCATGGCGGACGGCAAAGAACCAGATTCCAGTAGTGAACCCGGCCCTGCCGGCTGGCGCAAGCTGGCCGAACCCGGCGCACCAAGACTTCTCCAGCAAGCTAGCTCCCCTGTGGCATGTTACTCAACCTGGCCACGGGTCGGCTCCCGTCCCATCCAAGGCAGGCGATGGGACGAGTCTCCAGTAAAAGGGATGAGCGAGGCGATAGTACCCCACCAACCCCTCTGATCGACAGAGGCATGGCAATAGTGCCCCACCTGCCCTACTGACCGAGGCCGGTGTGGCTACAGCACGCCCATCGTCACCGCTGAAGCCAGCAGACGGCGACCTGGCAGTGCGCCACTGTAGCGGACTCGACCCGGCCACTCCGTGGCGATCGATAAGACGGCAAACAGTGCCTCTTGGCACACGGGGCTGCGGCCGGAAAACCCGGCGAGCCCTGACACCCGGCGGGTCCCAGCACCGGCTTCCCGAATGATGACAACCCGGCACCACGGCCTTGTAACTTTACCATTGTAACCCTGGGGGTTGACCTATAAAACCCCCCAAGAGGACTCATGTACAAGAGAGAGGCAACTCACATAGACACACGCGCACACCAGGGAAGGGAGCAGCCTAAGCCTTGGCTAGCCTTCCTTCTTCCTCCAAACAGCTCAAGGAGCAACTCTGTACCGATACATATAAACCACGCTCAGCAGGACTAGGGGTATTATCTCTCCGGAGAGCCCCGAACCTGGGTATGTCTTGCGTCCCTCGCTCGCTCATGCCGACCCCGCCTCTGGAGCCCACCGGTGCCCTCGAGCCTCCTCCTCTCTTTAGCCATCCTTTGGCATCTACCGTGCGCCCACCACGACACTTTTTCTTTGGAGTTTCCTCCGAATCTCGACTAGATGAGCCCCTTAACCACCTCCTCATGGTTCTCTTTTTCTCTGAAAATTTCTGAAATTTTTAGTGACTCAAAATAAAAGTGAACCAAACTCAACAAAATTGATAGCAACTACTCCTATATGTGTCTAGAGGCTATACCATGCAACAAAACAACTTTGAACCATATAAATTTGACATGCCAGCTCAAGAACATGGTCACCACAGCAGCAAAAATTTGCAATATATAAAGCACTAGAACAAAAACTAATTGGACCATTGGAGGAGTCACATACCGATGAACAATCCCCCAAAACAGTTTTAGAAACGGAGCTCCGAGCAAGGAGATCGAAAATGGCAGCAAGATGAGCAAGAACACGGGTTGGAGCAATGGTGTGATTTTTTTGGAGGAAGAAGAAGTGCATGGGCGGCTGGAATAAGTGAGGGGGCCCAAGTGGGCCCCAAAAGCCTGCATGGCGCACCCAGGGGGTAGGCGTGCCCTGTGAGCTTGTGGCTCACAGGTGCACCCCCCCTGGGGTGTGTTCAGTGCCAATTTTTTTCAAATATTCTAGAAAAAATCATGTAAAAGATTTTAGGGCATTTGGAGAACTTTTATTTTCTGGTCATTTTTTATTGCACAGATAATTCAGAAAACAGTAAAATAATACCATTTCTACTGTATTAATTCTAAATAACAGAAAGTAAGAGGTGGGTACAGAAAGTTGTGTATACTAAATTCATCCATCACATGCCCGTCAAAAGGAATCCATCAATAAGGTTGATCAAGTCTTATTAACGAACTTCTTCCGAATGACATGAAACCGGAGAATCTTCGTATAGCACTAGGTTACCTCAACGGGGATATGCATGTCCCCAACAATAAGAATTTCATATTTCTTTTTGACAGTAGGAATAGGGAATTCAAATCCTCCAATAGTAATTGTTGAAATTTTTCCAATAGAATTGATACTATTCACTCGAGGTTGTTTCTTCGAAAAGTGTACCGTATGCTCATTACTGTTGACATGAAAAGTGACATTGCCTTTGTCGCAATCAATAATAGCCCCTGCAGTATTCAAAAATGGTCTACCAAGGATGATCGACATACTGTCGTCCTCGGGTATATCAAGAATAACAAAGTCTGTTAAGATAGTAATATTTGCAACTACGACAGGCACATCCTCACAAATACCGATGGGTATAGCAGTTGATTTATCAGCCATTTGCAAAGAGATTTCAGTTGGTGTCAACTTATTCAAATCAAGTCTACGATATAAAGAGAAGGGCATAACACTAACACCGGCTCCTAAATCACATAAAGTAGTTTTAACATAGTTTCTTTTAATGGAGCATGGTATAGTTGGTATTCCTGGATATCCTAATTTCTTTGGTATTCCACCCTTAAATGTATAATTAGCGAGCATGGTGGAAATTTCAGCTTCCGGTATCTTTCTTTTATTAGTGACAATATCTTTCACTTAGCAAAAGAGACATTTTCAAAATATCAGTCAAACGAAGGCGCAAAAAGACAGGTCTAAGCATTTCAACAAAGCGCTCAAATTCTTTGTCATCCTTATTCTTTGAAGCTTTAGGAGGAAAGGGCATGGGTTTCTGAACCCATCACTACAAAAAAAAGACACATCCGTGACATTTTGGGCCGAACGAATTTTTTTCTGTCATGCCTATGACACTTCTATGACGATAATTGTGACAAAACAACGTATCATCATAGATGTGGTGGGCCTACTTCTATGACAAAAAATCATGATAGAAAATGGGCTTTTCGTACTGGGCGGGCCGAGGACGCACCTGCATGACATTCTTTGGGTCGTCCATGACGGAAAAAATAGTGGTAGAAGCGAGGGCGAGGAAAATATCGGGGAGCTCCCGGTTACGGTGGGTGGTCGGGGCCGAGCGATGCACGGAGGTCTGCGCGTTTCTCTTGTACACGTATGCGTGTGTGTGCTAGGCATTGGGCTCTAACTGAACCCAAGCGAGGCGTTCGCTTACTGAACCCAAGCGATCGATCCCTTGGCTGTTAACTGAACCCGAGCGATTCCTTCGCTACCACTGCTAGTTGAAGCCGATCGAACCAACTGCCTCTTGATGAACAGTGACCGTTGTTGGGGGTTAGATGAACAGTTCCTGGTGGGGGTTGGATGAACAGGACCCCATGGTAGTAGAGGCCGTTGCCGCTAGATGAATAGGATCCCGATCGAGGAGGTGGGGGTGGATGAACAGGACCTCATGGAGGGCTGGTTGAACAGTTGCCGGTGGAGGCTGGATGAACAGTAGCTGGTGGAGGCTGGAGGAAGTCGACGGTGGATGAGCAGTAGTAGGTGGAGGCTGGAGGAAGTCGACGGTGGATGAACAGTAGCCCATGGAGGCTGGAGCGAGGCAGTAGACGGTAGATGAACAGTAGCCCGTGGATTCCCGTTTTGGGTACGCCACACCCCTCCCGATGAACAGGACCCCGTTTCAACTGTAGGCGCTCATCCGTTTCCTCCGTTTTGCGGTACGCCACACCCCTCCCGATCAACAGCACCCCGTTTCGACCGTAGGAGCTCGAACACAAGTCCGTTTCCTCCGTTCTGCGGTACGCCACACCCCTCCCGATCAAAAGGACCCTGTTTCGACCGTAGGAGCGCGAACAGAAGTTCGTTTCCTTCGTTCTGCGGTACGCCAGACCTCGTTTTGGCTGTTCCATCCAAGCGGTTGGCTCCCGATGAATAGGACGTATTCCGACCCAGTCTGTTGCCTCCCGATGAACATGATGTTGTTTCCTCCGTTCCGACCCAGCCGGTTGGCTGCCGATGAACAGGACGCCGTCGTTGTACGCATTAGAGACACCACCCGTATGTACACACGTAACCGTATTTACTTTCTTGCGGCATGGCTGCACGTACGTGTACACGATATAGACGGGACTGCGTGACATGCTACATCCGTGCCTCTACTATGACACGTGCTATTCCTTACTCGGCAACGGTTCATCGCTGCAGAGAGACCGATCGACCAGTATGTACATACACGTTCGCGACCAGACAGACAACCCTACGTACGGTTCGACCAGGTGGGTCCCAGCTGTCAGGGAGGATAAGGAGGCACTTCCTTGCATGCGAAGATATAGCTGGTGGGTCCCAGCTATGGGGGGGAAGAATCTTTTTTTTGCCCATAATATGGACGCTTTTCCTTGCGTGCGAAGATGTAGCTAGTGGGTCCCAGCTGTCAAGGGGGAAACATTTTTTTTTCACAAAATATGGCAGCCCTTTCGGTGGGTCCCCTTTGTCAGGTGGTGGAATCATTATTTTGCGCGTAATAAGGAGGCACTTCCTTGCTGCGGCCGTGGACCCACTTGTCAGCCTCTCCACATACAGTCCTCTTTCGATGGAAGTCGTTCCTTGACCACGTTGACCACGCCGCACCGAGAGCACCAAGGCGGTGGACGACGGCGAGGCCTAGGAAGGGAATGACCCGGAGCTGGGGAAGACTCGGCAGTTGTTTCCCACGCGGACAGAAGTACGAGGGTTTACTGGTTCGGCTGCAGTGTGAGGTTGTCATCGCCGGAGAATAACAGGAGGTCTGGGTGAGTATAGGGATGGCCAGGCCAGCGATGGGAGTAGGGTGGGGCGATGAGGCCTGCGCGGCAACACAACCATCCATGGGATGCAGGAGTAGGCGGCACGACCAGCGATGGATTGGGCGGCTGGAGAAAGAAGACCCGAGGTTGAAGAAACACGACGGCCGTTGGATGGACATCGCACGGTCACTGCAGCTAGAATCATTTATATTGACTAAGTTGACAAATCCTTTGTCCGCGTCAACTTAGTAGGCCCACAAGTCAGCCTCCAAATATGGTGGGTCCCAGCTAGCAGGGGGAGTATTCATTTTTTTGTGCGTAATAAGGAGGCACTTCCTTGGGTGCGAAGATATAGCTGGTGGGTCCGAGCTGTCAGGTGGAGGAATCATTATTTTGCGTGTAATAAGGAGGCACTTCCTTGCGTGCGGCCATGGACCCAACTGTCATCCTCTCCACGTGCAGTCCTCTTCCGATGGATGTCGTTCATTGACCACGTTGACCACGCCGCGCCGAGAGCACCAGGGCGGTGGACGACGGCGAGGCCTAGGAAGGGAACGACCCGGAGCCGAAGAAGACTCGGCAGTTGTTTCCCACACGGAGGGGAGTACGAGAGTTTACTGGTTCGTCTGCCGTCGCCGGAGAATAACAGGAACTATGGGTGCGTAGAGGGATGGCCAGGCCAGCGATGGGAGTAGTGTGGAGTGGTTAGGCCCGCGCGGTAGCATAGTCGGCCACGGGAGGCATGAGCAGGCAGTACGGCCGGCGCTGGTTTGGGTGGCTGGAGCAAGAAGACCAGAGGTTGAAGAAGCAGCACAGCCGTTGGATTAACATCCAACGGTCACTGCTGCTAGAATCGTTTGTGGACTAAGTTGACAAAGCCTTTCGTGCACGTCAACCTAGTAGACCCACAAGTCAGCCTCCAAATCTGCCACAAACAGCATACATCCCAAAATTTAAAAAATAAACATACCATAATTTAAAATCCAATGAAATTTTACCCGCACAAAAACAATGAAATTTAAAATATCAAAATCCAAAAGAAAAAAGTAATTTGGAACTAATTGCATGTTTGCTATATTTTTCATTTTACAGCCCATTTCTTATTACTTATAGCCCATTTTCTGGGCAAACCGAATGCATTCCTCCTCGTCTTGAAAGATTTCCGGCCCAGCAGGGTGTAGAAAAGCAAGTAGGCCTCCATTGGTTATTCTGCAAAAAACAAGATAGCTGGGCTAGCCATTTTCAGAAAGAAAAAACAAAACTGGGCTGGTCATGTGGTAAACATATGAAATAAAAGCCTGGGCTAGACGGGCCACAGCTCCCGCACAACCCAGTTGATACCCTGCTCCATCCCGAAAACAAAAAAAAATATTGCGCGAGCTGCTGGGTCACGGTTGTCAGCCGCTCCTTGTGCAGCTATCTCGCTTATTGACTACGTTGACAGTGGCGTGCGACCCAGATGTCAGGAAACCATCAGGAGGAACCATTTTTTTCTTGTAATAAAGGAGGCACTTGCTTGCCTACTGCCATGATCCTGGTGGGTCCCTACTGTCATCCTCACCATGTACAGTCATCTCCTTATTCCTCTCGGTTGTTGACCATGTTGACACCACCAGAGGGCAGCGCCGCGGCGAGCAAACCAAGGCGGAGGACGATGGTGAGGCCTCGGACGGGAACGAACAGGAGCCAGGGAAGATGCGCAGAGTTTTAGGGTGCGATGTGGCCGCGATGCGTGCACGGCAGTACAGCCAGCCGTGGGAGGCGGGAGCAGGCGGTCCCGCCGGCGCTGGTTTGGCTTTGGAGGCTGGAGGAAGAAGGGACTGAAGAAACACGATAGATGTTGAATGTCAATCCAATGGTCAAGGTTGGCACAATCGTTTGTTGACTAAGCCGACACCACATAGCATACTTTTTTATAGGAAGAAAAGAAAAACTGGGCTCATTCGGCAGATAACATTCCCAAAACTGCCACCGTTTGATCTTGCGTTGCAACTAAAACTGCCAGGAAAATGCTTTCGTTTGTCGTCCTCCTCCCAGGGAACGTTCGCCACATAAAATTCCTGAAAATCAAAGACTTGAGAAGGCATACAGAACAACCTAGTGTACTAGTAAAGAGACATTGCTAAGTTTTAGAAAGAAGAGATGTGCTCCTGTAGCTGGTTCGAATCCAAACCTAGACTATGACTACATATAGTGCTATGCTACTCTGCAAGTAATGAAACTGACATATCCAACGTTCGCTTCTCCTCTTCTCTAGTTACTCTGCCTAGCATCAGAAGCTCCGGCCGCAGCAACCATGTCCGCTGGTGGCTCGTCCACCTGCTCTTCAGCAGGCAACAACCAGATATGTGCCAAGTCACCACCTGTACCATCCCCTGTGGGTCTCATCACACCCCCGCCGGCACACTCACCGCAGCCGGTTCCTCATCGCAACCTGCTGCCGTTGGTGTGGTGCCACTGCTACAAATCACATAGAGTCATCCGTCGCGTCTCACTACAAGCCTCAAGCCTAGCCAAGTCTTCTACAAATGCCCGAATCATGGGGTAATAATATGTTTAAGTGTTGTTCGCCTGCTTTCAGTTGCTGATTTTTTTAATATTTTGGTTGATGATCTTCCAATTTGGTTCATGCAGAAAAGGGAAGATTCATGTGATTTGTATTTCTGGGAAGTTGCTGATGTGGGGGAATGGAACTACGCTGATTATTTGGTTAGCCGAGGAATCCCAATACCAGCAGGTTAGAGTGTTGGACAAGTAACTGAAGGAATGGCAGAAGAGGAAGATGCAGAGCAGAAGGTTAAAGATGTAGTTCCTCTGATCATGGCCAAGCAACAGCTGCTGAACGGCCTTGACAGCAATGAGGAGATGAAAGAGCTTGTGAAGATAATGGGCAAGATCATTGTGCTCTGTAGGATGACTGTCTCTTTATTTGCAGTGTATGTAGCACTCGTGATGTATTCAGTGGCTATGACATGAGCACTTTGCTGAAACTAGTAATGAATGAAACCTGTTTAGCAGGCTGGGCGTAGTGTTGTGAACATCTAATGATTTCTATTAATGGAAATCGAGGGGTATCCCCTTTTGCTCATAAGTAAATAAATAGCAGAGGCCCTTTTGCTAATAAATAAAAAATTAGCAGAGGCCCTGTCGGGTCAGCTTTGTTCCCATTCGAAGACGTCGAGAAAATTGCAGTCCAACAGCAAACTTTTGCTCATAAGTAAATAAATAGCAGAGGCCCTTTTGCTAATAAATAAAAAATTAGCAGAGGCCCTGTCGGGTCAGCTTTGTTCCCATTCAAAGACGTCGAGCAAATTGCAGTCCAACAGCAAACTATGCCATCAAATACAAGTTTCATAGCCAAATATGAGTACAACTAAACAACAATGTCATCATGTTTTAGTCATCATACAATCACCAAACACAAATCAACATACATAATAAGTGATGCTCTCACAGCAAAATACTAAACAACAACTTCATCAGGTTTCAGTTGTCATAGCAAACACAATTTCACATAATAGATAAAAAGTTGTCTTCTCACACGCAAGTACGACAAAAGCAATCTAATCATCATCCGCAGCAGCAGCGTCAACATCTTCGCCATGTGTATCAGTCTGAATCGTAATTCCCCCCAGTGTTATCTTCTTCTTCATCCTAAATGTCCTCGAACATTGGCGTCTTATTGATCAACTCTCGTATGTCCACAGCCCGACAGGGAATCTTTTCGCCAGCATCATTGATGTGATGGTTCTCAAAGATACTAGGAACATCTATGGAATCTTCTACATCAGGAGCAGTGTAAGCATCATCTTGTTGTGCAACTTCATTAAACGAATTCCTCTGCTCAAACCTTTGCAATACTCTCCAGTCATCGCTACATGCATATGTGTCTTCCAAGAAAAATATTTGTGTTGCTTGATTTGCCAAAATAAAAGGCACGTCGGTCTGGTACGCCGCCTTGACATTGATGGATTTGAAATAATCATCAGCTATGGGTTTTATGATCCTGGAAAATAGGTTATACCAACGACAGCACAATAGAACCACACACCGATGAACCTCGAAACTGGAGATAAACTGCAACTGAACAATGTCTGTTATGTTAGCATACATTTCAGTTGTCTCTCTGCCGTACGTATTCGTGCTAATGATGGCACTGTTTCGTGTCTTCCTGCCTTCGCCGCGTGAAGGGTGTTGTAGCGCACATCTCCAACAACGCAAGATTCATAATGTCTTACCCGAGTATCAGGACCCATTGCTAGTGCGTAAAGGGCATCATTAACTACCTGCCCATCCTCCCGCATCTTCTTAACCTATGGTTAGAAAATAGACAAGCTGATCATCTTATGTACTCAATATATTAAAAAAACTGACAATGCAATTCAAAAGCTTACACGGCTCTTGAACCATTTCGCAAATCCTGCCATAACCAGTTTGTCAATGTTTCTTGGATTTTGCGGTAGTAACTCCTTTTTGTAGATGATGCACAACATAGTGATCGCGTCAAACATCTAAATATATAAGAATGTGCTGCAAGTTTAGTAGATTACGATGTATAAGCTGCAGTACTTAGCACTTACTCGATATAAGGTAGAATCTCAGGACAGTTATTCAACACATACCAAACCATTTTGTCCAAATCTTTAGGTTTGTCGTCTTGTCGATTCTTCCCTGTAACTCGAACAGAACAATCGAAAACATTGAGCTCGGGATTGTCTTCACCCGCCTCTTCGCTAAGCTGATCAGTTGTTTCAATGTATTTTGAGCAGAATGTCAATGCTTCTGTAGCAATGTAGGCCTCTGCAATGGAACCCTCAGGTCTAGCTCTGTTCCTAACATAGCCCTTGAAAGTGCCTAGCCGCCTTTCAATAGGGTACATCCAGCCATACTGTACTGGACCTCTAAGTAGTGCCTTATGAGGTAGATGAACAGCCAAATGCACCATCACATCAAAGAAGGCTGGAGGATATATCTTCTCAAGGTCACACAGGATAGTTGGTATCTTGTCTCTAAGACGCTCCAAAGCATCTATCCTGATATTTCTACTGCAGAGTTCCCTGAAGAATTGTCCCAACTCTGCAACTGCTCTGTATAAGTCAGGGCGGCCCAATCCTCTAAGGATAACAGGTAAAACCCTTTGAAGTAGGATGTGGCTGTCATGAGTTTTCAACCCTTGTACCTTGTTTCCATCTGCACTGACTCTCCTTTCAGGGTTGGAAGCAAATCCATGTGGGAATCTCACACGTGACAGGACCTTGCAGAATTCTTTTCTTTTTACCTTGTCCAAGACGTACATAGCTGGTGCCATATCCCGTGATGCACCATCATCTTTCACCTGCAAATCCTTTCTGATACCCAGGTGTGTCAAATCAATCCTAGATTTTAAGGTATCTTTCGTCTTGCCTTCAATATTAAGAAGTGTGCCGATAATGCTGTCACATATATTTTTCTCAATGTGCATCACATCAAGATTATGCCGCAGATCCAAATCTTTCCAATACTCCAAGTCCCACAAAGTGGACCTGCAGGTAAACAATAATCTCTCTTCTGCCCTGCCACGCTTCCTTTTCCCGCTACCATTATCAGGATGGTGTCCTAAAAAAGTTTATACACACAAAAACGAATCATCATTCAATATATTTTCATACAATATATCTTACTATTATTGTGAAAGTTCGTATACATTGGACGAGATTCATGCAAACACGGCAGATTTTCATTACATTTCGAACTTTTATAGGACAGAAAAAGAAAAGAAACCCGACCCTAAACCTATTCTACGGCCGCGACCGACGTCCACTTTCCTTTGTACTTCCGCATCGGTGACGACATCCTCCATCTGCCGTCTCCATGAATGGCGGCAGGGTTTAAGACCCGTGAAGTGAAGGTGCGGTCTCCGGCGAGGAAGAGTGGAACACGGGAGATGGACTGGCCAGTTGGCACACCATGCCCTGCCGCCTCCCATGCCCTACTCATCCTCGGAGGAGTCCCCAACCTCGGCGGTGCCGGTGGACGTTAGGTCGATGATGATGGACGTGGACGGTCCGTCGCTTCACCTGCCACATGCGCCACCAAACGTTGGACGGCGGCAAGTAGGACGTGTGGCTGGCGGTGCTCCTGTCATCCGCAGCCAGTGTGGCCACCGCTTGTGCGGTCGCGTCCGCGTCCGGCTATGCCCGTATTGCATTGCGAGCGGCGAGTTGAGCAAGGGCGGCGACCTCGAGCTTCATCCCCGAAGACAAGCTCTCCCACAGAGCGTTCCCGCTCGCGGTCATGGTGGATGTGGTGCCAGGTAGGAGGATGCGCTATGGTGTGGAGTTTAGCTGGGCGTTGTCGCTTTAAGTAGCGCATTCCGGTGAGGCCAAGCGTCCGGGTGCGTCAATAAGTCGCCGAAGTTGGTTCCTCGGGCAGCGAGCCTACTTAATGATGGCATACGGACGGACGACATGAATGCGGGCAGCTGGCACCGGCTGGGAATGCACGCGCGCGACGGCGCGAGGGACGAGGGTTTTTTGTGTGCCAGGGTAGTCAGCTGTGGGCGTGGCAACGTTGGACATGCCCTTTGCTCACATGCGATCCCACATGTCATTGAAAGACGACCCGGCATGGTCTCAGGTCCTGGGGATGCAGTTGGCCGCAGTAGAACACTCCGCGGATGCGGCGCGGCGCGCGCGCACTTCGGCGCCCCGTGCATCCTCGTTGAGCCGGGTGTTGATCTGCTGGTCGTGCCACAGCGGTAGCGCCACCCTCGGCACCCTGAAGCCGAGTGTGTCCAGCGGTGATGAGCGTGTCACTCACTGCGGTCGCCCGTGTATAGAGGCGCTGCGGGACATGCGCCACGTTGCTGGCCCCCACGACCCACATGAACGGTTGCCGGTGGCGAGGAGGTCATGGGCCAGCTCCTCCATTGGACTAGTCTGCGCCACGTCATCCCGACAGGTGTGCCCCACATGTCGGTTTCCCTATTTTCCCGGCCAAATTCGAGCATCGGTATGGCCTCATTAACACTCGGCTGACCTCTCTCTCTTCTAGTCTAGTAGTAAATGACGCGGGCGGGGGAGGGGGAGGGACTTTGGTTTGCTCTCAACTGCAGTCCCACAAGCGAGCGAAAACGCAAGACGAAGCGCGTTCCATTCGGTGAGCGACGTGCAGGGTCCACCGTGCCGGGGTGCAACGCGAACGCGACAAGAGTGATGTACACCGTCCGTTCCTTATGAACTTGCATACTTCAAGTACTCCTTTTTTTGAACACGGTACAGACGCAAGCGCTCATACATGTGCGCATACACTCACCCCTATGAACGCACACACGCACACCCTACCCATATGAGCACCTTCGAGAGACTGAGCCGTCATATCTACTATATCTCTACTCTTATCTCTACTCTCGGTGACGATGGTGTGCCTGCCATCTTGCAATATAGACCATCCGATCTATATCTGATGGATAGAAAGCAAACTATGGCAATTTTGCAAAAGTATACCCGCACCTCTCTTGTTCATCCTTATCTCCCACAACTTCATTATTGAGTAATTAAAAAAGGAAGCCTCTGGAGCAATCTGGCATGGTGGCCGCTGCCGGCGTCGTCCATCCCCATGCCTCCGCTAAGTCCGACCACCAATCACCACCTCGCCCCACTCCTCCTCACCTTATCTCTGATCTTTCTCAAGATATCATTTTTTCGATGAAATTCTTGAGATACCATTTTTTCGATGAAATTCTCGAGATATCATTAGTTTTTACATTACTCCTGCATGGGTCAATCACAACAGGTGTTTTGTAAAAAAATGCATCCTGATGTTCCGTGCAATGCACAGGCATCTTGCTAGTCATCTTGAGATTTATGAAGTCACCACCTCATCATCGACAGGAACGGTAGGGAGGTCCGGACGTCTGCCACATGAAACTACGAAACTTTGGTCCCATCCTACCCCACAACTCTCCAGGCTCCAGCCGTCCGGCTTTGCAAACTCCGCACAGTCAAAACCGATTGACCGGTGGTCATCGAAACCACTATTCACACCAGAACCTTCGCTGCTCGGCCTACACCAGCTACTTGCCGGCCAGTCACCACTGCCCCAAAACCACACCTCCTCTCCAGCCCATTCCCCCACCTTTCGATCCCCTAGCCCGCATCAGCCGTCCCCTAGTTCGCCAGAAAGCCACGGTGCACCGCAAGATCACGTACTACAAGATGCTGACGCCGGAGCACCGCGCAGAAATCGCGGCGGCGGTTGGCGCCACAGACCTTCGTTCCCAAGCTCGCTTTGCGGTGGGCCAATCCCCGAGTTCTCTGGAGCCAAGCTCCGAGGAGGAGGAAACCGATCCAATGTTCATGGCGGAGGTCGCGGCGCAGAAGGCCCCCGATGCATATGAGACGATGGACGTCGACTTCGTGCCGGCGTCCAGGTCCCCCATGGTGCAGGCAGACCAGCGGTTCAACCTGGCGATCCTAAAGGAGGACCGGGAGGCGGAGGCTCAACTCAACGCGGAGCGCGCGGATGCCGCTGTCATCGAGACCCTCCTGCAGGCGGAACCGGATGTCGTGGACGTGAACCGGGCGGCGGAAGCTCAACTTGACGCGGAGCACGCGGATGCCGCTGCCATCGAGGCCCTCCTGCAGGCGGAACCGGATGTCGTGAACGTGAACCGAGTGGCGGAGGCTCAACTTGACGCGGAGCGCACGGATGCCGCTGCCATCGAGGCCCTCCTGCAGGCGGAACCGGATGTCGTGGACGTGAACCGGGCGGCGGAAGCTCAACTTGACGCGGAGCACGCAGATGCCGCTGCCATCGAGGCCCTCCTGCAGGCGGAACCGGATGTCGTGAACGTGAACCGGGTGGCGGAGGCTCAACTTGACGCAGAGCGCACGGATGCCGCTGCCATCGAGGCCCTCCTGTAGGCGGAACCGGGCGTTCTGGACTTGAACGGGGCGGTGGAGGCTCAACTCGACGCGGAGCGCGCGGATGCCGCTGCCATCGAGGCCCTCCTGCAGGCGGAACCGAATGTCGTGGACGTGAACCGGGCGGCGCTCGCGTCCGTGCAGAGCATCCGCACGCTCCATGTGAACGAGTAGCTAGAAGCCGAGGACAACCATGGTTCGGAGACACACGTCGGCAGCTACGGCTGGTTCGCGCCGGCAGCCAAAGACGACGAGGCCGTCTTGTTCCGCGAGTAATGATAGTTTTTCTTTATGTTGTTGCTTTTAGGGATATTTTGCTTTGTAGAAACATATATTTATGCAAGTCGCCTGACTTTCATCATTTGGGTCAGTCAACCATTTCAGGCGGTTGGATGAGTATCCTATGTCTCCTAGCCCTTCTTCTTCCTCACCTCTTCTTCTTCCCCAACAGACCACCGCACGAGCCGCACAGATCTTCCCCAACATGCGGTTGGATAAACATACTGTATGAACGAAAATTATGTGTCAGCGGTAGGATGGCTGAGTTTGGTTTGATCACATGCGGTAGCACGTGTCAGTGAGGGTGCGTTCCCTTGGTTGGGTTTGCGGCGTGCAGGAGCGACTGTGCAAGGGTGCGGTGCGACCGCGACAGCCGTGCGCAAGTGTACCTCCTTTTCATTTTGAAAAGCTTTAGGCAAGCTTGCAAAAAGGTGTGGCAAAGTATGGCAATGCAAGGCCTAGACCCAAACAGGATACAAGTACGTACTACTCCCTCCGTCTAGGTGTATAAGTCACCTTATAAAAACCAAATAATCCCAAAACACTTAGGCACGGTACATTAACTCCCACCTCGTTTCTTGTTTCGTGACATATGCTTTCAATGACTTGAGACAACCAAACACGACATGCAGTGGTTAGTTCATTGCATGCAATGCTATTAATTAGCAAAAAAACATTAAGTTCTCTTGTTTTCCCCTCCGCCTTGGTTGCGGTGCACAACCTAAGATGACTTATACACCTAGACGGAGGGAGTACTTGTGTTGAAAAAGAAAGGCGGGGTTTTCCTTCGCGGGATTGGTCGATACAAATCCTCGTTTGACGTGTCAATTAATGCGTTTTTTCTTCAACACCCAAAGAGCTAACCATCTCACTCCTCATTGCTTGATTAATGCAGCGCCATGCAAACCAACCTTCTCACTTCCGCATGCATGCAAGGGTATATTAATGTCCTTGGTTGCTAGTACGAGGCAAACCCCATAAATTATTCCTCGATTAGTGTTAGTGGCCTTCTGCAAATTGTAATTTTGATACTGGCCTTGTATACAAATGGGAGGTGAAAGATCGAGGATGTCACCTAGAGGGGGGGGGGGTGAATAGGCGCTTTAAAATAATTATGCTTTAGGCTTGAACAAATGCGGAATAAACCTAGCGGTTAATTTGTCAAGCACAAAACCTACAACAACTAGGCTCACCTATGTGCACCAACAACTTATGTTAAGCAAGATAAACAACTAAGTGATAGCAAGATATATGACAAGAAACAATATGGCTATCACAAAGTAAAGTGCATAAGTAAAGGGCTCGGGCAAGAGATAACCGAGGCACGCGGAGACGACGATGTATCCCGAAGTTCACACCCTTGCGGATGCTAATCTCCGTTTGGAGCGGTGTGGAGGCACAATGCTCCCCAAGAAGCCACTAGGGCCACCGTAATCTCCTCACGCCCTCGCACAATGCAAGATGCCATGATTCCACTAAGGGACCCTTGAGGGCGGTCACCGAACCCGTACAAATGGCAACCCTTGGGGGCGGTCACCGAACCCGTACACTTTGGCAACCCTTGGGGGCGGTCATCGAAACCCGTCAAATTGCTCGGGGCGATCTCCACAACCTAATTGGAGACCCCGACGCTTGCCCGGAGCTTTACACCACAATGATTGAGCCCCGAACACCACCAACCGTCTAGGGCGCCCAAGCACCCAAGAGGAACAAGCTCAAGGGTACCAAGCACCCAAGAGTAATAAGCTACTCAACTTCACTTCCACGTATCACCGTGGAGAATTCAAATCGATGCACCAAATGCAATGGCAAGGGCACACGGAGTGCCCAAGTCCTTTTCTCTCAAATCCCACCAAAGCAACTAATGCTAGGGAGGAAAATGAGAGGAAGAACGAAGAAGAGAACCCAAAGAACTCAAAGATCTAGATCCAAAGGGTTCCCCTCACCTAGAGGAGAAAGTGATTGGTGGAAACGTAGATCTAGATCTCCTCTCTCTTTTCCCCCAAAAACTAGCAAGAATCCATGGAGGGATTGAGAGATAGCAAGCTCGAAGAAGGTCAAAAATGGGGGAAGAACACGAGCTCAAAAAGGGATGAGGTTGAATGGGGAAGAAGACCCCCTTTTATAAGAGCTCCCGAATCCAACCGTTATGTGCTCAGTCCGCGCACGAGCGGTACTACCGCTCAGGGGAGCGGTACTACCGCCCGGGCGGTAGAACACAGAGAGCAGAGCAAAACAGAGGGTGAGGCAGAGCCGCATGAGCGACACTACCGCTGGAGCCAGTGGAACTACCGTTGGCCGCAGCGGTACTGCCGCTTGGCCCAGCGGTACTACTGCTGGGACCGCGCACATCACCTACCATGAGCACAGGGAGAAGGGACAGGGAGGAGGGCCATTGAGCGGTACTAGCAGCGGTGGTAGGCGCGGTACAACCGCTTATAAGCGGTACTACCGCTCCTACTGCCGCTGCTACTGCCGCTCAACCCGACACGAGAAACGCAGGTCTCGAGTCGAGGCGGTACTACCACGGAACCGGAGCCGTACTACCGCTTATGGCCATGGGCGGTACTACTGCTCCGGCCCAGCGGTACTACCGTTGGCGCCTTCCTAATGCCACTTCCACGAAAACAAGTATACTCCAAGGAAAACCAGAACTGCCACAACTTTTGCAAATGAGCTCCGAATTGAGCAAACTCAAGCTTGTTGGATAGATGACGACGAGTACTATCCAACAGCAACTGGTTATAGTAAGAAGAGGCAGGGGAGGTATGCCAAACAAATAGAGGAGTGAAACCTCCAACAGAGAAGAACCGGCATAACCTCCAACATCAAAAATATCATAGAAGATGCATGTGAACTCCGTTTTCGATGAACTCAAGCTTGTCATCAAAATGACCATCAGCTCTAAGACTCACAAAGAGAAATACCAAACAAGAACCAAGAAAGATGATGCAAGGATGCAATGGTTTGAGCTCTCTACGAATGATATGATCAAGCTACCAACTTGAGAGCCCCCCTTGATAGTACGGCAATCGATCCTATAACCCGGTCTCCCAACTACCACCATGAGACCGGTAAAATAGAAAACCTATCAAGGGGCAAACCTTTGCCTTGCACATAGTCCACTTGAGCTAGATGATGACGATCTTGACTTCCTCAAGTTGAACCACCTATCTTGATTGCGTTGGCTCGATTAAGGCTAGTTGATTGCTCCCCCATACTCCACTATGGGTGAGCCACTCTTCGGCACATCTTCACAAGTCCATGGACGGCAAGATTCAAGCACTAGATCTCTTCGTGATGCTCCACTTGACCTTGCACACCGCAATCTTGATGACGATCACCACTTGATGCCATCCTCTCCATGGGTTGTATGATATCTTCCTCTTGACGCAAGCCCATGGAAACATACCTAACCCCACATAGAACTCTCACGTAGACCATGGGTTAGTACACAAAGCATAATGGACAATGCTTACCATACCATGGGATCACTTGATCCCTCTCGGTACATCTTCTATGCTTTGTGTGTTGATCAACTTGAATCACTCTCTGTACTTAGTCTTGATCAACCTTGAATCTTTCCAACTCTCTTCATTTGGATGATGTCTTGAAGGTACACATGAATGATCACACAATCTTCTTCTCCAAGACATGCTTGCAATAAGCTCAACACTCACATGACCAATCTTTGGATAATTCCTTAATAGCACCTTGGTCAACTCATAAACTCCTTGAAACCAACACATGGACTTCAAGAAACGCCTATGGACAAATCCTTCGAATATAACTCAAGGCAACCATTAGTCCATAGAGATTGTCATCAATTACCAAAACCACACATGGGGGCGCCGCATGTCCTTTCAATCTCCCCCATTTTGGCAATTGATGACAATCACTTTCAAGAGAGTTTATATAAGGAATTATGCATCACCATGCAATGCAACAACCAATAATGCATGCGTATGAGATGCAAATGCTTAGGAACAAAACCAAAGCAAGAAGAGAGTTTATATAAGGAATTATGCATCACCATGCCATGCACCAACCAATAATGGATGTGTATGAGATGCAAATGCTTAGGAACAAAACCAAAGCAAGAAGAAATAACTAACTCTCTAAACTTCTCCATAAAACTCTCTGAAACTTCTCCCCCATTGGCATCGATTGCCAAAATGGGTGAAAAGCTTAGAAGGCTAGTATAAATTGTGTTCCTCCAAAAAGTGTGTATTTCTCAAAAAGAGAGTGGAATGCAATACACATATCCAAAGGTAAATACTTGGAGGAAGACAAACTATATTGAGGCACAAAGATTGCTAAAGAATGATATGCCACAAAGACATAACAAAGAGAGACACAAGCAATCAAGCAATTAAAGGATACCAATTGAAGCAAGCAATCAAAAGATACCAATTGAATCAACTAAACCAATGATCCTATGAGCCACATGAATAAAGGATATTATGATATGAGCAAAGGAGTGTTCGAAAGAAACTAGAGAAGCTCCCCATGATTTGTGCACAAATAAGAATTTTCGTATTTGGATACAAAGTGCACAAAATAGGATCATAGCTCCCCCAAAATCAATAGAAACTCACAACAAGTGCAATTGAGCATATAGGAAACGAAGCCTAGCACTTGCAACAAACACATGGTTGAACAACATGTAAAGGATGCAACTTAAGAATAGGCTCAACCAAAAAGATGTGTGTGAGTCATGGCAAAGCACTTGAGAAGACTAATATAAGGATGAGCATTAAGCATCAACATAGTCTTGGATAAATGAGATACAAGGTGCAAGACATGTCCTTCCCACACGCACACAACAAGCAAATGGATACACAAGCTTACTAAAAAGCAAAATAAAAACCAAGCTTGTGACAACCCATGGTGAAGATAGAAAGTGAAAGCCTCATCAAGACGAGGGATACCAATTAAGATGGCAAAAAGCCTCGTCAAAACAAGCATGAGGAAAATGATCTTCACCACACAAGAGTGCATCAAGATGCAACGAGATATGACCCGCACTCAAGGCACACACTTTCACGGAGCCACCAAAGAAATAACATGAGAAAGAAACGGTGGACGTGAAAGAAAGGGATATCAACTAGATATGCAACTTCTCTCAAGTGTATAAGATTCTAGGTAGATGAAGATCATGATGATATCAATCCACAAAGAAGGATGTACACACGAAATATTTACAAAAAGGAAAGAACAAGATATCCACAAGGAAGTCATAAATATACCAATAAGATATTTGCTTGAAAGCATAGCACTTGGCTAGATATGGTCTTATTGTATATAAATGAAGTCCAACCACACATCCATCAAAGACATCACAACTAGCAACAAGAGATCATCGTTGGGATGCTTTGAGAAAGGAAACAAGTATCACAAGATATGAAATGAATATCATGCCAAGATGCAACCTACACAAGGTTGAATGCAAGAGAGGAAAGCATGAATAGAGACGTGTTACCGAGATAGCATTGGAAGGATGCAGAAGATACCAATTGAAGGTATTAGATAGTAGTTTATTGAACATCCTAGCTTGACTCCAATAAGCACATGGTGACACCACCTTCCTTGTGAGTGAGCCGAGCATCCAATGTATCTCCAATTGTTCCTAGAACAACAACACAAACAAAATGGTACTCAAACTCATTGGGACCAAAGAGTTAGAAACACCAATACATAGGACAAACTCCACAAACATATGTACATATAGAAATGGAAATGAATTTCATGCACATCTCATCCAAATTGAGACTTGGTGGAGTTTCCCCTATATATTGGATCAAAGAAAGAAAACATGCCAAATAAAATACACGAAGTGACTATGCATGCTCAAGACTTTCAAGAAGCGATACCAAATGAGAAAGAAATACCAAGAGAAAATAGATTACCAAATGGAGAAATCATCACTTGGAAGATATCATTAAACGATACATCAAGGAATGAGATATCCATTGGCACACTCAAAATGAAAGAAATCAAACTCCCAAAAGAGAGATGGTTCCAAACAAACCATGCCCTCTACAAAGTTTCATGATGGCACAAAGTACCAAAAAGAAACGGCTTGCCTTCCACCAGAACACACTTGATAAGGATCACAAGAAGAGTGTTCTAAAGAAAATAGGATAGCTCCCCCACGAGTTGTGCATTATAGAGAATTTGCATTTGAATACAAAATGCACAAGGTGGGATCACCACTTTCACTATATCTAGAAAACACTAGACAAGAACAAGAAATTAACAAGATCCACAAGTGGTATGGAAGACAACGGGAGTGGACACAATCCTTGGCAAGAGATAAGGCAAATAAAAACAAAAGCCAATGTAAAGATGATCAATAAGTTCTACCACACATAAGTGAGTACCAATTGTCAAAAGACAAGAAGTATTTGGAATTAATTCCCGGTGGTAGATAACAAGGATATCCAACATCATCTTCACAACAAACACAAGCAAATTGCAACTTGTAGAGCTAACATGTCACCTAGGAACAAGATAATTAATAATATCAACTCTAAGTGACAATATCTCAAATGTACACATTTTCTAGGCTTGTAATATGCACATAGCATATTACTCCCCCATAATGTGATACCAAGGAAAAACTTAACAAGAGGCAATAAGAGTATCCAACAAGAGATAATTAAAGGACTTTTTAGAATTTGAATTTCTCATGAGAGACATACCACCTAGCGACTAGATAATCTTGTAATATCAATACTAGATGGTATTCCTCATGTACACACATTTATAGGATTGTGAGGTGCACAAAGCACATCACTCCCCCAAAATGGAATGTTCCTTTAATCTCTCACATGAGCCAACTAGGATACAAACAAGAAGCATAAAGGCTCAACGCACGACACACACGTACATGCTGTGCAAACCAACACACACATACTTGATTGCTCAAGATAAGCAAGTTGGAAGCACAACATATACAAACACATGCATGGTACAAAACCAAAACATGCAAAAGGGGCAAGTAACTTTCAATGTAAACAATTTAAGCACGAGTTACCGCAAGGAGGAACATTGGATATAAGATAGAAACTTGATAATCCGAATGACTTGGCTTGAGACAATATGAATGATGAAGACCCCTTAACTCTTCATAATGTAGCCAAGTCCCCAATGCCCTCCAACAACACCTATTGATCAACTTTGAGCTTGGTGGTCCCCAACCAAGTTGGGTCCTAAGAGGTTAGTCACAATAGGCTTGGCTACCCAAATGGTTCTTTTCTTGACACCACTTTGAGTACCAACAAACTTGGAAAACACATTGCCAACCTTATCCTTCCCAAGAGAATATATATCATCAATAATAATTGGGTTGGATAAGTTACCACTAGTGCATGAAGAAGCGACGTGACCTTTCTCACGACATAAGTAGCAACGTCTACTCTTCACTTTCTTCTCACTTGATTTCTCAACTTGAGAAGCATTAGCTTGAGTCTTCTTGGGAAGAGGCCTTTCTTCAACTTGAGGTTGAGCATGAGAATGAACTTGTGGCCGCTTCCCTTGTTGCTTGTCATTAATGGGCTTCTTCTTCAGTGGGCAAGATCTAACATGATGCCCTTTAATTTTGCACTTGAAGCAAATAATCTTGGCCGAATTCTTGACTTGTTCTTGGCCCTTCTTCTTGTTTCTCTTGGACTTCTTCTTCTTATTGGAGTTGAATCCAAGTCCACCTTTGTCATTGGGGGATTTCTGCACACTCAAGATATCGTTGAGTGGGGACTTCCCTTCATGACACTTTTCCAAGTCTTTCTTCAAAGAAGTGACTTGAGCCTTGAGCTCTTTAATTTCCTCTACATGGTTAGTATCAACACAAGTACTAGAGGAAGTATACGCTTCATCGTTAGAGCAACAAGGCAAGGAGAGTAATTCATCACAAGAAGTACCAATGTTATGAGTAGATGAATTACAAGGACTAGCACATGGCAAGATAGCATTTTGACTTGAAGTAGTGCTAGTATCCACATGAGACTCACTAGATGTTACCTTAGACATAGCCTCATGAGATATCTTTAGCACATTATGGGATACTAGAAGATCATCATGAGAGCTTGTGAGCTTTACATGATTTTCTTCCAACTTCTCATAATTGCTAGATAGCAACTCAAGTTGAGCCCTTAGCTCAACATTCTCCTTCAAAATGGATGCTTCACTAGAAATAGAGTTAGTAGTACAAGCATCATCAATAATAGCAAGAGGAGAAGGCAACTTGGCAAACTCTTTAGAATATGAAGCTTTAAGTTGAGCATGAGACTCGGTGTGTTTGATGAGATCACTCTTAATGACCCTTGAGCCATTTTTGAGGTGCCCAAAGTCCTCAAGGAGTTTAACATGTGCAACTTCAAGCTTCTCATTTTTAGTTTCAAAAACATTGGCCACCTCAAGAGCTCTATCATGAGATTCCCTCACTCTAGATAATTCTAGAGCAAAAGTCTCCTCAAGAGATTCCTTGGTGGTTTGTTCAAGTTCAAGAGCTTGAGAGAGGTCCGCGATCTCATTAGCGTAATCACGCTCATGACCTTTCATTTTCTCAATGGTGACCTCATGCTCCTCAAGACGAGATTCCAACTCATCAATATATTTCTTGCCCTCAATAGCAATGGACATGATTTCCATGAAGTTGGAACGAGCAATTTTATTCTTATGAAGAGCTTTAAAAATCATTTCCCCCTTAATTTTTAAGGAGGCAACATTATCATTCTCTTCATCACTATCAACATCATCATCATCATTCTTGTCATCATCAATATCATCACAAGATATATTGGGATTCAAAGTGGGAAATACCTTTGAAGCCTTAGCCATAAGGCAAAACACAATCGATGATGATGTAGGATCCCTTGAGGCACCATTCAAGACCACATCTTGTTCCATGGGGTGTTGGGTTTCCTCTACATTGTTAGCACAACAATTCGAGGAAATAGATGCATTTTTATCATGGCAACAAGACATAGCAAGCATATCATCATGAGATTTAGTAAAGCAATTTCTACATGATATGCAAGGACTATCAACACAAGCATGTGAAACATTTAGAGAGCTCGAAGTGTTGAAGTCCAAAGATGGAGCATTGCAATAAGATAGTGATGAGGGATCATCAACGATAAGCACACTATCATCATTGCAATGAACACCACTACTCACCATATCATTACCTTGTGGCAATCCACATGTAGGTGAAGTAGAAGAAGTTGAGAAAGCAACACGGCCGGAGGAGGAGGGAGAACAATCATCCCCACAAAACTTGTACACGCCATATTTATCTTGAAGCTTTGTCCACAACTCATGAGCATCCCAAAACGGCATGAGTTGAAATATAACTACATTGCTCAAAGCATCAAAAAGCACATTAGAAGCTTGAGCATTGAGATAGGAGTTTTTCTCATCCTCTAAAGATAATCTTTGGGGATTCTTTGGAGGAGAAAAATCCATATCTACAATTCGCTCTAAATTTGGGTCCATGACCCTAAAGAGATTAAGCATGCGAATTACCCAAACATCAAAATTTGTGCCATCGAAACGAAGAGTGTCAGAGAATCCGAAGCCCCTAGTCGACATCCTTACTCTCTAGGCAGTTAAGCCCTATAAAGAGAGACGAGGCTCTGATACCAATTGAAAGATCGAGGATGTCGCCTAGAGGGGGGGTGAATAGGCACTTTAAAATAATTACGGTTTAGGCTTGAACAAATGCGGAATAAACCTAGCGGTTAATTTGTCAAGAACAAAACATACAACAACTAGGCTCACCTATGTGCACCAACAACTTATGCTAAGCAAGATAAACAACTAAGTGATAGCAAGATATATGACAAGAAACAATATGGCTATCACAAAGTAAAGTGCATAAGTAAAGGGCTCGGGTAAGAGATAACCGAGGCACGCGGAGACGACGATGTATCCCGAAGTTCACACCCTTGCGGATGCTAATCTCCGTTTGGAGCGGTGTGGAGGCACAATGCTCCCCAAGAAGCCACTAGGGCCACCGTAATATCCTCACGCCCTCGCACAATGCAAGATGCCGTGATTCCACTAAGGGACCCTTGAGGGCGGTCACCGAACCCGTACAAATGGCAACCCTTGGGGGCGGTCACCGAACCCGTACACTTTGGCAACCCTTGGGGGCGGTCACCGAAACCCGTCAAATTGCTCGGGGCGATCTCCACAACCTAATTGGAGACTCCGACGCTTGCCCGGAGCTTTACACTACAATGATTGAGCTTCGAACACCACCAACCGTCTAGGGCGCCCAAGCACCCAAGAGGAACAAGCTCAAGGGTACCAAACACCCAAGAGTAATAAGCTACTCAACTTCACTTCCACGTATCACCGTGGAGAACTCAAACCGATGCACCAAATGCAATGGCAAGGGCACACGGAGTGCCCAAGTCCTTCTCTCTCAAATCCCACCAAAGCAACTAATGCTAGGGAGGAAAATGAGAGGAAGAACAAAGAAGAGAACACGATGAACTCCAAGATCTAGATCCAAAGGGTTCCCCTCACCTAGAGGAGAAAGTGATTGGTGGAAACGTAGATCTAGATCTCCTCTCTCTTTTCCCCCCAAAACTAGCAAGAATCCATGGAGGGATTGAGAGATAGCAAGCTCGAAGAAGGTCAAAAATGGGGGAAGAACACGAGCTCAAAAAGGGATGAGGTTGAATGGGGAAGAAGACCCCCTTTTATAGGAGCTCCCGAATCCAACCGTTATGTGCTCGGTCCGCGCACGAGCGGTACTACCGCCTGGGCTGTAGAACACAGAGAGCAGAGCAAAACAGAGGGCGAGGCAGAGCCGCATGAGCGGCACTACCGCTGGAGCCAGCGGTACTACCATTGGCCGCAGCGGTACTGACGCTTGGCCCAGCGGTACTATCGCTGGGACCGCGCACATCACCTACCACGATCACAGGGAGAAGGGACAGGGAGGAGGGCCATTGAGCGGTACTAGCAGCGGTGGTAGGCGCGGTACTACCGCTTATAAGCGGTACTACTGCTCCTACTACCGCTCAACCCGACACGAGAAACGCAGATCTCGAGTCGAGGCGGTACTACCACGGAACCGGAGCCGTACTACCGCTTATGGCCATGGGTGGTACTGCCGCTGTGAGACAGCGGTACTACCGCTTGTGGCGATAAGCAGTACTGCCGCTCCGGCCCAGTGGTACTACCGCTGGCGCCTTCCTAATGCCACTTCCACGAAAACAAGTATACTCCAAGGAAAACCAGAACTGCCACAACTTTTGCAAATGAGCTCCGAATTGAGCAAACTCAAGCTTGTTGGATAGATGACGACGAGTACTATCCAACAGCAACTGGTTATAGTAAGAAGAGGCAGGGGAGGTATGCCAAACAAATAGAGGAGTGAAACCTCCAACAGAGAAGAACCGGCATAACCTCCAACATCAAAAATATCATAGAAGATGCACGTGAACTCTGTTTTCGATGAACTCGAGCTTGTCATCAAAATGACCATCAGCTCTAAGACTCACAAAGAGAAATACCAAACAAGAACCAAGAAAGATGATGCAAGGATGCAATGGTTTGAGCTCTCTACGAACGATACGATCAAGCTACCAACTTGAGAGCCCCCCTTGATAGTACGGCAATCGATCCTATAACCCGGTCTCCCAACTACCACCATGAGACCGGTAAAATAGAAAACCTATCAAGGGGCAAACCTTTGCCTTGCACATAGTCCACTTGAGCTAGATGATGACGATCTTGACTTCCTCAAGTTGAACCACCTATCTTGATTGTGTTGGCTCGATGAAGACTAGTTGATTGCTCCCCCATACTCCACTATGGGTGAGCCACTCTTCGGCACATCTTTACAAGTCCATTGGCACATCTTCACAAGTCCATGGACAGCAAGCTTCAAGCAATTGATCTCTTCGTGATGCTCCACTTGACCTTGCACACCGCAATCTTGATGACGATCACCACTTGATGTCATCCTCTCCATGGGTTGTATGATATCTTCCTCTTGACACAAACCCATGGAAACATACCTAACCCCACATAGAACTCTCCCGTAGACCATGGGTCAGTACACAAAGCGTAATGGACAATGCTTACCATACCATGGGATCACTTGATCCCTCTTGGTACATCTTCTACGCTTTGTGTGTTGATCAACTTGAATCACTCTCTGTACTTAGTCTTTATCAACCTTGAATCTTTCCAACTCTCTTCATTTGGATGATGTCTTGAAGGTACACATGAATGATCACACAATCTTCTTCTTCAAGACATGCTTGCAATAAGCTCAATACTCACATGACCAATATTTGGATAATTCCTTAATAGCACCTTGGTCAACTCATAAACTCCTTGAAACCAACACATGGACTTCAAGAAACGCCTATGGACAAATCCTTCGAATATAACTCAAGGTAACCATTAGTCCATAGAGATTGTCATCAATTACCAAAACCACACATGGGGGCACCGCATGTCCTTTCAGGAGGTAGTAACTATTTGAGTTCCTTCCCCATTGCGGTGACGTTGACTATATCTCGAACGTTGTGGCTTTGGCGAAGTGCGTTCGACAGAGCACACCATTGAGGGAGACCACGGTAAGTCATTCGCAAGTGCCGCCTGCAAGCCGAGACAACCGCCTTCTTTGCATCCAAGAAGTCCGTTGAACCAAAGGAGGTGTAAATGTACTACTACACAATAGCATCGTCTGTCCAGCTTAGTGCGGTAAGGTGGTTTCTCGAAGAAGACGATGGAGAAGCAGAGTCAGCGAAGAGTGAAATGATGGTTGCTTCATCCGTGCTTTGTGATTTGATGCCTCACTGCTTTGTGATTTATGATAGAAGGGACAGGGGAGTAGACTATGTGCTCTATACTGTACATGCGTCCAAGCATGGGAGAAAGAGGAGAGAGGTTGCATTTTTCTATTCCTTCAATCAATCAATTAGGGAGCTTCGGTTCCCTCTTTTTGGCTTTGGCAGCACCCTCCACAATGGTTCCCATCGATGCCAAAAGCTATTTTCACATTTGGCTACACATTGTGGATGCCCTTAACCGTACCACTTGGTTTTGCTCCTGTGTGCTATCTATACAAATCTCGATTATATTGATCTAAAAAATTATATCAAGATTAGTAAAAAGGAAGTGATTTTGCCGCGTGGAAGGCGGGGGAGGTTTCCTATTTTTAGAGGACGTTGGCCTGGCGGTTTCCTAACATGCGGTCCCACGTGTCAGTGATTTACCAAGCCGATCCGCGTCCCACATGAGGCAGAACAACGGCAGAAGCAACACGTGGTTAACTTGAAGAAGATGAGGGAGAAGCGGATTCAGCAATGAGTGAAATGATGGTTGCTTCATCCCGCCAACTTCTTTTTTTAGCATCACTTCGTCCCTCCAACTTAACTGCGGGAAAGGTGCAGCTTTGTGATTTGACGCCTCATTGCTCATTACTATGCCAGCGCCATGACCGGGGTGCTTCACCCCTGCTGCTCTGCGCTGTTATTTCGGTATGGCACGTGGACCCGGTTGCTTGATGTCCCACATGTCGGCGAAAGGGACTAGAACATTTATGAAAGCGAGCGCTCCACTCTTACGACGGAGGAGTACATGACACGGCGGCCCAGTGAACTGTTACTTGTACTGTAGTACTACTATAGTTTTGCTGTTTTGCACTATCCATCGATACAAACCCGATTAAACAGGCAAGGCGGGATTTTTCCCGCGCGGTAGATGATACTAGCCGTACATTTCAAAGGCAATTTTAATGTATGCAAACTAAATAATTAAGTAACAATATGAGATCTAGTAAAACTAAAAACACATATGATTTATTGTGTTAGAGTGTAGTAGTGTTGTATTGCATAGTTGTTAGATGTAACATGCGAGAACGTGTAGAGATGTACTTTTGGAGGGCCTACAGAGATAAATTGGACATAAAGTGGATTCAAATATTTGTATTCGTCTTCATAGCATTTGTAACTCATATCTACAGTTTGTACGGTAGACGTGAATGCTTGTTCGCTCTTACGAAACCAGTACAACAATAATGGGGTGGCGTGCGCCAATTTAGGCACTGGCACGTTGGCCTACTCGGCTCCACAAAGATAGCGAGAGAAGAGATAAATACACTGGCGGTCAGTGTATTTCAAGCAAAAAGCGTAATACGGTCACCGGACTTCAGAATACGCTCATTACGGTCACTATATACGTTTTGCGGTGATTATACGGTCACTTGCTCACCGTTCAGCATCGGATTGCACTTTGTTGACTGGCTAAATAGTCTGCATGGCACTATGTTGATTGGTTAAATTGACCACGTTCCATGTGGGTCCCACCTGTTAGTTCGCATAGGAAAAAAGTAAGATAAACACAAATTTACGCAGGCGCGACAAGACTCCAACCCATGTGCGGGAACCACCTGGTTGTGTATGTGTCTGTCAGGGCCTGATGTGTGTGCATGCATGTGTAGGTTGAGCACTTGAGCGTGAGCGTGTGTGTTGGTCGTGTGGTGTGTGCATGCATGCGTGCGTGTGTGAGTGTGAGTGTTGCGTGCGTGCGTGGCTGCGTGTGTACGTGTGAGTGTTGCGTGCATGCATTTCGTGTGCATGCGTGCGTGTCTGTATAATCACCACACCAGCTCCTGTGTGTTAAAACAGACGGCTTAGCATACCAATACAAAGCCACCTTGTCCGCTGTGCCCGCGGTCATAACTTCGAACCACTGTCCAATATTTTTTTATCGTTTGTTTTCATTCTTATACACGCCGATAGGTGGGCCCAATGGTAGTGAGATAATGTGATGCAACACTAGAGGTGCCACGTGGAGTGTTTAACTGGTCAACTAGTCATGTCTTGAACAAATACAGAGCTGTACGGTGGGCTCGTGACTGTATAATAACCACAAAACGTAAATGGTGACCATAATGAGTGGATTCTGAAGTCCAATGTACGTATCGTGCTTTCGCTTCAAATACAATGATCGTCGCTGTATATATCGCGAGAGAAAGATGAAACATGCGTGAATGTGCTGGGGGCGTACTTTTAGAGGACCTGGAGATAGTTTGTGTGCGTACGTGAAAGGGGCGTAGAGGGGGTGTGTGCGATGGAGAGAGAGATGCTCTTTGTTTCTCTTTATTATGACTAACTTTATATATAGTATAAAAATATAAAAATTCATAGTGTAGAGTAAATATCATTGGGTGCACCATGCAATGCAAATTAACTTTCATACTCCATATAACTTTGTAATGTTGTATATATGTAGAAATTCTAAAATAATTTTTTGGCCACACTTTGTGTGGTTTTATTCAAAAGGAATGTTGTATGCGAAGTAAACGTGAAGAGAGGGCTTTTTAGATCAAGGGGGTATGTGATAAGATGTAACATGTGTGAATGTGTAGTTGATGTATTTGGCAGGGCCTAGAGAGGGTATGTGTACGTATTCGAGAGAGGCATGGATAGAGGGGCCGGGGGGGACGTGGGAGAGATAGCACGAGAAATGAGAGAGGTCTAGAGAAAGAGACGAATAGGATGTCACGGCGAGAGATGCCCTTGAGTGTGTACATGCAAGGGGGGAGGGGATAGAGGCATGAGGAGAAAATATTTTGTGTCGTGTCTGTGTTGGTATGTGTGGGTGTGAGAAGATAACGAGACCTAGGGGCATAGATTGTGTCACCGCGCGAGGTCCGGTGGGCCGAGGTCAGGCCCTTGGGTCGGTTCCATCCTACGCCACATTGGTCGGCCCGTGACGCATTCAGGGAGACCCATGGAGGACTAGTCGTCCAAGACAAAGATACCAGAGTCGTGAAGGACTCTGTGTCCACTGACAAAGCCGGCTAGGATTTGTAACCCGAGGTCCTCGGACTAAGGTAACCCCTTGCCTCTGATATTACCATTCATCCAACCTAACTTTAAGGGGCATCCTATAGAATGCTCTGCTGGAATCATATTCGTCAATTAGGAAGAGAGGTGGAGACAATGCGTGCGAGATCGGCCTAAAGATAATGTGCGTGCGGGAGACACGTAGGCAGGTCTATGTATAGAGAAAGGGTCGATGGGGATTGTGTGTGCGTGTGCGTGTGAGAGGAAGAGTGCTTGTGATAAAGGTTAGTGAAAACAGTCGTAAATGGTTGCGAGAGGGAGGGAGGGTGATATCGAGAGCATGTGTGTGAGAAAGACACCTCGGGAGAGAGTGTGTGAGCATGTGTGAGAGACCACCGATGGATATACACCGTGTGCACGTATCTGTGAGAGAGAAAGTTAGCGCGTGTGTGAGGAAGGGCCTATGGAGAGTGAAACTACACATAAAAGACAGATGTACACATTGATTAAAAATATAAATTGTATCCAAATATTAGTATGGGATCATGATATTTGCAATTCGCATAAGGAACAGTCATTGATCCATCAGACATCTATATTCTATCGAATTTGAGCATGTCTATGTTATTATTTGACATAATTGATCCATAGAGTCAGTATTTTAAACTCCAGACAATGCATCGCTTTAGCAATTTTAATATAAACATGAGCATAGTTCATGTTGTGTGTGTAAAGCACATTATACATACAAAAGTTACACAATGAACATTATAAATAGCTAGCTAGGAAATAGCATACATTTGAATTCAACTTAAGGTGGTTTAAAAAATTTGAATTCAACATGAAGTCCATTCAATTATTTGAGTTCGAGATCATGGCATTTGTAAAGCATACCTAAATTATGGGGGCACCAATCTTTGCTCTGCTTTTGTACATAATAGCATCTATAGTCGTGTACAAAATAGATTCAAATTTACCTCCTCCATTCCAAAATAGTCGTAGTTATAGGATTTTCAAGAATCAAATTTTCAAAAAGAAGCGCATAATTTAATGAGGTTTTCAAACATGCAAGGTCAAATTTAATGTTGTCTATTTAGGTCAATCCTCAAAGTTCAAGAGTACTCTAAACGTGAATGCTTCTGTTTCAAAATTTCGAACGAAGCGCCAAAAGAGCCTCTACTCACCCGAAACCGCGTGAGACCAATGTTTGGTAGAAGGAAATCAACTTTCTAACTCTGACCCGTGGAACCTACCGGCCCGACGTCCAAAGGTCTAAACCGGGGTAGGTTTGTAACTTCATCTAGACGCCACGCAACCGCCTCCAAAATACATTCATACACCATGGCCGCCTAAACACACATGCGCTCGGCCGAAAATGCTCCCGCCCACTATTTGGGACACCTGGGATTACCGTCCTACCCCCGTCCCGCAGTAGGTCCGAAATTTAAGAGGGGGCAAAGTTTGTTCTTTCCCCAAATTTCAAACAAGCGCGTCCCATCTGTTCAAAAAAAACAAAAACAAGCGTGTCCCAGACCAAAACATGGTTCCCCCTTAGTCCCCCCCCCCCCGGTCTGATTCCCCATTCGTACTCCGTGGGCACCAAAACTACCTCTCCACTAGCCGCGGAACCCCGGCATCCTCCATCTGCCACCCCATCCCACCCATCAACCACCACCCTCCTCCATCACACCGGAGCCAATACCCTGACGTCTTCATCCACCGCAACCGCAACCGCAACGCCCTCCACGGCTAGTAGTTGAAGCCGAGGCCGAGCTGCCTCCAGGACGCTGTGCCTCACCACTGCCGCTCCAACGTCGCCACCGTCCACCACACCGGAGATGTTCCCGCTACGCCGTCCTTCGTTGCCTCGGATCTGCTTCCCCTCCGCCGACAGACGCCCACCGCAACACAGTCAACAGTTTGGCCATGGGTTCGTCCAAGGCTCCACCCTCCTCCAAAACATCGGTTCCCCCGGTAAAAAGAAGAACATCGCCGCGAAATAAGGAAGACACAGCACTAGCAACCGGAACTGGTACTCCTCTTCCCTTATTCATGCAAATCTTACGTGTCTGCTTACACGGTATTCATCCCACAGAAGACCCTAGTTGACCGTTTCTTCCTACACCTTCTTCCTGATACTAGATGTTCCTAGTAACTCGCGATGCACAAGGTTTCTCCTCATATACTATTTCACCTTAGCTAGAGGACCATCGCCCCCCTGGATTTCAATTCCTGGTCAGTTGATTCCCAATTAAAGGAAGCATTCCCTGGCATAACAGGCGCTAGTCCGCCTATTACGCTGGGGAAGCAGCGCCTCGGTGTTTATCTTAGGGGTGTGTGGGGCCTAGGAGCTGCTGGCGCCCGATCTGGAGATTGGCCGGGCTTAAAGGGATGGCCGGGGGGGCGCTGCCAAGCATGGCGGTGGTGTGAGGTCGAGGGGAGGGTGGGGGCGGCGGAGGCAGGGGTCTGGGCCGGTGGTCGCTGGCGGTTCGAGAAAGATCGTCAACAGTGACTGGCGGGAGGTAGACGAAGGCCATCTGCCCGTTCCTTGTAGATCGGACGGTTCATAAAAAAATCGACTGACCTATTTATTTTCAGTCGATTGTTATTTTGATAGGACCATATGTGGTGGTGTGCTGGAGGAGTACCTGCATTTCCCAGCCATCGATGTGCTCATATATTACAAAATCATACGGAGTAGAATCTAATTTTGTTTGTCATGCAATGTTGCAGAGCTATCATATGTCTCCTGTCATTTATTTTTCAGCCACCTGCTATCTGCTACTTTTACAGTGAACTAGTTCTGCACACACTTCACCCATACTCTCACTATTGTTTTTTTATGCATGGATATTTCAGCCTCTGCCAAACTATTGCTAGAAGCATGAAATAAAAGAGAGAAGTCGCTCCAGCTTTCTTCGTGCTTAGGCAAGACACGTTTCTGCACTTTAAAGGGTGCAGTGTCAGCAGATGGAGATGGTAAACGTAGCTCTAGAGTTGATGATCTCGCTCGCCATGAACCACCATCCCAGGTGCTTGCTTTCACTTCGCGGTCTCATATGTGGTTGCATGTTGCATATGGTGTCTAGCTTGTATTCGAAAGGCCGAAGTCGGTCTTTATTAAGATAAGGAAATATATTTTTTACATGAACCACCATCCCGGGAGCTCCAGAAGCCAAATAGCTAGTCAGGGCACTGGCCGAGCCAGTGACAAGCCCATCACAGACAGGCATCACCTGCAAGCCAACTAAAAAGCCACGGTGGTGGCGAAGCAGCCCGCCTCCCACCAGGCTCTCTGGTCCTCGATGATCATGCTCACCACTCCAGTCGGGTGTCTAGCTTGTATTGCTTCCAATTTGGTTAAATTGCATCTGCTTAGCTTACACATTATACCTTTGAATATGACATGCCTTCCTATTTTTGGTACATACTACTACATCTGTCTATTAACCATGTTCTTACATCAAACTAATGTTCTTGTGTATCCCTCATCAATCACTTATGATGAGACAGTCACCCCAGTGGGTTACTGTGAGGCGCGCTACTCTTTTAAAGAATGCAGTGTCAGCCTCTCCACATGATTCTGAAGAAACAGCAAGGCTAGATAAAGATAGTCAACGTAGCTCTGTAGTTGATCACCGCTTTTCCCCTACACCACCATCGCAGGTGCTTGCTCTAACTTGGCAGCGTAATATGTGGTTGCATGTTGCATATGGTGTCTAGATTGTAATTCTTCCAATCTGGTTAAATTGCATGTGCTATTCTGCTTAGTTTATACATTATACCTATTAATGTGACATGCCTTCCTATTTTTGGTACATAGTACATCTGTCTATTAAGCATGTCCTTACATAAAACTACTATTTTTTTGTATCCCGCATCAATCAATTATGACGAGACACCTTTAGTATATGCAGTGTGATATTGGTTGCATCTTTCATATGATTTATAGCATGCACTGCTTCTAATTTGTTGAAACGCAATTTATGATGGGACGCTTTTAACTTGGCAGAGTCATATTGGTTGCATCCTTCATGTGGTGTCTAGCTTGCATTGCTTCTAATTTATTGAAGTGGCTTCTGCTTAGTTTACACAAATATTTGTCAATATGTCATGTCGTCCTATTTTTCGTACATATTCCATCCTCGTATCATGTGTTTGCCTTACATCAAAGTAGTGATTGTCAATATCATGCATGAATGTGTTCTGAAGAGTGAATTTTATTGCTTTTTCTTGTCGGTTTTACTTGACAATGCAAAATCAATAAAGCGGAAGGAAATTAGCAAGGCAGTGGATAAAGATGCTCCTTCCAAACAACTGAAACGGAGGGCCTCTACAGATTCTACTCTGTCATCCCCCCAAGAATATTTACAAGACAACACATGCATAGACACTCAACGTAGTTATGTTGATGATGAGCACGTCTACCGTAGTCCACCATCACAGGTGCTCCCTCTAACTTGACACTGTTATATGTGGTTGCATGTTATGTATGATGTCTAGCTTGTATTTCTTCTAATTTTGTTGAATTCCATCTGCTTACTTTACACATTATACTTGTGAATAAGACACGTGTTCCTGTTTCTAGAACATACAATATCTGTCTATCACACCATGTTCTTACATCAAAGTACTACTGTTGTCTAACCTGCAACAATCACTTATCATAAGACACGTTTAACTTGGGAGTGTGATATAGTTTACATCTCGCATTCTTTTCTAGCTTGTACTACTTCTAATTCGTTGAAATGGCACTTATGACGAGACAGTTTTAACTTGGTAGAGTGATATTCATTGCATCTTTCATATGGTGTCTAGCTTTCATTGCTTCTAATTTGTTGAAATGCCTTCTGCTTAGTTTACACATCATAGCTGTGAATATGCAATGCTGTCATTTTTTCTTACACATTCAATCATCCTATCATGCGATCGCCTTACATTAAAGTAGTGCTCGTCAGTATCCTGCATCAATGAGTTCTGAAAAGCGAGTTTTTATTCAATTTTCTTGTGGGTTTGACTTGATAAGGCAATAAAATTAAGTAAGAGGAAGGAAAAATTAAGGCAGGGACTGATGGCGGTCATCCAGCGAAACCGGCATCCCAGGTGCTTTCTCTAGCTTGGCAGTGTGATATTGTCTTGCATGTTGGATACGGTGTCTAGCTTGTATTGCTTGTAATTTGATTAAATTACTTCTCCTTAGTTTACACAAATAGTTGTGAATATGCCATGCCGTCCTATTTTTCATACATATTCCATCCTCGTATCATGTGTTTGCCTTACATCAAGGTAGTGATTGTCAGTATCATGCATGAATGAGTTCTGAAGAGTGAATTTTATTGCTTTTCTTGTCGGTTTTACTTGACAATGCAAAATCAATAAAGCAGAAGGAAATTAGCAAGGCAGTGGATAAAGGTGCTCCTTCCAAACAACTGAAAAGGAGGGCCTCTACAGATTCTACTCCGCCATCCCCCCAAGAAGATTTGCAACACAACACATGCATAGACACTCAACGTAGCTGTGTTGATGATGAGCATGTCTCCCCTAGTCCACCATCACAGGTGCTCCCTCTAACTTGGCACTGTTATATGTGGTTGCATGTTATGTATGATGTCTAGCTTGTATTTCTTCTAATTTTATTGAATTCCATCTGCTTACTTTACACATTATACTTGTGAATAAGACACATGTTCCTGTTTCTAGAACATACAATATCTGTCTATCACACCATGTTCTTACATCAAAGTACTACTGTTGTGTAACCTGCAACAATCACTTTTCATAAGACATGTTTAACTTGGGAGTGTGATATAGGTTACATCTCGCATTCTTTTCTAGCTTGTACTACTTCTAATTTGTTGAAATGGCACTTATGACGAGACAGTTTTAACTTGGTAGAGTGATATTCGTTGCATCTTTCATATGGTGTCTAGCTTTCATTGCTTCTAATTTGCTGAAATGCCTTCTGCTTAGTTTACACATCATAGCTATGAATATGCAATGCTGTCCTTTTTTCTTACACATTCAATCGTCCTATCATGCGGTCACCTTACATTAAAGTAGTGCTCGTCAGCATCCTGCATCAATGAGTTCTGAAAAGTGAATTTTTATTCATTTTTCTTGTGGGTTAGACTTGACAAGGCAATAAAATTAAGTAAGAGGAAGGAAAAAATTAAGGCAGGGACTGATGGCGGTCTTCCGGCGGAACCGGCATCCCAGGTGCTTTCTCTAGCTTGGCAGTGTGATATTGTCTTGCATGTTGCATATGGTGTCTAGCTTGTATTGCTTGTAATTTGATTAAATTACTTCTGCTTAGTTTACACAAATAGTTGTGAATATGCCATGTCGTCATGTTTTTCGTACATATTCCATCCTCGTATCATGTGTTTGCCTTACATCAAGGTAGTGATTATCAGTATCATGCATGAATGAGTTATGAAGAGTGAATTTTATTGCTTTTTCTTGTCGGTTTTACTTGACAATGCAAAATCAATAAAGCGGAAGGAAATTAGCAAGGCAGTGGATAAAGGTGCTCCTTCCAAAAAACTGAAACGGAGGGCCTCTACAGATTCTACTCCGCCATCCCCCCAACAAGATTTGGAAGACAACACATGCATAGACACTCAACGTAGCTGTGTTGATGATGAGCACGTCTCCCCTAGTCCACCATCATAGGTGCTCCCTCTAACATGGCACTGTTATATGTGGTTGCATGTTATGTATGATGTCTAGCTTGTATTGCTTCTAATTTTGTTGAATTCCATCTGCTTACTTTACACATTATACTTGTGAATAAGACACGTGTTCCTGTTTCTAGAACATACAATATCTGTCTATCACACCATGTTCTTACATCAAAGTACTACTGTTGTGTAACCTGCAACAGTCACTTTTCACAAGACACGTTTAACTTGGGACTCTGATATAGTTTACATCTCGCATTATTTTCTAGCTTGTACTACTAATTTGTTGAAATGGCACTAATGACGAGACAGTTTTAACTTGGTAGAGTGATATTCGTTGCGTCTTACATATGGTGTCTATCTTTCATTGCTTCTAATTTGTTGAAATGCCGCCTTATGCTTAGTTTACACATCATATCTGTGGATATGCAATGTTGTGAATATGCAATGGCACAAATGATGAGAGACCTTTAACTTGGTAGTGTGATGTTGTTTGCATCTTGCATATGATTTATTTCTTGTACTGCTTCACATTTGTTTAAATGCCAGTTATGACGAGACATTGTTAACTTGGCAGAGCGATATTTGTAGCATCTTTCATATGGTGCCTACCTTCCATTGCATTGCTTCTAATTTATTGAAATGCCTTCTGCTTAGTTTACACATCATAGTTCTGATTATCTCATGTCGTCCTGTTTTTCGTACATATTACATCCTCCTATCATGCAGTTGTATAACATCAAAGTTCAGTTCGTCTGTATCACGCATCAATTTGTTCTGAAGAACTAAATTTTTATTCCTTTTTCTTGTCGACTTGACTTGACATGGCACAGAAAAAGAGGAAGGAACACAGAATGACAGGGGGTGGTGTTAGTACTCAGGACGCATGGAAACGGAAGCGGAAGAATTATGCAGATTCTGCTGGTACTGATGGTGCAATAGAAGGTCAAAGTCCACCGGAAAATTGTACAAACACGGTATCCCCTGCTACACCAGCTACAAAACAATCCAAACAGAAACGAATAGCTGCCACCAAACAAGCAACGACAGCCCTAGTTGTTGCAACACCTTCCACAGTACCAACAGCTGCATGAGTTACTCATTCGGTAAGTCTGCTAACGGCAAGTTCCCAAGCTCCCTCGCCACCTGACACTACTTTCGAAGCACTCTTGACACAAGACGAGTTAGCAAGATCAGATGAACCTTGTGAGCTTCAACAGCAAGAAGGTAGTTGCTCGAGTCAAGTTACAGTTGCATGCTTCTTTATATGTAGTCTCACAGTTTGATGTACACTAACACTTCCCATGTTCGTTGTTGAACTAGCACCTAGGTGCAAGAGGAAACAGACATCAGGGATAATGCTCGACAGGTTAACTAAATCAAGAGGAGGAAGAATGGAGATCCATTTTGAGGCTGGTTTAAAAAGGCCACGTGATGCTACAGAGTCAGCCAAGTTAGTATCAGAGCTAGCCGTTGTCGTTAGGTGTCATGCATGTATCCTCCCAACATGGATTCAGTACAGGAATGACAAAGACGAAACCCAGTTTAACACCTTCCTCGACCATTTATCTGTAAGTATGGTTATGTATGTAAATTAGTAATATCATCTTGCTCTGTCCCATACTTTCTAGGTTGCTAGTAATGAGACTCCCATAATTTTCAACAGATGAGGTTCAAGTTGGATAGCCGAGATGATGCAACCAGACAAGCATGCACCCATGTTTTCAAGTCTGCTCTGCGACAGTATCGGTATAACTTGAGGAAAACTCACTTTGAAGGCAAGGCTAACAGTGAACTTGCCCAAACATCTCCAGTGGAAAATATATCAGATGAAGACTGGAGAGGCCTCATTAAACACTGGTCTGATCCAAAGTATCAAGTATGTTATATATATATATATATATATATATATATATTATATTCTATATATATGTGGTGTGTGTGTGTGTGTGTGTGTGTGGGTGTGTGGGGGTGGTGTGTGTGTGTGTGTGTGTGTGATTAGATCACATGTTGAACTCCTATTTACGCATGTGCCTCACAAATCTATCTTCTTGTAGGTGAACTGTTCAAAGAACAAGGCCAACCATACGAAAGTGAAATTCCAACAGACGACAGGATCTCTTAGCTATATTGCACACCGCGAGGCTCTTGTAATTAGCTGCTGCTTCACTCTTTTCGATGTGCCATATTATCAGATCTATATTGACTTGTTCCAAATGCAGAGGAAAGCCCGCAACGACCAAAAAGTACCTGAACCAAATGCTGTGGAAATCTTCAAGGACTGTCACACCAGCAAGACGAAGGGCATGACTACACCAGTCAAAGCCGCTGTTGTAAGTCCTTAATCATCATGTAACTACTACTTACTCTGACTTGTGCATTGAACTACACGGTTTGCAGCCAATGTCTATTACTCTTTTCAATTTTATACACAATTGTCTTAGCATATCATTGCACCTTACAAGGTCTAAAAGAGAGGAGTGATGTTACTTTGATCTTGATCTGTAATCTAGTTCCGTGCTGGACTTGTCTACACAATGTTACAATTGCCTGTTTATCTGTTCTCAATTGTTTTGTGATATGAATGATGGCATACTATGCTTACCGTATTATAGACTTTGTCTCTTTATCCTTAGCTGTCAATACAATGTGAAGAAATAGACAATACATTCGCCATGGTGGTCATATGTTTGGAACCTGGTTTTATTATGTACTTTGCAGTAAAATACAACTAATATTTTACACGGGTTCACCAGAATAAGTTCTGTATATAAACCAAAGCTATTTTGTTTGGTTTTGCTGCCTCCTTAATATCTTCTGTTCTGGTACTACTAATGTAAAAACTCAACTTTTCAGCAAGCTATGGAACAAATGGTGGAACCGCCACCTTCTGAAGGTGATGAGGCAACTATAACCGCAATGTCACCTCTTGCTGCAGTGGGTCAGTACCTGTCCACTAACAGTGCCAAAAGCACGTTCCTGCATAATACTAGCTTGGTTGTTAAGGCAATCTCGTCCAAACTGCCTCATGATCAAGATATGCAAGCTCAAAACAATGTTATGTTTGCGCTCCAGACACAAGTCCATTCCCTAACAGAGACCATTTGTGAAACAAGGACAGCCATTGTTCGATGTCATCAAGATATGCATGGTTTTGAAACCAGACTATCAGACATTTGCTATGTTGTTCAGGAGCCTAGGAGAAATGAAGGCGACGGTTATGGTGCTCCATCGGACAGTACAACATGAAAACATAACAGTCAGGTCAAATGATCTGAGGTTCTGAATTTCTGGTGGTGCATTTATCTACCGGACTGTTAACTTTTATGGCAACCTTCATTTTGTTTTATGGTTGTAATTTGTTTTGTTGCGATACAAAATTTGTTCTTAACGTGCAGCGACCGGCTCAAGAAAACAGCTAGCCATTTTTGTATAGTGTAGGGTGTTCCCTATATTTGCACTGGTGGCGAACTTTGATGCCCAGTGGATTTAATCTGCGTAATCACCTTAATAGCCTAGCGTTAGTTTCTGGCTTATTTATTTTCCTAGTCTTCTTTTTCCTTGGTTTGCTAGTGGCCGCAACAACCATGGGCCATATACGGACCGTGGTAACCTTGAGCCTGCTACGGGCCGTAGGATCCATGGGCCTCCTACGGGCCGTCGGATAAATGGGCCTCCAACGGGCCATAGAATCAGTGGGCCACGGGCCGTAGAATAAATGGACCGACATGGGCCGTAAACGGGCGTAGTTGGTGTCGGTCCAGCACGGTAACGGCCGTTAACAGGCCGGAAGATAGCAAAGGCTTAATTTTGTCACAGGCATAACGGGTTGTTTATGGGCCAGAATACAAGACGGGCTGGAAACGGCGCAACGGGTTAACAGGCCACAAACGGGCCGATTCTAACCACGGGCTGAATTTTGCCCATTAGGGGAACAGGCCAGTAACGGGTCGGAAGTAATCGACGGCCAGAAATGAGCCCAAGAATGTATGGGTCGTCAGTAGGCTGAAAGCTAACACGGGCTGGAAACGGCCCATGTGAATCATGGGCCGTTAATGGGTATAAAGAAATTTACTGTTTATTATGGGCCAGAGTCACTGCGGCCCACTAAAGGGCCCAAAGATACGAAAGGCCTCATATGGGCCGAAAGACGCCGTGGGCCATACATGGGCCGAAAATGAAACGGGCTGGTATTATACTGGACGGCCCACATGACCGTTGGGCCGATTTCGGGAACGCCATAACGGGTCGTGAGTTACCGGGCCGTAAAATGGGCTATATACGAATAGACCGTTAATAGGCTTTTCATAGGCCGGCCCGCTAGCTTTTGACCAAGTCAAATGGGCCAGCTTTGTAAGCTAAATGGGCCAGTGTTGGGCCATCGCACGTGTCGACATATCATAGGCGCCTATCTGACCCAATGACGAGATGACACGTGTTTCCTCCGGCCAATGAGAATTTTACACGTGGAAAATCGCCATTGGTTGTTGCTGTTAACGGATTATCGGATCCAAAACCGGACCCGATAGCTTAACGGCGACCCGTGACGGTGGATGCCACGTGTCGGTTACCCTTGACGAAAGCACTTCCATGACGTGTCATTTATCGTCATGGAAGTGAACACTTCTGTGATGATAATTTTTGTATTGTCATGGAATACTTCTATGACAGCACAGGTATGACTATCTTGATTCTATCATAAAATCGTCATGGATGTACATGCATGACAGAAAACGTGACCTACTGTGACAAAGACGTATCATCACGGAAGTGGTTTTTTTTTGTAGTGCATGGTTCTCTTTCTTTACCATGTTTCCTAGCAATGAAGTATCTCTTATCATATCTTTTATTCTTAGGTTGTGGGTTATCAAGATCAACAGCAGGTTCTATCTCCACATCATTATCATTATTAGGTTGAGCATCAACATGAACATCATCATTATCATTACTATTAGGTTCATGTTCATCACCAGATTGTGTTTCAGCAACAAAAATAGAAATATCATTTGGATTCTCAGGTGTGTCTACAATAGGTTCACTAGAAGCATACAAAGTCCTATCATCATTGTTTTTCTTTCTAGCTGGACTAGGTGCATCATTATTAATTCTTTGAGAGTCTTGTTCAATTCTTTTAGGATGGCCTTCAGGATACAAAGGTTCCTGAGTCATTTTACCACCTCTAGTCACAACTCTAACAGCATGATCATTCATCTTATAGTTCATTTCCTTAAGCAAATCATTTTGTGCCTTGAGAACTTGTTCTACTTGAGTTTTTACCATGGAAGCACGTTTACTAACAACCTTGAGATCATTTACAGTTCTAAACATATAGTCACTCAAGCGTTCAATCATATAAGCATTTCATTTTGATTGTCTACTAACATATGCATTGAAGTTTTCTTGTTTAACAATAAATTTATCAAATTCATCCAAGCATTAACTAGCAGATTTAGTATAAGGAATATCACTTTCATCAAATCTATAGAGAGAATTTACCTCTACTACCTGTGTCGGGGTATTAAGACCATGTATTTCTTCAATAGGTGGTAAATTCCTAACATCTTCAGCTTTAATACCTTTTTCTTTCATAGATTTCATTGCCTCTTGCATATCTTCAGGACTGAGAAGAATAGCCCTCTTCTTCGGAGTAGGCTTGTGCGGTGGCTCAGGAAGAGTCCAATCATTATCGTTACTTAATATATTATTCAATAATTCTTCAGCTTGTTCCACAGTTCGTTCCCTAAAAACACAACCAGCACAACTACCTAGGTGGTCCCTAGAAGTATCGGTTAGTCCATTATAAAAAATATCAAGTATTTCATTTTTCTTGAGAGGATGATCAGGCAAAGCATTAAGTAATTGGAGAAGCCCCCCCCCCCCCCAAGCTTGTGGGAGACTCTCTTCTTCAATTTGCACAAAGTTAAATATTTCCTGTAAAGCAACTTGTTTCTTATTAGTAGGAAAATATTTTTCAGAGAAGTAATATATCATATCCTGGGGACTACGCACACAACCAGGAGCAAGAGAATTATACCATATCTTAGCATCACCCTTTAATGAGAAAGGAAACAACTTAAGAATATAGTAGTAGTGAATTTTTTCCTCGTGAGCAAATAGGGTGGCTATATTATTTAATTTAGTAAGATGTGCCACAACAGTTTCAGATTCATAACCATGAAAAGGATCAGATTCAACCAAACTAATTAACTCAGGATCGACAGAGAATTCATAATCCTTATCAGTAACAAAGATAGGTGAAGTAGCAAACTGGGGATCATGTTTCATTCTAGCATTCAAAGATTTTTCTTTCAACTTGACTAGTAATTTCTTAAGATCATCTCTATCCATACAAGCAAGAAAATCCCTAGCTACCTCTCCATCCATAACATAACCCTTAGGTATATCAGGCAATTCATATCTAGGAGTGCTAGGTCTAATAGGTGTTTCAAAGTTTTCAGTTTCAATAATATCATCAGTTTCAGCATTCTCAATATCTTTAGCTCTAGCAAGCTGTTCATCAAGAAATTCACCTAGTGGCACAGTCTTATCAAGAAAAGTACTAGCATCATCATAAGCATCATTCATAGCAGAAGTAGCATCATCAATTACTTGTGACATATCAGGATTAATAGCAGGTGGTGGTGTCACAAGCTTACTCAAAACAGAAGGTGAATCAAGTGCAGAGCTAGATGGCAGTTCCTTACCTCTCCTCGTCCTAGAGGGAATGATCTTGGTTCTGGTATCTTTCATATTCTTCATAGTGATCAACAGATATAAATCCCAAGTGGCTCAGCAAATAGAGCTATGCTCCCCGGCAACGACACTAGAAAAAGGTCTTGATAACCCACAAGTATAGGGGGTCGCAATAATTTTCAAGGGTAGAGTATTCAACCCAAATTTATTGATTCGACACAAGGGGAGCCAAAGAATATTCACAAGTATTAGCAGTTGAGTTGTCAATTCAACCACACCTGAAAGACTTAATATCTGCAGTAAAGTATTTACTAGCAAAGTAGTATGATAGTAAAGGTAACAGTGGCAACAGTAACAGTAGCAGTTTTGTAGTGATTGTAACAATGGCAGCAACGAAAGTAACTTAGCAAAGATCAATATGTGAAAAGCTCGTAGGCATTGGATCAGCGATGGATAATTGTGTTGGATAATATTCATCATGTAGCAGTCATAACCTAGGGCGACACAGAACTAGCTCTAATTCATCAATGTAATGTAGGCATGTATTCCGTATATAGTCATACGTGCTTATGGAAAAGAACTTGCTTGACATCTTTTGTCCTACCCTCCCGTGGCAGCGGGGTCCATAAGGAAACTAAGGGATATTAAGGCCTCCTTTTAATAGAGAACCGGAACAAAGCATTAGCACTTAGTGAATACATGAACTCCTCAAACTACGGTAATCACGGGAAAGAATCCCAATTATTGTCACCTTGGGGTATACGGATCATAACTCGTAATAGGTGTCTACAACTTGCAAGATGGGATCAAGAACACACATATATTCAAGAAAACATAATAGGTTCAGATCTGAAATCATGGCACTCAGGCCCTAGTGACAAGCATTAAGCATAGCAAAGTCATAGCAACATCAATCTCAGAACATAGTGGGTACTAGGGATCAAGCCCTAACAAAACTAACTCGATTACATGATAAATCTCATCCAACCCATCACCGTCCAGCAAGCCTACGATAGAATTACTCACTCCCGGCGGTGAGCATCATGAAATTGGTGATGGAGGAAGGTTGATGATGACGATGGCGACGGATTCCCCTCTCCGGAGCCCCAAATGGACTCCAGATCAGCCCTCCCAATGAAGAACAGGAGGTGCCGGCGGCTCCGTACCGTAAAACATGATTATTCCTTCTCTCCGATCTTTTTTCTCCGCGAATAGGTATATATGGAGTTGGAGTTAGGGTTGCTGGAACTCCAGGGGCGCGCCCTGGGGGTAGGCGCGCCCCCAGGGCTTGTGGCTCCTGGGTGGCCCCCCTCTGGTATCTTTTTCCGCCAGTATTTTTTATATATTTCAAAAATATTCTCCGTAAATTTTCAGGTCAATCCAAGAACTTTGATTTCTGCACAAAAACAACACCATGGCAATTCTGCTGAAAATAGCGTCAGTCCGGGTTAGTTCCATTTAAATCATGCAAATTAGAGTCCAAAACGAGGGCAAAAGAGTTTGGAAAAGTAGATACAATGGAGACGTATCACATTCCACATCAAAAATTCTGTTTTTATCATTTACCTACTTGAGGACGAGCAGGAATTAAGCTTGGGGATGCTGATACGTCTCCAACCTATCTATAATTTTTTATTGTTCCATGTTGTTATATTATCAATCTTGGATGTTTTATATTCATTTACTAGCAACTTTATATCATTTTTCGGGACTAACCTAACCTATTGACATAGTGCCCAGTGCCAGTTGTTGTTTTTTGCTTGTTTTTTACCTTGCAGAATATCAATACCAAACAAAGTCCAAATGCAACAAAAATTTTTGGTGATTCCTTTCTGCCTAGAAGAAACCCGAGGAGCCAAAGGAGCACACGGGAGGAGGCTCGTGGGGCCCACTAGGCATTAGGGGGCCCAGGCGCACACTGGTGGGTAGTGGAGCCCACAGGAAGCTTCTCCACCGACCTCTGCCTCTATAAAGACTGTAAAATCCCAAAAACCCTATAGGAGTCGAGAGAATACAGTTTCCGCCGCCGCACGTGCCAGAACCACGAGATACAATCTAGAGGCCTTTTCCGGTACTCTGCCGGATGGGGCAACGATCACGGAGGGGTTCTTCATCATCCTTGTTGCCCCTCCGATGATGCGCGAGTAGTTTACCACAGAACTACTGGTCCATAGCTAGTAGCTAGATGGTTTCTTCTCTCTTTTTGATCTTCAATACAATGTTCTCCTCGATGTTCTTGGAGATCTATTTGATGTAATGACTTTTTGTTGTGTGTTTGTTGGGATCCGATGAATTGTGAGTTTATGCTCAGTTCTATCCATGAATATTATTTGAGTCTTTGCTGAACACTTTTATGCATGATTGTTATAGCCTCGTATTTCTTCTCCTAAATTTTGGTTTGGTTTGGCCAACTAGATTGATTTTTCTTGCCATGGGAAGAGGTGCTTTGTGATGGGTTCGATCTTGCGGTGCTCAATCTCAGTGACAGAAAGAGACATGGCACGCATGTATCACTGCTATTAAGAATAAAAAGATGGGGTATATTCCTACATGAATAGATCTTGTCTACATCATGACATCGTTCTTATTGCATTACTCCGTTTTTTCATGAACTTAATACACTAGATGCATGTTGGATAGCGGTCGATGTGTGGAGTAATAGTAGTAGATGTAGAATTGTTTCGGTCTACTTATCTTGGACGTGATGCCTATATACATGATCATTGCCTTGGATATCATCATGATTATTCGCTGTTCTATCAACTGCCCAACAGTAATTTGTTTACCCACCGTATGCTATTTTCTTGAGAGAAGCCTCTAGTGAAAACTATGGCCCCCGGGTCTATTTCCTATCATATTAAATCTAAAAATACCTTGCTGCACTTTTTCCTTATTTATTTTATTTTGTGTTTTTGCTAGATCTATTTATCAAATCTCATACAGTTTAATCTATCTCAATACCGAGGAGGGATTGACAACGCCTCTTACGCGTTGGGTTGCAAGTTTTTGTTGTTTGTGCGCAGGTGCTGTTTACATAGTGTTGCTTAGTTCTCCTACTGGATTGATAACCTTGGTTTCATAACTGAGGAAAATACCAAGGAAGATACAAGCAATCAGCGTCCTCCGGCGGCGGCGCGGCGGGAGTAGATGTAGATCGGGTGGCGGCGCTTGGGTAGGAGGTGCACCCAAGTCGCCCTGGGCAACGCGGGGCCAAAAAAATCTAAATATGGTGGTTGGAAAAGACATACGTGTGAATTCTACATCGTGGGAAAATGAGATCTAGCTTGTGGCCGGATGGTTAGGATGGTGGTTGTACCCGCTCGGCTCATAAAAGATTAAAATTGAGGTTTAAACACTCTCTTGTTGTTAGAATTTGTGGGCTATGCGGTCTACCCTCTATTCCCTTACCTTCTCTGTGGTGCCGCTCACAACGCTTATTGAGGCTAGAGGGTAGGGACCTATTTATAAACTCCACCCTATTTATAGATTCCACTTCCAGTTTCAGGTGTTTTAATATTCCACCTGTTTCTTGAAAGATCCGTATGACTCCTGAACAATGCTACCAACCACGATAAAACATGTCAGTTTTTCGAGTTTAATATACTAGTCCCTAGTGATGTGGTCACCTATTACAGGTAGGGTCAAGGACACATCATTTGGGACCCACATGGGGCCCATCACCATCGTAGGTAGGTCCCTGGACCATGACAGCATTCGGATGCACACATCAGGAGGATCACTCGGACGGCTCTACAGCACTCGGACAGCCACACGCCACTCGGCCAACGATCAACCACTCGGATGTATAGGGCAAGAAGGAGTCGTGAGAGCTACAACGGTCGAGGGATCCTAAGTTGTCCACTAAATAGAGTTATAGCTACCGTTACCTGTAACTGCTGTAGTATAGGCTCATTACACTAGTAACTGCCACATTCAATGGCATTAATTGCCCCGGTGACGTTGGAGACATGGGGCTGCAGCGCACTCTATATAAGCCGCACCCCTCTCCATAGCTGGGGACGTTCAACCTTGTAATCCTATCTATCAAATCAAAGCAAGCCTCAAGGCACGAGATGTAGGGCTTTTACCTCCACCGAGTGAGGGGCCTGAACTTGTTAAACACCGTGTGTTACACCTACGCCGTAGCTAGTCTCTGTCCGTTATTCGTACCCCTAGTACTCATTGTCAGGATCATAACCCCAACAGTTGGCGCCCACCATGGGGCTAGGGGTCTAGCAAACTTCACGGTGTAGGTGGATTTCTTCATCATCATCATGTCCGTCGGCGGCGAAATCCGCTTCGGGATGATCTCCTTCATTGCCGACGACTCAGCGTGGTTACGCGAAGCCCCGCTGGACGTGGAGGCGTTGCCCACCCGTGGCGCGACGCACTTCTGAGCCTCCTCCTACGGAGTCCTTCTTCGACAGCCCTCGGCTCCATACCGAGTGGTTGCTCATCCCACCATTGTACGCCGCCGCAAGCGCTCCGAGCGTTCACGGTTACCAGCGTTGGGTCAAGCACGCTGTCACCGCTCAGGCGGCAGCGGAACAAGTGGCGGCTATCGAGTTCGATGAGCCCGCTCTTGAGCTCTCTAACAGATCACTCAGTGATTCCTCATAGGATTCCGAGTCCGATAGCATCGATCTGACCGCCGAGATCCTCATGGCAGACAACTCCGAGCGCCGAGTGCCCCCGGGCTACCCGGAGCCCAAAGTCGATCACACTGTCTACACTAACGGCGGTTTCCCAGGGCACGAGCCATATGTGCCTCAAGCTCTCACTCGGGAGCAGCGGGACGAGCTCCGTCGCAGGAACGATCAGTTGCTAAACACTCCCATCATCGAAACGACTCCCGAGGCGTTAGCCATGGAGTCGACCCGCTTGGCTACTTTGGCCGAGCGCGATCGGCTCGAGCGGCTTCAGAGGGAGCTGGATGAACGCGAGCACCGTCAACCCAGTTCCAGTCGTCATAAACGTCGGCTCTACTCAAATGACCAACCTCGTAAGTATCAGGTTCTTAGTACTCCATTGCAAAATCTAGCAGCCGCCACTCGGATCGCGGATTCCATTCGGCCCTCTGGCTCTTCGGCCGGAGAGGGGATTCGTCTGATCCAGGCGCTTCTCAAGACAGCACTGTCGCAGAATGCAGCAGTATCCCAGTCCAGGGACCGGATCCATTGCGCATCCGTGCGTGCGGAGACCGTCCAGTTGGCTCATAGCCCACTCGGCTCGGGCAGGCGCTGAGCCACTTCTTCCTCCAGAGATCACCACGAAGATCGGAGGCGCGATTGAGTCACATCGCCCTGGCGTAACGACATCCACGATCATGCACTGATGCCTCCACCACGGGATGTAGCGTACGGGCGCCAGCCCTACAGCGACAAACGGACGTACAGTGGTGATCGCAGGCCGAGTCCTACTCATCCTTCGAGAGACACTCGAGACCCGCTGTTCAACGCGAGATCCGTTCTCGCTCAGAACATGGTGGACAAAGGCCGGGCCCTGCGAGAAGGCCAAGATCACAACGTACCGAATGGTTCAGTACCATCAGGTCCCAAGTGTTTCAGTCATTATATACGAGTGGCTGAGATTCGCAACAATTTCAGGTTGGCCACGGGAATCAGCAAATTCACTGGCGAATCCAAGCCTGAAATTTGGCTAGAAGATTACCGAGTGGCTGTCCAGATCAGCGGCGGCAACGACAACGTGGCCATGAAGCATTTGCCGCTGATGCTAGAAGGCTCTGCTCGGGCTTGGCTGACGCAGCTCCCGCTGAGTAGTATCTTTTGTTGGGATGACCTGGCGAAAGTGTTCGTCAAGACCTTTGAAGGCACATGCCAGAGAGCAGGAGGTCTGACCGAGTTACAGCAATGCGTGCAAAAGCAGAATGAAACTCTCTGGGAGTATATCCAGCGGTGGACCACTCTGCACAATACGGTGGAGAATGTTACTGAGCACCAGGCAATTTGCTCCTTCAAGGCCGGAGTCAGGGACCGGGAGCTAAACATGAAGTTTGGCCGAACTGAGACCCTGACTCTCAGTCGGGCTATGGAGATAGCCAACCGGTACGCCAATGGTGAAGAGGAAGACCGACTGAGGAGCGGCAAGAGCAGAACTGGTGACGCACATCAGTCGGAGAACAAGGGTAAGAAGCACAAGCAGAAAACAGATGATGGAGGGAATGCCGAGGCCGCAGCTCTGGCCGGCCAAGGCAAAAAGAACCCCCAAAAGCAGAAGAAGGATTGGAAAGGAAAGAAGCAAGTCACCATGAAGAGTGACATCCTCGACCAGCCCTGCCAGATTCACACGAAGAAGGATGAAGAGGGTAACCTGATCTTGCCCAAGCATACCACTCGGGAGTGTCGACTCTTGAAGCAAGAATTGCGGCAGGACTCTTCCGGGGAAAGAGATGATGACGGCGAAGACGAAGGCAAAGGTACTTCCGGGTACCCCAACATTGAGAACATCCTCATGATTTTTGCTGATGTTGAAAGCAAGAGTCACCTCAAGGTGATCAATCGGGAGGTCAACATGGCAGTTCCGACTGTCACCAAATATCTCGACTGGGCCAAGACACCGGTAATGTTTGACCAATCAGACCACCCGGCTCACATACCAACCCCTGGGCGGCAGGCCTTGGTGGTGGATCCAGTCATGGGAGGAGTCCGACTGCGCAAAGTTCTAATGGATGGCGGCAGCGGGCTTAACATCATCGACGTTGACACCTTAGAAGCAATGAGCATCCCGATGACCCGCCTCAGCAAGAGCAATATGCAGTTCCACGGGGTAATCCCCGGAAAGAAGGCCAAGTCACTCGGCCAGATCGCTCTCGACGTCGTATTCGGCGAAGAGAAGAACTTCCGAAAGGAACGACTGACTTTTGAGGTGGTAGACTTCAGAAGGGCTTACCATGCCATCCTAGGTAGGCCTGCCTATGCGTGTTTCATGGCTCGTCCTTGTTACGTGTATCTTAAACTCAAGATGCCAGGGGCCAAAGGCGTGATCACTATCACAGGCAATCGGAAGTTGGCCGAGGAATGCCTCCAGAAGGGCTCTTAGATCGCTGATGAGCAAATGGGGATGGCCGAGTTGAACGAGTACAAGAAGGCGGCAGACCCAAGTGAACTTCTGAAGTCCAAGAAACCGTCTGTGGAATCTGCTTTCCAGTCGGTGGGGAAACAAAGCCGGTGCACATCCATCCTGAAGATCCAAACGCTGCCCCGACCAACATCTCCACCACCCTGGATAGCAAATAGGAAGCCGCGCTTGTCCAGTTCCTCTGTGAGAACTGGGACATCTTCACATGTAAGCCTTCTGACATGCCGGGTGTTCCCAGGGAGCTGGCCGAGCATAGACTCCGTGTCGATTCGGCGTCAAAGCCTGTCAAAGAGTACCTTCGGCGGTCTTCAACCGAGAAGTGCAAGGCGATTGGCGAGGAGATAGCGTGGCTCTTAGCCGCCGAGTTCATCCGAGAGGTGTACCACTCCGAGTGGCTCGCCAACGTCGTCATGGTACCAAAGAAAGACAAGTCTCTCCGAATGTGTGTAGATTTTAGGCATATCAATCGGGCCTGCCTGAAAGATCATTTTCCTCTCCCTCGCATAGATCAGATAGTAGATTCTATTGCTGGATGTGAGCAGTTATCATTCATGGATGCGTACTCCGGGTACCACCAGATCCGACTATACAGCCCTGATGAAATAAAAACAGCGTTCATCACCCCATTCAGGTGTTTTTGCTATATCACGATGCCATTTGGGTTGAAAAATGCTGGGGAAACATTCCAGCGTATAATCCAAAAGTGCCTACGGAAGCAAATCAGTCGGAACGTAGAAGCGTATATGGATGACATTGTGGTTAAATCCAGGAAAGGTTCCGACCTCCTGACTGACCTCGCTGAGACCTTCGCGAATTTGCGAGCTGTCGGCATCAAGCTCAACCCAACCAAGTGTACATTCGGCGTACCCGCAGGCAAGTTACTCGGTTTTCTTGTTTCCGAACGAGGGATCGATGCCAATCCAGAGAAGATAGGGGCAATCGTCCGAATGAAGCAGCCATAACACATGCACGACATGCAGCGCCTCACAGGCTGCCTAGCAGCCCTGAGTAGATTCATCTCAAGACTCAGCGAAAAAGCCATGCCGCTTTACCGATTGATGAAGTCTGATAGGTTCGAGTGGACTCCCGAAGCGCAGGATGCGTTCCTGGAACTTAAAGCCCTGCTTTCCACCCAGCGGTGCTAGCTGCTCCGAGCAGCAAGGAGCCCTTGCTCTTATACATCGCGGCCACGAGCCAAGTTGTTAGCACGGTCCTCACGGTGGAATGGGAAGAACAAGGCAAAACCTTCAAGCTCCAACGACCAGTCTACTACATCTCTGAAGTCCTCACACCTTCCAAGCAAAGGTATCCGCATTATCAGAAGTTAGTTTATGGAATTTACCTTACTGCAAAGAAGGTGGCGCATTATTTCCAAGAGCACTCGGTCACAGTGATAAGTGATGCCCCTCTGTCCGAGATCATGAACAATAGAGATGCCACTAGCCGAGTGACCAAGTGGGCCATTGAGCTCCTCCCGTTGGACATCAGGTTTGAAGCCAAAAAGGCCATCAAGTCGCAAGCCCTGGTAGATTTCCTGGCCGAATGGATTGAGCAAGAACAACCTGTCCCGAGTGTTCCCGAACACTGGACGATGTTCTTCGACGGCTCCAAGATGCTCCATGGCTCTGGGCTGGAGTGGTCTTGGTGTCTCCTAAAGGCGATCGACTCAATTATGTCCTTCAGATTCACTTTGATTCCTCCAATAACGAAGCTGAATACGAAGCTCTCCTATACGGGCTGCGAATGGTAATCTCCCTAGGGATTCGCCGACTAATGGTTTATGGCGACTCAGACCTAGTGGTGAATCAAGTCATGAAGGAATGGGACATCCATAGTCCAGCAATGACTGGCTACTATAATGCCGTCAGAAAGTTAGAAAAACACTTTGAAGGGCTGGAGCTTCACCATGTGTTGCGTCTCAAGAACCAAGCGGCCAACGACTTGGCCAAGATAGGTTCTACTCGGAAGCCAGTACCAAAGAATGTGTTCCTAAAACACCTGCACTTGCCCACGATCAAGGAAGATCCTTTTGTGGAAGAGCCCCCGCAGCCAGTCGGACCTTCCAATCCGACTGAAATAGACATTCCCGCCGTAATCGATCTAGTCCAAGAGGTATTGGTCATCACTCCCGAGTGGACCGAACCATATCTGGCATACTTGCTCCGGCAAGAGCTCCTAGAAGACAAGGATGAAGCCCGCCAGATTGTCCGCCGATCTAAAGCTTTCACCGTCATGGGCGATCAACTATACAAGAAAAGTACAACTGGAGTCACTCAGCGGTGCATATCCCCAGAGGAAGGGCAGCAAATACTGCAAGAGATTCACTCGGGAACATGCGAACATCATGCGTCCTCTTGGACTTTGGTCACGAAAGCATTCAAAGTCGGATTCTATTGGCCCCGAGCCAATGAGGCCGCACGAGACATAGTGGATCACTGCGTTGGGTGCCAGTTCTAGCGAACCAGTCACACAAGCCAGCATCCACCCTGAAAACTATCCCTCTCACTTGGCCATTCGTTGTCTGGGGACTTGACATGGTCGGCCCTCTCCGAACTGGGACAAGTGGCTTCACGCATTTGTTGGTGGCAGTAGACAAGTTCACCAAGTGGATAGAAGCCGAGCCCATAAAGAAGTTGGACTCGGCCACCGCAACTCAGTTCATCAAGAAGATTATCTTCAGGTTCGGAGTCCCACACAGCATCATCACCGACAACGGATCTAACTTCGACTCCGACGAGTTCCGTGAGTTCTGTTACACCCAAGGCACTTGGGTTGATTACGCCTCTGTGGAGCACCCACAGTCAAATGGACAAGCCGAGAGAGCAAATGGGCTCATACTTCAGGGATTTAAACCCCACCTGATGCATGACCTGACTCATGCAGCGGGAGCCTGGGTAACTGAATTGCCGTCAGTACTCTGGGGCCTGTGAACGACCCCGAATCGATCCACTAATCGCACCCCATTCTTCATGGTGTACGGGTCAGAGGCAGTCTTGCCAAGTGACCTCCTCCATAATTCTCCCCGAGTGGATATCTACTCAGAAGCTGAAGCCGAGGAAGCAAGGCAGGATGGCCTAGACCTTTTGGAGGAAGAGCGTGAGCTAGCACTCAGAAGATCTACATTGTATCAACAAGACTTGCACCGCTACCACGACAAACACGTCAGAGGATGTGCCTTCCAGGAAGGAGACCTGGTCCTCCGAGTGGATCAACAGAAACCTCACAAACTAGCACCCCCCTGGGAGGGACCATTCGCCATCTCCAAGGTCCTGCACAATGGAGCATACAGACTATACAACTTCACCAGAGGAATAGAAGAGCCCAGAGCTTGGAATGCAGATCTGCTTCGCAAGTTTTATACTTAGAATAAAATTTCTCCCCTGTAATAGTTAGTCCGAATGAACTTAGATGCATAAAAGTCTTGCTTTTCCCATGTATTGTCTAGTTCAACCTACGGTCGCATCTCACTCAGGTGATTAATTGCATTTGGAAACTAACATACCTCCAGTGGGTCTTAAGAGGTGAGAAAGCTTAGCTACGAATCAGTTTTCGCCTAAGTAAAAAAATATTCCTAGTGAGGATCCGTTCCACACTCGGGGGCTTAGCCGCGAATCAGTTTTCGCCTAAGTTCAAAAATACCCCGAGGGAGGATCTGCTCCACACTCGGGGGCTTAGCCGCGAATCAGTTTTTGCCTAAGTTCAAAAATACCCCGAGTGAGGATCCGCTCCACACTCGGAGGCTTAGCCGCGAATAAGTTTTCGCCTAAGTTTGAAAATATTCCGAGTGAGGATCCGCTCCACACTTGGGGGCTTATCCGCGAATCAGTTTTCGCCTAAGTTCAAAAATATTCCGAGTGTGCATCTGGTCCACACTCGGGGGGCTTAGCCATGAACCAGCTTTTGCCTAAGTTCAAAATATTCCGAGTGAGGATCCGCTCCACACTCGGGAGCTTAGCCGCGAACCAGCTTTTGCCCAAAGTCAAACAAAACACGAAACAAATAGAAGCGCAAAATGTTTCAAATTAAAGATTCAATCTGTTCGAATGTCTCCGAGATAGAATGAGCCCAGAGCTCGGCAAAGTATTTCATTACAGTTACCACCCGGCATTCTGGGGCAAATACGATCAAGTGTTTTTAAGCCTCAGGCGGAGGGCAAGCTGGGTCAATAAAAGTCTCTAGATCAATCCCATCGGCGATGCGAGTGGCAGCGTCAGCGAAGGTCTCCGTGAAATCCTCAAACTTGAGGTTCTTCTTGTTCACCACTCGGAGGTTCTTCAGCTTCTCCTCATCCACGTTCTTGCAATGAACGTGAACAATAGACAACGCCACATCAGCTCCACTTCGAGCAGCAGACTTCTTCCAAGCCTTGACTCGAGCGGGGACTTCATTCAACCTCGTCATCACCGATTCTAGGTCCATCTGGGTCTCTTCGCCTGGCTGCAATTCCTTGTCAATTCGACCCGTGGCACCTCAGGTCCGAGTGATATAGCCCAGCGCATTCTCCAGACGATCCTCCAACCGAAGAATGGTAAGTGCCTCTTTGTCTACAACAAGTGACCTGGCGGGGTCCAAATCCCTATGTATCCTCTGCAACTCCAGCTCCTTGTCGTAACAATGCTCTGAAGAAGACAGTCCATGAGAGAATGGTTGGGGAAAATTTAGTGGCATATGGAATTCACTCGGCTGAGGAAGATCTTACCAGAGAGCTTCTCACTAAACTCCTCGCACACCTCTTCCATATGTGCCTCCAGGGCATCCTTCTTCTCAGTCAACTAGGTGACCTTCTCCTCCAGCTTGACCTTCTCTTGAGCAAAGGCCTCGGCGGCAGCCTTGAGGTTCTTGATCTCCTCCTCCAACTTGCCGACTGAAGCCAGCTTCTCGTCGGTGAGTTTAACCTTGTTCTTTGCTTCCTTCTGGGCCAGCGCCAGGTCCTTGTCCTTGTTCTCCAACGCCTGCTTCATGGTGTCTAAAGAAATAGAAGTCTTGAGCCTCATTACGACTTGGGCATTCTCACTATGAACATCTGTTGAGAGAAGTGGTTTGGATCAAGAGGAAAGAACAGCATTTAGCTATCAATCGAAGGAAATAACTTACCTCCCATGGCCTTCTTCTCCTGCTCCAGTCGGGCGCTCTTGAGTTTCTCAGCCTCCAAGTCAAGTCGAAGGGTTGTCACCTCCTTCTCCATCGCAGCATAGTGGGATCCCATCTCGCAAGTCCTCTGCAACATACGAAAAGTAATAATATAGTCAGTCGGAAGATCCTGAAGGAAAACCAAAGGCAAGTAACTCACAAGCACCCTGGCAAGCACCGCTAGAAGGAACAAGTTAGACCAGTACCAAATCCTGAAGTACCCTCAGACTATTCACTCGGCCATCCCCCCGGGAGGAACAAGCTCTACAAGTACCAAATCCTGAAGTACTCATGGACTATTCACTCGGTCATCCCCCCCCCCCCCGGGGGGGGGGGGAACAAGCTCGACCAGTACCAAATCCTCAAGTACCTACTGACTACCGAGTTGATCACGCACTACTGAGTGGAACAAGCTCAATAAATACCAGATTTTGAAGTAACCTCTGTCTCACCCTCACTCGGTTGACTCCTGAGTCGGCGATGAAGAAGATAGAGGACAACAACACAAGATGATCTTCTTCATTTGGCTAACTTCCGAGTCAGCAACGAAGAAGACCCTACCTATCGATTCACCAAGCAAACGAGTGTCGTAGGGCGCCCCGAATGCCTAAGGACAAGTTCTAAAGGCTACCACCGATCGCCAGCGATCAGTGTCAGCCTCGGGGACTACACCCAGTGGGTGCACTCAGCGTGCCCCCACTGGAAAGTGACTCGTTGATGGAGCTAAACAAACAAACTCTAAGACTACCGCCGACTGCTAACAGTCAACAGTAGCCTCGGGGACTACACCCAGTGGGTGCACTCAGCGTGCCCCCACTGGATCATGTCCACTCAACTACGCTCTGGCTAGACTTCGAGTGAACACAAGAAAATTCAATACTCAAAGACTCCCACCGACTGTCTCCAGTCGGCTGGAGCCTCGGGGACTACATCCAGTGGGTGCACTCAGCATGCCCCCACTGGATCATGTACACCCAGTGGGTGTGCCCCGTGCAAACCCACTGGCAGAAATCCTACTACAAGAAAAGAAGAAACTTTGACTTGAAATTATACTCACAATGGTACTTACTCGGATGTTGGTCTGCAGCGCCGCACTGGCATCATACGCCTCCTTCAGCCGGTCGCACACTAAACCCACCTGGATCAGCGCCTCCTTACTCGCCCCCACCTGATCCTCAGGGACACGATACAGGGGGAAAGCAGTAGCTGGAGCTGACGGACGTGCAGGAGTTGGCCTCGGGGCTGGGATCACTGCCGTTCCACTCGGAACCTAAGTAGACCTCGCGGGGGGGCACCACCGCTGACAAAGATGCTGAACCACCCTGAGCCAAAGGGCTCGGCCTTGCAATCTTGGCAGCGACCTTCGCCGGAGAAATACAGGCCGTTTGGCGGGGAGAAGCGTCTGTCATTGGTGTGTCAGCACTCGGCACTCCCTCCCTGACGGTGCTCAGATTCGGTGGGTCAACACTCACTTCATCATCCAGCTGGATAATCTCGGGCGGGGCTGCATAAATCAGAGGAGTCATCAAAGTTCAGTCAGAAAAGGAACAACCATGTGAGTTAATCAAATACAACGTACCTTTAGAGGTAGCGGCGTCTGCCGCGTCGGCATCACTCGGGCCAGGCTTGTGGGCGTGCGGGTCGGCTGAGGTTGTCGAAGTGTTGTTGCTGCAAGAACAAAACAACACTCGGTCAGCAACCGAATGGATTCAAGAATGGACAAAGAGTTGGTGAGAATGCTTACTTTGAAGCAACAGGCACCGCCACTCGGATCCGCGGCACTGAAGCTTTCCGAGGCTTGGAGGAGACCTGCTTGGGTAGCTTAGGTTGTTTCTCCGCCGAGCTCTCAGCTTCGGCACAGGCGCGCTTGGAACTCTGAGTCATCTGGCCAGAGGCAGTCGGCTGTTGGGTTTCTCCTGCCTTGCCCTTCGGGTCATGAAACGCCTTGGAGCGGGGTTCTTTGGGGGCCTCATAAGACGGGGAGGACTCCGCCTCCTCCCCCTCCTCCGAACTCTCTTCTTCATCATCGTCGTCATCGTCGTCACTCTCGTCATCATCAGACCTCTCCGAATACTGCTGTTCAGTGTCACTCATCACGTCCTGAGGCGAGTGGTCCACCATGGGGATCCTGGAGATCAGATTCTGGAAGTTCTGAGAAGCAAACACACACAAATATGAGGATCAACCATACAAAAGACAACCTGTCATTGAGCCGACTGAATTGGGAACGAGTACCTCGATGGGCGGTAGGTCCTTGTGAAAGGCTGGCACCAACCGAGTCCCCCGCGGATTGTCGCGGCGCAAGTGATGGCCTTGATCTTGGCGCCCACCTCCGTCTCAGTAAGATCCTCAGGATGCACCCGAGTGGAGTCACACGGCCCCTCGTGCAGCCACATGGGGTGGGCCCTGGCCTGCAGGGGTTGGATGCGCCGACTGAAGAAAGTCTCCAGTAGGTCCATGCCGTTCACCCCAGCGTTCACAATGCCTATTAACGCGCTGGACAGGATGTCGATGCCCACCTTCTCCTCCTTCTCCACGGTGAGGGTCAGCGGAGCCCGTACCCTCTCGGTCGAGTATGGCGGGAGGCCCGTCTGGCTGTTGGCGCTGGGGACATCTTTGCAGTAGAACCAAGTTCCCTGCCACCCCTTAACGGAGTCGGGAAAGCTCATCTTGGCAACAACCTCCCCCCATGGACCTGGATGCCCAAACCCCCGCACAGCTAGGTGACGTGGGTTTTCTCACCACTCGGCGAGTCCTTCTTCACCGACATCGACCGGCAGGTGAAGATGTACTTGAAGAGACCCCAGTGAGGGTGGCAACCCAGGAAGTTCTCACAGAGGGAGATGAAAGCCGAAAGATAAATAATGGCATTGGGGGGAAGATGGTGGAGTTGATCGCCGAAGAAATCAAGGAATGCTCGAAAGAAAGGGTGCGGAGGCATCGAGAAACCTCGCTCGACATGGGTGATGAGTAGGACGCGCTCATCTGCATCAGGCGCCGGTTCGATCTCCCCCATGCCTGGGCGACGCCACCCGTCATGTGGAATCAGCCCCTCCTCTGCCAAATCCTCCAGTCGCCGAGCAGAAATACACGACGGGAGCCATTCCCCCGACGCGCCGGCGGCCGCCGCAGCACCCGAACCGGAAGAGGGGGCCTTCCCCACCTTCTTCGCCCTCTCCGCCTTCGCCGTGGATCCTTTCGCCATCACCATGCACTCGGGAGGAGAGGAGAAGCGGAGGAGTCGAAAGGAGAGAAAGGGGATCTGAGGGCCGGACCTCTGCCCTCGAGCCTTTTATATCAACAGACAGGATCTCGGAACGAATCCCTCACCGCCAATCCATGGATCGATAGCCCACGCGGTAGTGCTTTGTGCAGGGCAGCCGCGGCACGTGGCGAAGATCGTGCTCGCAAATCGAGGAGCCACGTCCCCACTTTCCCACCAATGCACGACGTTACCGCTTCAGTGCGCGAACGCACGAATTGAAATCCCAAGATTTCTGGAACAGATCAATCCGATTGACTACAAGTGATTCCTTTCCTAAAGGACGCGCGTCAGTCCGACTGACCACCCTCCGCGGGGACCCATGCACTCAGCCACGTTAAGCACCCGACTGAAGTCTTCTTCAGGATCGTTATGGGACGAGCTTGACGCCCCTCTACGGGTTCACTTGGCCCTCTCGGAAGGCTCTAAGGCGCATTACTCGTAAACCTGGACTCATAGGAGGCCTGCGCTGGTGTTCCCCTGGGATAAGGAGTGGTATCTCTATGGAGATTCGGACCACACGCCAGCGTCGCCACTCGAGTTGTCATGGCATGCCCTCACTCGGGCCCCTAGTCTATCTCTCCCGAGAGACAAAAATGAATGCCACCGGATTTTTCTCAACGATCAACAACACCTGGTCATCTAGGCAAAATTAAGGTCCAGAATCCGTTGCGTTTCGTCCAAGGAATAACGAATCACGACTCGGAAACATATTTCGAGTGTCCCTGCAGCACTCGGACCCAACCGAAGGATCGATTCGTCTGTTCCACGAAATCCCAACCGATTAGGGGGCTAATGATGTGGTCACCTATTACAGGTAGGGTCAAGGACTCATCATTTGGGACCCACATGGGGCCCATCACCATCGTAGGTAGGTCCCTGGACCATGACAGCATTCGGATGCACACATCAGGAGGATCACTTGGATGGCTCTACAGCACTCGGACAGCCACACGCCACTCGGCCAATGATCAACCACTCGGACGTATAGGGCAAGAAGGAGTCGTGGGAGCTACAATGGTCGAGGGATCCTAAGTCATCCACCAAATAGAGTTATAGCTACCGTTACCTGTAACTCCTGTAGTATAGGCTCATTACACTAGTAACTGCCTCATTCAATGGCATTAATTGCCTAAGCGGTGTGGGAGACATGGGGCTGGAGCGCACTCTATATAAGCCGCACCCCTCTCCATAGCCGGGGACGTTCAACCTTGTAATCCTATCTATCAAATCAAAGCAAGCCTCAAGGCACGAGACTTAGGGCTTTTACCTCCACCGAGTGAGGGGCCTGAACTCGTTAAACACCGTGTGTTACACCTACGCCGTAGCTAGTCTCTACCCCTTATTCGTACCCCTAGTACTCATTGTCAGGATCATAACCCCGACACCTAGCACACATGTGTGAGTCATGTGTCATGCTTAGATTGTACATGGGAGATCAAATTCCAGTCTTAATCATGTGGGTCAATAGTCTACAGAGCCGATCCTGCAAAACAAACCAAGCTCTTCCAACATGTGATGTCTCAGAAAAAAAAACGTACGTACATATAAATTCCAGCAGAGTCAACCCCTATTAATTCCTCTACTGTATTCCATCACAGTCATTCTCGGCACCTTGAGTATTACTTTCTTGAGTGAAATTCCGCATCAATTATTCCCCGTCACAAACATTAACAATACGAATAATTCCATGTTGAATTAAATAAATAATAACCATGTTCAATAAATGTTCAAAGCCACAAAACATCTCCCACTTGGCTGAAACATAGTAATCAACACATGAAGTTCCATGTGTCAACATGTTTTGGAAAGAATTCCTGACTCTAGTCACAGTCAGTGAACCTGCACCATACTAATATTATTATACACAAATAGATCAAATATACCCACCTGAGTTTAATCATTCCACACCTCGTGCATATAATGGTAACTTACTCAATGTGTTTACTTTTAACCACAATCTCCGAAATAAGCGACATGATGTGATGCACATTCCATGATCTTACATGATGCGTGAGATTCCCTTAACCACACATCTTTCTTTCCACCGCTTGAATGTAACAATAAATCCCGGTAGCTAAGGTTTGATAGTATAAGGAAGATACATACAAATACCAATATCATTTATTATCTCCCCTTTCCTCAGGAGTTCAAACATAATTCCTCACTGAGTATGATTCCTCTTATCAAGGTATTTTAACAGGTTTGCAATTTTCCATAAAAAATGTATCATAACCCTCCCCATGTATTTCCACTCCCCAAAAATTGGAAGGTTCAAACATGCCTTCATATGAAAGTTATAAGATAACCAAGCTTTCACTTCCATCAATATGACTTTATCATTGCAAAAAACAACAACAAAAACATTAACATATATAATAGTAATGCAAAATATTGTATACTTACATTTGTAGATGACAACCATGTGATATGTTATTCCGTTGATGTGAAGCTTGTTTCAAGAGCATAGATTAATCTATTCAGTTAGCAAACCATGTCTTTATTCCCTCTTTCCAACTATGGGCTAGTGGTTGTTTAGTACGGTAATAAGTTCTCAAACTTTATTCTTCCTCATTGAGGTTATTCCTTCCCGCATTTCTTCCACCCATAGCTAAGATTTTAGTTATTCCTCTAAAAAAATTCAAAGTGACTTCCCCCAACAACACACGATAATTATCCAGACATGATATTCCATTTCCTCCCAGTTTATCATAAGCATGTTAGTGTCACGAGTTTCACTTGTAGTTTCCATTGGGGTCGAGATTATATTCTAATATGGTTGCCAATAATTACACCATTGTACATAAAAATATTGTGGTCCCACTTTCCACCAGTTTTCCTTTTCCAATTCAATAACATACCCATGATTTAGTTGAATGAAAATTAACAAATTCCTGGTGTGTGCTTTGCAGTAACTGTGAATTTCCTGACATCCTAAAAAAATACTTCCTTCCAGTCTACAAAACATAAGGAGTGACTGCGCTTGATGAAAAATGATATGAACGCAATATGTAATGCTTCTTCAAAAGAAAACAAGGGAGTATCATGGATATTCAGTTGTGAAGTATACGGGAGTACTAACGATATTCAGTTCCTCCATTCAATTGTGAACTATACGGCATATATTACAACAATGAATGAAGTTCCATGCCCTTTACATATTCAATTGATATATTTCTGAAGTGTACCTTCCTCACCAATTAGTTGTTAAAACTTTGAAACACTTGTCTCATTAATACAGAATACACTTTCACTGGGAGGATATTTTCTCATCCAGTGACACATTTATGGTGACTTTGTCGTTCTTAAAGCTTTGCGACTCCGATCCATTACTTCGGATGATAGGTGTCAGCTGCTCCATTGGTGCAAGATGGTTTTGTTGGCTGTCAGGAATGATCATCACTTCCTAGGGTGTGTGTGGCTGGTCGGGTAGGCTATTTCTATGGCTGAACGGAACACGCTGATTCTTGTGTGGAATGCTAGAGGGTGCATCTATAATGCAATTGGTTTTCCTCAGGCTTGGTGGTTGTCTGTCTCCAGGAAGGCAAGTTGCAAAACCCTTCGCTCCATATCGTCAAGCAATGTGGTTGCCTCGCGTTTGATGAGTTCTATCATTTTTCTGTGGATGGAACTTGTGGTGGCATCATTCTTGCTTGAAAATCCTCTAGGGCAATGCTATCCAATCCCCACATCACTTGCTATGCGGTCACAGCTCAGGTTAGCTTCGTTGTCGGACCTACTTGTGATTTACTGGGGTTTATGGACCCCGGCTATTTTTTTGACCCGAAAACCGTAGAACAAACGTTCTATGGTAATTTTCATTAATACAAAATATGTACAAACAATGTGAAAATACACCCAAATATTAGCCTATTGTTCAATCCAGGACTTGATCTTGAGTGGGTTTTGCTCTAATCACAACAGTCGTAAGCCCTTCTTTTAGATGGAAAGTCCATCCATTTATGGAGCAGGAGCTTGGCAGAAAATTTTGTCATTTCCAATAGAATAGATACTCTAGCAGCCCAGCATCAATATATCCAGCGCAATGTCCCCAGGTAGAGCCTACATAGCCAGGCATATCTCATCGTAGCTAGAGATGTCTCTATTCCTTGAAGGCATAATATGATTCCAGCAGTTTAGAGCAAACGAACAATCTTAGAAAAGATGTCTTAGTATTTCTTCCACATTGTCAGAACATAGAACATAGTTGTATGAGTCTAGATGCATGAATTTCGTCTTTAACAAATTTCTGGTGTTAACTCTATCATAGAGTAGGAGGATCCAGAAATATATTTTTTTTTGTCTGAGCATGGCAGAACATTTTCAGATACATTTGAAGATATGATGAGTCCTGCTGGGACCAAGGATGGTTTTGTACATCTTTATAGATGAGTACTGATTGGTGTTCCATTTATAGTTCCTAATATCCTTGAGATCTTATTGATGTTTGTTTTGGATGTTTACTTAAATAAGTGTGGATTGTTGATGTGCCTGTGTAGACAGTTGTGACGCCCCCCGGTTCAATCGTACACTAATCATACACGCAAACGTGTACGATCAAACCCAGGGACTCACGGGAAGATATCACAACACAACTCTAAACACAAATAAACGGAGGTCCACAATATTACAGACCAGGGATCCGAAGATCCGAATACATAAGTCAGTCATACAAATAATATCTGGGTACAGACATAGTTAGACAAGTTATGCCTTAAGAAGGCTAGCACAAACAGCGACACTAGATCGAAAGGCGTTGGCCTCCTGCCTGGGAGCCTCCGATCCTACTCCTGGTCAGCTGGCTCGATCCAGTAGTACGTGCCCTCTGGACCCGCCTGGTAGTAGGCTCCGGTGGTGGCGTCTGGCTCCTGGACTCCATCGTCTGGTGTATCATCAAGGTGGGGTATATGGGGGAAAAGAGAAAATAAAGCAACCGTGAGTACTCATCCGAAGTACTCAGCAAGCAAGGATCTATACTACATATGCAACATTATCAATGGAGAAAAGGCTGTATATGTGGACTGGGCTGTAGAAATGCCAGAATAGAGAGAAAGGCCTAGTCCTATCGAAGACTAGCATCTTCAAACATCTTCTCAAAGCCATCATCTTGCAGCAGTAGAAGAGAGTAGAATCGCATTTTATTTAGCAAACATGTTGAAGTACAGCTCAAAGATCCTTCCTCGACTCCCAGCGAGAAAGTAATCCCGAAGCTTTAATTAAGTAACAAGTATCCAGTTTAAGTAGGTAGATCGGGATACACAAACTGAGCGTCCTTTACCGTAGGACCGGCTATCGATAGAAGATTCATCCCTGCAGGGGTGCACTACTGTTACCCAACACGCTCGATCAACTCTGGCCGGACATACTTGCTGGGTAATGCCCGTCCTCGGAAGATCAACACGAAGCAGCGCTCTACCTAGGCTCAGCAGAGAGGTCAGCACGCCGGACTAACCTATGCACCCAGGGGTCTCGGGCCATCGCCCTGGGCACCCTGCGCGTTGCGTGGCTGGCCGGGGTGCAGGCGCGACACTGAACTCGCCAGTGAAGTATCCAGCCCAATCCCGACGATCAGCCCGCACGGTGAATCGTGACGTCTGATAAGCTTTCGGCGAAACGTACATCGCAGAGGGCCCCATAACCATTGTTGGGGAACGTAGCAGAATTTTAAAATTTTCTACGCATCACCAAGATCAATCTATGGAGTCATCTAGCAACGAGTGAGAGGGGAGTGTATCTACATACCCTTGTAGATCGCGAGCGGAAGCGTTCAAGAGAACGGGGTTGATGGAGTCGTACTCGTCGTGATCCAAATCACCGATGACCGAGCGCCGAACGGACGGCACCTCCGCGTTCAACACACGTACGGAGCAGAGACGTCTCCTCCTTCTTGATCCAGCAAGGGGGGAGGAGAGGTTGATGGAGATCCAGCAGCACGACGGTGTGGTGGTGGAAGCAGCGGGATTTCAGCAGGGCTTCGCCAAGCGCTACTGGAGGAGGAAGAGGTGTCACGGGAGGGAGAGGGAGGCGCCAGGGGCTGAGCTGTTTCTCCCATGCCCCTCCCCACTATATATAGGGGTGGAGGGGGCTGGTTTCTTGCCCTCCAAGTCCATTGGGGCGTTGGCAAAGGTGGAAGGAAAGAAATCCCATCCTTTCCCTTCCCCACCGATTGTTATCCCCCTTTTTTAGGGATCTTGATCTTATCCCTTCGGGATATGATCTTATTCCTTCTAAGGGGGAATCTTGGTGCGCCTTGACTAGGGGTGTGGGGCCTTGCCCCCACTACCCACGTTCATGTGGGTCCCCCCATGCAGGTGGGCCCCACTCCGGAACCTTCTAGAACCTTCTCGGTACAATACCGAAAAATCCCGAACATTTTCCGGTGGCCAAAATAGGACTTCCCATATATAAATCTTTACCTCCGGACCATTCCGAAACTCCTCGTGACGTCCAGGATCTCATCCGAGACTCCGAACAACCTTCGGGTTACCGCATACTAAATTCTCTATAACCCTAGCGTCACCGAACCTTAAGTGTGTAGACCCTACGGGTTCGGGAGACACGCAGACATGACCGAGACGACTCTCCGGTCAATAACCAACAGCGGGATCTGGATACCCATGTTGGCTCCCACATGCTCCTCGATGATCTCATCGGATGAACCACGATGTCGAGGATTCAATCAATCCCGTACGCAATTCCCTTTGTCTATCGGTACGATACTTGCCCGAGATTCGATCGTCGGTATCTCGATACCTTGTTCAATCTCGTTACCGGCAAGTCTCTTTACTCGTTTCCGTAACACATCATCCCGTGAACAACTCCTTGATCACATTGAGCTCATTATGATGATGTCCTACCGAGTGGGCCCAGAGGTACCTCTCCGTTACATGGAGTGACAAATCCCAGTCTCGATTCGTGCCAACCCCACAGATACTTTCGGAGATACCCGTAGTGCACCTTTATAGCCACCCAGTTACGTTGTGACGTTTGGTGCACCCAAAGCACTCCTACGGTATCCGGGAGTTGCACAATCTCATGGTCTAAGGAAAAGTTACTTGACATTGGAAAAGCTTTAGCAAACGAACTACACGATCTAGTGCTAGGCTTAGGATTGGGTCTTGTCCATCACATCATTCTCCTAATGATGTGATCCCGTTATCAATGACATCCAATGTCCATGGTCAGGAAACCGTAACCATCTATTGATCAACGAGCTAGTCAACTAGAGGCTTACTAGGGACATGTTGTGGTCTATGTATTCACACATGTATTACGATTTACGGATAACACAATTATAGCATGAATAACAGACAATTATCATGAACAAGGAAATATAATAATAACCATTTTATTATTGCCTCTAGGGCATATTTCCAACAGTCTCCCACTTGCACTAGAGTCAATAATCTAGTTACATTGTGATGAATCGAACACCCATAGAGTACTGGTGTTGATCATGTTTTGCTCGTGAAAGAGGTTTAGTCAACGGATCTGCTACATTCAAATCCGTGTGCACTTTACAAATATCTATGTCTCCATCTTGAACATGTTCACGTATGGAGTTGAAGCGACGCTTGATATGCCTGGTCCTTTTGTGAAACATGGGCTCCTTGGCAAGGGCAATAGCTCCAGTGTTGTCACAGAAGAGAGCCATTGGACCCGACGCATTTGGAATGACTCCTAGGTCGGTGATGAACTCCTTCATCCATACTGCTTCGTGTGCTGCCTCCGAGGCTGCTATGTACTCCGCTTCGCATGTAGAACCCGCCACGACGCTTTGCTTGCAACTGCACCAGCTTACCGCTCCACCATTCAAAATATACACGTATCCGGTTTGTGACTTGGAGTCATCCGGATCTGTGTCGAAGCTAGCGTCGACGTAACCCTTTACGACGAGCTCTTCGTCACCTCCATATACGAGAAACATATCCTTAGTCCTTTTCAGGTACTTCAGGATGTTCTTGACCGCTGTCCAGTGTTCCTTGCCGGGATTACTTTGGTACCTACCTACCAAACTTACAGCAAGGTTTACATCAGGTCTGGCACACAGCATGGCATACATAATAGACCCTATGGCTGAGGCATAGGGGATGACACTCATCTCTTCTATATCTTTTGCCGTGGTCGGGCATTGAGCCGAGCTCAATTTCACACCTTGCAATACAGGCAAGAACCCCTTCTTGGACTGATCCATATTGAACTTCTTCAATATCTTATCAAGGTATGTGCTTTGCGAAAGACCTATGAGGCGTCTCGATCTATCTCTATAGATCTTGATGCCTAATATATAAGCAGCTTCTCCAAGGTCCTTCATTGAAAAACACTTATTCAAGTAGGCCTTTATACTTTCCAAGAATTCTATATCATTTCCCATCAGCAGTATGTCATCCACATATAATATGAGAAATGCTACAGAGCTCCCACTCACTTTCTTGTAAACACAGGCTTCTCCATAAGTCTGTGTGAATCCAAACGCTTTGATCATCTCGTCAAAGCGAATGTTCCAACTCCGAGATGCTTGCACCAGCCCATAGATTGAGCGCTGGAGCTTGCATACCTTGTCAGCATTCTCAGGGTCGACAAAACCTTCCGGTTGTATCATATACAACTCTTCCTTAAGAAAACCATTAAGGATGCCGTTTTGACGTCCATTTGCCATATCTCATAATCATAGTATGCGGCAATTGCTAACATGATTCTGACGGATTTCAGCTTCGCTACGGTTGAGAAAGTCTCATCGTAGTCAACCCCTTGAACTTGTCGATAACCCTTAGCGACAAGCCGAGCCTTATAGATGGTCACATTACCATCCGCGTCAGTCTTCTTCTTAAAGATCCATTTATTTTCTATGGCTTGCCGATCATCGGGCAAGTCAGTCAAAGTCCATACTTCGTTTTCATACATGGATCCTATCTCGGATTTCATGGCTTCAAGCCATTTGTCGGAATCCGGGCCCGCCATCGCTTCTTCATAGTTCGAAGGTTCACTGTTGTCTAACAACATGATTTCCAGGACAGGATTGCCATACCACTCTGGTGCGGAACGTGTCCTCGTGGACCTTCGAAGTTCAGTGGTAGCTTGATCATGATCATTATCAATAACTTCCTCTCTAGCCGGTGTAGGCTCCACAGAACCATTTTCCTGTGCTGCGCTACTCTCCGGTTCGAGGGTCATCTCATCAAGCTCCACTTTCCTCCCACTTACTTCTTTCGAGAGAAACTCTTTCTCTAGAAAGGATCCATTCCTGGCAACAAAGATCTTGCCCTCGGATCTTAGGTAGAAGGTATACCCAATAGTTTCCTTAGGGTATCCTATGAATACGCATTTTTCCGACTTGGGTTCGAGCTTCTCTGGTTGAAGTTTCTTCACATAAGCATCGCATCCCCAAACTTTCAGAAACGACAGCTTAGGTTTCTTCCCAAACTATAATTCATACGGTGTCGTCTCAACGGATTTTGACGGTGCCCTATTTAAAGTGAATGCGGCAGTCTCTAAAGCATAACCCCAAAAGGATAGCGGTAAATCGGTAAGAGACATCATAGATCGCACCATATCCAATCGAGTGCGATTACGACGTTCGGACACACCATTACGCTGAGGTGTTCCAGGCGGCGTGAGTTGTGAAACAATTCCACATTTCCTTAAGTGCGTGCCAAATTCATGACTCAAATATTCTCCTCCACGATCTGATCGTAAGAACTTTATTTTCTTGTCACGTTGATTCTCAACCTCACTCTGAAATTCCTTGAACTTTTCAAAGGTCTCAGACTTGTGCTTCATCAAGTAGACATACCCATATCTACTCAAATCATCGGTGAGGGTGAGAACATAACGATAACCACCGCAAGCCTCAACACTCATTGGACCACACACATCAGTATGTATGATCTCCAATAAGTTGGTTGCTCGCTCCATTGTTCCGGAGAACGGAGTCTTGGTCATCTTGCCCAAGAGGCATGGTTCGCATCTGTCAAATGATTCATAATCAAGAGACTCCAAAAGTCCATCTGCATGGAGTTTCTTCATGCGTTTAACACCGATATGACCAAGGCGGCAGTGCCACAAGTATGTGGGACTATCGTTATCAACCTTGCATTTCTTGGCATTCACATTATAAACATGTGTAACATCATGTTTGAGATTCAATAAAAATAAACCATTCACCAGCGGGGCATGACCATAAAACATATCTCTCATATAAATAGAACAACCATTATTCTCAGATTTAAATGAGTAGCCATCTCGCATTAAGCGAGATCCAGATACAATGTTCATGCTCAAAGCTGGTACTAAATAACAATTATTGAGGTTTAAAACTAATCCCATAGGTAGATGCAGAGGTAGCGTGCCGACGGCGATCACATCGACCTTGGAACCATTCCCGACGCGCATCGTCACCTCGTCCTTTGCCAGTCTACGCTGATTCCGCAGTTCCTGCTTTGAGTTACAAATATGAGCAACCGCACCGGTATCAAATACCCAGGAACTACTACGAGTGCTGGTAAGGTACACATCAATTACATGCATATCATATATACCTTTGGTATTGCCGGCCTTCTTGTCCGCCAAGTACTTGGGGCAGTTTCGCTTCCAGTGACCGTTTCCCTTGCAATAAAAGCACTCAGTCTCAGGCTTGGGTCCATTCTTCGACTTCTTCCCGGCAGCTGGCTTACCGGGCGCGGCAACTCCCTTGCCATCCTTCTTGAAGTTCTTCTTACCCTTGCCCTTCTTGAACTTAGTGGTTTTATTCACCATCAACACTTGATGTTCCTTTCTGATCTCTGCCTCCGCTGACTTCAGCATCGCATATACCTCAGGAATGGTCCTTTCCATCCCCTGCATGTTGAAGTTCATCACGAAGCTCTTGTAGCTAGGTGGAAGCGACTGAAGGATTCTGTCAACGACCGCGTCATCCGGGAGATTAACTCCCAGCTGAGACAAGCGGCTGTGCAACCCAGACATTTTGAGTATGTGCTTGCTGACAGAACTATTTTCCTCCATCTTACAGCTGTAGAACTTATCGGAGACTTCATATCTCTCGATCCGGGCATGAGCTTGGAAAACCATTTTCAGCTCTTCGAACATCTCATATGCTCCGTGATGCTCAAAACGCTTTTGGAGCCCCGGTTCTAAGCTGAAGAGCATGCCGCACTGAACGAAGGAGTAATCATCGGTGCGTGTCTGCCAAACGTTCAAATCGTCTGGCAGTGCTGGGAGAGCAGGTGGGTCACCTAACGGTGCTTCAAGGACATATGATTTCTTGGCAGCTATGAGGATAATCCTCAGGTTACGGACACAGTCCGCATAGTTGCTACCATCGTCTTTCAGCTTGTTTTTCTCTAGGAACGCGTTGAAGTTGAGGGTAACATTAGCGTTGGCCATTTGATCTACAAGATAGATATGTAACATTTAGACTAAGTTCATGACAATTAAGTTCATCTAATCAAATTATGTAATGAACTCCCACTCAGATAGACATCCCTCTCGTCATCTAAGTGATTACATGATCCGAATCGACTAGGCCGTGTCCGATCATCACGTGAGACGGACTAGTCATCAACGGTGAACATCCCCATGTTGATCGTACCTTCTATACGACTCATGCTCGACCTTTCGGTCTCTTGTGTTCCGAGGCCATGTCTGTACATGCTAGGCTCGTCAAGTCAACCTAAGTGTATTGCTGTGTAAATCTGGCTTACACCCGTTGTATTCGAACGTTAGAATCTATCACACCCGATCAACACGTAGTGCTTCGAAACAACGAACCTTCGCAACGGTGCACAGTTAGGGGGAACACTTTCTTGAAATTTTAGTAAGGGATCATCTTATATATGCTACCGTCGTTCTAAGCAAATAAGATGCAAAAACATGATAAACATCTCATGCAATCAAAATAGTGACATGATATGGCCATTATCACTTTGCTCCTTTTGATCTCCATCTTCGGCGCTCCATGATCATCATCGTCACCGGCATGACACCATGATCTCCATCATCATGATCTCCATCATCGTGTCTTCATGAAGTTGTCTCGCCAACTATTACTTCTACTACTACGGCTAACGGTTAGCAATAAAGTAAAGTAATTACATGGCGAATTTCAATGACACGCAGGTCATATAATAAATTAAGACAACTCCTATGGCTCCTGCCGGTTGTCATACTCATCGACATGCAAGTCGTGATTCCTATTACAAGAATATGATCATCTCATACATCACATATATCATTCATCACATCCTTTGGCCATATCACATCACAAAGCACTTGCTGCAAAAACAAGTTAGACGTCCTCTAATTGTTGTTGCAAGTTTTTACGTGGCTGCTATAGGTTTCTAGCAAGAACGTTTCTTACCTACGCCAAAACCACAACGTGATATGCCAATTTCTATTTACCCTTCATAAGGACCCTGTTCATCGAATCCGATCCGACTAAAGTGGGAGAGACAGACACCCGCTAGCCACCTTATGCAACTAGTGCATGTCAGTCGGTGGAACCTGTCTCACGTAAGCGTACGTGTAAGGTCGGTCCGGGCCGCTTCATCCCACAGTGCCGCCGAATCAAGATAAGACTAGTAACGGCAAGAAGATTGACAAATCGACGCCCACAACTACTTTGTGTTCTACTCGTGCAAGATACTACGCATAAACCTGGCTCTTATACCACTGTTGGGGAACGTAGCAGAATTTTAAAATTTTCTACGCATCACCAAGATCAATCTATGGAGTCATCTAGCAACGAGTGAGAGGGGAGTGTATCTACATACCCTTGTAGATCGCGAGCGGAAGCGTTCAAGAGAACGGGGTTGATGGAGTCGTACTCGTCGTGATCCAAATCACCGATGACCGAGCGCCGAACGGACGGCACCTCCGCGTTCAACACACGTACGGAGCAGAGACGTCTCCTCCTTCTTGATCCAGCAAGGGGGGAGGAGAGGTTGATGGAGATCCAGCAGCACGACGGTGTGGTGGTGGAAGCAGCGGGATTTCAGCAGGGCTTCACCAAGCGCTACTGGAGGAGGAAGAGGTGTCACGGGAGGGAGAGGGAGGCGCCAGGGGCTGAGCTGTTTCTCCCATGCACCTCCCCACTATATATAGGGGTGGAGGGGGCTGGTTTCTTGCCCTCCAAGTCCATTGGGGCGTTGGCAAAGGTGGAAGGAAAGAAATCCCATCCTTTCCCTTCCCCACCGATTGTTATCCCCCTTTTTTAGGGATCTTGATCTTATCCCTTCGGGATATGATCTTATTCCTTCTAAGGGAGAATCTTGGTGCGCCTTGACTAGGGGTGTGGGGCCTTGCCCCCACTACCCACGTTCATGTGGGTCCCCCCATGCAGGTGGGCCCCACTCCGGAACCTTCTAGAACCTTCTCGGTACAATACCGAAAAATCCCGAACATTTTCCGGTGGCCAAAATAGGACTTCCCATATATAAATCTTTACCTCCGGACCATTCCGGAACTCCTCGTGACGTCCAGGATCTCATCCGAGACTCCGAACAACCTTCGGGTTACCGCATACTAATATCTCTATAACCCTAGCGTCACCGAACCTTAAGTGTGTAGACCCTACGGGTTCGGGAGACACGCAGACATGACCGGGACGACTCTCCGGTCAATAACCAACAGCGGGATCTGGATACCCATGTTGGCTCCCACATGCTCCTCGATGATCTCATCGGATGAACCACGATGTCGAGGATTCAATCAATCCCGTACGCAATTCCCTTTGTCTATCGGTACGATACTTGCCCGAGATTCGATCGTCGGTATCTCGATACCTTGTTCAATCTCGTTACCGGCAAGTCTCTTTACTCGTTTCCGTAACACATCATCCCGTGAACAACTCCTTGATCACATTGAGCTCATTATGATGATGTCCTACCGAGTGGGCCCAGAGGTACCTCTCCGTTACATGGAGTGACAAATCCCAGTCTCGATTTGTGCCAACCCAACAGATACTTTCGGAGATACCCGTAGTGCACCTTTATAGCCACCCAGTTACGTTGTGACGTTTGGTGCACCCAAAGCACTCCTACGGTATCCGGGAGTTGCACAATCTCATGGTCTAAGGAAAAGTTACTTGACATTGGAAAAGCTTTAGCAAACGAACTACACGATCTAGTGCTAGGCTTAGGATTGGGTCTTGTCCATCACATCATTCTCCTAATGATGTGATCCCGTTATCAATGACATCCAATGTCCATGGTCAGGAAACCGTAACCATCTATTGATCAACGAGCTAGTCAACTAGAGGCTTACTAGGGACATGTTGTGGTCTATGTATTCACACATGTATTACGATTTCCGGATAACACAATTATAGCATGAATAACAGACAATTATCATGAACAAGGAAATATAATAATAACCATTTTATTATTGCCTCTAGGGCATATTTCCAACAGTCTCCCACTTGCACTAGAGTCAATAATCTAGTTACATTGTGATGAATCGAACACCCATAGAGTACTGGTGTTGATACCACTGTTGGGGAACGTAGCAGAATTTTAAAATTTTCTACGCATCACCAAGATCAATCTATGGAGTCATCTAGCAACGAGTGAGAGGGGAGTGTATCTACATACCCTTGTAGATCGCGAGCGGAAGCGTTCAAGAGAACGGGGTTGATGGAGTCGTACTCGTCGTGATCCAAATCACCGATGACCGAGCGCCGAACGGACGGCACCTCCGCGTTCAACACACGTACGGAGCAGAGACGTCTCCTCCTTCTTGATCCAGCAAGGGGGGAGGAGAGGTTGATGGAGATCCAGCAGCACGACGGTGTGGTGGTGGAAGCAGCGGGATTTCAGCAGGGCTTCGCCAAGCGCTACTGGAGGAGGAAGAGGTGTCACGGGAGGGAGAGGGAGGCGCCAGGGGCTGAGCTGTTTCTCCCATGCACCTCCCCACTATATATAGGGGTGGAGGGGGCTGGTTTCTTGCCCTCCAAGGCCATTGGGGCGTTGGCAAAGGTGGAAGGAAAGAAATCCCATCCTTTCCCTTCCCCACCGATTGTTATCCCCCTTTTTTAGGGATCTTGATCTTATCCCTTCGGGATATGATCTTATTCCTTCTAAGGGGGAATCTTGGTGCGCCTTGACTAGGGGTGTGGGGCCTTGCCCCCACTACCCACGTTCATGTGGGTCCCCCCATGCAGGTGGGCCCCACTCCGGAACCTTCTAGAACCTTCTCGGTACAATACCGAAAAATCCCGAACATTTTCCGGTGGCCAAAATAGGACTTCCCATATATAAATCTTTACCTCCGGACCATTCCGGAACTCCTCGTGACGTCCAGGATCTCATCCGAGACTCCGAACAACCTTCGGGTTACCGCATACTAATATCTCTATAACCCTAGCGTCACCGAACCTTAAGTGTGTAGACCCTACGGGTTCGGGAGACACGCAGACATGACCGAAATGACTCTCCGGTCAATAACCAACAGCGGGATCTGGATACCCATGTTGGCTCCCACATGCTCCTCGATGATCTCATCGGATGAACCACGATGTCGAGGATTCAATCAATCCCGTACGCAATTCCCTTTGTCTATCGGTACGATACTTGCCCGAGATTCGATCGTCGGTATCTCGATACCTTGTTCAATCTCGTTACCGGCAAGTCTCTTTACTCGTTTCCGTAACACATCATCCCGTGAACAACTCCTTGATCACATTGAGCTCATTATGATGATGTCCTACCGAGTGGGCCCAGAGGTACCTCTCCGTTACATGGAGTGACAAATCCCAGTCTCGATTCGTGCCAACCCAACAGATACTTTCGGACATACCCGTAGTGCACCTTTATAGCCACCCAGTTACGTTGTGACGTTTGGTGCACCCAAAGCACTCCTACGGTATCCGGGAGTTGCACAATCTCATGGTCTAAGGAAAAGTTACTTGACATTGGAAAAGCTTTAGCAAACGAACTACACGATCTAGTGCTAGGCTTAGGATTGGGTCTTGTCCATCACATCATTCTCCTAATGATGTGATCCCGTTATCAATGACATCCAATGTCCATGGTCAGGAAACCGTAACCATCTATTGATCAACGAGCTAGTCAACTAGAGGCTTACTAGGGACATGTTGTGGTCTATGTATTCACACATGTATTACGATTTCCGGATAACACAATTATAGCATGAATAACAGACAATTATCATGAACAAGGAAATATAATAATAACCATTTTATTATTGCCTCTAGGGCATATTTCCAACAACCATTATCCCGCGTGGTGGCAGTGCGTATAGGGCACGTCGACCCACTCAGATCACACACCCAAATCCAATAGGCTCAATTAGTATCAAGCGGAGACAATCAGAGTCTCTGATGCTCCGCCACAATGTCACACTCGAGTGCCCTTCCGGCACACCCGAAATCATAGATCCCCAGCGGGTACCCTCCAGGGTGGACCCGCCTGTGAAAAAGGTCAAGTAACCGTGTGGTCATAATCATCAGGGTGAACGTAAGAGGTATCACCCTCGAGGTTCACACTGAGGGGTTGCACGACAGAGTCGTATCGGACATGGAGAAGGAGGAATCACCCTCGATGACCACGACCGTACAGCTATGCTGCAGAGTATTCATCAGGAGTGCGTTACGAGGTATCACCCTCGGCACTCGATAGTTACTACGCAAAGTCGTACAACTAAGGGGGGTGTGAAGTGAGGCGTCTGTCTCTGATCGACGATCACGTTGATCGAGTCGTTGATGAACAAGCAGGGGCGACAAAGTAAGGTGGTGGGGTCACAGATGGGTCATACCAACCTATACTAAACAGTTTATCATAGGCAGGTAAGATAGCAATGAACAGGTTACAACAGCAGGCTATGCATCAGAATAGGAGCATACATTAACAGTAGCGAAATCTAATGCAAGCAGGAGAATAGAATGGGCGATATCTGGAATGCTCAAGGGGGGGGCTTGCCTGGTTGCTCTGGCAAGAGAGGGAGGTCGTCAACGGGCTGCTCGTCGGTAGAGTAGTCGTAACCTGGTGCAGCGTCGTCGGTCTCGGCGTCTATCGAGAGAGAAGGAGGGGGAGAGAAACAATAAATTCACGGCAATAATGCAAACAATATGTATGACATGCCTAAATGATATGCCGGGGTGTTCTACTGCCTAACTAAACGATTTAGTTAATTTAGGAATTTATTTGGATTTATTTAATTAAAGTTGGGCACTATTCATTTACTGAAATCGGTCTAAAAGTTCAATGTTCTTATAGCTGCGGGCGTCTGACGGGAATACAGAGGGCGTATCCGGGTTCGTATCGTCGTTCTGAGCAAGTTTCATGTACAAAGTATTTTCATCGGAGTTACGGTTTAAAAGATATGATTTTCTAAAGTTTTTATTAATTTCTGAAATTTAATTAATTATTTAATTCAACATTATCCGAAACAGTGATTGATGACGTCAGCATGACATCATGCTGACGTCAGCAGCCACCTGACAGGGTGGGTCCCACCTGTCATAGGCTGTTAGGTTAATTAGGTTTAATTAATTTAATTACTGATTAATTAACACTAATTAGTTAATTAGATTAACCTAATCAGGATTAATTAACTAATTAATTAACTAATTAATTATTTAATTAATCATTTTATTTATTTTTATTTTCTATTTCTTTTAAATCGTTTTTAGGGGGTGGGCCCCATTTGTCAGCGGCACAGGGGGGGCAGGGCCCACCGGGCAGTGGCCCATACGGCCACACGGGGCGGGCGTGGGCGCAGCCCGAGCGGGCGCGTCCAGGGTGCGCCCGGGCGCTGGCCACGGGCGCCGGCGAGGCGCGGCTGGACGGGGCGGTGGTGAGCGCGGGGCCACGGCGCGCGATGCGGACGAGCGCGCGGGCGAGGTGTGGGGGCGCGCGCGCGTGCGGGTGGCCGCGGCGAGCGGAGGCAGAGGCGAGAGGACGAGCGGCAGCGGCGGTTGGAGTGGGCGCGAGCGGGGCGCGCGCAGCGCGGTCGGGCGCGAGCCGGGGCGCGGCGACGCGTGAGCATGCGCGCAGCGCGGTGAGCGGCGGCACAGGGGCGCGGTGCGCGCGGCGAGGTGCGGGAGCAGAGAGGGGGGAAGAGGCCCGAGGCCTCACCGTGCTCGTAGGGACGGGGCAGCGGGGGGTCGGGGCGGTCGACGGGGACGACGGCGACGGAGACGAGGTGCAGGCCGGCGGGGAGGCGCGGGCTCCGGGCGGCGGCGTCCAACGGCGACGGCGAGCGGCGTCGGCGACGGGGCCGTTCCCGCGATCCCGATCCCGATCTGGATCGGGAGGTGGGGGCTGACGAGGGGGAGGCGGCGACGGGGCGGCGTCGGCGACGGCGTAGGCGACGGGGCGGACGGGATCGGGAGATCCCGATCCAGACGAGGGGGGAGGAGAGGAGCGAGGGGGAGTGGGGGTGGGGATTAGGGTTTGGCCGGGGGCCTTATAGGCCAGGGGCGACGCAGGTGGGCGGCCGGCTGGGTTCGGCCCAGTTGGGCCGGGGGGGGGGGGCGTTGCTCTTTTTTCCTTTTCTGTTTCTTTTTCCTTTTTCTTTATTCTCTTTTCTCCACTGTTAAATGTTTAGGCCCCAAATGGCTTTTGTAAAAAGTGTGACCTATTTCATAAATACCAGTGCATTATTCCCTAACACCTAAAATTAGTTTGGACAAAACATAATTCCATATTTATTTCAGATTCAATAAATGGTTATTAAATATTATCTTTATCCACTGTTTGAGGTTGTTCGAGTCACTTATCCAATTCCAATGATGTTGGTTTCAATTTTAGAATAGCCTCTGGAATATTTGCTATATATCTAACATTTTAGCTCCTATGTTGGACAACTTTCATATTCCACTTTCATTTAAATTTGAATTTGACTTAGGAGTTGAAATGCAATGTGATGCTAATGATGATTATGCACAGTCGATCATGCTAACATGTCATTATCAAAAGTGATTACTGTAGCTAATCACCGGGGGTGTTACAACAGTGGTCTATGAAAAATATCATGGGGCTCTTAGAGTTCCCTTACTTGGTGCAGAGTTATTTGCTTATTGTTGGTAAAGGAGAAAAGTTCAGGTATGTCATTTTTAGACAGGGGCTCATCCAAGTATCATGCCGGAAGTGTATTGTATCCCCCTTGCCAGCTTTACAAATAGAATGTTGCTTGTAAATGGGTAGTAATTTGAGTACAACTCTCCACCAGAAAGATCCAACCATTTTGTCCCTTGGGAGACTATTACCATAATATGTTTCCCAAATAATTTCGACCCATGAAATCGCAACCTTGTTAAGTGGCTGCACTAAAGGATATTAGGGACATGCATGCTCACCCTTGGGTGGTAGCCAGAGATTTCAACCTCATAGATGATCTATCCGATAAGAATAATGAGTGGACAAATCACCGTGTGACGGGCAAGTTCCGGAGGATGCTTGCGGAGTTAGAGCTTAAGGATCTATACCTCAATAGCAGGAGGTACAAATGGTCTAATGAGCGTCGGCAACCCACGTTGGAGAAGTTGGTTCATGTCGTCACAATAATTGATTGGGAAGCCCTGCACCTTTTCTCTTTCCTCTCGGTGCTGAGCATGTCCGTGTCGAATCATTGTCCATTTCTTTTGGTGCTTGATCCCTGCATGCGGTGAGGAAACCGATTTCACTTCCAAACCTTCTGGACAAAGGCGGAGGCTTCCAGAACATGGTGAAGCGACCACTTCATTGGGAATGTCAAATTCCAAATCATGTAGCTAACGAGGTGATTCTTCGTCCGGACATCACCATGGAGTCGAGGGTACTTTCGAATGACATGCGAGAGCTGCTCAAGATGCGTAAACTCTCGGTCTAACATCCCTTGTGCGGTCCATTGTCAATTCTCACATGCCAAGAGGTCAAGACGACCAGACCCAATTACACGATGCGGCGGATGTAAAAGCCCATTCCATCGGATGCGGCTATTTTGCACCCAGGCTCAGATGAGCCCGTGTGAATAGTAAAATCATTTTAAATAGAAAAAATCATTTTTTTTTGTGGTGCAAGATGCTCAACTGCGTGATACCCGTACAAAAATTGGTGAAGTCTGGACATTCGAGGAGCTCACGGCAAAAAAGACAAATTTTGGCTGTCTGGAATTTTTTTGAAAACAATATTGTTCACACTCGATTTGGCCTTTTTTGTCACGAGCTTCTTGAATGTTCAAACAACCCCAAAAAATTGCACAAACATCAAGCATTTAAGCAACTTGCATCACAAAAGAATTATTTTTTTGGATTTTTTATAATTTACTGTTCACCAGGTGTTGTCCCCGAAGAGAAGAAGTCACATTGCAAATGGACTGAAAAAACTAATACCAACTCCTAACTCCGGCCATGTCTGCATCACCGTCGGAAGGCGACGAGGCTCTCATCAACGAGGTGCTCACCGACGATGAGCTCCGTGCGGTGCTCACCCGCCTGGGGCCCGAGTCGGAGCGCGACGCGTTCGGGCTCGTGTGCAGGCGCTGGCTCCGGATCCAGAGCTCCGAGCGCCGCCGCCTGCGCGCGCGCGCCGGTCCGTCCATGCTGCGCCGCCTGGCAGCACGCTTCCCGGGCATTCTCGAGCTCGATCTCTCCCAGTCGCCGTCCCGCTCGTTCTACCCCGGTGTTATCGACGGCGATCTGGAGGTCATTGCAGGGGGGTTCTGCAATCTGCGAGTGCTCGCCCTGCAGAACTGCAAAGGTGAGACCTCTTTTCGGCCTGATCCATTCGCGCTGTTTGTGTGCGTGAATTCGCAAATGCAGAAAGCTTTCCTTCTTATCAAATAGTAATATTTGTGATTTGATGGGAGAGAATAAGCAAACTGGGGCGTCTGAAGAACTTTGGCGTTGCATCATTTTAACTCTGTCAAATTTTAATCGTTCTACAACAAACACGTGAACAAAGAAATTTAACGAAATACGAACTGGTAAGGCACACAATATACATGCTCGATTCCTACCAAATAACCCAGACAGCTACAGCTACTGCTCTAATTCGAAGTGAGAAGTACATACATGAGAAATTTCCCAATTTCTGGAAGGTTGTTTTCGGCGTAGGTTAATTACGCTGGCTACTGTCTTAGACCAGAGAACTTGACTCTAGTGGAGATATTTGTAGCCCTGGTTAAATGTTTGGTTCTATATGCTGGTCAGATGCAGATGTTCAGTTGTCCTCAATTGTGTTTATAGAACATGCTGATTTCTGTGATGTGGAATCCCATTTGTACTTCTTTTACAGCTCCCAGAAAAGTTTTTGTTTGGTACTTTATTGTGGTAATAAGGCCAACTCCAACGCACGACCCCAAATGGACGTCCGTTTTGTCCGGATTTTGTCCGTTTGGGTATGGCGATGGGGCGGTGTCCGGCCATTTTTCTGGATGTGCCGGTCGTGCGCCCAACGCGCGGCCGCATCTGGTCTGGCACGGCCGGCTGGGGGCCCTAGACTATGCAAATAAATCAAACATTGCAAATAGTTCCACGTCCAAATAAAAATGCAAGCAAATAGTTCGTCGTCCAAATAAAAACACAATCAAATAGTTTTACAACCCAATCGAAATTGTCTAGAATAGATGAAAATTAAATAAACTGATGCATCTACTGGTTGCCAATGTGAGTCCACATGTGCTCAACCAAGTCATCCTGAAGCTACATATGAGTATGCCAATCACGCATTTCACGATGAAATTGGGTAAACCGTTCAAAGGTTGTCGGTTCTTGGTGCTCAGGCTCAACATTTTCACCCTGAAAATCAAACCCTTGGTCGTAGATGCTGTCATCACGCTCATCCTCCACGATCATGTTGTGCATGATCACACAAGAAGTCATCACCTCCCAAAGCTTCTGAGTGCTCCATGTCAATGCAGGGTTTCGAACGATACCCCATCGAGATTGAAGCACACCAAACGCACGCTCCACATCCTTCCTAGCAATCTCTTGCATTTGGGCAACTCTAGCGGTCGTGGTGGAGACGCGGCCGGGAAGAGCAACTCGAGCTCCCCTCATACAGGCAGCAGGCAAGGTTGGCGTTGGCGGGCGCTGCGGCCCTGCAGGGCCTAGCTTGTCGATGTTGGGGTCGATGGGCGTCGGCGGTGGCCGTAGCTTCTCTCGCACCGGCTGCAGCCATGAATGCCGCCAAAAAAGTCCTCCGAAACGCGGGTGTGGCACGGCTATGGCATGGCGCGGTCGTTGTTTGGGTGGCCCGGCCGGAGAGTGAGGTAGGCGGCCGGGGAAATGGATGCCGACGGGTGGCGGCGGCGATGGTGGTGGGCGGAGGGTGGGCAGAGGAAGAGAAAAGGGACGTCTGTGCCACCGACGGGCGGGCCAGGGGAGGACAAGGGCGCACGTCCCATCTGTCCGCGCGCTGTCCGTCTCAACGCAAACGCGGCCCAAATTTTGGCCGGGAATGGGTCGAAACTGGACAAAAAACGGACGTTCATCCATTTGCTCCCACGCGTTGGGCCGCGTTTTGTGTCCATTTAGCCCCCAACGGACGCGACCGGACCATTTGGGGTCGTGCGTTGGAGTTGGCCTAACCCCTCAGTTCAATTTGGGTAGTCTGACTAGAGAATTTTTAGCTGGGCAAATGTACTTCCAACAAAATATGTATTCATACAACTTGTGGTCTTTGTAGCATTTCTCTGACACAGTGATAAATATTGCTAATTTTGGGACGAAAATTAACACTGAAGTTACTAGCATTGCTAGAAGTTATGAGTTTTCGGTATTGATTCATACACGCAGTTCAGAACTGGGACCGACATCTTTCATTGCCATTTTGGCTTCAGGCGTGTAGTTTTTAGCATGGACTGAAACTTGTGTTCTTTATTTATTTTTCTTGAACCTAAATGGCACTTTGAGTTTATGGAGACTTCATATGATAGGGGCACCAGTTATCTGATTTGGGTGTGAATTGTTGGTATTTCCTTAATCTAATGTATTTACATATTCTACCGTTCATGTGTGTCTTAGGTATCACTGATGTTGGAATGATCAAATTAGGAGAAGGGCTGCAATGTCTGCAAACCCTAGATGTCTCTCACTGCAAAAAACTTAGTGATAAAGGTTTAAAGGTGGTTGCGTCAGGGTGCCAGAAGTTGAGACAGTTGCACATCGCAGGTTGCAGATTAATAACTGATAATTTGTTGCATGCTGTATCAAAAAACTGTTTGAACTTGGAAGAGCTTGGTGCTGCAGGATGTAACAGCATAACAGATGCTGGAATCTCAGCTCTAGCTGATGGTTGTCATAAAATGAAGTCACTAGACATAAGCAAATGCAATAAAGTTGGTGATCCTGGAATTTGCAAAATTGCTGAGATCTCGTCGTCATCTCTGGTGTCATTGAAACTGTTGGATTGCAGCAAAGTGAGCAATAAGTCCATCTATTCACTAGCTAAGTTCTGCTGCAACCTAGAGACTCTCATCATCGGTGGATGTCGGGATATTAGCGATGAGTCCATAGAAGCACTAGCTCTTGCCTGTTGTAGCAGCCTCCGGATTTTAAGAATGGACTGGTGCTTGAAAATAACAGACGCCTCGTTGAGAAGTCTGCTGTGCAATTGTAGACTTCTTGCCGCCATCGACGTCGGGTGCTGCGACCAAATAACTGATGTTGCATTTCAGGGCATGGAAGCGAACTTGTTTCGGTCGGAGCTGAGAGTTCTCAAGATCAATAATTGTGTTGGCCTCACAGTTGTGGGAGTGAGCAGCGTGATAGAGTCATGCAAGGCACTCGAGTACCTAGATGTCCGGTCATGTCCTCAGGTAACAAGGCAGAGCTGCGAGGAAGCTGGATTGCAGCTACCTGGTGGCTGCAAGGTGAACTTTGAAGGTAGCTTGTCGGAGTCTGATCCATCTGTTGATAGGTTCTTCTAGGGTCAGCTGTGAACTCCGATTAGAGCTGTTGTGGCACTGCCCAACTCGCATGGCATGTACTACTACTGTAGAAAGTAGCACCAGTGCACATGCAATGAATAAGAAAAAGTATGTGTTGTATCAATTGGAATAATTCTTCGATCGAATTGCATGTACTACCTTCAGTGATCTAAAACATCTTATATTAGTTTACCGAGGGAGTACATCTCAATGCTTTCCTGGGTATAATGGCGTTGTTGTGTTGCTAAATGTGGCACAAAATGACAGACTAAATGAACGTTGCTGAAGCTGTTCATTTACAACCAAAAACGGATCCAAAATTGGATTTATTTACTTAAAAAACGGTGGCTTAAAAAGCACTACAAAATTCTCTAGGTGATTATAAAGATGATTATTAAGATAAACTCAACATTCACAGGAGCAGAGAAATGTCTCCTGGAATGAACAGTAAATCATAAATTAGTTAAAAATCTATACAATAAAGAAATGGTATTATTTTGTACATGATCGTGCCATTTTCATGCAAAAAGAAACATCTTTGCGCTCTTGGCAGCTTCAATGCTCTAAAAAAAGGTTAAATACATGTGTTCTTTCTATAAAAAAATTCCAGGATCTCACAAAAACAGACATGTACATGTAAAAATTTTCCTATATTTTAACGTTTTGAAAAAATTTCCTCCCTGCAGAAGAAAAAAGAAAAATCATTTTCCACCTAGGGGAACGTGCTTCTTTTTTTTTACAAAAAGGGCACCTTTGGAGTTTGGACTACCCAAAAAAATATGTGCGTTCACAATATTATGATGATCATGTTACAAGTGACACTTGCTCAAACTTCAAGCAGATTGTAAGGGTAATGTGAATTTGCCCAAGATTGGCACCGTGGCATTTCCTAGGCATTGATGATTCAGGAATCACGATATGTTTGAATCGTTGCCAAAATCAGTCCTAGTACTAAATACTACTCCCTCCGTCCCATAATATAAGATCGTTTTTCAAGCTAACATCCCGTTAGGACCAAGAGTATATCGACCAGAGGGGGGTGAATGGGAGATTCAATTTTTTTTTCGAATGTTTTGAACTGATCCCAAGCACAGCAGCAGAAAAAGGTTCGGTAGAAATGAATTCAATCACGCATACTATTGAGGAACAAAACCATCGATGTAGGATGCAATAATGGTTCGAGCATATGATATAACAGGCTTGATGATAACGATGGTAATGCAATATGCCAACAAATACAATATCATATCAGATAGCTAGAATTGAACTGCGATGGACAACTATGAAGAAAAACTATAATGAGGTAAATGATCACAGCACAGAAAATAACAAGGACTAAGATAGCATGACAGAATGATGAGGGTGCAACAACGTGGGCAACAAATGATAACTGTCACAACGATAATGGAGCCAAATGATATGCTACAGAAAATAACTGATCAGATAACTATCGTCACAGAGCACATATGAAGTAAATTGAACCAGTGGTGCTCGATGGTGACAGAAAGATTTGGTAGACTAGTTCACCCTTCTGCCAAAGGGCTACGTCTGGTTGGAGGGGCTGTGACTTAACACGGAAGATAAACTCTCTTCACCCTATTCTCCTTCAACTCGAAGCTGATCAGACTTAGTTGATTTCACTCGTGGTAGATACTTGTCGACGATCTCCAAACCTTCGGTCGACCTTTGTGAACCACAATCACTCTTGGTTGCTGAAGATCTAGCTCGGTGAAGACAACAACTCTTCAACACTCGAGCCGAAACCTATCCGTCTAGAGAGTGCGCAGCTCTCAAGAGTAATAGGTACAAGAACTCTAACTCAGAACTGTTGTGATGCTAAACCACTGTCTAAGTTTGGGCTCTTGATTTTCTCTTGGTGGATCTTAAACTCAAATCACTCAGAGAGGGGGTGCTCAATTCAATCTTCTTAGAAATCTTAAGCGGAGCAGCCACCGAACAAAGCCGGTGCGGGGTGGCTATTTATAGCCGCAGCCTTCCCTGATGGGAAATGACCAAATTGGACATCGAGAGCAGCCAATGGCCGAACGACACGAGTCCAACGGTCGGATTTTGAGCACAACGGTAACATTACTTGCGGAGCAAGTAATGCTAACTACTCGATCAGAGACAAATCTCTCGCAGCGAAGAAGATCACAGTCTCTTGCTGGCAAGTATTTGCTCGAAACATAAAGAGATTTCTCTCGCAGCTTTCATAGGTTTTGGGCTAAGCATCACAGCGGATCTAAGCTTCGAGAACCTATACTCCTCTTAATAGTACGGAGGTCATATGACTCAAATGAACGAAAGAAGAACAACGAAAGAAATACCACGTCTTCACTTTGTCTTCGACTTCTGTTCGCTGTAGTCAATTTCTTCGGACAACACCGAACCAAATGCTTCGCTTCAGTAGTAAACTTTCGAGGGGTTCATTCCTTCACATCAATCTTCTCGTCTACATGATTTCAATAGATATAGCTCGTTCTTCTCTGCAACGCAGATATGCTTCGGTGAAGTTCCTCGAACTTAGCACCGGAGACAACATTCTCTTTGGTTCCGTATGGACTATTTCTCTCTGTATGCACTAGCAAACAAATCAGTCCATACCTGTTTCTGTCAACAATCTCCAAAACACAGGAAGGCAAATATTGCACCAACAATCTCCCCCTTTTTGGACGATTGTTGACAAAACAGAACACATCGAAGGATAGATAATGAATGGATTGTAATGCGAAGGATAATGAAAGACGAGAGATAAATACGAAGATAAAGCACGCTCCCCCTGAATATATGCATCATTTGAGTGCGTGGTTGAATCGGAAGGAAGCGAGGTGAATCTTTGTATGAGTGTCATTGACATAAGATTTCTTTCGTGGTCTCTTTCAATGCACTCGACAGTGTCTGAGATGATTCCTGTCACACAATTTTTGAAAAGAGTTAGATACAATGAATACTTTGAAATGATTTGTGATGAAGGATATGTCATGAAGGTTTTCTCAGAGCACTATTTGAATCCACACGAGATGTAGGTTCCCTGCAAGATTGATACTCAAGAATTGTCAGAGCAGGGGAAATAAAGGATATCGCTCAGAGGAGTTAAGTTTCAGACGAATTTTTCCTGCAACAATGTTGATAGAAGGAATATATGCGAGGAGAAACACTTTGTCAATCATATAGATAAATCTCAAGAGATTTTAAAACTGAAGCTGACTTTCTTCGCCTGCAGGGTTAGATAACAAGAGATAATAATCATAGCATATCCAACCATAGCACACATAGGTCCAAGGAGTAAAAATGTCTCTGAGAGAGGCATGAATTCCTGTCCTCCTTGGCAAACTTTTACTTTCCCTGCGCGAAAGATAATGATCGAGGATAATCATTGCACAGGAGTAAACTTTCAACAACACCAGCAAACAAGTAGTTGGAAGCAAATAGCATTGCAGGGGGGTTATTAACAGTACATGGTGATCGAGTATTTCAACACCACAGACGGTGCGATAAGTTCAACAAGCAAATTGTTCGAGAAACACCAAAGAGTTCGACTGCGAAAAGCAACTGGCGAATGAAAACACCCTGCAAATGCCCCTTCATCTATCACTCGATGATCTTCTCCCCCCTTTTGTCAACAAGTGTCAAAAAGGAAAGAGAAAGCATACGAGGAACTACACGTCCGAAGAATCCTCAGAATCAGAATTAGCACTGCTCGATGAATTAGAATTCGTAGGGCGAGGAATAGTTGAGGCCGAAGCAGGTGTTGCAGCATGGGCTTCGGGAACTCCTTCGGAAGAAGTGGTGTGAGGTGCATCTGGCTTGTAAATGAGTGTTCCAGCTGTATCTTCAATTTCATCATCAGGCTCGACAAACAGCAGGTCAGTTGATGCAGAACGTTGAGGGAGCACAGGGGTTTGCCTTCGGATACGAGGAACAGCAAATAATTCCAGGTAGTCATATTCTTTCTTGATGCCCTTGGCAGCTAACTGTTTCCGAGAATAATGCTGCCTCAGAAGAGTCCAAGAGCGCTTCTTTTGCTCCTTCTCATGCAGAAGGGTTTGGCGAGCATAATTATGAAGCGAATTCAGCTCAGTCATCAACTCCAGCTTTTCTTTTCGATCGAGCTTGATGTGACTTTCTACAGCATGTTGTGTGCGAATGCAAATCTCATACAGAGATGGATTTTCCTCACGGGGAATTTCAACCTTCGCTTTCTTAACTTTCGGAGCAGTCTCAGATGCAGAAGCGGTGCCAGCAGCATCAACAGGTGTTTTTCCTTTGCCAATATCCTTCACCATACGGAGAGTGTCACGCACTGGTGGCATGAAAACCTTCAGAACATAAGGGCAGAAGAATTTTTCACCAATGAGCTGCTCAATTGCATACATGATCCAAGGGGCATAAGGCTTCAATGATTGGGGGCTATCAGCAGCACAAGCCAAGTTGCGAATGAATAGATCTGGAACATCAAAACGAATTCCTTGAGAAATGGCTAGGAGAGCATTTCCCATGATGCCATTGATAGATTCTGGTTTGTTGGTTGGCGTGAGAGAATTGCAGAGGATGTAGAACATCACTTTGTTCTCATAGGCCAATTTCTTAGTATCTATATCAACGCATTCACCTCCAACCAGTTTGGGGTCCATTAGCATGTGGAGTTGTGCTTCGGAGACTTCCCAGTAGTGCAGCATGTGTTCTCGTTCCTTATCAAATTCACACGGAGGAAGATTTAGCAGAGTAAGAAACTAATCAGACAAGCATTTTATCTTTTCTTCTCCAGTAATCTATTCAAGGATCCAAGTAGAGCTATCTCCAAGTTCTCCTGAGATATAAAAAGTTGCATAGAACTGAAGGATAACTTCTTGATTCCATCCATGGTTGAAGCGCAGAAAACCTTTTAGAAAAGCATGCTCAATATGTTCGATGGCGTGATGAAAACAGGGTATTTCTTCGAGCTCAGCAAAGTTCAGAAACTTGTGATTGAAAATTCGATTCCTGCCAAAAAGGATCCGAGCATAATATACTGCATGTTCTTTTGTCCAGAACCTCGGTGACAGCGAAGTCCTTTCTCCTTCATACGGACTGGTCCCAAAGAATGCTAGCTTCGAGAGATGAAGTTGCTCATTGAATGCAGGACCATTGATAACCCACAAGTATAGGTGATCAGTTGTACCCTTTCTCGATAAATAAGATTTTCGAACCCAACGAGGAGCTCAAGGTAGAATTTATATTCCCTTCAAGTTCTATCGACCACCGATACAACTCTACGCACGCTTAACGTTCGCTTTACCTAGAACAAGTATGAAACTAGAAGTACTTTGTAGGTGTTGTAGGCTAGGTTTGCAAGATAATAAAGAGCACGTAAATAAAAACTAGGGGCTGTTTAGATAAAGAAACAATTACGTTAGTTTAACGAGTGTGGAAAAGTGGTGGAAGGATTTGCGAAATTGTCCCTAAGCAATTGACTACGTTACTAGACCGATAGCAAGTTTTATGTGGGGAGGCCACTGCTAGCATGTCATCCCTTACTTGGAATTCTATGCACTTATGATTGGAACTATTAGCAAGCATCCGCAACTACTAACGTTCATTAAGGTAAAACCCAACCATAGCATTAAGATATATTGGTCCCCCTTCAATCCTGTATGCATCAATTTCTATGCTAGGCTGAAGCTGCTATCACCCTTGCCCTCCAATACATAGTCCTATCAACATACAACTAACCCTATGGTGTGATCCACACGCGCGCTCATATGATGGGCACCAAAGGACAGCAACATAACTATAAGAAAATTAAACCAATCATAGCAATTCACCAATCACCGATAGAACAACAAAAATATACTCAGACATCATAGGATGGCAACACATCATTGGATAATAATATGAAGCATAAAGCACCATGTTCAAGTAGAGGGTACAGCGGGTTGCGGGAGAGTGGACCGTTGTAGATAGATGGGGGAAGGTGATGGAGGTGTTGGTGAAGATGACGGAGTTGTTGGAGTAGATCGCCGTCACACGATGATTGCCCCGACGGCGTTCCGGCGCCACCGGGAGAGAGAGGAAGAGAGCCCCCTCCTTCTTCTTCTTCCTTGGCTTCCCCCCTAGATGGGAGGAGGGTTTCCCCTCTGGTCCTTCGCCTCCATGGCGGCGGAGGGGAGGGAGCCCCTCTGAGATTGGATCTCTCTCTCTGTTTCCTTATGTTTCTGCGTTTTTGTTTTTGGCCTTTCACCGTTTTTTAAATTCCCGGAGATCCGTAACTCCGATTGGGCTGAAATTTTAACATGATTTTTATCAGGATATTATATTTCTTGCGGCCGAAGAAGGGCACCAATCGCCTTACGGGGTGGCCACAAGCCTTCCAGGCGCACCCAGGGTAGGGGGCGTGCCCCTAGGGCTTGTGGGCCCCTCGGGCATCGTCTCGCGTTGATTCTTTTTCCCAAAAATCACATGTATTCCAAAAAAAATCTTCGTAAGTTTTTATCGCGTTTGGACTCTGTTTGATATGGATATTCTGCGAAACAAAAAACATGCAACAAACAGGAACTGGCACTGGGCACTGGATCAATATGTTAGTCCCAAAAATAATATAAAAAGTTGCCAAAATTATATGAAAGTTGTAGAATATTGGCATGAAACAATCCAAAATTATAGATACGACGGAGACGTATCAGCATCCCCAAGCTTAATTCCTGCTCGTCCTCGAGTAGGTAAATGATAAAAAGATAATTTTTTATGTGGAATGCTACCTAGCATAATCTTGATCATATAATCTAATCATGGCATGAATATTAAGACATGAGTGATTCAAAGCAATAGTCTATCATTTGACATTAAGACAATAATACTTCAAGCATACTAATAAAGCAATCGTGTCTTCTTAAAATAACATGGCCAAAGAAAGTTATCCCTACAAAATCATATAGTCTGGCTATGCTCCATCTTCATCACACAAAGTATTTCATCATGCACAATCCCGATGACAAGCCAAGCAATTGTTTCATACTTTTAATGTTCTCAAGCCTTTTCAACTTTCATGCAATACATGAGCGTGAGCCATGGATATAGCACTATAGGTGGAATAGAATATGATGGTGGAGGTTGTGTGGAGAAGACAAAAAGGAAGAAAGTCTCACATCGACGCGGCTAATCAACGGGCTATGGAGATGCCCATCAATTGATGTCAATGCGAGGAGTAGGGATTGCCATGCAATGGATGCATTAAGAGCTATAAGTGTATGAAAGCTCAAACTGAAAACTAAGTGGGTGTGCATCCAACTTGCTTGCTCATGAAGACCTCGGGCATTTGAGGAAGCCCATCATCGGAATATACAAGCCAAGTTCTATAATGAAAATTCCCACTAGTATATGAAAAATGATAACTCAAGAGACTCTCTATATGAAGAACATGGTGCTACTCTAAAGCACAAGTGTGGTAAAAGGATAGTAACATTGCCCCTTCTCTCTTTTTATCTCATTTTTTTTGGCTCTCTTTTTTTTTGCCTCTTTTTTTTCGTCCGGAGTCTCATCCCGACTTGTGGGGGAATCATAGTCTCCATCATCCTTTCCTCACTGAGACAATGCTCTAATAATGATGATCATCACACATTTATTTACTTACAACTCAATATTACAACTCGATATCTAGAACAAAGTATGACTCTATATGAATGCCTCTGGCAGTGTACCAGGATGTGCAATGATCTAGCATAGCAAAGATATCAAAAAACGGACAAGCCATGAAAATATCATGCTATCTATCTTACGATCATGCAAAGCAATATGACAATGAATGCTCAAGTCATGTATATGATGATGACGGAAGTTGCATGGCAATATATCTCGGAATGGCTATGGAAATGCCATGATAGGTAGGTATGGTGGCTGTTTTGAGGAAGATATAAGGAGGCTTATGTGTGATAAAGCGTATCATATCACGGGGTTTGGATGCATCGGTGAAGTTTGCACCGACTCTCGAGGTGAGAAAGGCCAATGCATGGTACCGAAGAGGCTAGCAATGATGGAAGGGTGAGAGTGTGTATAATCCATGGACTCAAAATTAGTCATAAAGAACTCACATACTTATTGCAAAAGTTTATTAGCCATCAAAACAAAGTACTAATACACATGCTCCTAGGGGGATAGATTGGTAGGAAAAGACCATCGCTCGTCCCCGACCGCCACTCATAAGGAAGACAATCAAAAATAAATCATGCTCGGACTTCATCACATAACAGTTCACCATACGTGCATGCTTCGGGAATCACAAACCTTAACACAAGTATTTCTACCAATCCACAATTACTCACTAGCATGACTCTAATATCACCATCTTTATATCGCAAAACTATTGCAAGGAATCAAACATATCATATTCAGTGATATGTAGGATTTTATGATTAACCATGTGAATGACCAATTCTTGTTGACTCTCTAAATAGATATAAGTGAAGCATGAGAGTTTAATTCTTTCTACAAAAGATATGCCCACGCTCTAAAAATTATAAGTGAAGCAAAAGAGCATTCTACAAATGGCAGTTTTCTATGTGAAGAGAAACAGGCAATCCAAACTTCAAATGATATAAGTGAAGCACATGAAGCATTCTATAAAGCCATACTCAAAAGATATAAGTGAAGTGCAAAGAATATTCTATAAATCAACCAAGGACTATCTCATACCAGCATGGTGCATTATTAAAATAAAAAGAAAAAAGCACACGACGCTCCAAGATTTACACATATCATGTGACGAATAAAAATATAGCTCCAAGTAAAATTACTGATGATCGTTAGAAGAAAGAGGGGATGCCTTCCGGGGCATCCCCAAGCTTAGTTGCTTGGGAGTCCTTGAATATTACCTTAGGGTGCCTCGGGCATCCCCAAGCTTAATCTCTTGCCACTCCTTATTCCTTCATCCATCGTGATCTCACCCAAAACTTGAAAACTTCAATCACACAAAACTTAACAAAACCCTCATGAGATCAGTTAGTATAATAAAACAAATCACCACTTTAAGTACTGTTGCAAACCCATTCATATTTTGTTTTTGCATTGTATCTACTATATTATAACTTCTCCATGGCTTATACCACCGATAAAATCGATAGTTTCATCAAAACTAGCAAAACAATGCATCAAAAACAGAATATGTCTTAAACAGGACAATCTGTAGTAATCTGAATATTCACCATACTTCTGTAACTCCAAAAATTCTGAAAAATTAGTAAAAAATAAAAAACTTGTATATCAGTACTGTGTAAAAATTTCAGAAAGTTTTGACAATCAAGTAAAAAATTTAAATTCACGCGCTACAGCCAAAGTTTCTGTTTTTCCACTGCACATACCAAACAAGCAATCTAATCATCCTAAAGGCAAATCTTGGCACATTATTTTTATAATACAATGGATTTTTACAAGGGGATAATTATTTTTGTTGAAAATTTTCTGTAATTCAAGATTTGCAAAGTTTCCATGGGCATGAACAAAGTTCAAGGAGCTCCCCCACTTCAACGGTGCTCGTCCTTCTTACTTTCACTTTTCTTTTTGAAAAGTTTTCGGTTCCCCGCTTTATTTTTTTGTTTTTAAACTTTTTAAAAGCACTCAACAAAATAAAATGACTCTCTAAAACTTTCGGGTTGTCTTCCTGGCAGCGCTTTCTTTAAAGCCATTAAGCTAGGCATATAGTGCTCAAGTAATGGATCCACCTGGATCCCAAGGTATATGAAAGCCAATTTTAATTAACAATGATTTGTAATTTAGTAGTGAGCACAAAGCAACATATATCATGCAATGACGAAGTCTAACTCTCTTCCTATGCATCGGCATGTCGTAAAAGAACAATTCATGCACATCAAGTAAAGGTCAATACATAGCATAAACAGTTTCTTGCAATTTTATCGTATTGGAAACATAGAGAGGTGGAGATGTAGTTCCTCTCTCATAATAATTGCAAGTAGGAGCAGCAAGCACATGCATATTATGTTTATCAAAATCATCATGTGCAATAGTAAAACGCAACCCATCAATATAATCCTTAATAAGCACAAACTTCTCTGGTATAGTGTAGTTGGGAGAATTCAAAAAGGTAATAGGACTATCATGCGTGGGTGCAATAGCAACAATTTCATTCTTAACATAAGGAACTATAGCAAGTTCATCTCCATAAGCATCATTCATATTGGCATCATGGCCATAAGTATAGCAAGCATCAATTTCATCAAAAAGAGATATTTCAAACGAATCCAAGGGATCATAGCAATTATCATAGCAATCATCCTTCGATAAGCACGAAGGGGAATTAAACAATGTATGGGATAAAGAGTTACTCTCATTAGAAGGTGGGCATGGGTGATCAATCCGTTCTTCCTTCCTTTGTTCTTCGCTCTCCTCCTCATCTTTTTCATCTAATGAGCTCAAAGTGTCATCAATTTCTTCTTCCATAGATTCCTGCAAAATATTAGTCTCTTCTTGGACAGCGAAGACTTTCTCAATAAACTCATTAATATTGGCATTATATTCATAATTCTCATAGCAATATTCAAGTATAGCAAAAATTTCAGGTCTGTAAACAGCATCATCATAATTTTCACACTTTTCAAACAAATATTCAATTTCATAAGCACCCTTAAAAGCAACAAATTCTTCTATTTGTTCCACATCATAGTAATCATGTAGACCATTAGCATAAGAAGCCAAGGTTTCATTATCACTAAATTTACATGAAAAGGGAAGGTGTGGAGCCTTCATCCTAGAGCAACAAGTGTAATCATATCTCAAGCATAAATTCCGAGCATACCAATGCAACATATGAATTTGATCCCATAACAGTTTCCCTTTTTGAGTCAAGCGATAATCCCTAAAGTATTCACATTGATCCAACATGTCTCCCATTATCAAGTTGAACAGGGTTTTCTCAGGATTATCAAAGTAGTGTTTAATATTTTTCACATAACGAGCATCGAGGGTTTTAAGAGGTTCCCCGTCTCCATGAGTAGCAAGTACACCTAATTTTTTTTGGTATTTCGTGTTCCATATCCATAACTAATGATAGAGAACAACTTAGAACAAAAAATAAAAACTACTTAGTGATAACGCAAACAAGCACACACGAGAATATTCACCCCACGCTATTGCTCCGCGGCAACGGCGCCAGAAAAAGGTCTTGATAACCCACAAGTATAGGGGATCAGTTGTAGCCTTTCTCGATAAATAAGAGTGTCGAACCCAACGAGGAGCTAAAGGTAGAATTTATATTCCCTTCAAGTTCTATCGACCACCGATACAACTCTACACATGCTTAACGTTCGCTTTACCTAGAACAAGTATGAAACTAGAAGTACTTTGTAGGTGTTGTAGGCTAGGTTTGCAAGATAATAAAGAGCACATAAATAAAAACTAGGGGCTGTTTAGATAAAGAAAAATTATGTTAGTTTAACGAGTGTGGAAAAGTGGTGGAAGGATTTGCGAAATTGTCCCTAAGCAATTGACTACATTACTAGACCGATAGCAAGTTTTATGTGGGAGAGGCCACCGCTAGCATGTCATCCCTTACTTGGAATTCTATGCACTTATGATTGGAACTATTAGCAAGCATCCGCAACTACTAACGTTCATTAAGGTAAAACCCAACCATAGCATTAAGATATATTGGCCCCCCTTCAATCCCGTATGCATCAATTTCTATGCTAGGCTGAAGCTGCTATCACCCTTGCCCTTCAATACATAGTCCTATCAACAAACAATTAACCCTATGGTGTGATCCACATGCGCGCTCATATGATGGGCACCAAAGGACAGCAACATAACTATAAGAAAATTAAACCAATCATAGCAATTCACCAATCACCGATAGGACAACAAAAATCTACTCAGACATCGTAGGATGGCAACACATCATTGGATAATAATATGAAGCATAAAGCACCATGTTCAAGTAGAGGGTACAGCGGGTTGCGGGAGAGTGGACCGCTGTAGATAGATGGGGGAAGGTGATGGAGGTGTTGGTGAAGATGACAGAGTTGTTGGAGTAAATCGCCGTCACACGATGATTGCCCCGACAGCGTTCCGGTGCCACCGGGAGAGAGGGGGATAGAGCCCCCTCCTTCTTCTTCTTCCTTGGCCTCCCCCCTAGATGGGAGGAGGGTTTCCCCTCTGGTCCTTGGCCTCCATGGCGGTGGAGGGGCGGGAGCCCCTCCGAGATTGGATCTCTCTCTGTTTCCTTCTGTTTCTGCGTTTTTGTTTTCTGGCCTTTCACCATTTCTTAAATTCCCGGAGATCCGTAACTCTGATTGGGCTGAAATGTTAACACGATTTTTATCCAGATATTAGCTTTTTTGCTGCTGAAGAAGGGCACCAACCGCCTTACGGGGTAGCCACAAGCCTTCCAGGCACGCCCAGGGTAGGGACGCACCCCTAGGGCTTGTGGGCCCCTCGGGCATCGTCTCGCGTTGATTCTTTTTCCCCAAAATCAAATATATTCCAAAAAAAATCTCCGTAAGTTTTTATCGCGTTTGGACTCCGTTTGATATGGATATTCTGAGAAACAAAAAACATGCAACAAACAGGAACTGGCACTGGGCACTGGATCAATATGTTAGTCCCAAAAATAATATAAAAAGTTGCCAAAAGTATATGAAAGTTGTAGAATATTGGCATGAAACAATAAAAAATTATAGATACGATGGAGACGTATCAACCATTTGGGCCATCTTCATCGGGGAACATGGGAAATGTTTCCTGGGGGTTTCTCAGATTTTCTTCATTGCTTACTGCCTTGGGCTGAGCATCATCAGAGGCTGGCATATCTTCATCAATGGGCTTGAGTGGATGATGACCCAGAAGTATACGGGATCAATTGTAGTCCTTTCGATAAGTAAGAGTGTCGAACCCAACGAGGAGCAGAAGGAAATGACAAGTGGTTCTCAGCAAGGTATTTTCTGCAAGCACTGAAATAGTCGGTAACAGATAGTTTGATAGCAAGATAATTTGTAACGAGCAAGTAATGGTAACGGTAAATAATGTGCAGCAAGGTAGCCCAATCCTTTTGTGGCAAAGGACAGGCCAAAACGGTCTCTTATTATAAGCAAAGCATTCTTGAGGGTACACGGGAATTTCATCACATCACTTTCATCATGTTGGTTTGATTTGTGTTCGCTACTTTGATAATTTGATATGTGGGTGGACCGGTGCTTAGGTGCTGTTCTTACTTGAACAAACCTCCTACTTATGATTAACCCCCTCACAAGCATCCGCAACTACGAGAAAAGTATTAAGATAAAATCTAACCATAGCATTAAACTTTTGGATCCAAATCAGTCCCTTGCGAAGTAGCGCATAAACTAGGGTTTAAGCTTCTGTCACTCTAGCAACCCATCATCTAATAACTAGTCCACAATGCATTCCCTTAGGCCCAAATATGGTGAAGTGCCATGTAGTCGACGTTCACATGACACCACTATGGGAATCACAACATACATATCATCAAAATATCGAACACATATCAAGTTCACATGATTACTTGCAACATGACTTCTCCTGTGACCTCAAGAAGAAAAGTAACTACTCACAAATAATAATCTTGCTCAAGATCAGAGGGGTATTAAATAGCATAATGGATCTGACCATATAATCTTCCACCAAATAAACCATATAGTAATCAACTACAAGATGTAATCAACTACAAGATGTAATCAACACTACTAGTCACCCACAAGTACCAATCTAAGGTTCCGGTACAAAGATTGAACACAAGAGATGAACTAGGGTTTGATAGGAGATGGTGCTGTTGAAGATGTTGATGGATATGGCCCTCCCAAAGATGAGAGAGTTGTTGGTGATGATGTTGATGATGATTTCCCCCTCCGGGAGGGAAGTTCCCCCGGCGGAATCGCTTCGCCGGAGGGCAAAAGTGCTCCTGCCCAAGTTTCGCCTCGAGACGGCAGCGCTTCGTCCCGAAAGTCCTCTCTTTATTTTTTCTAGGTCAAAATGACTTATATACCAGAAGAGGGGCACCGGAGGTGGGCCGAGGAGGGCACAACCCACCAGGGCGCGCCTGGGCTCCCTGGCGCGCCTAGGTGGGTTGTGCCCACCTGGTGGGCCCCCTGTGGTAGTTATTTGCTGCAATAATTCTTAAATAATCCATAAAAAATCTCCGTGAAGTTTCAACTTATTTGGAGTTGTGCAGAATAGGTAGCTCTAACATGCTTTTTCAGGTCCAGAATTCCAGCTGCCGGTATTCTCCCTCTTTGTGTAAACCTTGCATATTATGAGAGAAAAGGCATTAGAATTACTCCCAAAAGCATTATTATGCATAAAAGCATTATAAATAACAGTAGGAAAACATGATGCAAAATGGACGTATCAACTCCCCCAAGCTTAGACCTCGCTTGTCCTCAAGCGAAAACCGAAATCGAAAAACATGTCCACATGCTTAGAGAGAGAGGTGTCGATAAAAACAAAATACGGACATAGAAGCATCATGCATATTACTATAACAGGAAGGAATTTGAACATAAAACATTATCAAATATCTTTTGTCACAAAACTATTATTATATAACTTCTCATGAGTAAGTAACAATTCATCACAACATTGAAGTATAAAGCATAAACCTTATTGAAAACCAACAAACTATGTTCTCAGTCAACTTTGCAACTACAATTCATTATATTTTCAGGAAGGGTCACGTATCGGAGCCTTTAGGCAAGTCCACATACTCAACCATCATTTAATATTCTATGATTGCTAACACTCACAGCATACACATGAACAAAAAGTTTCAACCGGACACATAGAAATATAGGGGCTTATAGTTTCGCCTCCCAACGTATTCACCTCAAGGGTGATGTCAACAGTAATAACTCATGCCCACTCATATTCAACTGGATATATGTGCCAAGATCTTTCCTCACCACATGATGCTTGCAAAAAGAGAAAATAAAAAGGAATAGGGAAGAAAACTTTGACTCTTCATAAAAGTAAATGCATAAAAGTAAAAGATAGGCCCTTCGCAGAGGGAAGCAAAGGTTGTCATGCGCTTATTTGTTTGTATGCCAAATCCCTTAGTGCAAAAGAACATCATGTTACATTGCCCCTTATGATAGCAACCTTTATTATGCAGTCTGTCGCTTTTATTATTTTGCCATCACAAGTTCGTGCAACGCACAATTTTCTCTTACACTAAATGATCCAACACATTTAGAAGCAATTTTTATTGCCTTTTTGCACAGATGACAACTTACTTGAAGGATCTTACTCAATCCATAGGTAGATATGGTGGACCCTCAAAGTAAGATTTGGGTTAAGGGTTTTGGATGCACAAGTAGTATCTCTACTTAGTGCGGAATTTTTGGCTAGAAAAGATATTGGGCAAGCACCACATGTTAAAGGATCTATGGTAATATAACTTATATGTGAATATGAACAAACATAAATCATTACGTTGTCTTGCTTGTCCAACGTCAACTATTTTGACACAAAATATTTAATGGGGGCTCACAATCATAAAAGATGTCCAAGATAGTGTATTTGCATGTGAATGTTCTCTTCCCTTATTAATTCTTTCATGAATTGCATCATTGACCAATGCTATGTTTGTCAATCTCCAACAAATTTTATTACTCATACTTTTCCTTATGTGATGTCATTACTTACCATAAGATTAGCATATGATCTTTTTCATTTATTTTCCTTTCTTTTTATTGCAACATTAAAGTAAAGAAACAAAACTCAAACTACTCTTTATTATATATCTCGAACATGATTACATCAATAGATAGATCACTAAGCAAGCACTTGAAAAGAAAGGATCGAACTAAACTTTTATTCAACTAAATCATAGGAAAACTAAGGATCGAACTAAAATAGATGAAAGCAAAGATAGTGGTGATGACACAATACCGGGACACCTCCCCCAAGCTTGGCTCAAGCCAAGGGGAGTGTCCATACCATGAACTCAAGTCTCCTTTGGTGGTGAAGAAGGTGGTGGTGGTGATGAGGTAGTAGCAATCTTATCCTTCTTCTCCAGCTTGTGTCGGAGGTAAAAGTTATCTATCTTCTACTCATCATTCTCTATCTCAAGCTTTATTATCCTCTTGCATAATGCCTCCTTGCTTTCTTGCTCGAACCGAGGAGGGACTGGCTCATCTTCATCTTCCTCATCGGTGAACCAAATATAGGGATAGGTGTCCTTAAAGATATTTTTATCCAAAGGCTAGTAAGAAACAGGGCTCTCCTCCTCAGAATCTTGGGATGACATATTTTTCAGATCTGTCAGGAAACAACAAGAAAAAAGAACAGAAGATTTCTCCGTGATACGGTGGTCAATAGGTTCGGGGAGTATATAAAGATTTTTTATCTTGGGAAACAAGCAAATGAGAGAAAAATGGAGTCCAGAAGGTACCCGAGGTGGGCACAACCCACCTGGGCGCGCCTGGCAAGCCAGGCGCGCCCTGGTGTCTTGTGCCCACCAGGGTTGCCTTCCTGGTTTTTTCTTATTTTCCTAATTTTTGTTATATTCCAAAACTGGCAGAAAATATTTTTGCGGATTTTTCGGAGTCCGTTTACTTACCATATCACGTACCTCCTCTTTTTTAGTTATTCTAGAGTGTTCCGGAAGGTTTCTTTTATGTGTTCCTCCGGTGTCATGGTTTGAATAATATTGCTTTCAACATTAATAGGCGTACCTGAGATATAGTGTTTAATTCTTTGCCCATTGACCACCTTCGGGTTAGTACCTTCAGCATTATTTATTTTAATAGCTCCAGAACGATAAACTTCTTCGATGACATAAGGTCCTTCCCATTTAGAGAGAAGCTTTTGTTGGGGAAAGTAGTATTTTAAAAATTTCCTACGATCACGCAAGATCTATCTAGGAGAAGCATATCAACGAGCGGGGAGAGTGTGTCTACGTACCCTCGTAGACCGAAAGCGGAAACATTTAGTAACGCGGTTGATGTAGTCGAACGTCTTCGCGATCCAACCGATCAAGTACCGAACGCACGGCACCTCCGCGATCTGCACACGTTCAGCTTGGTGACGTCCCTCGTACTCTTGATCCAGCTGAGGCCGAGGGAGAGTTTCGTCAGCACGACGGCATGGTGACGGTGATGATGAAGTGATTCCGGCAGGGCTTCGCCTAAGCTCTCCGAAAATATGACCGAGGTGGAAATCTGTGGAGGGGGGCACCGCACACGGCTAAGACAAATCTTGGTGTGTCTTTGGGGTGCCCCCCGCCCCCGTATATAAAGGAGGGAGGGAGGAGGTGGCCGGCCTAAGGGGAAGGCGCACCAAGGGGGAGTCCTATTAGGATTCCCAATCCTAGTAGGACTCCCCTTCCTTTTCCAAGAGGGGGAGAGAGGGAAGGAGAGAGAGGGAGAAGGAAAGAGGGGGGTGCCGCCCCCTCCCTAGTCCAATTCGCACTTGCCATGGGGGGGGGGGGGGCGCAGCCACCCCTTGGACTGCCTCCTCTTTTCCCGTATGGCCCAATAAGGCCCATTACTTCTCCCGGTGAATTCCCGTAACTCCCAGGTATTCTGAAAAATACCTGAATCACTCGGAACCTTTCCGATGTCCGAATATAGCCTTCCAATATATGAATCTTTACCTCTCGACCATTTCGAGACTCCTTGTCATGTCCCCGATCTCATCCGGGACTCCGAACAAACTTCGGTCATCAAATCACATAACTCATAATACAAATCGTCATCGAATGTTAAGCGTGCGGACCCTACGGGTTCGAGAACTATGTAGACATGACCGAGACACATCTCCGGTCAATAACCAATAGCGGAACCTGGATGCTCATATTAGCTCCTACATATTCTACGAAGATCTTTATCGGTCAAACCGCATAACAACATACGTTGTTCCCTTTGTCATTGGTATGTTACTTGCCCGAGATTCGATCGTCGGTATCATCATACCTAGTTCAATCTCGTTACTGGCAAGTCTCTTTACTCATTCCGTAATGCATCATCCCGTAACTAACTCATTAGTCACATTGCTTGCAAGGCTTCATATGATGTGCATTACCGAGAGGGCCCAGAGATACCTCTCTGACAATCGGAGTGACAAATCCTAATCTCGATCTATGCCAACTCAACAAACACCATCGGAGACACCTGTAGAGCATCTTTATAATCACCCAGTTACGTTGTGACATTTGATAGCACACTAAGTGTTCCTCCGGTATTCGGGAGTTGCATAATCTCATAGTCAGAGGAACATGTACAAGTCATGAAGAAAGCTATAGCAATAAACTTAACGATCATTATGCTAAGGTAACGGATGGGTCTTGTCCATCACATCATTCTCCTAATGATGTGATCCCATTCATCAAATGACAACACATGTCTATGGTTAGCAAACCTAACCATCTTTGATTAACGAGCTAGTCTAGTAGAGGCTTACTAGGGACTCAGTGTTTTGTCTATGTATTCACACATGTATTAAGTTTCCGGTTAATACAATTCTAGCAAGAATAATAAACATTTATCATGATATAAGGAAATATAAATAACAACTTTATTATTGCCTCTAGGGCATATTTCCTCCAGTCTCCCACTTGCACTAGAGTCAATAATCTAGTTCACATCGCCATGTGATTTAACACCAACAGTTCACATCTTTATGTGATTAATACCCATAGTTCACATAGCCATGTGACCAACACCCAAAGGGTTTACTAGAGTCAATAATCTAGTTCACACCGCTATGTGATTAGCACCCAAAGAGTACTAAGGTGTGATCGTATTTTGCTTGTGAGAGAGGTTTAGTCAACGGGTCTGCCATATTCAGATCCGTATGTATTTTACAAATTTCTATGACTACAATGCTCTGCATGGAGCTACTCTAGCTAATTGCTCCCACTATCAATATGTATCCAGATTGAGACTCAGAGTCATCCAGATCAGTGTTAAAGTTTGCATCGATGTAACTCTTTACGATGAACTCTTTATCACCTCCATAACCGAGAAATATTTCCTTAGTCCTCTTAGGTAACTAAGGATAACTTTGACCGCTATCCAGTGATCCACTCCTGGATCACTATCGTACCTCCTTGCTAAACTCATAGCAAGGCACACAACTGGTCTAGTACATAGCATGGCATACTTTATAGAACCTATGACTGAGGCATAGGGAATGACTTTCATTCTCTTTCTATCTTCTGCCGTGGTCGGGTTTTGAGTCTTACTCAATTTTACACCTTGTAACACAGGCAAGAACTCCTTCTTTGGCTGATCCATTTTGAACTTCTTCAAAAACTTGTCAAGGTATGTGCTTTGTGAAAGTCCTATTAAGCGTCTCGATCTATCCCTATAGATCTTGATGCTCAATACTTAAGCAGCTTCACCGAGGCCTTTTTATTGAAAAATTCTTATTCAAGTATCCTTTTATGCTATCCAGAAATTCTATATCATTTCCAATCAACAATATGTCATCCACATATAATATCAGAAATGCTACAAAGCTCCCACTCACTTTCTTGTAAATACAGGCTTCACCGTAAGTCTGTATAAAACCATATGCTTTGATCACTTCATCAAAGCGTATATTCCAACTCCGAGATGCTTGCACCAGTCCATAGATGGATCGCTGGAGCTTGCACATTTTGTTAGCACCTTTAGGATTGACAAAACCTTCTGGTTGCATCATATACAACTTCTTCTTTAAAAATTCCATTAAGGAATGTAGTTTTGACATCCATTTGCCAGATTTCATAAAATGCGGCAATTGCTAACATGATTCGGACAGACTTTAAGCATCGATACGAGTGAGAAAATCTCATCGTAGTTAACACCTTGAACTTGTCGAAAAACTTTTGCGACAATTCGAGCTTTGTAGATAGTAACACTACCATCAGCGTCTATCTTCCTCTTGAAGATCCATTTATTCTCAATGGCTTGCCGATCATCGGGCAAGTCAACCAAAGTCCACACTTTGTTCTCATACATGGATCCCGTCTCAGATTTCATAGCCTCAAGCCATTTCGCGGAATCTGGGCTCATCATCGCTTCCTCATAGTTCGTAGGTTCGTCATGGTCTAGTAACATGATTTCCAGATCAAGATTACCGTACCACTCTGATGCGGAACGTACTTTGGTTTACCTACGAGGTTCGGTAGCAACTTGATCCAAAGTTTCATGATCATCATCATTAACTTCCTCACTCATTGGTGTAGGCATCACTGGAACTGATTTCTGTGGTGAACTACTTTCCAATTCGGGAGAAGGTACAATTACCTCATCAAGTTCTACTTTCCTCCCACTCACTTCTTTCGAGAGAAACTCCTTCTCTAGAAAGGATCCATTCTTAGCAACGAATATCTTTCCTTCGGATCTGTGATAGAAGGTGTACCCAACAGTCTCCTTTGGGTATCCTATGAAGACGCATTTCTCCGATTTGGGTTTGAGCTTATCAGGTTGAAACTTTTCACATAAGCATTGCAACCCCAAACTTTAAGAAACGACAGCTTAGGTTTCTTGCCAAACCACAGTTCATATGGTGTCATCTCAACGGATTTAGATGGTGCCCTATTTAACGTAAATGCAGCTGTCTCTAATGCATAACCCCAAAACAATAGTGGTAAATCAGTAAGAGACATCATAGATTGCACTATATCCAATAAAGTACGGTATGACATTCAGACACACCATTATGCTGTGGTGTTCCAGGTGGCATGAGTTTGTGAAACTATTCCACATTGTTTTAATTGAAGACCAAACTCGTAACTCAAATATTCTCCTCCACGATCGGATCGCAGAAACTTTATTTTCTTGTTACGATGATTTTCCACTTCACTCTGAAATTCTTTGAACTTTTCAAATGTTTCAGACTTATGTTTCATCAAGTAGATATACCCATATCTGCTCAAATCATTTGTGAAGGTCAGAAAATAACGATACCCACCGCGAGCCTCAATATTCATCGGACCGCATACATCGGTATGTATTATTTCCAATAAATCTGTTGCTCGCTCCATTGTTCCGGAGAACGGAGTTTTAGTCATCTTGCCCATGAGGCATGGTTCGCAAGTACCAAGTGATTCATAATCAAGTGATTCCAAAAGTCCATCAGTATGGAGTTTCTTCATGCGCTTTACACCAATATGACCCAAACGGCAGTGCCACAAATAAGTTGCACTATCATTATCAACTCTGCATCTTTTGGTTTCAATATTATGAATATGTGTATCACTACGATCGAGATTCAATAAACCATTTATATTGAGTGTATGACCATAGAAGGTTTTATTCATTTAAACAGAACAACAATTATTCTCTGACTTAAATGAATAACCGTATCGCATAAACATGATCCAATCATATTCATGCTCAACGCAAATATCAAATAACATTTATTTAGGTCCAACACTAATCCCGAAGGTAGAGGGAGTGTGCGATGGTGATCTTATCAACCTTGGAATCACTTCCAACACACATCGTCACCTTGTCATTAACTAGTCTCTGTTCATTTTGCAACTCCTGTTTCGAGTTACTAATGTTAGCAACTGAACCAGTATGAAATACCCAAGGGCTACTATGAACACTAGTAAAATACACATCAATAACATGTATATCAAATATATCTTTGTTCACTTTGCCATCCTTCTTATCCGCCAAATACTTGGGGCAGTTCCGCTTCCAGTGAGCAGTCCCTTTGCAGTAGAAGCACTCAGTTTCAGGCTTAGGTCCAGACTTGGGCTTCTTCCCGGGAGTAGCAACTTGCTTGCTATTCTTCTTGAAGTTCCCCTTCTTCCCTTTGCCCTTTTTCTTGAAACTAGTGGTCTTGTTAACCATCAACACTTGATGCTCTTTCTTGATTTCTACCTTCGTTGATTTCAGCATCACGAAGAGCTCGGGAATCATTTTTGTCATCCCTTGCATATTATAGTTCATCACGAAGTTCCAGTAACTTGGTGATAGTGACTAGAGAATTCTGTCAATTACTATCTTATCCGGAAGATTAACTCCCACTTGATTCAAGCAACTGTAGTACTCAGACATTCTGAGCACATGCTCACTGGTTGAGCTATTCTCCTCCATCTTGTAGGCAAAGTACTTGTCAGAGGTCTCATACCTCTCGACACGGGCATGAGTCTGAAATACCGATTTCAGCTCTTGGAACATCTCATATGCTCCATGTCGTTCAAAACGTTTTTGAAGTCCCGGTTCTAAGCCGTAAAGCATGGTGCACTAAACTATCAAGTAGTCATCATACCAAGCTTGTCAAACGTTCATAACGTCTGCATCTGCTCCTGCAATAGTTCTGTCACCTAGCGGTGCATCAAGGACATAATTCTTCTGTGCAGCAATGAGGATAAACCTCAGATCACAGAACCAGTCCGCATCATTGCTACTATCATCTTTCAACTTAGTTTTCTCTAGGAACATATCAAAAATAAAACAGGGGAGCTATATGCGAGCTATTGATCTACAACATAATTTGCAAATACTACCAGGACTAAGTTCATGATAAATTAAAGTTCAATTAATCATATTACTTAAGAACTCCCACTTAGATAGACATCCCTCTAATCATCTAAGTGATCACGTGATCCAAATCAACTAAACCATGTCCGATCATCACGTGAGATGGAGTAGTTTTCAATGGTGAACATCACTATGTTGATCATATCTACTATATGATTCACGTTCGACCTTTCGGTCTCAGTGTTCCGAGGCCATATCTGCATATGCTAGGCTCGTCAAGTTTAACCTGAGTATTCCTCATGTGCAAAACTGTCTTGCACCCATTGTATTTGAACGTAGAGCCTATCACACCCGATCATCACGTGGTGTCTCAGCACGAAGAACTTTCGCAACGGTGCATACTCAGGGAGAACACTTGTACCTTGAAATTTAGTGAGAGATCATCTTATAATGCTACCGCCGTACTAAGCAAAATAAGATGCATAAAAGGATTAACATCACATGCAATTCAATATGTGACATGATATGGCCATCATCATCTTGTGCTCTTGATCTCCATCATCGAAGCACTGTCATGATCTCCATCATCACCGGCGCCCCAGCTCGATCTCCATCGTAGCATCGTCGTCGTCTCGCCAACTTATTGTTTCTACGACTATCGCTACCGCTTAGTGATAAAGTAAAACAATTACATGGCGATTGCATTGCATACAATAAAGCGACAACCATATGGCTCCTGCCGGTTGCCGATAACTTTGTTACAAAACATGATCATCTCATACAACAAATTATATCACATCATGTCTTGACCATATCACATCACAGCAAGCCCTGCAAAAACAAGTTAGACATCCTCTACTTTGTTGTTGCAAGTTTTACGTGGCTGCTATGGGCTTCTAGCAAGAACCGTTCTTACCTACGCATCAAAACCACAACATGGTGTAGTGATTGCTTTTTGATCTTCTAAAAGAACCCTCTTCATTGAAACCGATTCAACTAAAGTGAGAGAGACAGACACCCGCTAGTCACCTTTAAGCAACGAGTGCTCGCAGTGATGAAACCAGTCTCGCGTAAGCGTACGCGTAATGTCGGTCCGGGCCGCTTCATCTCACAATACCGCAGAACCAAGTAACAACTAGTAATGGCAAGCAATATGTATACACCCACGCCCACAACTCCTTTGTGTTCTACTCGTGCAAATAACATCTACGCATAGACCTGGCTCGGATGCCACTGTTGGGGAACGTAGTATTTTAAAAATTTCCTACGATCACGCAAGATCTATCTAGGAGAAGCATAGCAATGAGTGGGGAGAGTGTGTCTACGTACCCTCGTAGACCAAAAGCGGAAGCGTTTAGTAATGCGGTTGATGTAGTTGAACGTCTTCGCGATCCAACCAATCAAGTACCGAACGCACGGCACCTACGCGATCTGCACAAGTTCAGCTCGGTGACGTCCCTCGTACTCTTGATCCAGCTGAGGCTGAGGGAGAGTTTCGTCAGCACGACGGCGTGGTGACGGTGATGATGAAGTGATTCCGGTAGGGCTTCGCCTAAGCTCTCCGAAAATATGACCGAGGTGGAAATCTGTGGAGGGGGGCACCGCACTAGGCTAAGAAAAATCTTGGTGTGTCTTTGGGGTGCCCCTCGCCCCCGTATATAAAGGAGGGAGGGAGGAGGTGGCCGGCCTAAGGGGAAGGCGCACCAAGGGGGAGTCCTACTTCCTTTTCCAAGAGGGGGAGAGAGGGAAGGAGAGAGAGGGAGAAGGAAAGAGGGGGGAGCCGCCCCCTCCCTAGTCCAATTCGGACTTGCCATGGGGGGGCGCGCAGCCACCCCTTGGACTGCCTCCTCTTTTCTCGTATGGCCCAATAAGGCCCATTACTTCTCCCGGTGAATTCCCGTAACTCCCAGGTATTCCGAAAAATACCCGAATCACTCGGAACCTTTCCGATGTCCGAATATAGCCTTCCAATATATGAATCTTTACCTTTCGACCATTTCGAGACTCCTCGTCATGTCCCCGATCTCATCCGGGACTCCGAACAAACTTCGGTCATCAAATCACATAACTCATAATACAAATCATCATCGAACGTTAAGCGTGCGGACCCTACGGGTTCGAGAACTATGTAGACATGACCGAGACACATCTCCGGTCAATAACCAATAGCGGAACCTGGATGCTCATATTGGCTCCTACATATTCTACGAAGATCTTTATCGGTCAAACCGCATAACGACATACGTTGTTCCCTTTGTCATCGGTATGTTACTTGCCCGAGATTCGATCGTCGGTATCATCATACCTAGTTCAATCTCGTTACTGGCAAGTCTCTTTACTCGTTCCGTAATGCATCATCCCATAACTAACTCATTAGTCACATTGCTTGCAAGGCTTCATATGATGTGCATTACCGAGAGGGCCCAGAGATACCTCTCCGACAATCGGAGTGACAAATCCTAATCTCGATCTATGCCAACTCAACAAACACCATCGGAGACACCTGTAGAGCATCTTTATAATTACCCAGTTACGTTGTGACGTTTGATAGCACACTAAGTGTTCCTCCGGTATTCGGGAGTTGCATAATCTCATAGTCAGAGGAACATGTATAAGTCATGAAGAAAGCTATAGCAATAAACTTAACGATCATTATGCTAAGGTAACGGATGGGTCTTGTCCATCACATCATTCTCCTAATGATGTGATCCCATTCATCAAATGACAACACATGTCTATGGTTAGGAAACTTAACCATCTTTGATTAACGAGCTAGTCTAGTAGAGGCTTACTAGGGACTCGGTGTTTTGTCTATGTATTCACACATGTATTAAGTTTCCGGTTAATACAATTCTAGCATGAATAATAAACATTTATCATGATATAAGGAAATATAAATAACAACTTTATTATTGCCTCTAGGGCATATTTCCTTCAGCTTTCCTGCAAAGAATCTAAAACAAGAGTTGTACAAAAGAACATATTCTCCAACTTTGAATTCCTGCTTTTGGATTCTTTTATCATGCCATCTTTTAACTTTTTCTTTAAATAACTTGGCATTTTCATAAGCTTGGGTTCTCCATTCGTCTAATGAGCTAATATCAAATAACCTCTTTTCACCGGCAAGTTTGAAATCATAGTTGAGTTCTTTAATTGCCCAATATGCTTTATGTTCTAACTCAAGAGGCAAATGACAAGCTTTGCCATATACCATTTTATAAGGAGACATACCCATAGGATTTTTATATGCTGTTCTGTAGGCCCAAAGTGCATCATCCAATTTCTTAGACCAATTCTTTCGGGACCTATTAACAGTTTTTTGTAGAATTAATTTTATTTCTCTATTGCTAAGTTCAACTTGACCACTAGACTGAGGATGATAGGGTGATGCAATTCTATGGTTAACATCATATTTAGCAAGCATTTTACGGAAAACGCCATGGATAAAGTGTGAACCACAATCAGTCATTAAATATCTAGGGATTCCAAACCTTGGGAAAATAACTTCTTTAAGCATTTTAATGGAAGTGTTGTGATCAACACTACTAGTTGGAATAGCTTCTACCCACTTAGTAACGTAATCAACAGCAACCAAAATATGTGTATACCCATTAGAGGAAGGAAAAGGTCCCATATAATCAAAACCCCAAACATCAAATGGTTCAATAGCAAGAGAATAATTCATAGCCGTTTCCTGACGCTTACCAATATTACCTATTCTTTGACATTCATCACAAGATAAAACAAACTTACGGGAATCCTTGAAGAGAGTAGGCCAATAAAAACCAGATTGCAATACTTGTGAGCAGTTCTATCTCCCGCATGATGTCCTCCATAAGCTTCGGAGTGACATTTCCGTATGATTTGTTCCTGTTCATGCTCAGGTACACAACGTCTAATAATACCATCTACTCCTTCTTTATATAGGTGTGGGTCATCCCAAAAGCAATGTCTTAAATCATAGAAGAATTTTTTTCTTTTGTTGGTATGCGAAACTAGGTGGTATATATTTAGCAACAATATAATTAGCATAGTCAGCATACCAAGGAGTGTTATGGGAAACATTTATTGCAGCTAGTTGCTCATCAGGAAAACTATCATCAATAGGTAGTGGGTCATCAAGAATATTTTCTAACCTAGACAAGTTATCAGCTACGGGGTTCTCAGCTCCTTTCCTATCAGTTATATGCAAGTCAAACTCTTGTAACAATAGAACCCACCTAATGAGTCTAGGTTTAGCATCTTTCTTTTCCATAAGATATTTTATAGCAGCATGATCAGTGTGAACAGTAACTTTAGAATCAACAATATAAGATCTGAATTTGCCACAAGCAAACACAAATGCTAAAAATTATTTTTCAGTAGTAGCATAATTTTGTTGAGCACTGTCTAGAGTTTTACTAGCATAATGGATAACATTTAGTTTCTTATCAACTCTTTGTCCTAGAACAGCACCAACAGCATAATCACTAGCATCACACATAATTTCAAAGGGCAAGTTCCAATCAGGTGGTTGAACAATAGGTGCAGAAGTTAAGGCTTTCTTAAGTGTTTCAAAGGCTTCCACACAATCATCATCAAAAACAAATGGAACATCCTTTTGTAAAAGATTTGTAAGAGGCCTAGAAATTTTAGAGAAGTCTTTAATAAACCTCCTATAGAAACCAGCATGACCAAGGAAACTACGAATACCATTAATATCTTTAGGACATGGCATTTTCTCAATTCCATCAACTTTAGCTTTATCCACCTCAATACCACGTTCAGAAATTTTATGTCCCAAGACAATACCTTCATTACCCATAAAGTGGCACTTTTCCCAATTCAAGACAAGATTAGTTTGCTCACATCTCTGCAAAACTCGATCAAGGTTGCTTAAGCAATCATCGAAAGAAGATCCATATACAGAAAAATCATCCATGAAAACCTCAGCAATCATTTCACAAAAATTAGAGAATACAGCAGTCATACATCTTTGAAAGGTAGCGGGTGCATTGCATAAACCAAAAGGCATACGTCTATAAGCATAAGTTCCAAAAGGGCAAGTAAAAGTGGTTTTCTCTTGATCAGGTTGTGAAACAGGTATTTGAGAAAAACCAGAATATCCATCAAGAAAACAAAAGTGTGTGTGCTTTGATAATCTTTCCAGCATTTTATCAATAAAAGGCAAAGGGTAATGATCTTTTCTAGTTGCTTTATTTAATTTTCTAAAATCAATTACCATTTTACAGCCGGTAACAATTCTTAGTGGAATAAGTTCATTTTTATCATTAGGAACAACAGTAATACCTCCCTTTTTAGGGACACAATGAACGGGACTCACCCATCTACTATCAGCTATGGGATAGATTATACCTGCTTCCAGAAGCTTTAGTATTTCGGTTCTTACCACTTCTTTCATCTTAGGAGTCAAATGTCGTTGATGATCAACAACGGGTTTAGCATCAGGTTCCATATTAATTTTGTGCTGATAGAGGGTGGGACTAATGCCCTTAAGATCATCAAGAGTATATCCAATAGCAGCTCAATGCTTCTTCAGAATTTTCAATAATCTTTCTTCTTCATGTTCTGAAAGGTTAGCACTAATAATAACAGGATATATCTTTTTCTCATCAAGATAAGCATATTTCAAAGTGTCAGGCAATTGTTTTAATTCAAACACAGGATCACCTTTAGGTGGAGGAGGACCTCCTAGAGTTTCAATAGGTAAATTGTGTTTAAGCAGAGGTCGTTGTTCAAAGAAAATTTTATCTATCTCATTTCTTTCATGCATATGCATATCATTTTCGTGGTCTAGCAAATATTGTTCTAGTGGATCAGCACAAGGCACGGCAATAGAAGCAAGACCAATTATTTCATCCTTACTAGGTAGTTCTTTCCTATGATGTTTTCTACTAAACTTAGAAAAATTAAACTCATGAGACTCATCACCAAAACTAACACCGACGGTTTGTTTCTCACAATCTATTTTAGCATTAACGGTGTTCAAGAAAGGTCTACCAAAGATAATGGGGCAAAAGTCATCTTGTGGGGAACCAAGCACTAGAAAATCAGTAGGGTATTTTATTTTCCCACACAAGACTTCAACATCTCTAATAATCCCAAGTGGTGTGATGGTGTCTCTATTGGCAAGTTTAATAGTAACATCTATGTCTTCTATTTTAGCGGGTGCTATGTCATTCATAATTTCTTGGTATAAGGTAAAAGGAATAGCACTCACGCTAGCACCTAAATCACATAAACCATGATAACAGTGATCTCCTATTTTAACTGAGACAACAGGCATGCCGACAACAGGACTATGTTTATCTTTTTCATCGGGTTTAGCAATTCTAGCATCTTCATCACAGAAGTAAATAACATGCCCATCAATATTTTCTACCAAGAGATCCTTAACCATAGCAACACTAGGTTCTACTTTGATTTGTTCAGCAGGTTTAGGTGCTCTAATATTACTTTTATTGACCACGGTTGAGACCTTAGCATGTTCCTTAATACTAACTGGGAAAGGTGGTTTTTCAATATAAGCAGTAGGAACAACTGGGTCAACATTGTAAATAATAGTTTCATCTTTAACCACAACCGGTTGTTTAATTTCTTCTTTAATAGGTGGACGATATTTAAACCACTTCTCCTTGGGGAGGTCAACATGAGTAGCAGATGATTCACAAAAGGAGGCTACTATCTCAGAGTCAAGTCCATATTTAGTGCTAAACTTGTGAAAAGCATTGGTATTCATAAAAGATTTAACACAATCAAACTTAAGCTTAATACATGACTCTTTACCTTCATCGAGTTACCAATCTTCAGAGTTGCGTTTAATTCTTTCTAACAGATCTCACCTGAATTCAATAGTCTTCTTCATAAAAGAATCAGTACAAGAAGTATCTAGCATGGATTGATCATCACGAGAAAGCCGAGCATAAAAATTCTGAATAATAATTTCTCTTGAGAGCTCATGATTGGGGCATGAATATAACATTGACTTAAGCCTCCCCCAAGCTAGGGCGATAGTTTCTCCTTCATGAGGCCAAAAATTATATACGTAATTCCGATCACGATGAACTAGATGCATAGGATTTTTTTTTTGGTGAAATTCCAATTTCAATCGATTCCAGTTCCAAGATCCAATATCATCGCATAGCCTATACCATGCCAATGCTTTTCCCTTCAAAGATAAAGGGAAAACCTTCTTCTTTGCTCCATCTCCGGGTAAACCTGCAAGCTTAAATAATCCACAAATTTCATCTACATATATCAAGTGCATATCGGGATGTTCGGTTCCATCTCCTGCATAAAGATTAGCTAGCAGTTGTTCTATCATACCCGAAGGAATTTCATAACCAATATTTTCAGTAGGTGCAGTAGGTTGAGGGATAACTAATTGTGGTTCCGGTCGAGGTGAAGATACCCCGAACAAACCCCTCAAAGGATGATTCTCCATAGTAACAAGTGACAATAAATTTCAGCACGTAGTAATAATTTTCCCTTACCAAGAGCGCTTCACTCCCCGGCAACGGCGCCAGAAAAGAGCCTTGATGACCCACAAGTATAGGGGATCAATCATAGTCCTTTCGATAAGTAAGAGTGTTGAACCCAACGAGGAGCAGAAGGAAATGACAAGTGGTTCTCAGAAAGGTATTTTCTGCAAGCACTGAAATAATCGGTAACAGATAGTTTGATAGCAAGATAATTTGTAACGAGCAAGTAACGGTAATGGTAAATAATGTGCAGCAAGGTAGCCCAATCCTTTTGTGGCAAAGGACAGGCCAAAACGGTCTCTTATGATAAGCAAAGCGTTCTTGAGGGTACACGGGAATTTCATCACATCACTTTCATCATGTTGGTTTGATTTGTGTTCGCTACTTTGATAATTTGATATGTGGGTGGACCGGTGCTTAGGTGCTGTTCTTACTTGAACAAACCTCCTACTTATGATTAACCCCCTCGCAAGCATCCACAACTACGAGAAAAATATTAAGATAAAATCTAACCATAGCATTAAACTTTTGGATCCAAATCAGTCCCTTACGAAGTAGCGCATAAACTAGGGTTTAAGCTTCTGTCACTCTAGCAACCCATCATCTAATAACTACTCCACAATGCATTCCCTTAGGCCCAAATATAGTGAAGTGCCATGTAGTCGATGTTCACATGACACCACTAAGGGAATCACAACATACATATCATCAAAAAATCGAACACATATCAAGTTCACATGATTACTTGCAACATGACTTCTCCCGTGACCTCAAGAACAAAAGTAACTACTCACAAATAATAATCATGCTCAAGATCAGAGGGGTATTAAATAGCATAATGGATCTGAACATATAATCTTCCACCAAATAAACCATATAGTAATCAACTACAAGATGTAATCAACACTACTAGTCACCCACAAGTACCAATCTAAGGTTCCGGTACAAAGATTGAACACAAGAGATGAACTAGGGTTTGAGAGGAGATGGTGTTGTTGAAGATGTTGAAGGAGATGGCCCTCCCAAAGATGAGAGAGTTGTTGGTGATGATGTTGACAATGATTTCCCCCTCCGGGATGGAAGTTCCCCCGGCGGAATCGCTCCGCCGGAGGGCAAAAGTGCTCCTGCCCAAGTTCCGCCTCGAGACGGCGGCGCTTCGTCCTGAAAGTCCTCTCTTTATTTTTTCTAGGTCAAAATGACTTATTTACCAGAAGAGGGGCACCGGAGGTGGGCCGAGGAGGGCACAACCCACCAGGGCGCGCCTGGGCTCCCTAGCGCGCCCAGGTGGGTTGTGCCCACCTGGTGGGCCCTCTCTGGTAGTTATTTGCTCCAATAATTCTTAAATAATCCATAAAAAATCTCCGTGAAGTTTCAGCTTATTTGGAGTTGTGCAGAATAGGTAGCTCTGACATGCTTTTTCAGGTCCAGAATTCCAGCTGCCGGTATTCTCCCTCTTTGTGTAAACCTTGCATATTATGAGAGAAAAGGCATTAGAATTACTCCCAAAAGCATTATTATGCATAAAAACATTATAAATAACAGTAGGAAAACATGATACAAAATGGACGTATCAGTGGAGCAAGGGGTCTTTTCAACTTCTCTAGTGTAGACGGCTTTGAGGCACTGGTCTCACCATCTTTATTCTTCGCTGGAACTCCTTGAGCGGCATTCTGGCTATCAGGCACTAGGGCCTTTTCTTTCGGTGCATTCTCATCGATGGGAGGCACAACAACCTCCTCAGACGCCTCGGTCACCATAGCTTCTTTCTCTATTACTTGGGGTGCAATGGGTGCAACATTTCCTTCGTGAGCCATGGGCTCTTCAATTTTCTTTTCTTCCTCTTCTAGCTGCGAAGTAGTAGAAGCAGGAGCAGGATCAACCTCCATCTAGGTAGGGGCACCAGATGAGGTGACCGGGGTGGTATTCTCTCGGGAAGCATTTAGCTCCCCCTCAATCTTCTCATCCTCCTCCTTGTTGGATCCGGAGGGCTCAACTTCCATTTCCTTCGGAGGCGATGAAACTGCCTTCTCAATGTCAATCTCTTCATCAGTTTTCTCATATGTGGCTTGCTGGTCAGGCTGAGCATTTTCTTCGTCAGATTTTTTCAGAAAGATATCCACAACATCTGGTTCTTCATGGGCAGCAACAGCAGGAATGTGAACTTGCACAGGGCTGGCTTGATGCATGGATTCATCCACATGAGGTGGTGATGGTGGGACTTCCTGCAGAGGAGTGCTTGAATTAATCGGAGCATCAGCAGCTGTCTGAGGGCGAGGAGGCTTGATTCCTTTTGGCTTGCTAGCCCTTGCCTTTGCCTTTTGACGTTTCTCTTCCTTTATTCTTCGTCGAGCAAGTTCAGTCTGACGGTCAATTTCATCATTCCTTCGATCACATAGCTGAGACAATTCCATTTTCAGACGCGAGTGCCATTCAATCTTGGCCTTTCTCATGATACTTAGAGCTTTTGTGAGATCAAGAATCTCTTTGTTTAGACCTTTCCTTTTGGCTTCAGTGCTGGCATCTTTCCTCATTTGCTCGAGGGTTTTCTTGTCCTCGAGAGCCTGGTTCAGTTCCTTGGACATTTTTCCCAGCTCGGTGAAATGTTTCATTACTAGCTTGGTAACATCATCAGGAAGACCCAAACTGCTCAAATCAACTGATTTTGCATCGTAGGCAGCACTTTCAATAACATCAATCATGATATCGAAGTCATATTTCTGTTCCTCTGTGGAAGCAGGAACATTGGTTTTGGCTTTCTTGACAGAAGCAGCAACTTTCTCTTTGGGTAGCAACTTTCTCTTCGCAGAAGGGGCGGCGGAGCCCGAAGGTTTGTCAGAGACTGGAGCTGGAGCAAGTCTTGGTGACATCCTTAATGGGGGTGAACCTTTCACTAGTGAGGGAGTTTGGTATGGCTTGTTTAGAAGAGCTTGTTGGTCATACATGGGTATTTCTTCGGGAGTATCTTCATCGGAGGTTTCATTGGATGAGGCAGAAGCTGCCTTCTTCGACTTTCTGGCAACTGATTTCTTTTCGGACACTCGAGGGGAATCTGACTTCCCTTCCTTGCTTTCCTTTCGTGCAGAGGCATGATCCTTCTTCTTTTGTACGTCTTGCTGGGTCAGCGTGATGTTTCTCTATTTGACTTGATTTTTCTTCACGGCTTTGGCTTCGCGCTTGGCTTTGGCCTTGGCTCTCTTTTTCACTTCTTCGGAAAAATCAACAGTTGTTTTCAGAGAGTCAGGATGAGCATTTTTAGTTGGAGGTGGCCTGACTTTTTCATCATCTGGGCCGAGGCAATTTTCAGCTATACAATCATTCCAAGGTGGAGTGAATGCAAACATGATTTGATATTTCCTTCGAACATTCTCATGGTTGAACCATTTCTTCACCCAGTGACGTCGAATCCTTTGCAGCCTATTATTTCTCTCAGTAGTTGTTTCAACTCCAGGTGGAGTTTTATAGCTTTCGGGATCAGACATCTCTGCAGTTGTATTCTTCTCTCTGCCACGTCCACCTTTCTTGGGATTTCCATCAGAGAAAAGAGTCATTGCATCAGTGACCAGCTCATCCTCTGGCTAACTGTGAGCCGAGGGAATGTCATCTTCCTCTTCTTCGGATTCAGATTCAGACTGCTTCTTCGGTATCTTTGGTTGCTTTGATGCTTTTCCTCCATCAGTCAATCTCTTTTGTTCAGACAAGGGAGGCAACTGTGGCATTTCTTCTTCAGAACTAGACTGCTCTTCCGAGATATGAGCCATGACCAACCTGTGAAGCAGAATAGATGCGAGGGAAAAACAGGATGGGGTCACAAACATGCACATAAGCAATTTTGACTGAAAACAGAAAGTTTTTCGGAAGCAACAAAGGAATCCATGGTATACATTGAGAAGATAACATCGATAGAATTGCAACATGCCACAAGGCAGAGTAATAACTATCTGATCTTTCGAAATAATACACATGAACCCTAGATCCAATATAACTAGTACGAGGAAAAACTACAAACCGTACCAGTCATGACTTAGAGAACCCTAAAGATCTACTGCAAGGAAAATAAATCAAGAAAAATCGCGTCGGTAAGAACAGCCCTAGAATAGAGGAGTAGACATGACTAGTTCCAGATCCAGGCGCCCTCGGCAGGGATCAACTACGGCAATGCGGAGGAGAAGATTTACCGCACTGGCGCGACACACGACGGCGAGACTTCACTGGAGTTGCACGGCGAGGCGCTTCGACGGCGTTGCTTCGAGCTCGGGCTCGGGAGAGGAATAGGAGAGGGTTTGAGGAAGAAATGAGGAAGAAGAAACTGGGAGGGGTATTTATAGCCCGCAGGCGAAACCACCGCTTCTGAAATCAACGGCCGACAAAAGCTGGATGTTCCACATTCAACGGACACGATAACGATAGTAGGGATCGTGGGCACGTGGCAACCGTTTCCTGCGAAAATCTCAGAAACTGAACGGGAGACCAAAGGGTTTGAAGAATGGCAAACGCCAAAAACAGATTAAAGTTCGAAGTTGATTTCATTCGCGACCAAGGATGTCGGACTGAAATCTTGTTCAGATCAAATTGCATGTTTGTGAGGGACAACATAGATTGGACTAGAAAGAATAGAGGGAAAACAGGGTCCGAATCAAAACACTCAGCCAAACATGAGAAAACATAAAACCACGGAGCTCTGAGTGAGTTGATATACGGACAGGAAACAAACACAGCGAAAAGCAAGGAAAAACAAGAGAAACCACAAGGAACTAGCACCAACAATATAGATCTCAGGATAAAGAATAAGCGAGTGGAATCCCTGAGATAAAATTTGCAAGAGAGGATTAGTTCTTTTTCGTAACCCACACTTGCGTGGGCAACGAGGATCTCATTTGCTTCCTCTGAGCAGGAACATTCTTTGGGCGAGATCTGTAAGACACCTGTGCACTTTGAGAGTAATCATATGAATATGCATTAAAGTTATTTCCAGAGACATGGGTATAGTGATTTGAGGAGATACGCATGTATTACTTCTGTCGAGGGTTTGATCAATACCCATTCAAAGGTTTTCCTGTGCCATTCTGTGAATGATAATCATTGTATCGAAGAGAATTACTCTGCATATTCAAGTTAGGAGTGACAGAAAGATTTTCAATAATGCACTTCTTTAACCAGATTTGCTTCTTGGGTGAACCAGACCTGCAGTTAGTGCCAACATATCGAGCGAAAACCTTACCATTATGTTGTTTGAAGAATTTGTAGTTCGAGTCATCAGACTCATCAGAAACAATAGTAATGAGTGTATCATATCCTGGCAGAATTGTAGGTTCGAGTGTTTTGCTTTTAGCAAGAACCCAACTCGTTTGAGGATACTATTCGGGAGTCCAATAGGTTCCATCAACGTTGAGTTTTCTTTCGAACCCCAATCCTTCCTTTTGAGGATTTTTGTGCAGTATTGACTTTTTGAACACATCACAGAGAGTTTGATGCCCTTTTAGGCTCCTTAGCATTCTTGTATCAAGTAAGTCCTTTAGCCTGCAATTTTCCTCAGTAACAGCAGCAAATTCCTCAGAAGAGGGGTTAGTGAAACCATTCTTAGTAGTTGCAATATTCTCGATGACATCATGAGAATCAGCATTACTACGTTCTAGGCATTTTAAGCAAGGAGGCACAAAATTATCAGGAAGACGAGTAGATTGCTCGGCGAAGAAAGAAGCATTTTCTTTCGTCAGCACGTTATGAGACTCTTTCAGTGACTCGAGTTTTTGATTCTTGTTAAGGAGTTCATCAGATAAACTCTCAAAGTTGACTGAAAAAGAATCATATTTGGTGGAAAGATCATCAACAGTTGAAGAAAAAGCGTCATGCTCTTCCATCAGCTTTTGATTCTTCTCCATCTCTTCGACCAGTAATCCTTCGGTTTTCCTAAGATTCTTCTCAAGCATTTCAAGTTCTTCATGTTGAGATTTTGCAATCTTGACCAGTTTAGCATAGGCAATGTATTCAGGAGAATATCCATTCATGGATTTTTGGTGTTTTGCTGATACCTGATCCTTAGATGATTTTGCCATGAGACAAAAAGCGATTGGTTCATCATCACTTGAGGCATCATCATTGGAGTCTGATTCGAGAGAATTTTCTGATGATTCATAGGCAATGAAGGCATTGCTCCTTCCTATCATTTTGTGAAATTCTTCATCATCTGATTCAGAGTCTGTCGCCTCCTCTTCAGAATCCAGGGTCATATCAGCACATGCTCTATTCAGCTGTGATATTTTCTTCATATTTGACTCGATGGTTGCTCTGGCTTTCACGTCAGTGACTGGTCTTGTCGAAGAGGATGATGAAGGTTCATTTTTCTTCGAGAGCTTAGTATGATGATCCATTCGTGTGAATCCACTGCAGTGAAGATATTTCCATCTGTTGCTAGGTTTTTCTTCCCAACAGGGACTGTCTGCAATGAGATGACCGAATTGTTTGCACTTGAAGCACTTCATTTCTTTCGGAGGTAACCTTCTTGATGATTCTGGCAAGTCAAACTCATCATCATTCTCAAGGCATAAATTTTGTCTTCTGAGATCACTTAGCCTTTCTGTTAGCATCTCTAGTTCTCTGGTGATGGTGTGTTGATTCTCAACATCTTCTTCTTCTTGTGAGCTGCCATAATGTGAAAGGATTTATCCTTCACCTTCTGAAGAAGATTCTTGATCTGCATTCTCAAGCTCCATCTTTTCTTCGTGAATGGACAACAGCGTCATGATCTCAACATAGTGAAGTTCTTCATAGTCTGGTCTTTGCTTGATTTCAGCTACGCTGGGATCGAAGGTTTCATCAAGAGCACTTAGAAGCTTGTTGAAAACATCTCTATCGGTGATATCAGTTACTCCTCGTTGATGAAGTCTTTCGACAATATTTGTCAATCGATTAGTGAGTTCCATAGTACTTTCCTTACAAAGACTTCTGAAACCAGCAAACATGGCATGAAGCATTTGAGTGTGTGGATCCATTTTGGCGATGAATTCTTCATGAGCATTATTGATTGCATCCCAAAGTTGCTTTGTAGTGTTGATCTTTTGGAATCGAAAGAAAATGTCTTTTGAGAGACTGCTGCAGATGATATCTTTCGCTTGGGCATTCAAACACAAATTAGCTTTGTCATCGGAAGTGAGCTCATCAGGTTGCTGAATGATATATCCATTTTCCACAATCTCCCACAAGTCTATGTTGATGGCTTGAATTCTGATTCTCATTCTTTCTTTCTAGTAGAGATAATCATTTCCATTGAAGACAGGAAATCTCTCAGAGTGCGAGGATCTACCTGCATACGACATACTCAAAACTCCAAGGACGTTAGACCTTTAATAAACAGAGACAGGGAGTACCTGATCTGATACCAATTGTTAGGACTGAGAGTATATTGACCAGAGGGGTCAATGGGAGATTCAAAAATTCTTTCGAATATTTTGAACTGATCCCAAGCACAGCAGCAGAAAAAGGTTCGGTAGAAATGAATTCAATCACGCATACTATTGAGGAACAAAACCATCGATGTAGGATGCAATAATGGTTCGAGCATATGATATAACAGGCTTGATGATAACGATGGTAATGCAATATGCCAACAGATATAATATCATATCAGAGAGCTAGAATTGAACTGCAATGGACAACTATGAAGAAAAACTATAATGAGGTAAATGATCACAGCACAGAAAATAACAAGGACTAAGATAGCATGACAGAATGATGAAATTGAACCAGTGGTGCTCGATGGTGACAGAGAGATTTGGTAGACCAGTTCACCCTTCTGCCAAAGGGCTACGTCTGGTTGGAGGGGTTGTGACTTAACACGGAAGATAAACTCTCTTCACCCTATTCTCCTTCAACTCGAAGCTGATCAGACTTTAGTTGATTTCACTCGTGGTAGATACTTGTCGGCGATCTCCAAACCTTCGGTCGACCTTCGCGAACCACAATCACTCTTGGTTGCTGAAGATCTAGCTCGGTGAAGACAACAACTCTTCAACACTCGAGCCAAAACCTATCCGTCTAGAGAGTGCGCGGTTCTCAAGAGTAATAGGTACAAGAACTCTAACTCAAAACTGTTGTGATGCTAAACCACTATCTAAGTTTGGGCTCTTGATTTTCTCTCGGTGGATCTTAAACTCAAATCACTCAGAGAGGGGGTGCTCAAATCAATCTTCTCAGAAATCTTAAGCGGAGCAGCCACCGGACAAAGCCGGTGTGGGGTGGCTATTTATAGCTGCAGCCTTCCCTGATGGGAAATGACCAAATTGGACATCGAGAGCAGCCAATGGCCGAACGACACGAGTCCAACGGTCGGATTTTGAGCACAACGGTAACATTACTTGCGGAGCAAGTGATGCTAACTCCTCGGTCAGAGACAAATCTCTCGCAGCGAAGAAGATCACAGTCTGTTGCTGGCAAGTATTTGCTCGGAACATAAAGAGATTTCTCTCGCAACTTTCATAGGTCTTGGGCTAAGCATCATAGCGGATCTAAGCTTCGAGAACCTATACCCCTCTTAATAGTACGGAGGTCCTATGACTCAAATGAACGAAAGAAATACTACGTCTTCACTTTGTCTTTGACTTTCATTCGCTGCAGTCAATTTCTTCGGACAACACCGAACGAAATGCTTTGCTTCAGCAGTAAACTTTCAAGGGGTTAATTCCTTCACATCAATCTTCTCGTCTACATGACCTCAATAGATATAGCTCGTTCTTCTCTACAACGCAGATATGCTTCGGTGAAGTTCCTCGAACTTAGCACCGAAGATAGCATTCTCTTCGGTTCTGTACGGACTATTTCTCTCTGTATGCACTAGCAAACAAATCAGTCCATACATGTTTCTGTCAATAATCTCCAAAACACAGGAAGGCAGATATTGCACCAACACATCCCTCCTTTATTGTCGGATGAAGGGAGTACTAATGTTTTCTGATGATTAAGATTTATTTATTTTGGATGGTTGCTAAAACGTTGACATGCCTGCATCTATCCACATCTATCGTTATTGTTGATGGCTTTGACATTCATCTCGGTGGAGCATACTTTTCTAAACCCATGAGCTTGTAGAAGTTGTCTGGATGAAAAGATCAATGGATCCTAATATTGCGGAAAGGCGACCCCCTCCCCCCATCCTTGATGGGATCTGCAGTCGCGTCGGCCGATGGGTTGGCTTCTCCCTCCCCCTAGACGTTGTCGCCTACCCCTTTGGCGGTTGGGGCTGATTGGGGAGCGGGGGCTAGGAAGGTGAAGCGGGAAGATCATATGTTGATGTGGGTGGCCGCGATGGTGCGGGCCAACCCGAGTTTCTATGCCCAGCGGCGGCGGAAAGGTGGCGACCTTCCTCACGAAGGAGACGACGACGGTGTTGGCTACCGCACCAAGGAATGCAAGAATAGAGAGGGAGCTGCTGCAGGAGTGGGATGCTTCTATGTGGCGTTGGCGGCGATGACGACGGCTGCCAAGTCCGCGGGGATGTGTCATAAGTGGGCCTTCTTATCCCACGCAGAGGTGTCACCCTCATCGTCCTCGAGCACCTTCCTCCTACCTCGCCACCCTCCATGCGCACATGGAGGACGACGGGTTCTGGAGGGTCGGCTTTTGTGTCCATGCTGCAAGTCGTAGCGCCTGGTGGGCTGTGCTAGTGAGGCGTCGCCTATCACATGGAGGTGCAGCGGCAGCATTGCACGAGACCCATGCTAAGGTGGAGCATGGCGTACGGTGGCAAGTATTCCTTTGCACCAGGGCAAGGGCCCTGGGCTGAAGGACCAATGACAGGGTGGTGCAGAGCTCTCATGGTGTACGGTGGCGAGATCACCTTCGCATAAGGCGACTGCCTAGGGTGGAAGCATGGCGACACGTGGTGTTCGATGGCTGGTTGGATGACGCAGACTGTTGTGGCAGCAGAGGTCCTGCGCCTGACAAAGCTGGCGTTTGGCGGCGGCGCGGCTTCGTCGGCTAGATCTGAACCGTGGCATGGCCGGCCTCTTGAGGGCCATGGTGATGGTCTATGGTGTTCATTCGTCCCACCCATTTGCTAGAGAACTGGCAAACATGACTGTCGGGAGATAGACAGACTAAGGCATAGCCTAGTGGTGGAAAGGGGCTAATGCCTTTCCACCTACCCAGGTTCAAGGCACCGTACTTGCAATTTAATTTGTTGCACGAATTATACTGTAGGGGTCTCCCTTACAGTCTCACTGTAAAAAAAATGGTGCTTGGAACACACTTTGTTCTAGCCTTGCTAGTCGGGCACAACAACGGCGAACTTGCATCGTTATCTTGTTCAAGACGTTGTCTGCATGACGACCGTGACATCAGGGCGTTTATCCCTTCTTGAAGGTGTTGCTGTAGAAGAAGTCAACATAGTCGTAGGTGTTACATTCATATCTTGTAATGGTTCGACGGTAGTTGTTTTTTTATGTATTCCGCTTGTTGATGCAATGCCAAAGTCATCAACAAGTGGAGTACATAACAAAATTGATGCAGAGACCGAGGGTTCCAACCTCCTTTTTGAAGAAAAAAATGAGCTTGACGCAGCGATCGAAAAGTTGCTAATGTAGACCAAGAGACGTAGACGAACGCGATCTGTGAAGCAAATCGCTGCCCCAAGGAAGAAAACACTGATAAGGTCATGTAGAAACTCTAAAGGACAATAAAGCCAATTGAATATAGATGTGTCCATCGAAAACCTAAATCAACCAAATCTCGAAAGACTTGCGCTGTGATAACCCACAAGTACAGGGGATCGCAACAGTTTCTGAGGGTAGAGTATTCAACCCAAATTTATTGATTCGACACAAGGGGAGCCAAAGAATATTCACGAGTATTAGCAGTTGAGTTGTCAATTCAACCACACATGAAAGACTTAATATCTACAGCAAAGTATTTAGTAGCAAAGTAGTATGATAGTAACAGTAACGATGGCAATAGTAACAGTACCAGTTTTGTAGTGTTTGTAACAACAACAACGGCGAAAGTAACTTAGCAAAGATCAATATGTGAAAAGCTCATAGGCATTGGATCAGCGGTGGATAACTGTGTTGGATAATATTCATCATGTAGCAGTCATAACCTAGGGCGACACAGAACTAGCTCCAATTTTCATCAATGTAATGTCGGCATGTATTCCGTATATAGTCATACGTGCTCATGGAAAAGAACTTGCATGACATCTTTTGTCCTACCCTCCCGTGGCAGCGGGGTCCATAAGGAAACTAAGGGATATTAAAGGCTCCTTTTAATAGAGAACCAGAACAAAGCATTAGCACTTAGTGAATACATGAGCTCCTCAAACTACGGTAATCACCGGAAAGAATCCCAATTATTGTCACCTTGGGGTATGCGGATCATAACACGTAATAGGTGTATATAACTTGCAAGATAGGATCAAGAACACAAATATATTCAAGAAAACATAATAGGTTCAGATCTAAAATCATGGCACTCGGGCCCTAGTGACAAGCAGTAAGCATAGCAAAGTCATAGCAACATCAATCTCAGAACATAGTGGATAGTAGGGATCAAGTCCTAACAAAATTAACTCAATTACTTGATAAATCTCATCCATCCCATCACCGTCCAGCAAGCCTACGAAGGAATTACTCACTCCCGACGGTGAGCATCGTGAAATTGGCGATGGAGGAAGGTTGATGATGACGACGACGACGGATTCCACCCTCCGGAACCCCGAACGAACTCCAGATCAGCCCTCCCGTTGAAGAACAGGAGGTGGCAGCGGCTCCGTATCATAAAACGTGATGAATCCTTCTCTCTGATTTGTTTCTCCGCGAATAGGTAAATGTGGAGTTGGAGTTAGGGTTGTCGGACGTCCAGGGGGCCCACAAGCTCCCCAGGCGCGCCTTGGGGGGGGTGGGATCGCCCCCTGAGCTTGTGGCTCCTGGGTAGCCCCCCTCTGGTATATTTTTTCGCCAGTATTTTTTATATATTCCACAAAAATTCTCCGTAAATTTTCAGGTCAATCCAAAAACTTTGATTTCTGCGCAAAAACAATACCATGGCAATTCCGCTGAAAACAGCGTCAGTCCAGATTAGTTCCATTCAAATCATGCAAATTAGAGTCCAAAACAAGAGCAAAAGAGTTTGGAAAAATAGATACGATGGAGACGTATCACGCCGCTGCAACCAGATACATATATGATGTCAAACACACCGCCGTCTGGACCATACACCAACGCCTCTCTTCTCTGGTGACCTATACAGGTCGGGCCTTCATTGAAGATCGTCATGATGTATCCCTCTAGCGCCTCCGCCGAGCCTGCTTGATGAAGACCGCCACTCGAGCTATCATCTCCTTCGCCATCCACGGCAACCCTCCAACACCTCCTCGGAAGGCCACCCCCAATCGGTACCTTCCCACCACCATCGGTGTCGTGTGGGCTTTGCCGATGACGCACACTGGCGGCGGTAAGACAGGTTGGCGACGGGTGGTGGCTAGGGTTCGGTTGACCTCCTCGACCTTGTCTCACACACCAAGGTGTTTGTGTTGTATGTTATTGTCGAATATGTTACCTTAGCATTGTGCTCAAGCGAGAGCATTCACACCATGATCAATACAAGGTTGTTTAAGCCCTTCCACATCTGCTTAGGCAGACGTCGACAAGCAACGGACCATCAATGACAAGTTAAACATCTAGAGAGATACATTTGAAAGAGTTTTTTTTCCTTAAATATGGACTTTGAGCCATCATCTACGTCTATAATATCTTTTTTTGAGTAGAAAAACATTGTAAAATTTTATATGTTGATTCAAAAAGAGAAAAAAAGATCACCACTGCCAGCAAACAATCTGAACCATCAAAAATCCATCCCCAGCTCCGTGCATGGCCTGCTCTCTAGAGCGTTCGCCTCCAGAGGCCATGTATGAAAGGGAGATCCTTTCAGAGGTCCAAGACTCGGTTCAGCAAGGGATGACAGCTCCAGAGGTGATTGCATTCGCTAAACTCAAGGCTTTTTGCTCATGCATTGTCAAGAAGCTGGCTCCCCCACTTCTGAAGGAAATCCAGGCTTCGTCCCTACACCCGGCTGTTGAGCCATGCACGCCTAGGCGCACCACATGCGCCACTAAGCGCACCGTGGGGATAGGAGCATCCAAAGCGTCGCCTGCTGAAAATGTGCTTCTCCGGACGCTGGGACTTGCTGCAGAGGATCTCGCGGTTGATGATCGAGCTGTGGAAGAGCTTAAGGAGTTGTTTGACTCACCGCTATGCGAGCAACACATCCGGGTAATTGCAGCTCTGTTTGGCAAAACCATGCCCATCAGAGGGGCTCTAGCCCCGCAGGACTCGGTGATTGTGGGAGCACAATAGGCCCCGGAGAGAGATGGAGTTGGTGGCTGCTTGATCATCCATGGATCCAAGCCCATCAATCATATGCTGGAATGTGAGAGGGTTGAACAACCCGGCCAAAAGAGATGCTGTGAGAGGTTTCGTGACCACCGTTAGGGCAAATATAGCTTGTTTGCAGGAGACTAAACTTGATGTAATTGATCGCTACTCAGTAATGCAATGATTGGGGCCGTCCTTTGATGGCTATGCTAACTTGCCGGCTGTTGATACTAGGGGAGGAATCCTACTTGCATGGGACTCATCTGTGGTAGATGTGGATCAGCTCCAGCTGGACACTGACTTTATAACAGGCATGATACACACTAAAGCAGGAGAACAATGGTGGCTAACGGTTGTATATGCACCGCAAGGAGATGGGCTTAAAACAGCCTTCTTGGAGCAGCTAAACATACGGAGAGAGCTCTGTCCGGGGCCATGGATGGTCTTGGGTGATTTTAACAAGATCTTGCGTGTGTCTGAGAAAAACAATGCTAACCTAAACCGAAGCATGATGGGGAAGTTTAGGGCTTTCATGGATAACAATGAGCTCAAGGAAGTTTACATGCATGGGCGGAGATTCACTTGGTCAAATGAGAGGGATTCGCCCACCATGACCAAGATCGATAGAGTGCTAGTCTCGGTGGATTGGGAGCTGGCGAACCCGGATTGTCTTCTCCAAGCTTTATCTTCTGGCGTGTCTGATCATGCCCCGCTACACCATCACACCGCAGCCATGTTTTGCCCTAAAAGAGATTTCGTTTTGAACTCTATTGGACAAAGCTGGAGGGCTTTGATGATGCTGTGCGAGAGGCATGGGTGTGTGAAGATAGCATAGTAGATCCCTTCAAGAGACTTGATGCATTATATAGGAACACGACAGCCGCGTTGCAAGCATGGAGTCAAAGAAAGACAGGAAACATCAAAATACTCATGGCGGTTGCAACAATGGTGATCTTTCGGTTTGACCAAGCGCAAGAGAGTCGCATTCTCACGGATCAGGAATTGTGGCTTAGGCGCACCCTCAAACTTGCTCTGTTGGGTATGGCATCTCTTGAACGGACCATTGAGAGGCAAAGATCACGGATGAGATGGATCAGGGAGGGCGATGCAAACACAAAACTGTTCCAAGCTTTTGCTAATGGAAGGCGAGCAAAAAATTTCATACCACGCGTCAGAGTTGGAGATGCAGTGTATACGGAACAAAGTCAGAAGGAAGAGGTGTTCACAGCTGCGTTTGAAACCCTGCTTGGGACAGATCAGGCCAGAGATTTCACGATAGACTTGGAATACCTGATGTCCAACCCATTGATCTAGCTGAACTAGACGCCATGTTCACGAAGCAGGAAGTGCTTGATGCTATAAATGACCTGCACCCCGACAGAGCCCCGGGTCCCGATGGTTTCATTGGAGCGTTCTACCAGAGAGCATGGCCTATCATTAAGCACGACATTATGGCGGCGATGCATAAGCTCTACGTATGTGATGGAGCAGGCTTTGCAAAGCTCAATCGAGCCTTCATTATGCTTATTCCGAAGAAAAGCGATGCCGAGGAGGTGGGAGATTTCCGCCCCATCAGCTTGACGCACAGTTTTGAAAAGCTGTTCGCGAAGATGCTCACGACCAGAATAAGGAAACAAATGAAAGCCCTAGTTAATGCCAATCAATCAGCATTTATCAAGGGGAGAGTGCTCCATGATAACTTCCTAATGGTTAGGCATGTCGCAAGGAGAATTCATGCTAGGAGAGCTCCAGGTGTGTTTCTTAAATTGGACATCTCGAAAGCATTCGACACACTCTCCTAGCCATTCCTCTTCCAAGTGCTAAGAGCCAAAGGTTTTGGTCCAAGGTTCATTCGATGGCTGGAAATTATGCTGCAGACTGCGAGCACCAAGGTGATAGTAAATGGATGTCCTGGGAAGAGATTCTATCACAGCCGAGGGTTGAGGCAGGGAGATCCAAGTTCGCCGCTACTTTTTGTCATAGCTATGGACATTCTTACAGCAGTAATTGGAAAGGCAGCAAGCGAAGGTGTGCTCTCATCCTTCTCGGGCATTAAAGCCACACAGCGGTTATCCATTTTTGCCGACGATGTGGCCCTGTTCATTCGGCCATCTGCCTCTGACCTGGCTTGTGTGAGAGAGGTGCTCAACATTTTTGGGATCGCCTCAGGATTACGAATCAACTACAGGAAGACTTCTACCATACTAATATGTGGAGACCAAGATGACAAGGAAAGGGTGATAAGCTTCCTGGATTGCCAATCTGGGACTTTTCCCTGTAAGTATCTCGGGTTGCCGCTAGCCATAAACCAGCTCACGAGGATCGATTGGCAGCCGCTGCTAGACCAGGTTAAGCAATTCATTCCAGCATGGCAGCGAGGCCTTATCCAGAGACCAGGCAGACTAATCCTTGTCAAGAGTGTCATAGCAGCTAGACCAATACACCATCTGCTCGTACTGAACCCACCCCTCTAGGTGTTTGAAGAAATCAGCTCTTGGATGAGGTCGTTTTTCTGGGCCGGAAAAGACAGAACAAATGGAGGGCAATGCCTGGTTGCATGGAGCACCATATGCAAACCAACGAAGTTTGGAGGTCTCGGCATAAAAAATCTGCAGCTGCAAGCACTAGCTCTACGAGTTCGCTGGGAATGGCTTCGCCGTACTGACGTTGAGCGGCCGTGGCATGGACTGACTAATGATATTGATGAGGAGGCGCGAGCAGTGTTTGACAGCACCGTCCAGATCACAGCAAGAAAGGGTGACAAGGTGCTTTTCTGGACTGGTCGATGGATTCAAGGCTTCGCTGCTACGGATATTGCACCCATGATTGTGGCAGCAGTTGATGTGCACATCAAAAATAGAAGAACGATTCAGCAAGCAATGATAGACAATGCATGGACCCATGACATCCGAGGTGATCTATCTTTCATGGCTCACATCCAACTTATTCACCTCCAACATGTCATTGCTAACACCCCGCGAGATGCCAATATCGAGGACGCCTTCCGATGGCCATGTGAGCCATCAGGTGCATACACGGCCAGGTCCACGTATGAGAGGCTATGCCAGGGGCTGGTGAGATCGAGCACGGCCTCATGCATTTGGCGAAGCTGGGCGACCCTTAAGTGCAAGATCTTTGCATGGCTGGCTGTGCAGTATCGCATTTGGACATCAGATCGCAGAGCTTGACATGGGTTACAGGATGCGCCTTCGGCATGCTATACGTGCCTGCAGGAAGAGGATAATGTGGATCATATCTTGGCACAATGCGTCTACGCGAGAGAAGTTTGGCACCAATGTTTTCTTGTTATGCAGGTAAATGTGGAGATCCCAGACGCACTGGATACTTTCCAGGAGTGGTGGTTGAAGACAAGGAGCAACTTTCGACAGCCATACAAGCGAGGGTTTGACACTTTTGTCATTGCCGCTGCATGGTTGCTTTGAAAGCAAAGAAATGCAAGAGTGTTCAACCGGGCCGAGCAAGTTAGTTCTCCCACTAGGCTAGCTCAGCAAATTCTAGATGAGATCAAAACTTGGAAGCTTGCGGGAGTGGGTGTGGTAGGTTTGAGTAGATTTATGAGAGAGTAGTTGCATCGTCTAGTTGGAGTTGGAGTTGGTGTAACCATGTCGATGTTCGCATCGTTGTAGGGATTTTGTAAACTTTTCTGCTTCCTTCTATAAAAATACGATACGCTATTACGTACTATCGAAAAAAGAAAAAAAAATCCATCCCCTCCACGTCAAGATTTTCCTCTCCGCCTCCTCCCCTATCCCTTCCTCGCCCGCGCAGCCACCCTGCTCTCATGCCCTGCCCTGACCTACCCAAACCCCAACCAGTCCAGCTCCAAAATCTCGCCCACAGTCCAGCAGCATCGCTGTGACCTGGAGGTGCCGCCGTCCCGTAGCTTTGCTTCGCCACCGACGCCTCAACCCCTCCCCCCAACAGCCCCGCAACCCTCCCGCGTCGCCGCCATCGCCGTTCCCTTTCTGCCTCCACCCCGTTCTCAATCCCGCACATTTGTTTCCAAGGTATGAGCTTTTGGTCACCCGTTGATTACTTATTCTCAAACTAATTTCCCCCAATTTTCCTGTGTGCACACCTGCACGTTGTCTAGATCCGCCCCTCTCCTGTGACTCGCCTGACCTGGTTGCCTGAATATTTTGCACAGCCACGAGCGCATCCTGCCCTGAACTTGCTGATATTAGAGTTTGAAGCATAGATAGAATTATCGAGCTGAGGTGCTGTGTTTGACATTGTTCTGTGATAGCATAAATGAGGCTAATTATCGGGCAAGTTCATCGGAATGTTCTTGCGCTGGCGTCATCTCGGTCATGCTTTGTCATCGGTGACCATCTCCCGTTCAGAATGCTGTCGCTGCCACGGGCATCAGGGTTCCATCAGACTGCTTGGCGAGGTAGTCAAACTGTCGAGGACAGCGGCAGCACACTAACTCTGGCTAGCCTGGAAGTCCAAAGCAAAGCTGATTATGTGAAGAAGGAAAGGGTGCCACAAAGCAAAGCTGATTATGTGAAGAAGGAAAGGGTGCCACGAACTGGAGGTCCAAAGCCAAGCTCAAGAGATTCTGCTTTCAGTGTGAAACCAAAGAAGGTTTCTTCGCTTAGTCTGAAGCCAGCGAAGAGTGCCTTACCAAAGCCACCAGTGGTGAAGAAGAAACTGAAGATCGACGAGGCTTTATTTTCTGCAAGTTCATTTGAAGAGCTCGGTCTGCCGCCTTTGCTCATTGACCGGCTGAACAAGGAAGGCCTGACCTCTCCAACTGAGGTCCAGTCCGCTTCTATTCCTGTCATATCACAAAGGCATGATGCGGTTATCCAGTCATATACTGGGTCGGGGAAAACACTTGCGTACCTTCTCCCTATTCTTTCTGAAATAGGCCCCCTGAAGAGGGCTAGAGAACAGGGTAATTCTGAAAAGGGATCAGGTATAGAAGCTGTTGTCGTTGCTCCTTCAAGAGAACTAGGAATGCAGATAGTGCGAGAAGTGGAGAAGATTCTGGGTCCTGATGATAAGAGACTTGTCCAGCAGCTTGTTGGCGGTGCTAACCGTTCAAGGCAAGAGGAAGCACTGAAGAAGAACAAGCCTATTATAGTTGTTGGAACACCTGGCCGCATTTCGGAAATTTCAGCAGCGGGTAAGCTACAAACTCATAACTGCCGTTTTCTTGTACTGGATGAAGTTGACCAGCTCTTATCATTCAATTACCGTGAGGATATGCATAGAATACTGGAGCACGTTGGAAGGAAACCTAGCACTTCATCTTCTAGTCACATCCTTGGTCCACTTGCTAGGCGGTCTGACCGTCAGACAATCTTGGTTTCAGCAACAGTGCCGTTTTCAGTTATACGTGCAGCGAGGAGTTGGGGCCATGATCCAGTTCTTGTTAGGGCTAAGAGTGTAGTCCCGCTTGACTCGATCACTGTTCCAAGGCCCATGCTGTCCCAGGGTGACCCTAACTCTGATTCTCCAACAATGTCAGTGAATCAAGCTGCAGTTGACAGCTTACCACCATCGTTGGAGCATTACTACTGTACAACCAAGGCCCATCACAAGGTTGACACTTTAAGGAGATGCATCCATGCCCTGGAAGCAGAGACAGTGATTGCATTTATGAACAACACCAAGCCACTGAAGGATGTTGTGTTTAAGTTGGAGGCCCGTGGGATGAAAGCCATCGAGCTACATGGAGATCTTGGGAAGCTTGCAAGGTCAACAGTCCTGAAAAAATTCAAGGCCGGTGAATTCAGGGTTCTGGTCACAAACGAGTTGTCCGCCAGAGGACTGGACATACCAGAATGCGACCTTGTGATTAACCTGGATCTTCCAACAGACTCTACGCACTACGCCCACAGAGCTGGCCGGACTGGACGTCTTGGGCGGAAAGGGACCGTGGTCTCAATATGTGAAGAAAGTGAGGCATTTATCATGAGGAAAATGCGCAAGCAATTAGGTGTGGCCATCAAGCCATGCGAATTCACCGAAGGCCAGATTACCGTTCATAAGGAGGAAGACGTGGAATAAAACTCTGCGTTGTTCAACTATCATTTTAGTTTGTCTTAAGTGGTACTGCTTTTCCTTGGCATTTAGTCCGACTGTATTTTCTTTGAAATGTTGGCACTTAATACTTTTGCTCAGCGCAGACTAGATACATTGGAAAATACTTTGTCCTTTTTTGCTGGTGGCATTTAGCAGGAGTGCAGGCATTGAAATCTGAAAATTACCAGTCTTTCCTGGTGAAGTTTAGCTGTTTATTTCTCAATGTATGGTTGATGTTCAGCTGGATTATATGTTTTGGTGCCCCCCTTATGGAGCGGTACTGCGATTTGTGAAATCGAGCCTATAATGCTGTGACCTTATGGTGTGTATATTTGAAATTGCACGTGCGAGATATGTGAAAAGGCTCGCAAACTCCTGCCCATTTTCATTTGTAAAGAGATAAGTAAATCTGGATGCTATCCATTTCGCAAATAGCCCTTATAGCTCAGTGGTAGAGCGTCAGTCTTGTAAACTGAAGGTCCGTAGTTCGATCCTGCGTGAGGGCAATTTTTTCAGTGCACATGTTTTAAATCTTCTCAGCAACACAATCCTTACATCCATTTCGCCCTGATGCGTGCCAATGCCGTAGGGCTTTTGCACGCCCAACCCAAATGCGACACAAATCCAGTTTCTTTTTACATATGCAGTGGAACTAGCGCAGCGGTCAGTTGCATTTTTCTTTTCCCTTTTGTGTGGCAAAATCCTTCTTTTCCCTTTTGTGTGGCAAAATCCAGTTTTTTCTTGTGTTAGATGTTAGATATGTCCTCCTTTGGACATTCAGGAAAAGATAGAAGAAAAAAGGGCTTTTGAAGAGCAGAGGCGGCAAATTTGCCAGCAATCTGCATCGCTGCTCATGGTTTGTTTCTCCAGCACTTGGCAACCAAAAGCACTGTGTATTGGTGTTGCAGCTTTGTTAAAGCCTGGGGACATGCCCTCCTCAACCGTTGTGGCCAAAGAGTGAGTGCCAACTAGAGTAAGATTTTCAGAGATTGAGAGTTTGAGTTCACCCAGATCTTAGATTATGCTTAATTAAGCATTTAAGCCATCGAACACAGAAAATGCGGCTGGATGACAGACAATTCATGGCTAAATAGGCTCAGCCGCAATTTGCTAATTGTGCTTCGACTATATTAGCTTTGCAGTCAGAATACACTTTCAGAAATAGAATAATCATTTAGTCTCACTTTCATGGTTGATGAAACTTATTGTACATCTTATATTCACAAGCAAAGTTTATCACCTGTATCCAAAAAGAAGTGCTGATCCCCATTTTTCACCAACACAAAGGCTTCAGCTTGTGAATACCCATTTTTTATATAAATATCAAATGCTTCCAAAAGTGCCACAATACAAAGGTACCGAAAATCTCATCTGACCAGCATGGTGGCTAAAGGAAGAGAAATTTGTATTCGATAAATTTCCGTAAGTTCATGGCCGCAGGCAATCATGCACATAGAGAAATTCACACTTAAACCAAGGCAACAATGTCTTTATCATGAAGAAATATGCATGCCATAACATTGTTTAACCACCCGATTCATGGCTACATGCTATTGCTGCAATCAACTTATTCGGGAACAAACATTAATCAAGTCGTAAGAAATTACATTCATGATCCCGACTCTTTTGGAGTTTTCGCAACAATGGAGATAGCATGAAGACCCGAGTTCAACTCATCCGTCAAGAGATCATACACCATCCTATGACGCTTCACAAGGCTCTGCCCTTCAAACTTGGGTGAAATTACCTTGATGTTAAAATGCGTCTCATTTGCATTGTCCTTGACAGCCGCATGCCCAGCATGTTGGTAAGAAACATCTTCAATATCTAGTGCACTGGCCTCCAAAGCAGACTGCAGCTTTTGCCTCATCCGAGCAGCTCTTGAGAGCACAACACTGGTACCTCGTGAACCCATCATTCTTTGTAGTCTGATGCACAGAGCAACTGCCTAAAAGAAGAACATATAGGTTATGCAAAGTAATCACCATTGCAAATGTAATATAGCATGTTACATAATAATTCATATACATAAGCAATAGATTGACATGAACCAAACAGTCCCCACTCCAAGGCCAGAGTTGTATAACACAAACAAACAAAAAATGTCTCGGCCTAACCTAATCTCAAATGTTCATTCCCCCAAGTCATAAACAAAAATGTAGCACATATCTGTTCTTGTAACACTGGGGGAAGCGCTGGCCCCATTGTCCATCTGTAGATTCTAATTTCTGAACAACTAATATGAATTCAAGCGAGAGAAAATAGTTTATCTTCCCCTAATTGATAAAATTACCATCCAACTGGAACGGATCAAAAACAGCCTAACAACACCACTGATGCTAACTTTTAGAATTTCGAACCGAGTTTCCTTCTATGTCGTGACTTGTAAGCCCCAGATAAATAATCAAAACCTAGATGATGCAATCGGACACAAAATCAAAACCTAGATGATGCAATCGGAAACAATAGCATAACCTAGATGGTGAAATTGGACCGTCCTTAGATGGATGGATCACACAAGGCGAAAAACTAAGGCGGAAAATACTAGCAAGGGATCAAATATCGCACTCCTGTTAGTGAAATTTGTAGTCGTGTGGAGTATTTTCGAAGTGGATCTGACGAGAAGCTTACAGCGAAAACGAAAAGGTTCTAGGGTTGCTATGGTTGTTGGTAACGGACATAAGATTAACTGGATGTACAAAATTTTCGCGGGAGCGCACTGGAGCAATACGCAGTAAACAAAGAAAAGAAAAGGTAGAACTTACGCCGTTGCTGGAAGTTGTGGCGTCGTGTGTTGCGGTCGGAGGTGGAGAAGGAAGACGGCGGCTTAGGACTTAAGAGTGGGGAAGGGGAAAGCAGCGGAACAATAAAAAACCCAAGTATATACCTAGAATTTTCGTACGGGAGAAAAAAAATATGAGTGCGGTGAGCGTGGATCGAACACGCGACCTTCAGATCTTCAGTCTGACGCTCTCCCAACTGAGCTATCCCCGCTTTGTGATTTAAGTAAAATTTTCTTCTATACATGCATGTTTAGCTTTTATTAGTTCCAGTTGGGAACCTCATCATGGTAAGAATCTGCATCATGTTTCACTTTGCTGCAAATGCTCATCATGTTAATTATACTAGGCAGATAAAACATTGTAATTCGAGCAAATACTACTAGAACATATCCTTCTACTGGGTCTCATAAATTTGACTCAGAGGGTCAATTCACACCGCACGAAAACCGTCAACGATATTTGGACACGGCCTTCCGGGGGAAAAGAGAAGAGCCTCGCTGAGCACGCTCAGCTCGGTTTCACGTGTGGCGCACGGCAGGCAGGGCTAGTCGACCGTGACCGAGCTGACGGCCTATCTCCCCAGCCAGCCATGCAGCTTATCCACAGGAGCAGGCGCAGGCGACGCGCAGCACGGCACACCAAAAAGCAAAATGTACGGGCCGACCGAGGCCGCTAGCGACGAGGCTCCCGGCGACCCGGGCGCTACGTGCAGCCGTGCACCACCGACGGAAGCATACGGTTCACCGGAGAGCTGGCCATGTTTTGACCACACGGCGGGCGAGCGGCGAACCATGCGGCAGAGACGACAGTGCGCGCAGGTCGGCACATGCGCGTAGTACCGTCTCCAATGGCAAAGGAGGAATATGCAGAGAGGGCGGGGGCAGCTGGCGGCCACCAACCAGCTCCTGTGACACGGCAAGAGGACGGACGGACGGGCATGCATTGCACGCCAGTCTGCAGCATCTGCATCCGATCAGCGGGCGCTCGCGTTGCGTGTGCTCTGAGATCTGTGCCAACAGCGGTTTGCGTGGAGCTGACGGGTCTCGGTCACGGTCACGCCGTTCGCTAAATTTGGTGTTTTGACCTTTTTTCTTAAAGTTAGTTCAGATCTGACCCTAGTTTACAAATTTTTTAAGATCTGACCGTTTTCTTACCGTCAGAGTCTATGGCGTAGGGTATAACAGCCTACCACCAAGGTCCCTGGCGGTAGGATTACACGTCATACCGCAAATTTTTTCTAAGTATTAAACACAGTGTGTGCTCGTGCCTACCGCCAGATACCTTGACGGTAGGGTTATACAGCCTACCGTCAGCTTGTTTGACGGTAGGGTGTTTCATACCGTCAAGCTCCCTGGAGGTAGGCTGTTACACCCTACCGCCATGGACCCTGGCGGTAGCAAAAGGATCAGATCCCGAAATTTTTACAAACTAGGGTCAGATCTGGACTAACTTTCATAAAAGAGTCGAGATTTTGCCCGCCCCGGTCGGTCTGCGCCTATGTCGCTTTTACTGTAGTTTGCAGGAAGCTTTGCTTGCATGCAGATGCATGTTTCTGCGTCGCCCAGCGGAGGACCTGACGTGTCACAGGCTTGTGTTCGCGTACGTACTGCCCTGGCTTGCAGTTGCAGGTTCCCGCAAGATTAATGGCCTGTTTGGTTCATCATTAACTTTGCCACAACTAACTTTAGGTAAAGTGTGGCTGTCATAAAAAATGTGGCTAATGAAATGGTCACCATAAATGTGGCAAGTTTTGGTAAAAATTGAGTGTATGACATATGAATCATATAACTAAAAAAGTATAGCAATAAATCAAATACATATCTAAGATGTTGTGGCATGACTAAAATTAGACCTGGCAACCTTAGACCGGGACCAAACAGGCCCTAAGTCGGGCAGGCACGACCATCGTTCGGTGTACATCCATCACCACTTGTTATTACAGGAGTACGGATCATGCTGTAAAACATCAAAGTTGTCCAGAATTTTATAGCTTGTGAAAAAACTAAACTGCGAACTGAAGCTAGGCCGGAGATCATTAGTTTTTAAACCCTGATAAGTATCACACATGTGGCATGAACACATGGCAACTCCGAATATTTTATGGCAAGTTTAATGACGCGAGGATGACAATTTTAGTTGTCAAGCATGACAACTTTTCCAATGGCAAGTTTTAGTTTTTTTTCTTTTCGGATGGCAACTTTAGTTGTAAAAAAGTCAGGACCGGAATGCTTTGTGTCATACATGTGACACTTATCGGTTGGTGTTTTTATGGGTGTACCTTGATCTTAGTCGATTGGGATTTAATCAAGTCTCAATCAAGTAGCAGAACATGTAAAAAAAAATCTGAAGAAAAAGATTGCCCTGATCTCAATATAAGATTCCATGGATATAGCATCGACTGAGACTTAACTAAGTCTCAATTGACTAATAAAAAACTGAAGAAAAAAATTACAGTAATCTCAATATAAGATCTCATGAATATAGCATCGACTGAGACTTAACTAAGTCTCAATTGACTGATTTGTAACAAGACTGTTTTTTTTTACTGAATGGCCCTTTTCAAACTTCTTTTCTCGAGCGCACACAAATTGCATGTCCTATCTTTATAGTAGGCATAGCTTACTATAGAAGACAAGCTTCCATCATAACCCGATGAAAAGTAAATACCACTTCAATTGGAACGAACATAAAAATAGAACTTTCTAAATTGAGCTCTGCTTGCCGACGCACCAAACCTCTCGAAGCCTTCTTTGGTTTGTAGAAATTTTGTAGGAATCCTATAGAATAGGATTTGTGTAGATTTTTTTTATTTAGAGCATCTACACCCGGGCACCTTCAACACGCCTCATACGTCCGGGCGAGTCGCCCGGTCACAATTTTTCGACCCAGACGGGCTCCTTAAATGGGCCTCAAACGTCCAGGCTGACCTGGCCGACACCCTTCATATCCAGCCCAAATATGGGGTGGATATGGGGGCGTCCGGGCGCGTCCGCCATGTAGGACTGACGAAGGGGTCCCACGCGGACTCGCCCGGAAACCGGGCGGTCCGATGGACGTCTCCTCCGTCGCCGCGGTGTGAACGCCACGCGGCGTCGCTCCGGCTTGCCACCCGAGACCAATCCGCCCATTTAACCCGGCCGGCGTCCTGCAACCCTAGCCCATCCACCTCCCCCCTCGCCGCGCCACCAGTCCGAGGCCATCCACCTCCTCCCTCTCCCGCTCCGGCGCTCCGCCATGGTCCGGAGGAAGATCACCTCCTACGCAATGCTCACGCCGGAGTACCGCTACGAGATCCAGGAGGAGATCCGGGCGAGACAAGCCACGCGCACCGCCCGCATCACTGTCGGGCTGCCTCCGGACTCGCCGGAGCCGGAGGACGAGGAGGAGCCGGGGGAAGAGGAGGAAGAGGAGTTGTGAAGGAAATATGCCCTAGAGGCAATAATAAAGTTCTTGTTTTATATTTCCTTATTCATGATAAAGGTTTATTATTCATGCTAGAATTGTATTGATCGGAAACTTAAATACATGTGTGAATACATAAACAAATACCGTGTCCCTAGTAAGCCTCTACTAGACTAGCTCGTTGATCAAAGATGGTTAAGGTTTCCTAACCATAGACATGTGTTGTCATTTGATAACGGGATCACATCATTAGGAGAATGATGCGATGGACAAGACCCATCCGTTAGCTTAGCATAATGATCGTTCAGTTTATTGCTATTGCTTTCTTCATGTCAAATACATATTCCTTTGACTATGAGATTATGCAACTCCCGGATACCGGAGGAATGCCTTGTGTGCTATCAAACGTCACAATGTAACTGGGTGATCATAAAGATGCTCCACAGGTATCTCCGAAGGTGTTTGTTGAGTTGGCATAGATCGAGATTAGGATTTGTCACTCCGAGTATCGGAGAGGTATCTCTGGGCCCTCTCGGTAATACACATCATAAGCTTGCAAGCAAATGACTAAGGAGTTAGTTACAAGGTGATGTATTACGGAACGAGTAAAGAGACTTGCTGGTAACGAGATTGAACTAGGTATGGAGATACCGACGATGGAATCTCGGGCAAGTAACATACCGATGGACAAAGGGTATTACGTATGTTGTCATAACGGTTCGACCGATAAAGATCTTCGTAGAATATGTAGGAGCCAATATGGGCATCCAGGTTCCGCTATTGGTTATTGACCGGAGAGGTGTCTCGGTCATGTCTACATAGTTCTCGAACCCGTAGGGTCCGCACGCTTAACGTTCGTTGACGATATAGTGTTATATGAGTTATATGATTTGGTGACCGAATGTTGTTAGGAGTCTTGGATGAGATCACGGACATGATGAGGAGTCTCGAAATGGTCGAGAGGTAAAGATTGATATATGGGACGATGGTATTCGGACACCGGAAGTGTTTCAGAGTGCACCGAGTAGTCATCGGGTCACCGGAAGGGGTTCCGGACACCCCTGGCAAGTGTATGGGCCTTATGGGCCAAAGGAGGGGACAGACCAGCCCACTAGGGGGCTGGCGCGCCCCTCTTCTTGGCTGGCCGGCCCTAGGGAAAGGAAAGGGGAGGGGTGTCCCCTCCTGCCTTTCCCTCCTCGGGAGAGAAAGAAAAGGGGGGGGGGGGCGCCACCTCATCCTTCCTTCCTCCCGCACTTATACAAGGAAGGGGGGCGCCACTTGGGGAGGACACCAAGTAGGATTCGGCCTACTTGGGGCACCCTCCTGGCTGCTCCCTCCTCCCCCCACCTATATATATGTGGGAGGGGGCGCCTAGCACAACCACGGCAATTGCTTAGCCGTGTGCGGCGCCCCCCTCCACCGTTTACACCCTCGGTCATATTTTCGTAGTGTTTAGGCGAAGCCCTACGGAGATAACTTCACCATCACCGTCACCACGCCATCGTGCAGCCGAAACTCATCCACTACTTTGCCGTCTTGCTGGATCAAGAAGCCGCGGACGTCACCGAGCTGAACGTGTGCTGAATGCGGAGGTGCCTTACGTTCGGTACTCGATCGGTTGGATCGTGAAGAAGTTCGACTACATCAACCGCGTTGTCAAACGCTTCCGCTTACGGTCTACGAGGGTACATAGACGCACTCTCCCCTCTCGTTGCTATGCATCTCCTGATAGATCTTGCGTGTGCGTAGAAATTTTTTGTTTTCCATGCAACGTTTCCCAACAGTTGGCTCCGATGGAGGTGGAGGAGGCGGAGGAGGCAGAGCAGCCAGAGCCGGAGCAACAGTTGTCGGGCTTCAACATTGAGCCGATGGAGGCAGAGTTCGCCGTTTCCCAATCGGAGGAGATCACGGAGCAACAGGCCATCCTGGAGTCCATATAGGATGAGACCTATGTTGAGGCCAACCGGGCGTTCCTCCGGCAGGAGTAGGCGACGTCCGACGCACTCTTCGCCGAACTCGACGCGGAGATAGAGGAGGAGGAGGCTGGAGCGGAGCAGTCGGAGGAACCGGAGCGACAGCTGCCGCCCATGCTACCAGAGTCGGGCATGAAGATTGTTGACATCTCCGACGATGAGTAGCTAGGTGATCGATGTAGTACGTAGGTTTATTTTGTTTGCATGTGTTGGAAATATGCCCTAGAGGCAATAATAATATGGTTATTATCATATTTCCCGTTCATGATAAATGTTTATTATTAATGCTAGAATTGTATTGACAGGAAACTTAAATACATGTGTGAATACATAAACTACAATGTGTCCCTAGTAAGCCTCTAATAGACTAGCTTGTTGATCAAAGATGGTTAAGGTTTCCTAACCATGGACATGAGTTGTCATTTGATAATGGGATCACATCATTAGGAGAATGAGGTGATGGACATACCCAACTGTAAGCTTAGCATCGGATCGTTTAGTTATTTGCTATAGCTTTCTTCATGTCAAGTATCTGTTCCTTCGACCATGAGATCATGCCACTCCCGGATACCGGAGGAATGCCTTGTGTGCTATCAAACATCACTTTGTAACTGCGTGCTCATAAAGGTGCTCTACAGGTATCTCCGAAGGTGTCTGTTGGGTTGCATGGATTGAGACTGGGATTTGTCGCTCCGTGTGACGGAGAGATATCTCTGGGCCCTCTCGGTAATACAACATCATAAGAAGCTTCATGTGACTAATGAGTTTAGTCACGAGATCTTGTATTACGGAATGAGTAAAGAGACTAGCTGGTTATGAGATTGAACTAGGTATGAAGATACCGACGATCGAATCTCGGGCAAGTTACATATCGCCGGACAAAGAGAATTGCATACAAGATTGACTGAATCCTTGACATCGTGGTTCAACGATAAAGATCTTCGTTGAATATGTAGGAATCAATATGGGCATTTAGGTCCCGCTATTGATTATTGATCGGAGAGGAGTCTTGGTTATGTTTGCATGTTCCCGAACACGTAGGGTCGCACGCTTAATGTTCGATAGCGCTAGGGTAGTGTTGAGATATTAATAGTGGAAAGTCCGAAGGTTGTTTGAAGTCTCGGATGGGATTCGGGACATAACGAGAAGCTCCGGAATAGTCCGGAGGTAAATATTCATATATGGAAAGTTGTTATCGGGGTTTCGAAAAAAATTCGAGTTTTTTCGGTATTGTACCGGGAAGGTTCTAGAAGGTTCTGGAGTGGGGCCCACCTGCATGGGGGACCCACATGAACGTGGGTAGTGGGGAAAGTCCCCACACCCCTGGTCTAGGCGCACCAAGATACCCACTTAAAAGGAATAGTATCATATCCTGAAGGGATAAGATCAGGATCCCTAAAAAGGGGGATAGCAATCGGTGGGGAAGGAAATGAGGGATTTCCCTCCTCCTCCTTTGACCAACGACCCTAGGGCCTTGGAGGGCAAGCCACCAGCCCCCTCCATGACTATATAAAGGTGGGGAGGCATTGGGGGTAGCCCCCTTCGACCCTTGCCCGTTACCTCTCCCAACTCCTCCCATGCTTCACCGGTACGCGCTTGGCGAAGCCCTGCCGAAATTCTGCTGCCACCACCACCACCACGCCATCGTGTTGGTCTCGATCTCATCTACCTCCTCTCCCTCGCTTGCTGGATCAAGAAGGAGAGGACGCCACCAAGCCGTACGTGTGCTAAACTCGGAGGTGTCGTCCATTCGGCACTAGATCGGATTGGATCACGGTAGGATCGTGAAGAGTATAACTACATCAACCTAACGCTTTCGGTCTATAAGGGTATGTAGACACACTCCCCTATCGTAGCTATGCATCTCCTAGATTGGATCTTGGGTGTTTCGTAAGAAATTTTTTGATTTTCATGCAACGTTCCCCATCAGCATGTCCTTGTATGGATTTAAGTATCTAGTATGAGATGTCCGGATGCAACTCGTGAAATTTGAGGCGTGCCCGGTCACTGCCCGCGGACGCGTCTGGGCGCGTCCGCGGGCGTTTGAGGGGCCATATTTGACATATCTGGTTGTAGATGCTCTTAGAGCCCTTTGGTTTGTAGGAATAGAATCCTATTCTTATGGAAGAATTCTTCCTATTCTTCCTATTTCATAGGCAAATAAACATTAGCCTAGACTCAAAAAAAAAATCCTATGATGTGAACCAAAGGGCATCTTCTTTTTTATTCCTATTCATAGGATTTCAGATACATGTCATCTTTGAGTGTCTAAAATAGTTGGCAGGTGAATGACGGGACTACGATAGCCCCGAGAAGGCCATCGTCTTGGTCTCACCTAAGATGATGTGTATAACGCCCCTGAAGAACTGAAAGTGCATTGTTGCACTAAATAGTTTTTGACATCTATGACAACTTCATTTGTGTTTCTAATCACATGCTCTAGTGTAAACAGCACAGCTAAAGTTGAAGTGAAGCATGGATGGTTATTTCCCCTCTTATCGGAAAAAGGAAAAGCGGAGTGCCAAGAAAAAGCGGAGTGCCATATTGTTTTCTTCTTTCTTGAGTCCCTAAGGCAGCCGCACTATTAAGAGGGGGTGCATCATGAAAACATCTGGGAATCAACTTCACTTCACACATGATTTGAAAAATCTCACAGTGAAATGCTTCTGCTCAGGCCGGAACTTCCGGGGACCAGAAGGTCCGGGACGGATCCGGGCCACCCAGAGAAACTACACTTTTCTGTGCAAGCTCTCTGTGTAGCCCGGAACCTTGTCGGACCGCGGCCGGAACTTCTGTCCCCCGGAACTTCCGGGATGGCCGGAACTTTCGTCCCCTGTTCTAGCAGCTTCCGGGGTACTCCAGAGAGGATGCAAGCCATTGCCTATGCCTTAGCCATAGATTCTATAAAGTATGCCATGTTGTGTACGAGACCTATTGTGTACCTTGCCATGAGTTTGGCAAGGGGGTACAATAGTGATCCAGGAGTAGATCACTGGACAGCGGTCAAAATTATCCTTAGTTACCTAAGAGTACTAAGGAGATATTTCTCGGTTATGGAGGTGATAAAGAGTTCGTCGTAAAGGGTTACGTCGATGCAAGCTTTGACACCTATTCGGATGACTCTGAGTCTCAATCTGGATACATATTGAAAGTGGGAGCAATTAGCTAGAGTAGCTCCATGCAGAGCTTTGTAGACATAGAAATTTGCAAAATACATACGGATCTGAATGTGACAGACCCGTTGACTAAACTTCTCTCACAAGCAAAACATGATCACACCTTAGTACTCTTGGGTGTTAATCACATGGCGACGTGAACTAGATTATTGACTCTAGTAAACTCTTTGGGTGTTGGTCACATGACGATGTGAACTATGGGTGTTAATCACATGGCGATGTGAACTAGATTATTGACTCTAGTGCAAGTGGGAGACTGATGGAAATATGCCCTAGAGGCAATAATAAAATGGTTATTATTATATTTCCTTAATCATGATAAAGGTTTATTATTCATGCAAGAATTGTATTGACAGGAAACTTAAATACATGTGTGGATACATAAACAAATACCGTGTCCCTAGTGAGCCTCTACTAGACTAGGTCATTGATCAAAAGATGGTTAAGGTTTCCTAACCATAGACATGAGTTGTCATTTGATAACGGGGTCACATCATTAGGAGAATGATGTGATGGACAAGACCCATCCGTTAGCCTAGCATATTGATCGTTCAGTTTATTGCTATTGCTTTCTTCATGACAAATACATATTCCTTCGACTATGAGATTATGCAACTCCCGGATACCGGAGGAATACCTTCTGTGCTATCAACCATCACAATGTAACTGGGTGATCATAAATATGCTCTGCAGGTATCTCCTAAGGTGTTTGTTGAGTTGGCATAGATCGAGATTAGGATTTGTCACTCCAAGTATCGGAGAGGTATCTCTGGGCCCTCTCGGTAATACACATCATAAGAAGCCTTGCAAGCACAGTGACTAAAGATTTAGTTACAAGATCATGTATTACGGAACGAGTAAAGAGACTTGCCGGTAACGAGATTGGACTAGGTATGAAGATACTGACGATCGAATCTCGGGCAAGTAACATACCGATGGACAAAGGGAATTACGTATGTTGTCATAAGGTTTGACCGATAAAGATCTTCATAGAATATGTAGTAGCCAATATGGGCATCCAGGTTCCGCTATTGGTTATTGACCGGAGTGGTGTTTTGGTCATGTCTACATAGTTCTCGAACCCATAGGGTCCGCACGCTTAACGTTCGTTGACGATATAGTGTTATAAGAGTTATATGATTTGGTGACCGAATGTTGTTCGGGGTCCCAGATGAGATCACGGACATGACGAGGAGCTCCGGAATGGTCTGGAGGTAAAGATTGATATGTAGGATGATGATATTTGGACACCGGAAGAGTTTCGGGATGTACCGAGTAGAAATCGGGTCACCGAAAGGGGTTCCGGACACCCCCGGGAAGTTAATGGGCCATATGGGCCAAAGGGGGGAACACACCAGCCCACAAGGGGCTGGCGTGCCCCTCCTAGGCCGCAGCCCTTGGGGAGAGAAGGAAAGGTGGGAGTCGGCCTCCCCCTTCCTTTCCTCTCCCCACTTTCCTTTCCCCCTCCGGCAAATATGTAAAGGGGAGGGGGGTGGCCAGGGCAGGAGCCCAAGTAGGATTTGGCCCTACTTGGGGCACCTCCTGGCCTCTCCCCTCTTCCCCCCGCCAATATATATGTGGGAGGGGGCGCCACACAGAACCATGACAATCTCTTAGCCGTGTGCGGCGCCCCCTCCACCGTTTACACCCTCGGTCATATTTTCGTAGTGCTTAGGCGAAGCCCTGCGGAGATAGCATCACCATCACCGTCACCACGCCGTCGTGCTGCCGGAATTCATCCACTACCTCACCGTCTTGTTGGATCAAGAAGGCGTGGACGTCACCGAGCTGAACGTGTGCTGAACGCGGAGGTGCGTACGTTCGGTACTCGATCGGTTGGATCACGAAGAAGTTCGACTACATCAACCGCATTGTTAAATGCTTCCGCTTAAGTTTACGAGGGTACGTAGACACACTCTCCCCCTCGTTGCTATGCATCTCCATGGATAGATCTTGCGTGTGCGTAGAATTTTTTTGTTTTCCATGCAATGTTTCCCAACATTGGCATCCGAGCCAGGTCTATGCGTAGATGATATGCACGAGTAGAACACAAAGAGTTGTGGGCGGTGATAGTCATACTACTTACCACCAACTCTTATTTTGATTCGGCGGTATTGTGGGATGAGGCGGCCTAGACCAACCTTACATGTCCACGCACATGAGACCGGTTCCACCGACTGACATGCAACTAGTTTTGCATAAAGGTGGCTCGCGGGTGTCTGTTTCTCCTACTTTAGTTGAATTGAATTTTATTACAGCTGGTCCTTGAAGAAGGTTAAAACAGCAAACTTGATAAACAGCAGCCACGTAAAATTTGCAACAACAAAGTAGAGGATGTCTAACTTGTTTTTGCAGGGCATGTTGTGATGTGATATGGTCAAGACGTGATGTGATATATGTTGTTGTATGAGATGATCATGTTTTGTAATATCGACAACCGGCAGGAGCCTTAGGGTTGTCTCTTAATTATTGTATGAAATGCAAGCGCCATGTAATTGCTTTGCTTTATCGCTATGCGTTAGCAATAGTTGTAGAAGCAATAGTTGGCGAGATGACCCCGAAGCAATGATGGAGATCAAGGTGTCGAGCCGGTGATGATGGAGATCATCACGATGTTTTGGAGATGGAGATCAAAAGCACAAGATGATGATGGCCATATCATGTCACATATTTTGATTGCATGTGATGTTTATCCTTTATGCATCTTATTTTGCTTAGAACGGCGGTAGCATTATAAGATGATCCCTTCACTAAATTTCAAGATAAAAGTGTTCTCCCCGAGTATTCACCGTTGCCAAAGTTTGTCGTTTCGAAGCACCTCGTGATGATCGGGTGTGATAGACTCTATGTTCACATACAACGGGTGTAAGACAATTTTGCACATGCAGAATACTTGGGTTAAACTTGATGAGCCTAGCATGTACAGACATGGTCTCGGAACACTGGAGACCGAAAGGTCGAACATGAGTCATATAGTAGATATGATCAACATAGAGATGTTCACCATTGATGACTACCCCATCTCACGTGATGATCGGACATGGGTTAGTTGATTTGGATCATGTATCACTTAGATCACTTGAGGGATGTTAATTTAAGTGGGAGTTCATTAGTAATTTGATTAATTGAACTTAAATTTATCATGAACTTAGTCTTAATAGTTTTTGCATATCTATGTTGTAGATCAATAGCTCGCAATATAGCTCCCCTATTTTGATATGTTCCTAGAGAAAACTAAATTGAAAGATGATAGTAGCAATGATGCGGACTGGGCCGGTGATCTGAGGATTATCCTCATTGCTGCACAGAAGGGTTATGTCCTTGATGCACCGCTATGTGACAGACCTATTGCAGGAGCAGATGCAGACGTTATGAATGTTTGGCAAGCTCGATATGATGACTACTTAATAGTTTAGTGCGCCATGCTTTACATCATAGAACCAGGACTTCAAAAAAGTTTTGAACGCCACGGAGCATATGAGATGTTCCAAGAGCTGAAATTGGTATTTCAGACTCATGCCCGTGTCGAGTGGTATGAGACCTCTGACAAGTACTTTGCCTACAAGATGGAGGAGAATATCTCAGCCAGTGAGCATGTGCTCAGAATGTCTGGGTACTACAATCGCTTGAATCAAGTGGGAGTTAATCTTCCAGATAAGATAGTGATTGACAGAGTTCTCTAGTCACTATCACCAAGTTACTAGAACTTTGTGATGAACTATAATATGCAAGGGATGACGAAAATGATTCCCGAGCTCTTCATGATGCTGAAATCGACGAAGGTAGAAATCAAGAAAGAGCATCAAGTGTTGATGGTTAACAAGACCACTAGTTTCAAGAAAAAGGACAAGGGAAAGAAAGGGAACTTCAAGAAGAATGGCAAGCAAGTTGCCACTCCCGTGAAGAAGCCCAAAGCTAGACCTAAGCCTGAAAATAAGTGCTTCTACTGCAAAGGGAATGGTCACTAGAAGCGGAAATTCCCCAAATACTTGGCGGATAAGAAGGATGGCAAAGTGAACAAAGGTATATTTGATATACATGTTATTGATGTGTACCTTACTAATGCTCGTAGTAGCGCCTGGGTATTTGATACTGGTTTGGTTGCTCATATTTGTAACTTGAAACAGGAGCTGCGGAATAAACGAAAATTGGATAAGGACGAGGTGACGATGCGCGTCGGGAATGGTTCCAAGGTCGATGTGATCAGCGTCGGCACGCTACCTCTACATCTACCTTCGGGGTTAGTTTTAGACCTCAATAATTGTTATTTGGTGCCCGCGTTGAGCATGAACATTATATCTAGATCTTGTTTAGAGACGGTTATTCATTTAAATCGGAGAATAATGGTTGTTCTATTTATATGAGTAATATCTTTTATGGTCATGCACCCTTGATGAGTAGTCTATTCTTGTTGAATCTCGATTGTAGTGATACACATATTCATAATATCGATGCCAAAAGATGCAAAGTTGATAAAGATAGTGCAACATACTTGTGGCACTGTCGTTTAGGTCATATTGGTGGAAAGCGCATGAAGAAACTCCATGCAGATGGACTATTGGAATCACTTGATTATGGATCATTTGATACTTACGAACCATACCTCATGGGCAAGATGACTAAAACTCTGTTCTCCGGAACAATGGAACGAGCTAATGACTTATTGAAAATAATACATACCGATGTATGCGGTCCGATGAGTGTTGAAGCACGCGGCGGGTATCGTTATTTTCTGACCCTCACAGATGATTTGAGTAGGTATGGGTATATCTACTTAATGAAACACAAGTCTGAAACATTTGAAAAGTTCAAAGAATTTTAGAGTGAAGTAGAGAATCATCGTAACAAGAAAATAAAGTTTCTGCAATCTGATCGCGGAGGCGAATATTTGAGTTACGAGTTTGGACTTCATTTAAAACAATGTGAAATTGTTTCACAATTGACGCCACCTGGAACACCACAGTGTAATGGTGTGTCCGAACGTCGTAACCGTACTTTATTAGATATGGTGCGATCTATGATGTCTCTTACCAATTTACCACTATCATTTTGGGGTTATGCATTAGAGACGGCCGCATTCACGTTAAATAGGGCACCGTCTAAATCCGTTGAGATGACACCGTATGAACTGTGGTTTGGCAAGAAACCTAAGCTGTCGTTTCTTAAAAGTTTGCGGATGCGACACTTATGTCAAAAGCCTTCAACCTGATAAGCTCGAACCCAAAGCGGAGAAGTGTGTCTTCATAGGATACCCGAAAGAAACTATTAGGGTATACCTTCTACCACAGATCCGAAGGCAAAAATCTTTGTTGCTAAGAATGGGTCCTTTATAGAGAAGGAGTTTCTCTCGAAAGAAGTGAGTGGGAGGAAAGTAGAACTTGATGAGGTAGTTGTACCTTCTCTCGATTTGAAAAGTAGCACATCAGAGAAAACCGTTCCCGTGAAGCCTACACCAACTAGAGAGGAAACAAATGATGATGATCATGAAACTTCAGATCAAGTTACTACTGGACCTCATAGGTCGACCAGAACACATTCCGCACCAGAGTAGTACGGTAATACTATCCTGGAAGTCATGTTGTTAGACAATGGCGAACCTACAAACTATGAAGAAGCTATAATGAGCCCAGATTCCGATAAATGGCTTGAGGCCATGAAATCTGAGATAGGATCCATGTATGAGAACAAAGTTTGGACTTTGGTGGATTTGCCCGATGATCGGCAAGCCATAGAGAATAAATGGATCTTCAAGAAGAAGACTGACGCTGATGGTAATGTTACTATCTACAAAGCTCGACTTGTCGCGAAAGGTTTTCGACAAGTTTATGGAGTTGACTACGATGAGACTTTCTCGCTCGTAGCGATGCTTAAGTCTGTCCGAATCATGTTAGCAATTGCCGCATTTTATAATTATGAAATCTGACAAATGGACGTCAAAACTGCATTCCTTAATGGTTTTCTCAAAGAAGAGTTGTATATGATGCAACCAGAAGGTTTTGTCGATCCTAAAGGTGCTAACAAAGTGTGCAAGCTCCAACGATCCATCTATGGACTGGTGCAAGCATCTCGGAGTTGGAATATACGCTTTGATGAGGTGATCAAAGCATATGGTTTTATACAGACTTACGGTAATGCCTGTATTTACAAGAAAGTGAGTGGGAGCTCTGTAGCATTTCTGATATTATATGTGGATGACATATTGTTGACTGGAAATGATATAGAATTTCTGGATAGCATAAAAGGATACTTGAATAAGAATTTTTCAATAAAATACCTCGGTGAAGCTACTTACATATTGAGCATCAAGATCTATATGGATAGATCGAGACGCTTAATAGGACTTTCATAAAGCACATACCTTAGCAAAGTTTTGAAAAAGTTCAAAATGGATCAGTCAAAGAAAGGGTTCTTGCCTGTGTTGCAAGGTGTAAAGTTGAGTAAGACTCAAAGCCCGACCACGGCAGAAGATAGGGAGAGAATGAAAGTCATTCCCTATGCCTCAGGCATAGGTTCTATAAAGTATGCCATGCTGTGTACCAGACCTATTGTGTACCTTGCCATGAGTTCGGCAAGGGGGTACAATAGTGATCCAGAGTAGATCACTCTACAGCGGTCATAATTATCCTTAGTTACCTAAGAGGACCAAGGACATATTTCTCGGTTATGGAGGTGATAAAGAGTTCATCGTAAAGGGTTACGTCGATGCAAGCTTTGACACCGATTCGGATGACTCTGAGTCTCAATCTGGATACATATTAAAAGTGCGAGCAATTAGCTAGAGTAGCTCCATGCAGAGCTTTGTAAACATAGAAATTTGCAAAATACATACGGATCTGAATGTGACAGACCCGTGGACTAAACTTCACTCACAAGCAAAACATGATCACACCTTAGTACTCTTGGGGTGTTAATCACATGGCGATGTGAACTAGATTATTGACTCTAGTAAACTCTTTGGGTGTTGGTCACATGGCGATGTGAACTATGGGTGTTAATCACATGGCGATGTGAACTAGATTATTGACTCTAGTGCAAGTGGGAGGCTGATGGAAATTTGCCCTAGAGGCAATAATAAAATGGTTATTATTATATTTCCTTAATCATGATAAAGGTTTATTATTCATGCTAGAATTTTATTGACCGGAAACTTAAATACATGTGTGGATACATAAACAAATACCGTGTCCCTAGTGAGCCTCTACTAGACTAGCTCGTTGATCAAAAGATGGTTAAGGTTTCCTAACCATAGACATGAGTTGTCATTTGATAATGGGATCACATCATTAGGAGAATGATGTGATGGACAAGACCCATCCGTTAGCCTAGCATATTGATCGTTCAGTTTATTGCTATTGCTTTCTTCATGACATATACATATTCCTTCGACTATGAGATTATGCAACTCCCGGATACCGTAGGAATACCTTGTGTGCTATCAAACATCACAACATAACTGGGTGATCATAAAGATGCTCTGCAGGTATCTTCGAAGGTGTTTGTTGAGTTGGCATAGATCGAGATTAGGATTTGTCACTCCGAGTATCGGAGAGGTATCTCTGGGCCCTCTCGGTAATACACATCATAAGAAGCCTTGCAAGCACAGTGACTAAAGAGTTAGTTACAAGATGATGTATTACGGAACGAGTAAAAAGACTTGCCGGTAACGAGATTGAACTAGGTATGAAGATACCGACGATCGAATCTCGGGCAAGTAACATACCGATGGACAAAGGGAATTACGTATGTTGTCATAAGGTTCGATCGATAAAGATCTTCATAGAATATGTAGGAGCCAATATGGGCATCCAGGTTCCGCTATTGGTTATTGACCGGAGAGGTGTCTCGGTCATGTCTACATAGTTCTCGAACCCGTAGGGTCCGCACGCTTAACGTTCGTTGACGATATGGTGTTATATGAGTTATATGATTTGGTGACCGAATGTTGTTCGGACTCCCGGATGAGATCACGGACATGACGAGGAGCTCCGTAATGGTCCGGAGGTAAAGATTGATATATAGGACAATGATATTTGGACACCGGAAGAGTTTCGGGATGTACCGGGTACAAATCGGGTCACCGAAAGGGGTTCCGGACACCCCCGGGAAGTTAATGGGCCATATGGGCTAAGGGGGGGGGGCACACCAGCCCACAAGGGGCTGGCGGGCCCCTCCTAGGCTGCAGCCCTTGGGGAGAGAAGGAAAGGGGGGAGTCAGCCTCCCCCTTCCTTTCCTCTCCCCCATTTCCTTCCCCCCTCCGGCAAATATGGAAAGGGGCGGCGCGGCCAGGGCAGGAGCCCAAGTAGGATTCGGCCCTACTTGGGGTGCCTCCTGGCCTCTTCCCTCTTCACCCCACCTATATATATGTGTGAGGTGGCGCCACACAGAACCACGACAATCTCTTAGCCGTGTGCGGCGCCCCCCTCCACCATTTACACCCTCGGACATATTTTCGTAGTGCTTAGGCGAAGGCCTGTGAAGATAGCATCACCATCACCGTCACCACGACGTCGTGCTGCCGGAACTCATCCACTACCTCGCCATCTTGCTGGATCAAGAAGGCGTGGACGTCACCGAGCTGAACATGTGCTGAACGTGGAGGTGTCGTACGTTCGGTACTCGATCGGTTGGATCACGAAGAAGTTTGACTACATCAACCGCGTTGTTAAATGCTTCCGCTTACGGTTTACGAGGGTACGTAGACACACTCTCCCCCTCGTTGCTATGCATCTCCATGGATAGATCTTGCATGTGCGTAGAAATTTTTTTGTTTTCCATGCAACGTTTCCCAACACTTCCCTCCAAAGGAGTGAACATCGTCATACTCCTCGTCTCTCGGAGTTGCGGTTATTTCTAACCCTAACTCCCTACTTGTGGTTACTTGTCTCTTAGCTTTTACTTGTATTATATTGTGCTTGCATATTATCTTACTTGTCGAGTTTGGTCACCGTGCTTAGCTCTTTGTATCATCTTTCCAATTACTAGGCCCACCTTCATATTCCGCATTATAGCCTAAAATTGCTAAGTAAGAATTAAAATTTGTAATTGTACCTATTCACCCCCCCCCCTAGGTCCATCTCGATCCTTTCAATTGGTATCCGAACCTCGTGCTGTATTCTTGTGGCTTAACCGCCCTAGAGCGAGATGAACCCCAATGGGACTCCCCTTGTTGCAGATCCGAAGGATAAGGGTGCGGATGCCACAGAAGCAAAGTCCTTCACTTCTGAGGATCTGGAACGGGCCCTTGCTAAGCAAAATGAGGAGCATGATGCTTCTCTTGTGGTCTTGGTCCAAATGAGATTAGCCGCATTAACCATGATGCTCGCACCACTAGCTAATCCGGGTGGTGCAGCATCTAGGCCAACTGCGCCTACTCCTTCACTTGGCCAACAACCTCCTAGTAATGATCACTCTAGTGTTCCATGGCTTTATGCAAGACCTCAAGAAGAGAAACCTAAGTATAACCCTGGGGGAAAACCCCCCTTGCTTGATGACAGTTCCGATTTTGCTTTGTGGAGAGTTGGTATGCAGGACCATCTTAGGTACGCCAGTGATGAAATGTTGGACATCCTGGAGCATGGCTACAATCCTGTCGACCCAAAGAATCTCACTCCAAGAGAAACTTATGACAAGCATCTCAACGACACCGCAATCATGTGAAAAGGAATGAATGATAAGCAAATGAGACCTTACATACACATCACAAGTGCCAAGGAATTATGGGACAACATTGTAAGGACCAAGACCGGTACCTCCACTCTCCGGCTTGCTTAGTATGAAATTGCCAAGGGTCAATTGCAAAACTTTTGTATGGAGAAAGGTGAATCCCCCAAGCAGCTCCTTGAGCGTCTCATGACTCTCACCGCCGACATCGAGTCCTGTGATTGTGACAAGACACAAGATGGATTCAACTTGACTAAGCGATTTCTCGTGGACAAATTACTTCACGCTCTTGCTCCGTATCATCACCAAATGGTGTGGGACATAAGGCAACATCATGGATTCAAGGAAATGACTCCGGATGACATCATATCCACTTTTCAACTATTTGAAGAATCCAAGGCAAATGCTACAAAGAATCTTGCCATGCATGGTACCTCAACATCAAAGATCAATCTTGCTTTGAAGGCCAAGCATGTATGTGAGGAAGAGCAAAGTGAAGAAGAAGAAGAAGAAGAAGAAGATGATGATGAAGATGGTGATGAGATTGACTCCGATGAGAGCCCTTCATATGAAGGCATTGCCCTCTTTGTCAAGAAGTTTAGCGCAGGAAAATTCAAGGGAAGATTCCAGAAGAAGAAAGTGAGAAAGTGCTACAACTATGAAGAAACCAACCACTTCTCCAACGATTGCCCTTATGAGAAGAGAGAAGATAAACCAAGGTTTCCCAACACCTTTCTTAAGAAGAAGTTGCCAAATCCTTTGAACTCCAAGCTCAAGAAGAGAGATGGGAAAGCAATGGTTGCCCATGAAGAATCCAATCCGGAGGATGTTGGTGGTGTTGCCGGAGTAGCTCAAGATTCTCAAAACACCTTGATGCTAGTCAGCAAGAGTTGTGATATTGTCACCTACAACTACATGAAAGATTATAAGGGCAACGCTCACAAGTGCTTAATGGCAAAGGCCGTGGTAGAAGATGGAGAGGACCAAAACTCTCCTAAGAAGGTCAAGGTAACCCCACGTTCAAATCCTCCTCTCTTCACTCCGTCTACTACTTGTGATGAGTATCTTGATGCGGAGGATAATTATGATGATGATGATATAGCTGATCCTATGCTTGCTAAACTAAATAAGTTCATGTGCTCCCTTAAAGGAAAGAAGCTCACTATGTTTCGTATGCTTATGGAGATGGTGAGTAAGCACACCATCACCATTAAGGAACTCGAAACCCTCATCACCGAGGAAAAGGAAAAATATGAAAACTTTGAGCGGAAAGTCCAATATGAGGAAGCACGAAATGATGAACTATGCTTAAAAATTGGTGCAAACATTGATGTTCATGCTAAAGAACTTGCCTCCATGAAAAAGGCCAAGAACTCTTGCAAGGAGTTGATGAATGATAAAAGTAAGCTTGTGGAATCTCATGCTTCTCTCTCTAAGGATTGTGAGCTTCTATCCGTGTTCCTCAAGACTAAGGAAGAGGAGCTCACCCTTCTTACAAAGAGCTTTGAGACGCTCAAACTTACTTATCTTGAAACTCTAGCCAAGGCTTACTCTTCACCTATTATAAATGTTGATGCTTGTACTACTAATTCTAGTGGTGACCTAGCATCTATTCTTGAGGAAAATCGCTTTCTAAAGGCACAACTCGAGAGAGGACTCATGACAAGTGCTCAAGGACAAAAGAACCTTAATGAGGTATTGAGCCAACACAATGAGGTGGTTGCCAAGGAATGGCTTGGGTTTGACCCAAGCACAAGCAAGAAGAAAATGTCTTCTCAAAAGTGCACCACACCTCTCAAGGAGACATTTGTACGTGAAGGGCACACGGAGAAAGGTAAGGTTGTGAGTGGGAAGGCCACTAGGGGCATGCCCACTCTCAACAAGCCAAAAGAGTTCATGCCTCCATCCTATGTACTTCGTAAAACAAAGGATGGAGAAGTTTATGCTCAATTTGTTGGTCCTCATAATGCATTCCGTTTTTATCATACTTGGGTTCCTAAGACCCTTGTGACTAACTTGAGAGGTCCCATTGCAAAATCGTGCCTCTAACCAAGTCGTGAATTGTGTGTGTAGGTTGCCTCTAACCAAGCTATTCAATCATTTATGAGCATTGTGTTTGGTGGAGGATCAAAAGGACAGGTACTCGGGTTGGGCAAGGTGGCTATCACAAATGACTTGTCTCTTGCAAATTTCATGCTTGTCCAATCCCTTAAATAACATTTGCTTTCCATTCGCCAATTGGCGTCCATTGGTTATGATACACTATTTGGACTAACGGATGTGAAAGTCTTTAAGAGAGATACTCTCGAAGTGGCCTTTGTTGGAGAGTTGGATGGCAACCTTTACACGGTTGATTTCTCGAAAGAGAGCACATTCCATGCAACTTGTCTAATGGCCAAGGCCGACAAGGGGTGGCTATGGCATCGCCGGCTAGCCCATGTCGGCATGAGAAATCTTCAAGATCTCTTAAACTGTAATCACATCCTTGGACTAACCAATGTCTCTTTTGAGAAAGATCGTGTGTGTAGTGCATGCATAGCCGGGAAGCAACATCAATCAACGCACCCACCCAAGAATATTGTATCTACTTCAAGGCCTTTGGATCTCCTTCATGTGGATCTTTTTGGGCCTCCTTCATGTGGATCTTTTTGGGCCTCCTTCATGGTATAATCTTGGTGGGAAAAAGTATGGACTTGTCATTGTTGATGATTACTCAAGATACACATGGGTGTTTTTCCTCAAGTCCAGACGAGATGAAGATCACCTTCATTGATTTTGCCAAGCAAGCCCAACATAAGTTTGACAAAGAAATCTTGGCAATAAGAAGTGATAATGGCTCCTAGTTCAAGAACTACACCTTGGAAGGATTTCTTAGTGATGAGGGGATTGAGCATCAATATTCCGCACCCTACACTCCTCAACAAAATGGTGTAGCCGAGAGGAAGAACCGTACACTTGTGGAAATGGCAAGGTCCATGTTGGATGAGTACAAGTCACCACATAGTTTTTGGCCTGAGGTCGTCAACCCCGCATGCCATGCATCAAACCGGCTTTTCCTCCGCACGATATTGGAGAAGACTCCATATGAGCTCCTAACCGGGAACAAGCCAAATGTCAAGTAATTTCGTGTATTTGGGTGCAAGTGCTTCATTCTCAACAAGAGAGAACGGTTAGGAAAATTTCAATCCAAAACCATTGAGGGCATATTTGTTGCTTATGGATCAAACGCTCACACCTATAGAGTCTACAACAAATCCAATGGATGTGTTGTAGAAACTTGTGACGTGGTGTTTGATGAATTTAATGGCTCCCATCGGGAGGAAGTTGATCTAAGTGATGTAGGTGAAGAAGATCCTTCTCAAGATATTTTGACCATGGGTGTTGGTGCTCTTCTTCCAATGGAACAAGAACCTCATGATGATGAAGAAGAAGATGGAAGTTTCACTCATCATCAAGCCACTTCAACACCCATGCCGCCTCAAGATCCTATTGCTCAAAATAAGCTCGTTGTTCAAGAACAAGTCCCTCACCATGATCATATTCAAGAACAAGATCATCACCAAGAGCAAGAACAAGAAAGTGCAATCCTTGATGATGAACCTCAACAAATGCAATACGAAGAAGATCTTCCACCACACATTAATGATCCGTATGTTGAGGATGTGGATGATGGAAATGAAATTGAACCTCGTGAAACCCTAACCTCCATTATGCCACGAGTGGCCGGTCGTGTTGATGTTGATCAAATTCTTAATGGCATATCGGAAGGTAGAGTCACTCTTAAACAATTTACAAACTTGTGCTCACTTTTTGTTTGTCTCTAGTGTTGAGCCACTCAAGGTACAAGATGCATTGATGGACAATGATTGGCTCGTTGCTATGCAAGAAGAGTTGAACAGTTTTGAACGCAACAAAGTGTGGTCATTAGTCAAGAGATCAACTAAGGAACACAATTTCATTGGAACAAAATGGATCTTCAAAACCAAGCAAGATGAGAATGGCGTAATCATACAAAACAAGGCAAGGTTTGTGGCACAAGGGTACTCACAAGTTGAAGGTTTGGACTTTGATGAGACCTTTGCTCCCGTTGCCCATCTTGAGTCTATTCGCATCTTACTTTCTTATGCTGCTTTCAATGGTTGTACTTTACATCAAATGGATGTGAAGAGTGCTTTTCTTAACTGTCCTCTACAAGAAGAAGTATATGTATCACAACCACCCAGGTTGGTTGATCCCGATCACAAAGACTATGTGTATAAACTTCACAAGGCTTTGTATGGCCTCAAACAACCACCTCGTGCTTGGTATGATCATCTTAAGAAGTTTCTACTCGATGATGGCTTTGTGAGAGGGGTGATCGATCCCACTCTTTTTACTAAGAGGGAAAAGGGTGATTTGATCTTATGCCAAATCTATGTAGATGACATAATTTTTGGTTCTCCTAACATTCTTTTGTGTAAGAAGTTTGCGGCCTCCATGACCAAGACCTTTGAGATGTCACTCAATGTGGACTTCAAGTTCTTTCTTGGATTTCAAATTCAACAATTTCAAGAAGGAATTTTCTTGTCTCAAACAAAATACCTCAAGGACATTCTAGAGAAGTTTGACATGACAAATGTGAGCCCATGTAAGACACCCATGCCAACAAAACTTGTACTCACTGAAGACGCCAACGGTATCCCTTTTGACCCATCTCTTTACCGCTCTATGATTGGTTCATTGCTTTATCTTTGTGCATCTAGACCAGACATCATGTTAAGTGTAGGCATATGTCCAAGATTTCAAGCTTCCCTTAGGGAAAGTCATCATAAGACAGTTAAGCATATTCTTAAATACCTTGTTCACACCCCAAAGTTGGGTCTATGGTACCCCAAGGATGCAAAGTTTGATCTCATTGGGTACACGGATGTGGATTGGGCCGGTGACAAAGTGGGACGGAAGTCTACCTCAGGTGCATGTCAATTTCTTGGATGCTCCTTGGTAAGTTGGTCTTCTAAGAAGCAAAATTGTGTCTCCCTCTCCACCGCCGAAGCCGAATACATTGCAACCGCAAGCTGTGCAACTCAATTACTACGGATGAGGCAAACTTTGAAGGATTATGGTATCACTTATAGAAATGTGCCTCTCTTCTGTGACAATGAAAGTGCCATCAAGATTGCTGAAAACCCTATCACTACTGCAGGATGCTGCTAACGCGACACTACAATCAGAGACCCTTCAACGAAACTGTGTGCGATGCATTAATCGCAAACGGTGATGTAAAAAAACCATCAAAAAAGATGGAAAACATTTGCGATGGTGGATACATCAAACACGGTTCAGATTTTAGATACGTGTGTGATGTGGGGCATACGGTTGATCCATACAAACTGTTTACGATGAGACAGAACAACAGAAACGGGCAGCCAAATCAAGGTGTGTGCGATATACGGCATACAGTTCACCCCGATAAACTGTTTGTGATGAGGTGGAACAACAGAAACGGGCAGCCAGATGAAGGTGTGTGTGATATATGGCATACAGTTCACTCGGATGAACTATTTGTGATTAGGCAACACAAAAGAAACGGTCAGCCCGATGAATGTGTGTGCGATATACGGCATACAGTTCACTCGGATTTACTGTTTGCATTGAGTCAAGAGAACAGAAACGGTTCAACTTAACAAGATGCGTGTGTTACGCGGCAAACAGGTCTGCAATCGGAAATGTGTGGGAAGACCGATAACAACACAGACGATTCCTATGTTGTGAGCAAACGATTGCTGGTATACAATTGTGAGTGATTGATGAAAACATCACCGACAGGTTCCATTGTTTAGTCCGTGTGCAATGTGATTTGCTCTGTCCGCACAACATCTACGCTCTGTCTATAGAGCATCAACATATATACTTAAAAAGACAGCATTGCATAACCAAATTAAGCATACAATTACACAAGTGACTACACACATAACATTTCCACACACCAAAGTAAGCAATTACATGCATACTAAACTAGGAGAAACGAGGATCTAATCATCTACTTCTTGTTGCGACGACGCTTGCCGTTGCTCTGCTTCCGGCTAGATCCCTGGCCATTTTGGGGAAGGAGGCACTTCCTCATGTCAACGATCCGCCTGTACATCTCGTAGCTTGTGTACGCCTCCTTGGCCGCGTACACGACCTCCATCCAGGCCGAGTGCCAGGCACGCTTGTCCTTGTTGCAGGAATCCTTCATGTCTCTGTAGTAGGGATCGATGATGGCCTCGGTGAAGTGAACCAGTGAGTCCTTCTCACGCTTGTTGCTGCCCCAGATCTTGTATTGGCCCTGGATGTCGACAAGATTCTGGCAGGCGATGCCTGAATTCTTGAGCACCTTTACATCATTGGTGATGTCCACCGTAGCGAACATGTAGTGGGGGTTGTTGACAAACCTGGCAAAACGCTCGCAAGGCCTTGTGGCCAAGTAGTAGTGGTAGACGAGGACGTGATTGCGCACGCACATCTGGGCGACAGCGACCTTGGGAGAAGACCCAGCATGAGCGCGGGTGTACTCGAGGTTGAACCCGACCACCTTGTACTTCTCCTCAGCAAGCAACAGCTCCATGATGTGGATGGAGTGCTCCACCCAGACCGGGTTGTTGGCGTACACCACTGAGAGCTCCGTGAACCTTCTATGGGTGTCCACCACGACATGCATGGTGAACTGCTGCTCGTCGTCGGCAACCACTCGGAGCGCCATTGGAGCCGCGCAGGATACCCTCTAAGAATTTGTCGTGGTGGGTGTGCTTCTTGCAATAGTGGGGCGCGATCGAAAGGTTGAAGAGACACAAGGGTTAAATGGCCGCTGTAATAAATGGGGGCCGACCGGCCTGTAATCGTCACGTCTTGTCACCGTGTTCATAGCGGAGGATTCCAATGCACGCTTGAGAACACCACACGCGTTTCGTTTGACCACGCGTGGGCTCGAAGAGGCGCCAAATGTATCATTGGTGAGCCTGTTCCCGCGCAACCGCACAGTTTACTGCGCAAGCTTCCAGCCCGGCTAGTTTGGCCACGCATCGGCTAGAAGAGGCACAAATCGTGGGCGTTTATTGGCAAAAAGCTTTGTAAAAATGAAGTGTGTGGAATGACTTCGGTCATAAGTTTACCCATGGGTGATGAGGTCAAAGTTACACAGAAGGGTGATGATGGACACTCGAGTGCGATAATTAATTCTGCGCTTTGCAAGGCACACGGTTGAAGAAACCAACTGTGTGCAATAATGTCAAAGATCGCAGTCAAGTTAGCTATATAGATCATGTGCTATGAGATCAACAAGGTAAACACATTCGAGAATGGTTAATAAAATCTAAGTCCATTGCATATTAAGGTCAAAATAGTGCTACCAATATATGAGTCTCATACGATGTCATTTCAACGATTGTACCACAAAAGCTCAAAATATTACAAGGTTCAAATTCCAGAGTTATATGGCTCAAATTCGAAGATTACAAGGTTCAAACTGATATTAGAAATGAAATTCAGCTCATCAGTTGCAAACGCCCGTGCTGATCCACTGAACATGGATGTAAGAGAGGTTCAAACTAATATTACCACTTGTAAGGCTGGTTTCAAAACCTCATTATTTTTGCAAAGGGGTCAGCCACTGAGAAGTCATGTATGGGGTTGACACGATGACTTCCGATTACTCTGTCATCTAAAGTTCCAAAATGAAATTCATCTTTTTTGGAGCCTATTCCATTCTGCCGCAGCCGTCGGCGCTGATTAACAAACCATTCATTTTTGTGAAATAAATGTAGGGCAAACCTCATTACCTTGAGCACCCTTGCTCTGACAACAAAGAACCTAGCGAATATAATCTCCGGTAAGGTCCCTTGATAACCCACAAGTATAGGGGATCGTTTGTAGCCTTCTTCGATAAATAAGAGTGTCGAACCCAGCGAGGAGCTAAAGGTAGAACAAATTTTCCCTCAAGTTCTATCGACCACCGATACAACTCTACGCACACTTGACGTTTGCTTTACCTAAAACAAGTATGAAACTAATTTGCGAGAATAAAACCACGAGTACTTTGTGAGAATAAAAACTATGAATAAATTGCAAGGTAATAAAAGTAGATAGCTTTTGTCAGCAAGAAAGTCATTTGTCCCTAGGCAATCGATAACAAGTACCGGTAATCATTCTTGCAATTTTACATGAGGGAGAGGCATGAGCTAACATACTTTCTCTACTTGGATCATATGCACTTATGATTGGACCCCTAGCAAGCATCCGCAACTACTAAAGATCATTAAGGTCAAGAAACCCAACCATAGCATTAAGTATCAAGTCCTCTTTACTCCCATACGCCATAACCCACTTATCCGCGTTTAGGCTGTTGTCACCCCCGCAACACCGACAATAAGCAAACCATTAACATATTGCAACACCCTACAGCGAGGATCCCTCACGTTTGTGCGAGATGAAGGGCACCGTAGGACAGCACCATAAATAAAATATACAATCATACCAACCAAGATCACGATTAACCCATAGGACAAAACAGATCTACTCAAACATCATAGGATAACCAAATATCATTGGGAAATAATATATGGAGTTGAGCACCATGTTTAAGTAGAGATTACAGCGGGGAAGAGAGGTGTTACACCGCTGCATATAGGGGGAGAGAGTTGGTGTTGATGGTAGCAAGATTGTTGATGTAGATCGCCGTCACGATCCTGGCCCCGGCGGCACTCCGGCGCCACCGGGAGAGAGGGGGAGAGGGCCCCCCTCCTTCTTATTCTTCCTTGGCCTCCCCCTAGATGGGAGGAGAGTTCCCCCTCTGGTCCATGGCCTCCATGGCGGCGGAGGGGCAGGAGCCCCTCCGAGATTGGATCTCCCTCTCTGTTCTCTTCTGTTTCGCGTTCCCCAGATCTGGCCGAAAACCGTTTCTTATATTCCGGGAGATCCGTAACTCTGATTGCGCTGAAATTTTAACACAATTTTTTTCTGGATATAAGCTTCCTTGCGCCTGAAGCAGAGCTCCAACCGACGTACGACGTGGGCATAAGACACCTGGGCGTGCCTGGGCCCCCAGGCACGCCCTGGTGGGTTGTGGTCACTGTGGACCCCCTCTTCTGATGATTCCAACTCCCAAAAATCACAAATATTCCAAAATAATTCTCCATCAAATTTTATTGCATTTGGACTTCATTTGATATGGATTTTCTGCGAAACAAAAAACATGCAACAAACAGGAACTGGCACTGGGCACTGGATCAATAGGTTAGTCACATAAATCATATAAAAAGTTGCCAAAAATATGTGAAAGTTGTATAATATTGGCATGAAACAATCAAAAATTATAGATACGACGGAGACATATCAGCATCCCCAAGCTTAATTCCTGCTCGTCCTCGAGTAGGTAAATGATAAAAAAGGATAATTTTTTATGTGGAATGCTACCAAGCATAAAATTGATCATATGTCTAGTCATAGCATGAATATTAAGACATAAGTGATTCAAAGTAATAGTCTATAATTTGACATAAAGACATCAATACTCAGGCATCCCAACAAACAATCATGTATTTCAAAATATCAACGCTAAAGAAAGCTATCCCTACAAAATCATATAGTCTTGTGATGCTCTGTCTTCTTGACACAAAGTATTTATCATGCACAACCCCGATGACAAGCCGAGCAATTGGTTCATACTTTTTAACGCGCTTTAGCTTTTTCAACCCTCACGCAATACATGAGCGCAAGCTATGGATATAGCACTATAGGTGGAATAGAGTATGATGATAGGGGTAAATATTGAGAAGACAAAAAAGTAAGAAAGTCTCACATCGACGCGGCTAACCAACGGGCTATGGAGATGCCCATCAATTGATATCAGTGCGAGGAGTAGGGATTGCCTTGCAACGGATACACTAAGAGCTATAAGTGTATGAAAGCTCAATATGAAAACTAAGTGGGTGTGTTTCCAACTTGCTTGCTCATGAAGACCTCGGGCATTTGAGGAAGCCCATCATCGAAATATACAAGCCAAGTTCTATAATGAAAAATTCCCACTAGTATATGAAAGCGACTACATAGGAGACTCTCTATATGAAAAACATGGTGCTACTTTGAAGCACAAGTGTGGTAAAAGATAGTAGCAATGCCCCTTCTCTTTTTTTTTCTTTTCTTTTTTTCCTTTTTTTTCTCATTGTCCGGAGTCTCATCCCGACTTTGTGGGGGAATCATAGTCTCCATCATCCTTTCCTCACTGGGACATGCTCTAATAATGAATAATGATGATCATCACACTTTTATTTACTTATAGCTCAAAAGAAATAAGAATTACAACTCGATACCTAGAACAAAGTATGACTCTATATGAATGCCTCTGGCAGTGTACCAGGATGTGCAATGATCTAGCATAACAACGATATCAAAAAACGGACAAGCCATAGAAATATCATGCTAGCTATCTTACGATCATGCAAAGTAATATGACAATGAATGCTCAAGTCATCAAAACGAAAGCGGTGAAAGTTGCATGGCAATATATCTCGGAATGGCTATGGAAAGGCCATAATAGGTAGGTATGGTGGCTGTTTTGAGGAAGATATAATAAGGCTTATGTGTGATAGAGCGTATCATATCACGGGGTTTGGATGCACATGCGAAGTTTGCACCACATCTCGAGGTGAGAAAGGGCAATGCACGGTACCGAGAGGCTAGCAAATTGCGAAAAGGTAAGAGTGCGTATAATCCATGGACTCACATTAGTCATAAAGAACTCATATACTTATTGCAAAAGTTTATTAGCCCTCGAAGCAAAGTACTACTACGCATGCCCCTAGGGTGATAGATTGGTAGGAAAAGACCATCGTTCGTCCCCGACCGCCACTCATAAGGAAGACAATCAATAATAAATCATGCTCCAACTTCATAGCATAACGAGAGACTATACGAGCATGCTTCGGGAATCACAAACCTTAACACCAATATTCTTACTAACCACAATCGTTTACTAGTACCTCCCACATATTACCATCTCTATATCACAAACTATTGCAAGGAACCAAACATATCATATTCAGTGATCCATAAGTTTTATGTAGGATTTTATGACTAACCATGCAATTGACCAATTCATGTTGACTCTCTAAATAGGTATAAGTGAAGCAAGAGAGTTTAATTATTTCTACAAAAGACCAAGCCCTAATAAGTATAAGTGAAGCAAAAGAGCATTCTACAAATAACGGTTTTCTGTGTGAAGAGAAACAGGCAATCCAAACTTCAAATGATATAAGTGAAGCACATGAAGCATTCTATAAAGCCATACTCAAAAGATATCGGTGAAGTGCAATGAGTATTCTATAAATCAACCATGGACTATCTCATACCAGCATGGTGCATAAAGGAAAAGGGAAAAATAAACACAAAATACGCTCCAAGATTTACACATATCACGTGAACGAAACGAAGATGAAAACATACCGATACTTGTTGAAGAAAGATGGGATGCCTTCCGGGGCATCCCCAAGCTTAGACGCTTGAGTATCCTTGAATATTTACTTGGGGTTCCTTGGGCATCCCCAAGCCTGAGCTCTTGCCTCTCCTCCTTCTTCTCATATCGGGACCTCCTCGATCTTTGATCACTTCATCCACACAAAACTCAATAAGATCCGTTAGTATAATAATGCAAATCACTACTCTAAGTAATGTTGCAAACCAATTCATATTTTATTTTTGCATTGTAGCTACTGTATTGTAACTTTTCCATGGCTTATACCACCGATAAAAATTGATAGTTTCATCAAAACAAACAAAACAATGCATCAAAAACAAAATATGTCTTAAACAAGACAGTCTGTAGCAATATGAACACCTACCATACTTCTGTTACTCAAAAAATTCTAAAAAATTAGGAAAAAATAAAAAATTTGTATATCAAGACTGTGCAAAAAGTTTCATAAACTTTCGATGTTCCAGTAAAACATGTAAAATCGCGCACTACAGCCAAAGTTTCTGTTTTTGCACCGTACATACCAACAAGCAATCTAATCATCCTAAAGGCAAATCTTGGCACATTATTTTTGTAATACAGTGGTTTTGTACAAGGGGATAATTATTTTTGTGAGAATCTTCATGAAAAATTCTACATTGTTTCCATGAGCATGAACACAAGTGTTCAAGACCCTCACTTCTCCAATGCATCACCTTTCAATCGCTTCTCTTTTTGTGAAGTTTTAAGTTCCCCTCTATATTTTTTTGTTTTTAAACTTTATAAAAGCCCTCAACAGAAAGAAATAACTCTCTAAAACTTCTAGGTTATCTCCCTGGCAGCGCTTTCTTTAAAGCCATTAAGCTAGGCATAAAGTGCTCAAGTAATGGATCCACCCGGATCCCAAGGTATATCAAAGCCAATTTTAATTAATAATGATTTGGCATTTAGTAGTGAGCACAAAGCAACATATATCATGAAATGACGAAGTCTAACTCTCTTCCTATGCATCGGCATGTCATACAAGAACAACTCATGCACATCAAGTAAAGGCCAATACATAGCATAAGCAGTTTCTTGCAATTTTATCGTGTTGGAAACATAGAGAGGTGGAGATATAGTTCCTCTCTCATAATAATTACAAGTAGGAGCAGCAAGCACATGCATATTATATTCATCAAAATCATCATGTGTAGTAACAAAACGCAACCCATCAATATAATCCTTAATAAGAGCAAACTTCTCCGATATAGTGTAATTTGGAGAATTCAAAAAGATAATAGGACTATCATGTGTGGGTGCAATAGCAACAATTTCATTCTTAACATAAGGAGCTATAGTAAGTTCATCTCCATAAGAATAATTCATATTGGCATCTTGGCCACAAGCATAGCAAGCATCAAGTTCATCAAAAAGGGATATTTCAAAAGAATCAACGGGATCATAGCAATTATCATAGCATTCATCCTTCGGTAAGCATGAAGGGAAATTAAACAATGTATGAGTTGAAGAGTTACTCTCATTAGAAGGTGGGCACGGGTAGCTAATCCGCTCTTCCTCCTTTTGTTCTTCGCTCTCCTCATCATCTTTTTCATCCAATGAGCTCGCAGTTTCATCAATTTCTTCTTCCATAGACTCCTGCAAAATATTAGTCTCTTCTTGGACAGCGGAGACTTTCTCAATAAATATATCAATATCGGAATTGTATTTATAATTTTCATAGCAATATTTAAGGATAGCAAAAATTTCAGGTCTATAAACTGAATCATCAAAATCTTCAAACTTTTCAAACAAAGATTCAATTTCATAAGCACCCTTAAAAGCAACAAATTCTTCTATTCGTTCCACATCATAGTAATCATATCTACCATTAGCATAAGAAGCTAAGGTTTCATAGTCATTAAATTTGCATGAAAAGGGAAGGTGTGGAGCATTCATCCTCGAGCAACAAGTATAATCATATCTAGAACATAGATTCCAAGCATACCATTTCAACATGTGAATTTGATCCCATAACAGTTTCCCTTTTTGTGTCAAGCGATAATTCCTAAAGTATTCACGTTGATCCAACGTGTCTCCCATTATCAAGTTGAACGGGGTTTTCTCAGGATTATCAAAGTATTGCGTAATATTTTTCACATAACGAGCATCGAGGGTTTTAGGAGGTTCCTCATCTCCATGAGTAGCAAGTACAACTATTTTTTTTGGTGTTTCGTGTTCCATATCCATAACTAAAGATAGAGAACAACTTAGAACAGGAAATAAAAACTACTTAGTGATAAAGCAAACAAGCACACACAAGAATATTCACCCCACGCTATTGCTCCCCGGCAACGGCGCCAGAAAAAGGTCTTGATAACCCACAAGTATAGGGGATCGTTTGTAGCCTTCTTCGAAAAATAAGAGTGTTGAACCCAATGAGGAGCTAAAGGTAGAACAAATATTCCCTCAAGTTCTATCGACCACCGATACAACTCTACGCACACTTGACGTTTGCTTTACCTAAAACAAATATGCAACTAATTTGCGAGAATAAAACCATGAGTACTTTGCGAGAATAAAAACTACGAATAAATTGCAAGGTAATAAAAGTAGATAGCTTTTGTCAACAAGAAAGTCATTTGTCCCTAGGCAATCGATAATAAGTACCGGTAATCATTCTTGCAATTTTACATGAGGGAGAGGCATGAGCTAACATACTTTCTCTACTTGGATCATATGCACTTATGATTGGACCCCTACCAAGCATCTGCAACTACTAAAGATCATTAAGGTCGTGAAACCCAACCATAGCATTAAGTATCAAGTCCTCTTTACTCCCATACGCCATAACCCACTTATCCGCGTTTAGGCTGCTGTCACCCCCGCAACACCGACAATAAGCAAACCATGAACATATTGCAACACCCTACAGCGAGGATCCCTCACATTTGCGTGAGACGGAGGGCACCATAGGACAGCACCATAAATAAAATATACAATCATACCAACCAAGATCACGATTAACCCATAGGACAAAACGGATCTACTCAAACATCATAGGATAACCAAATATCATTGGGAAATAATATATGGAGTTGAGCACCATGTTTAAGTAGAGATTACAGCGGGGAAGAGAGGTGTTACACCGCTGCATATAGGGGGAGAGAGTTGGTGTTGACGGTAGCAAGATTGTTGATGTAGATCGCCATCACGATCCTGGCCCCGGCGGCACTCCGGCGCCACCGGGAGAGAGGGGGAGAGAGCCCCCCTCCTTCTTCTTCTTCCTTGGCCTCCCCCCTAGATGGGAGGAGAGTTCCCCCTCTGGTCCATGGCCTCCATGGCAGCGGAGGGGCGGGAGCCCCTCCGAGATTGGATCTCCCTCTCTGTTCTCTTCTGTTTCGCGTTCCCCAGATCTGGCCAAAAACTGTTTCTTATATTCCGGGAGATCCGTAATTCCGATTGCGCTGAAATTTTAACACGATTTTTTTCCAGATATAAGCTTCCTTGCGCCCGAAGTAGAGCTCCAACCGATGTACGAGGTGGGCATAAGACACCTAGGCACGCCTGGGCCCCCAGGCGCGCCATGGTGGGTTGTGGTCACTGTGGCCCCCCTCTTCTAATGATTCCAACTCCCAAAAATCACAAAGATTCCAAAATAATTCTTCGTAAAATTTTATTGCATTTGGACTTCGTTTGATATGAATTTTTTGCGAAACAAAAAACATGCAACAAACAGGAACTGGCACTGGGCACTGGATCAATAGGTTAGTCCAATAAATCATATAAAAAGTTGCCAAAAATATGTGAAAGTTGTATAATATTGGCATGAAACAATCAAAAATTATAGATACGATGGAGACGTATCATCCCTCGGTAGGAGTTCAAAGTAAGTTCTGAGAGATGCAGATCTAAGCATTCGATGTGATTGTTATATTGTATCACATTATCCACCACCGGGCCTAATCTTATCTGCAAAAGAAGAAAACGTGTTAGTGCCTACATGCAGTTTTGAACACTACTATAGGCCTATTTGGTTTGCAGGATTTGTAAAATGCACTAACTTGCCATCTTCGATCCGACATGATTAACATGGGCATTTGATTACAATCTAGAAGAATGTAGCCTTTTTCACAAGAGGTTGCAGTGGATGAAAAGTTCTGTAAGAAAACTAGTACAGATGAATCCAAAGGAGAAATGCTTATGGATTGTAACCATATGGATCAAGCAACCAATATGGGGGGGGGGAGGGGGAAACATGTATGTACTGAAATCCTCCAAAAATCCTTCAGAAATCATAGTACATTGTCATTGTAAACTTGGAAAAAGGTGTCAAAAATTGAATTCCCTTATGGTTAGCATTTAACAGGAAAGGAACATCACCTCGATATATAGCTTCTCCAGGCACGGAAAGCATCTCAGGAAACTGACAACTTGGTCCAGGTTGGGGCCGATAGATTCTAGTGCCAAGACCTTCACTGTGCGCAGTTTCGGGGTCAAGCTTGTCGGAATCATTTCCTGGATGACAGATGAGCATACACCTTCAAAATTAGAAATAATGTTAATTTCTAGAAGGAGAGGTAGAAGGCGGCTGTTGTACCTAAACGGGTGTGGATCCAATAACAAGTTCGGAGTATTTGTCAGACGAGTAGCCCACCATTGTCAATTTCGGCCCAGAAATGACATTGATTCTTGTTGGACCTTCTTGATCAACTACAAGTAATCTCTCAAGTGAAGGTGTGTCCTCAATGACCATACCGTGGTACACATTTTGTGATGTCTTCTTGCAGCACCAGCAACACACATAAATAGTCCGGAGAGTCATGGAGGTGATGTGGGAGCTACTCAAGCCATTGATCGCCTGAAGACGAAGGTACTCGAGTGCAGTACAGCCACGGAGCAGGTGCTCCATGTCACCGTTTGGGAGGCAGACGGCGATGAGCTCGAGGTGCTTCAGTTGTGATAGAATAAGAGCGGGCGCGTCATTAAGGGGGGGGTGGCAGTTCCTGAATTTGGCGACACACAACATGGGCGCGAGGCAGAGCGCGGACATTGGTAGCGAGCGCATATGCCCATCATCAAAAGTGAGCTCCTCGAGCTGATCTAGGGCGGGGGATCATAACCACTCGTCAAGCTTGGCTCGGTCCTTGCCGTTGGAACGGAACTTGCCCATGCTAAGGCCTCTGGTTGGGCCATGGTGACTGCCGAGGATCTGGGAGAACGCATCCAAGCTTTTGCGATAGCCATGGCAGAGCTCGTTGGTGTCGATGAGGTCGAGAGGGGTGGAGTGCCATAGGAGGCGCCACCATCGGGAAAGGATGGTTTTCTGCGCCCCATATTTGATTGGGAGGAGGGAGATGATGACTATCAACATATCATCGGGGAGGCTGCTGATGAAGTCTAGGCCTGCTGGAGTCGCTTGCGGTTCTTGCTCGACCCGCCTCCGCTTGTTGGCAGCCCCATTCTCCACCTCCGGAGACTCCTCTTCAGCGGTGCTTTCTGATAGAACTGGGAGTACAGGGAATATTTAGTTAAAACAGGGCAATAAAAAAGTGTATTGGTAACTAGAAGTTAGTAGGTAGGAATAGAGTAAGAAAATAGAATAACAATTAGTTGCTTAAATACTACACAATTCCATTGATATTGCTGGGTAGGTCAACATGCAGATACTTGAAAAGAACACTTACTTCGAACAAAGTCTGGACGGATGATATCATCGGGGAAGTTAGCATATATCTCATGACCAGGCTCTTTTACGTGCAGTGCAATTTTAGTGCCATTTTTCAGTACATAAAACTTAGAAATTTCTGTCCAAAGGCCCCTGCCAAAATAGGAGTGACCACATTCATCAAGTCTTACGGTAGAAACGATTGTAAATCCATGGTTTGTGTTCAGTATGACATCCCTGCAGTCTTGATTTATGTAAAGGGAAAGATTGTGTACTAGAGACTCTGTTGCATAGCAAGGGACGCGCTGCAGAAAATGGTAGGATTGCTAAAGAATATGGTAACATGCAAATATGGGCGAAATTGAAATAACAGTACAATAGTTCAAATCAAAGGACAAAAATCTATAATTAAACAGATAGGGTAACCATGATGTCATGGAAATATGAGAGTAATCGAAAGAGCAATACATCATTAATTTGCCTAATATAGAAAGAAGAGGAAAAAAATCCCCTTTGATGTATACACTGCATGTGGCACATTTTATCCAAATGCAGCAATATATAGTACATGTTCAGGAAAGTAGGCCATGCCAACCGATTTAGGGTGAGATTAAACATACCGCGCGCATCCTCAAGTCATCTGGTACGGTGAGATGGAACTCCATGGATGTCTGGCTGAGGACGCAAAGTCCTGATGTGTCCGCGCACTGTACACTCTATGAATGAAAGAAAATCCTCAAATCAGCTCGAATAAAAATGAATTCATGGTGATTTCAGCCCGGTGATTAAAGGAGGCAGATGAACTGGGATAAGAGATGAGATAATATCTCATTAAATTAGTTACCTTGTTGTCCATGAGAAAAAACCCTCAATACGGCGGATTCCCCAATCGGGCAGAGCTGAGTCGACCGCGAGCAGCGTCGAGAAAGTCGATGGCGATAGGCGGCAGCAAGCGGAAGTGGCGATGCGGTGGGGTTTGCCGGCAGCCTGGCGGCGGCAACAGGCGTCGAGCTAAGTGGTTGCCACGGCGATAGGCGGTGCCATGCAGAGTCGCGGAGGAGCTTGTGCAGGTGTGAATGGGGACCGGAAGGGGTGACGGGCGGGGTGAGGGTTTTTGTGACGTGGGGATGGTGAGGGTTTCCTTTTTTCTTTTTTGAATTGGGTGGTGAGGATTTTCTGTCCCACAAAGAATTTCGGAGGCAAGGGTTTGCTAGAGCCAACCGTGTATGATTGACGTAACAGGGAAAATGAAAGTCATTACACATGGTTCCAATTTTGGGAACCGTGTGTGATTGACGTACTACCTCCGTCCTGGTTTATTGGTCCCCTTTGTAATTTGTGCCAAATTTTGACCAAAGATTTAACTAATAAATGTTTATGCATGTCACCAACAATTATATCATTGAACACTATGTTCAAATACGCATCCAACGATATAATTTTTGCTGGCCTGATTTTGTCAGTTAAATCTTTGGTCAAAATTTAACACAAATTACAAAGAGGACCAATAAACCAGGACGGAGGTACATTCCATCAACCAAACTGATTGCATCCATATCCCACATTTAGACATAAGTAAACATAGATTAAACATACTCAGACATAGATAATAAGCGTACACAGGCATAGCTCAACCATAAGTACATAGTTCAACCATCATTAAGACACTACATAGCCATACATAGTTCGATCCCACATCTCATCTCATCTGCCGGCACGATCCTGAAGCTTCTCCAGGTACACGGCGTACGCGGCGTGCGCCACCCTGCGAGAATACTTCTGCTTGAAGGAGCCAATGGCTCGTCCTCTTGCATGCGCCAGAACACTTTGATATGCGTGATGAAGCTTTTGGTTGCAAAATGGGCATCGAAAGCCGCCGTCCCAGGTCCTAATACGCATGTTATGCATTCTCGGATAAAGCTCCCTGAGAATTTGACTCTTGTACCTCCTCTGGACATCTTCATCCTCGCTGTCGACATCGTCAGACAGCACCAATACATATAACAAAAAAAAATGGCATCAAATTTGGAATACAAACTAATCTCTAGCGAACATTTGGCAGTTGCCAAAATTTGGCATCAAATCAATGTTTACATGCCGTAAAGTAGAATTAGGAATTTATGGCTATTTTTTTAGACATATCCAGATATTATGATTCGATTTTTAAGCATAATCGTCTATGTACAGACCAATCTTGAAGAAAATAATGGCACAAACATATATGTAGGTCATTCAAAATCAATTGCCAAGACCTGGCTAGAAATTATTAGCACGAACACTAACCCTAATCCGATTATTAGCAGAAATCATTTGCACAGATGAAACAACTAATCACTTATCACTTGTACCATTCAAACAATCAATACACTACACGGATCTAATGAAACTTACTCAGATTAATTTCATGGATTGGGAGAACATAACCATATGATTTCTATTCCAAAAAGGGGGAGGCACGACGCAGGAGTAACCAGAGAAACCCTAGGATGTATTTGACACATAAATGGGTATAGATGACTAACCGGTTCTCCTTCATCGTTGGAGTCATCGTCGGAGTCGTCGCTGAAGTCGTCGCCCGAGTTGTCACCGGAGTCGGTGTGGACCTCCGGCTCCGGCTGTGGAAGCACGACGCCATCGACGACATCAGGGTGCAGCGATACCTCGCCGGCGGCGACGGCAACCTCTGTCTCCAACTTCACACCGTGCTCCGGTGCTTCCGCAGTGCCGGCGTCAGCACTCCCTGCGATGGGGCGCTTCGGCTGCATCCTCATACACAGACGGCGGTGAGGACTGAGAGCGGCGTCGAGGATGCAGGCGGAGAGAGAGGATTGTGTGTGCGGCAAAGATGGGGGGTGCGGCCGCTCGGGCGTGCAATTAATATGGAGTAATGGGAGAGAGGCGGACGGCGGTCAAACCGCTGGCTCGCCTCCCGATGAGCCTGCGGACTGGGCTGCTGGCATGCCTACCGTCATTTCACACAGCTACCCGCATGCCTCCCGATGACACTGCGCAGCGAGCACGCCTCCCGTCAATTCACACACCTGCACGCACGCCTCCCAGTCTGCCTGCGCGGCGGACTGCTCGCATGCGTCCCGTCAACTCACGCCTGCTCGCACGGCACACGGCTCGCGTGGCGGCACGTATATTGTTTTTCTATTTTGATGATTAATGATGTCGCTTTATTGCTGAACCGAAGCATGGCACGTATCCATTGTTGGTCTAACGCCCACGGTTCGAATAAATAATCCGTTAGCGATATTGGTTCCCAATTATTAATAATATCCCGTTTGTAAGAAGATAAAGATTACATCAAAACTTGTCTCAAATTTGACAATAAAATGTACAATGCCACTGTGTATTGGTGTCCATATGACAACACGATAATTTTCATGAATTTCAAATAAGTTTTGGATGTACTAGATTTTAAAAATCAAGATTCTCAATGTTTGAAATTTCTTGCATGGGGAGTAAACATATGCACCCAGTGAGACACATGTGTTTTTCCAATCCATTTAGGTGCACTGTCACGTGTGCATGTAGCTCAAATTTGTTTTTTGCACATTATACCCCTAGAAAATCAATCAATGTACTAAAACATCTTAAAGATCTTTGGGTTTTTTTTTCAAAATTAAAATGTCCCTCCTTTGGTAGCATATGTTCACCGCAGGAAAATTTAACACGCATCGTAGTTGCGGTGGATGCGCGGTGTGTGTGTGTGCGCGCGCGCGCGTCACGGGGGGGTGTGGCTGGCAGTACACTACGAGTCATGAGCCACCGTGTGGGTTGGCCATTTTGTGAGGCAGGTGCCCCATCAGAATCGTGAATTCGTTATTTAAAACATTACACAACCCTTTCATACATACATGTTTTGGCCACATGCAGTCGATGGTTGTCCTACACGACACCTCACTCGCGTGTGACGCTTTCTGTGGGCCCGCGAGGTCGTCGTACATCACTTTGACCAAAAGCCGGCAGAGAGGTTAATTTGACCAGCCAGGTAGAATCTTTTTTGTTTGTGTTATGGTGGGATTATATAGTATGCATCGAAGAGGTGGGAGGGGACTAGCATATATACTACGTACGCGTCCGTGCTCAGTGTCGGGACTTTTCGGTTTCCGAGGCACGTGCCACATCAAAGTTGTGCATTGGCTATTCAAACATCACACAACACCCCTTTGGGCCACATGCTTGCAGGCGGTGGTTATGCTAGGACACTCACGTGTGACGCTTCCATCTGCGGGCCCGCGAGGTCATCGTCGATGCATGCATCACTTTGACCTACATCGGGAGAGGTTAATTAATTTCACCATCAAGGAGGATTCTTTTTGGGTTGTATTACGGGAGGAGCATATAGTATGCGTCGAATAGAGGGAAGGGGACCAGCATATGTACAACGCTTCATGAACCACGCTCTGTGTGGGGACTTTACGGTTTTCGAGGCATGCATGTGCCACATCAAAGTTGTGCATTTTGGGTATTCAACATATGTTTGGCCCACATGCAAAGCAATGGTGGTTGTCCTCTCGCACCCACTCACGTGGTTATCAGCGATATCGATGCTTTCCATCTGTGGGCCCGCTTGGTCCATCACTACTTTTCCTGACAACGAGAGAGGTTAATTTGACCTAGGAGGGGATTATTTTTTTGTTTGTATTATGGTATATAGGTCATGCTCTGGGATGACATGATACAGTTTGAGCACACATGCATGTGTACGCATGAATCCCTCCCATCGAGTCGAAGTGGCCAGTACCACGACACGTCATGAACCGATCTCGCTCTGTGTGGGGACTGTATGATTTTCGACGCATGCGCCACATCAATGTTGTGAATGATATTCAAACATGCATGCATGCATCACCTCCATACATACATATGCATGTAGTGGTTGTCTTCGAATGGTACACTCCCTCGCGTGGTTATGGGCGACAAGCCTATATATTCGTGGGCCCGCGTGGACATCCATGATCACTTAACCAACAACAAGATAGGTTACCATGGCAGATTCTTCCTTTGGTTCGTGTTATCGTAGTAGGTCATGGTGAGATTCAGACCTAATTAAGTTTGAGCACATACTATGCATGCATGAATCCCCGTCATCGGCTCGAAGTGTGGTGTGACATACAAATGCATCGTCAACTAACCCTCGCTCCGTGTGGGGATTTCTGGTTCCAAAGCACGGTGCCACATCAATGTTGTTCCATTGTGTATTCAAACATTAACACCTCCATACATATGTTTGGGCCACACACAGGCAGTGGTTGTCTTCGGGGACTAGCTACTTGCGTGATTATTGGCGAGCTAGCCCATCTCTGGGGTCGCATGGACGGCCATCACTTTGACCAACAACAAGAGAGAGATTGTACACCCAAGGTGGATTGTTCTTGGTTCGTTTTACGATACATCTTGCTGAGATGCCCTCTCCCACCGACTGAAAGTGTGTGTGTGCGTGTGTGTGTGTGTGTGTGCATGATGGGGGGCGGGACTGCTACTTTGCACTTTGCTAGGTGAACCTCCGTGGGGGCGGGCATGCGTTCATAGCTTAGGATTCCCGTCCTGCCGACACGAGGGGGGCCAAGCAATACCGTGCGCTTTGCGAGATAGGTGCCACATCGAAGTTGCATTTGGTATTTGAACATCAAACCATCCTTTTCATACGTATATTTGGTCGACATGCAAGTGTGTTCGTGTTCTGACCCTTTCCCGCGTCATTTTCGCCAAATTTATGAACATTAGACAAGTCGGATGATGCAACAGACACGGTTCACTCACACTAACCGTGTGCCACACCGGTGCCCCTGTCACGCACATCAGTACAATACATTGGGCTCCACGACGCTTCCCCTCTCAAAAATATCTACCTGCCTGCAGGTTTTTCTGTTTGATAACACACGGTTATTATGTTTCGACCGTGTGTGATGTTTGTTGTTCCCGCTCCTTCCTGCATCCCTCAAAAATATCTGCCCGGCTCGAGGGTTTTTCAGTTTCATAACACACGGTTGTTATTTGTGGACCGTGTGCGATGCACCATCATCCAAATTTTTAATAGCCCCAGCATTTCACTCCCGCGTTTGACTCCTGCATAGTAAAATTTTCAGTAGCCACGTCATTTCCTCAAACACACCCCCCCCCTCCACACACACACACCCCAAAACCTCCTCGGGCGCGCGCGCGCAAACCCCTCCCCCCCACCACAACCCCTCCCTCGCTCGAAACCCTAGCAAAGGTCGCCGCCGCCGCCGCAAGGCCTCCTTTGTCAACATCTGCCGGTTTGCCCGTGCAGCTTACCCACCGATCTCCATACCCAGGCCGCCCTGAGTTTCTTAGATGACGCCTGCCAAACGCCCCCTTTCTCACAGATCCCCATCCCCATTCCCCACTCCAGAACATCGCAGCCTAAGACCGGCTGCGCTTCCCGTGGAGCTCGAGGAGCGACTGGCCCAAAAGAGGTGTATCGCGGCCTCTTCGCCCGACATCGCCGAAGTGTCCGCCGAGGAAGCTGACGACCATTACTGGCCGTAGGCACTCAATCAGCGGGCTAGAGTATGCGGGTATGTCGCGGACGCCGGCTACGACATCGAGGTCGTCGATAGCGACGGCCTGACGCGGGCTATGTCACAGGTTAAGTGGCCCACCCCCAACCCCTCGGGTTCAACCGCCGTCGATCTCATCCATGGCCCCGCCGCTGATCTCCTCTGGCTCGCTGTCAAGAATTTGCCATCCTACATCGCCATCGAGCCCCTTTGGTCATTTCTAAAGGACATGTTCTGCGACGCTGGCTTCGGATCCACAGCGTCCAAGTCAGACCTCATCGACGGCGACCACGAGGAGGGCACCCTCTCCGGCTCTTCCAAGGGGAAAGAGCCCATCTGCGACATCAAGGAGGGCACCCTATAGCCGTGCTCTTCCAAGGGGAAGGAGCCCATCCGCGACAACATGGAGCGCTCCTAGGGTCCATGCTCTTCCCACGGGAATGAGCCCATCTGTAAAAAGTGAGGAAACCCATGATTTGTTTTGTCGTGCCTCTTCACAGGGGGGAACCTATGATTTGTTTTATCGAGTCCCTTTTGTAGTGTAGTGAGAATATGTCCAGTTTTAATTGCTATATTTGGTTGTTTGCAGTATGCCTTGTTTATTTCAGTTGTTCACAATGTGATGCTCCATATGTGCAACTATTTACTGTGCAGTACATTTTTATCAATACCAGTTTTAAACATGCCGATAGGAATGCATATATTTGCTTGTTGTTAAGCCTGTTATAGCTAGCATATGCCTATTTTAAAGTTTTTTGGCTGTTCGGTTGTTTGTAGTTAGCATATGTCCAGTTTCAAATGATATCTTTGGTTGTTCGTAGTATGCCTTGTTTATTCTAGTTATTCACAACGTGATGTTCTATATGTGCAAGTATGAACTGTGAAGTTTAATTTCATCAATACCAGTTTCAACAATACCACTATGAATGACTACATTTGGTTGCTACATGTTGTAGTTAACACGCCTTTCCATTTTTATTTAACAATAACCGGTGTACTTAGACCGGCACAATACCAGTTTGAATGACTATGTTTTCTTGTTGTTAAATGTTAGGCCTGTTGCAGTTAACACACCTTTCCACTTGTTTTGCTTTACTAGCGTGCTTAAACCTGCACACTGAAGCTATCTTTTGAAGATTATTTTGTCTGCCATGGATATATTTGGTTGATGTTTAGCCTGCTGTGCTTAACATGCCTCTCGATGTACTTACACAGGAAAATTTTGGGAACGACTGCTGTTTTTCATTGAGGTTAGTTTCATCCCGTGGCTTATATATACTCACTGTTCAGGATATCGGTAGCTGGTACCATATAGGCCGGGGGCTGATAAGGGACTAATCGGTGAATCGGACTTTTAACTGAATATATCTGTAACCCATTTATCGTTAGGTTAACTAGGGCCATATGTAATATATCTGAGGCTACATAGCAACATGCACTGTACTGAATGTCTAAATATGCAATCCTAGGCTACATAGCAACAAGGAAGAGTGTTACCTTAATGTTCTGATGAAGTCTAGATATATTTAGAAGAGCAGCAGCAACAACAACAATGGCACAGCCCTGTTTGGATGCTCTAACTTAGCTAGAGGTTAGAGTTAGTTTCTAGCTCATGACTAACCTTGAATTAACACTAGCCAAAGAGGTGTTTGGATGACAGGGTTAGATTGACAATAAATGCACTAGGAGAACTAGCTCCAAATAGCACCTCTTGGGTGGGATAGTTTTTTTGGGTGGGTTAGATGCAACTAGCTCAAACTAGCCCTCATGTTTGGATATACTTTAGGGCTATTTGAGCCCAAACTAGCTCAAACTAACTCTAACCCATGGATACAGCAGCAGTTAATCAGCCGATAATTTGTAAGAATGCAATAAACTCCCTGCGTCCCATAATATAAGATGTTAATTCATCTAATATGTGAGTATATTGGATGTTATAAGATATTATATATAATGGGACCGAGGGAGTGTTGTACTACATCATTGTGCAATTGCTGTTTTGCTTCTAATATTAACTTGGTGCTTTTAGGTACATATGTCATTGGTAAAGATCCACGCTTCGGCCCTTTCTGCGTATGGGGCAATGAGATATTGATGAACCAGCATCAAGTGAGGAAGCTGATAAAGATTGTTAGTAAAATGGGTCAAAAGATGGCAATTAAACTATTTGTTTACACGTTATCCAAGACAACAGCGAACTGCAGGATGGTAAGTAAGAACTCTGCAGCCTTCTTTTTACTGCCCATAATGAGTTGTGTTAGATGACAATGTCTGAATCTTTTTTCCTTTACAGTGGTTCCCAAAGCAGTTTACTCAAGGTTACCTCTCAAACTACATGATTGGTGGGCATGCAAAGGTTAAAGTATTTCTACCAGAACATGATGATTATCTAGATGTGTTCATGAAGACAGTGAAGGATGGGCGGTCGGCCATCACAAGGGGTTGGACTAGAGTCGTGAGTGCCTTCTGCATGGAGGAGGGCACAATATGGGCATTCCGCTTCACCTTGTTCAGCAACCAGAATGTATTTCGCCTCTTTCTTTACCGTCTTTAATAGTACAAGTATACAACTGTGGTTCATCATTCTTGAACATATGTACCTGTGAATCAAATAATGCATTGGTTTTTGAACCTGATGGATATGAATAAAGCTATAGCATACTTTCAAATTCAAATCCGGTACAATTTGAAATAGAAATTACGCTCTGCAGGTCGTTACGACGCACACGGTCGGTAAAACACAAACGTTTGTGATATAAACCATACTCCGACATGGTTCATAGAGAGGAAACGTGTGCGAGCATGCACACAGTTGTTGTTTGCAAACCGTGTGTGATGTCAGACAATATCACAAACGGTGCGGGCAAACTAAACGTTTGTGATAGTTGCCTTATCGTACACGATTTGCAACCATGAACTATTTCTGATGTGGTACGCATTGTAAACATCACACCACAGAATAGCGTGTGCGATAGTTATCATGTACGACGATGTTACGATGGTCTGACGTTTCGTAATCCTATCTGATACTCATACGACGATTAGCTAATCTTCTAAATTAGTTATCACACACAGTTCGGGAAAAGTGAATGTGTGTGATTGTCTGCTTATCATACTCATTCTATAATCGTGAGCCGTTTGTGATGGGCCGCGCATCGTAAATGTAGCACCACAGAATACCGACTGCGATGGCAATGCGAGCACAAACGAGTAGGGACAACTGTATGCATCAAGGCTCCCTATCCCCGACGGTTTCTCGGTCGTGTGGGAAGGACCCCCCTATCGCAGTCACTCACTTGGCGACGGTTCAGAATGCTGTCGTGGAAAGGGGTTAAAAACTGTTTGTATAGCACCTCGTTGTAACAATGTATTGATCATCCTCGCACCAAGCACACTGACATTCGGTATCACTTCTTGAGAGACCATGTGCAAAAGGGTGACATTGATATTGCTCATGTTGGTACGGATATGCAACTTGCTGACATTTTTACCAAACTATTGGATGAATCAAGGTTTTGTCAACTTAGGCGTGAACTTGGTATCTTGGAGCTTGATAGCATTATGTGAAATCATGTCCACGTGCATACAATTACTTCATGGCTTGTCTAGATGTAGGCATGTGTTTAGGGGGAGACATTCAACTCATGAGTTCTCTCACCCTATATGATGCATAAACAAACCAAACACTCTCAAAGTTACTATGTTTCACTTTTGTGACCTAGTACTTTAAATGATGGAGTGGTGATGTTGGGCTCAAGGTTAAAATCTTCGCAGTGCCAAGTCACATATACTCAAACATGGTGGATCCGTCCACCGCCCTCTCTTCGAGAGGTTGGACCTTCTTCATCTCTCATGGTGTCTTGTCCGATTTTTTCTCTCGGGTTGATTTTCCCGTTTTGCAAAGTGAGTGTTGTCGATCGTTCTGACCATAGCTCAGGTTCTACCTAAGCCTCTCTCATCTCGAAACCCTCTGATATTTTTCTTGGTTCACAAGCTTCATCCAACCACATATATGTTGATTGGTTTGTGGTGGTCCTGGGAGCTTTCGGACCCCCTCCCTCTAGTTCTCGGGATTTCAGAGAGACCGTGTTCTCTTTGGATATCCTGGAACTTCCGGGGTGCGGCCCGGAACTTCCGGCCGCCGGAACTTCTGGCCTTGCCCTGAACTTCCGGGCGCTGCGGGTTTGGGGCACTTAATGGTGGGCAGGGGATGCAAAAGGGGTATTCCCCCATCTGTTCCTCTGCCCCTCACTCTGCCTCTCTCCCTGCGGCGCCCCCTCTCCCATCGACGACTTCTGGGTGAGCTACCGGACTCCGGAACCTCCGGCCTTCCTCCCCTTCATCGTGTTCGGAGGGCATCTTGTGTGTTCTCTGCCATGTCCATGGAGGAAGGTAACCTAAGCGATTTCTCTACCTTCTCTCTGGATTCTCTCCTAGGGATTGTAGTTCAAGCTTATGGTATTAGGAAAAACACAAACACCCAATCTCCAGTACTACATCCACGTTAGATCTGCAGTACTCCCTTTCATTTCATATCCATTGTACGATATATGCTTGTCCTCTCCTTACATCCGGAAGGAGTCCTGCGACCATGCTGGTACCCGGAACTTCCGGGCAGGCCAGAACTTCCGGCCTCGCTAGGGTTTTCACGTCTGAGCCAGGGCCGGTACTTCCGTCGGCCAGAACTTCTGGTCCCCCCGGAACTTCCGGCCGCCGGAACTTCCGGCCTAAGCAGAGTCCTGTCATATTTTTGCATAATGAGATTCTTTGATTTCTTTTTTGAAGCTTGTGCACTTATTCTATCCCCATGCTATTTCTCTCATCTCTTTCAGCAGGAGGGTCTAGCTCGCGTGCTCATCCATCAAAAGTGTATGAACGGAAAACCAAAGAACGGGTCAAGAAGACAAGGGTTGTTGTGTTAGGGCGTGAGAACATGTTTGACTGCCATCCTGAGGAAGATGCTGAGGCTGAAGACAATGCCTCTCCTCCTGCTGCTCCTGTACACTCCAAGAAGCGGAAGACTGCTTCCAAGAAGGCCAAGCCAGCAAATGTTCAACCTCCTCCACCTGAGCCGGGCACAATGAGGGAGATGCCAGCACCTGAGTGGATTGCTCTTCGCTGAGTCAATCCTTATAGCCACGAACATGACAACGTGGCTGACCCCAAGTTTTGGACACTATTCCAGCAACGCAACTTTGAGATGTTCAATCAGTTTGTCAACAAGTGTGTCATTTAGAAGTGTATCAACATTGCTCATTTTGACAAGACTCCCACCAATTCTGCTTACTTTAGTGGGATACAGACCATGTGTGTTAAGCTCAACCTCCTTCCGCTCATGCGTTTTCAACATGATGTGTCTCCACCTCTTGTGGCTCAGTTCTATGCCACTGTGCATTTTGGGACTGATATGCAGCACACTCTTACTTGGATGAGTGGTGCGGAGAAGTGCTCTGTCCCGTTCTCCGTGCTGGCTAGTCTCTTGGGATATGAGTATACTGACACTACTGTTGACCGTGGCTCCAAGATCCATGACAAAGGGGTCTATCAGGCTCTTCACTTGGCTGATTTATATCCTCCTACCGGAAAGGTTGGCTCTGTTGGTGATCTTCTGCCCTTCTATGATATCATGCACCGGATATTTCGAGAAATTCTTGCAGTCAAAGTGGGTGACAAAAACAAGATTCGTGGCCACCTCATCAACCTTCTTCACTACACTTGTCACAACTTCGAGCAGGGCCCCATTGATGTGATGGATTTTATGTGGCATGAAATGTACAGTGTGGTGATGAACCGCAAGGTTCCGATCTATGCTCCCTATATTACTGAAGGAAATATGCCCTAGAGGCAATAATAAAGTTATTATTTATTTCCTTATTTCATGATAAATGTTTATTATTCATGCTAGAATTGTATTAACCGGAAACATAATACATGTGTGAATACATAGACAAACAGAGTGTCACTAGTATGCCTCTACTTGACTAGCTCGTTAATTAAAGATGGTTATGTTTCCTAACCATAGACATGAGTTGTCATTTGATTAACGGGATCACATCATTAGGAGAATGATATGATTGACTTGACCCATTCCGTTAGCTTAACACTTGATCGTTTAGTATGTTGCTATTGCTTTCTTCATGACTTATACATGTTCCTATGACTATGAGATTATGCAACTCCCGTTTACCGGAGGAACACTTTGTGTGCTACCAAACGTCACAACGTAAATGGGTGATTATAAAGGTGCTCTACAGGTGTCTCCGAAGGTACTTGTTGAGTTGGCGTATATCGAGATTAGGATTTGTCACTCCGATTGTCGGAGAGGTATCTCTGGGCCCACTCGGTAATACACATCACTATAAGCCTTGCAAGCATTGTAACTAATGAGTTAGTTGCGGAATGATGTATTACGGAACGAGTAAAGAGACTTGCCGGTAACGAGATTGAACTAGGTATTGAGATACCGACGATCGAATCTCGGGCAAGTAACATACCGATGACAAAGGGAACAACGTATGTTGTTATGCGGTTTGACCGATAAAGATCTTCGTAGAATATGTGGGAGCCAATATGAACATCCAGGTTCCGCTATTGGTTATTGACCGGAAACGTGTCTAGGTCATGTATACATAGTTCTCGAACCCGTAGGGTCCGCACGCTTAACGTTCGGTGACGATCAGTATTATGAGTTTATGTGTTTTGATGTACCGAAGGTAGTTCGGAGTCCCGGATGAGATCGGAGACATGACGAGGAGTCTCGAAATGGTCGAGACGTAAAGATCGATATATTGGACGACTATATTCGGACTTCGGAAAGGTTCCGAGTGATTCGGGTATTTTTCGGAGTACCGGAGAGTTACGGAATTCGCCGGGGAGTATATGGGCCTTATTGGGCTTTAGGGGAAAGAGAGAGGGGAGGCTGCGCGCCCCCCCAAGGCTTAGTCCGAATTGGACTAGGGGGAGGGGCGGCGCCCCCTCCTTCCTTCTCTTCTCTTTTCCCTTTCCTTCTCTCCTACTCCTACTACATGGAAGGGGGGGAATCCTACTCCCGGTGGGAGTAGGACTCCCCAGGGCGCGCCATAGAGAGGGCCGGCCCCTCCCCTCCTCCACTCCTTTATATACGTGGCCAGGGGCACCCCATAGACACACAAGTTGATCATTGATCTCTCTTAGCCGTGTGCGGTGCCCCCCTCCACCATAATCCACCTCGGTCATATCGTAGCGGTGCTTAGGCGAAGCCCTGCGTCGGTAGCATCATCATCACCGTCATCACGCCGTCGTGCTGACGGAACTCTCCCTCGAAGCTCTGCTGGATCGGAGTTCGTGGGACGTCATCGAGCTGAACGTGTGCTGAACTCGGAGGTGCCGTGCATTCGGTACTTGGATTGGTCGGATCGTGAAGACGTACGACTACATCAACCGCGTTGTCATAACGCTTCCGCTTTCGGTCTACGAGGGTACGTGGACACACTCTCCCCTCTCGTTGCTATGCATCACCATGATCCTGCGTGTGCGTAGGAAATTTTTGAAATTACTACGTTCCCCAACAGTGGCATCCGAGCCAGGTTTTATGCGTAGATGTTATATGCAGGAGTAGAACACAAGTGAGTTGTGGACGATACAAGTCATACTGCTTACCAGCATGTCACACTTTGGTTCGGCGGTATTGTTGGATGAAGCGGCCCGGACCGACATTACGCGTACGCTTACGCGAGACTGGTTTTACCGCCGTGCTTTGCACACAGGTGACTAGCGGGTGTCAGTTTCTCCAACTTTAGTTGAACCGAGTGTGGCTATGCCCGGTCCTTGTGATGGTTAAAACAACACTAACTTGACGAACTATCGTTGTGGTTTTGATGCGTAGGTAAGAACGGTTCTTGCTCAGCCCGTAGCAGCCACGTAAAACTTGCGACAACAAAGTAGAGGACGTCTAACTTGTTTTTGCAGGGCATGTTGTGATGTGATATGGTCAAGACATGATGCTATATTTTATTGTATGAGATGATCATGTTTTGTAACTGAGTTATCGGCAACTGGCAGGAGCCATATGGTTGTCGCTTTATTGTATGCAATGCAATCGCCCTGTAATTGCTTTACTTTATCACTAAGCGGTAGCGATAGTCGTAGAAGCAATAGTTGGCGAGACGACAACGATGCTACGATGGAGATCAAGGTGTCGCGCCAGTAACAATGGTGATCATGACGGTGCTTCGGAGATGGAGATCACAAGCACAAAGATGATGATGGCCATATCATATCACTTATATTGATTGCATGTGATGTTTATCCTTTATGCATCTTATTTTGATTTGTTTGACGGTAGCATTATAAGATGATCTCTCACTAAATTTCAAGGTAAAAGTGTTCTCCCTGAGTATGCACCATTGCCAAAGTTCGTCGTGCCGAGACACCACGTGATGATCGGGTGTGATAAGCTCAACGTTCATCTACAACGGGTGCAAGCCAGTTTTTGCACACGCAGAATACTCGGGTTAAACTTGACGAGCCTAGCATATGCAGATATGGCCTCGGAACACTGAGACCGAAAGGTCGAGCGTGAATCATATAGTAGATATGATCAACATAGTGATGTTCACCATTGAAAACTACTCCATTTCACGTGATGATCGGTTATGGTTTAGTTGATTTGGATCACGTGATCACTTAGATGATTAGAGAGATGTCTATCTAAGTGGGAGTTCTTAAGTAATATGATTAATTGAACTTAAATTTATCATGAACTTAGTACCTGATAGTTTTTTGCTTGTCTATGTTGTTGTAGATCAATAGCTCGCGTTTAGCTCCTCTGTTTTATTTTTGATATGTTCCTAGAGAAAACTAAATTGAAAGATGTTAGTAGCAATGATACGGATTGGATCCGTGATCTGAGGATTATCCTCATTGCTGCACAGAAGAATTATGTCCTTGATGCACCGCTATGTGACGGACCTATTGCAGGAGCATAGGCAGACGTTATGAACGTTTGACAAAGCTCGGTATGATAACTACTTGATAGTTTAGTGCACCATGCTTTACGGCTTAGAACCGGGACTTCAAAATTGTTTTGAATGCCACAGAGCATATAAGATGTTCCAAGAGTTGAAATTGGTATTTCATACTCATGCCCGTGTCGAAAGGTATTAGACCTTTGACAAGTACTTTGCCTACAAGATGGAGGAGAATAGCTCAGCTAGTGAGCATGTGCTCAGAATGTCTGAGTACTACAATCACTTGAATCAAGTGGGAGTTAATCTTCCAGATAAGATAGTGATTGACAGAGTTCTCTAGTCACTATCACCAAGTTACTTGAACTTCGTGATGAACTATAATATGCAAGGGATAACGGAAATGATTCCCAAGCTCTTCGTGATGCTAAAATCGACGAAGGTAGAAATCAAGAAAAGCATCAAGTGTTGATGGTTGACAAGACCACTAGTTTCAAGAAAAGGGCAAAGGGAAGAAGGGGAACTTTAAGAAGAACGGCAAGCAAGTTGCTGCTCAAGTGAAGAAGCCCAAGTCTGGACCTAAGCCTGAGACTAAAGTGCTTTTACTGCAAAGGGACTGGTAACTGGAAGTGGAACTGCCCCTAGATACTTGGCGGATAAGAAGGATGGCAAAGTGAACAAAGGTATATTGGATATACATGTTATTGATGTGTACTTTACTAGTGTTTATAGCAACCCCTCGGCATTTGATACTAGTTCAGTTGCTAAGAGTAGTAACTCGAAACGGGAGTTGCAGAATGAACAGAAACTAGTTAAGGGCGGGGTGACGATGTGTGTTGGAAATAGTTCCAAGATTGATATGATCATCATCGCACACTCCCTATACTTTCGGGATTAGTGTTGAACCTAAATAAGTGTTATTTGGTGTTTGCGTTGAGCATGAATATGATTTGATCATGTTTATTGCAATACGGTTATTCATTTAAGTTAGAGAATAATTGTTGTTCTGTTTACATGAATAAAACCTTCTATGGTCATACACCCAATGAAAATGGTTTGTTAGATCTCGATCGTAGTGATACACATATTCATAATATTGAAGCCAAAAGATGCAAAGTTAATAATGATAGTGCACCTTGTTTGTGGCACTGCCGTTTAGGTCATATTGGTGTAAAGCACATGAAGAAACTCCATGCTGATGGGATTTTGGAATCACTTGATTATGAATCACTTGATACTTGCGAACCATGCCTCATGGGCAAGATGACTAAAACGCCGTTCTCCGGAAGAATGGAGCGAGCAACAGATTTGTTGGAAATCATACATATTGATGTATGTGCTCCAATGAATATTGAGGCTCGCAGCGGGTATCGTTATTTTCTCACCTTCACAGATGATTTGAGCAGATATGGGTATATCTACTTGATGAAACATAAGTTTGAAACAATTGAAAAAAATTCAGAGTGAAGTGGAAAATCATCGTAACAAGAAAATAAAGTATCTACGATTTGATCATGGAGGAGAATATTTGAGTTACGAGTTTGGTCTTCATTTGAAACAATGCGGAATAGTTTCGCAACTCACGCCACCTGGAACACCACAGCGTAATGGTGTGTCCGAACATCGTCACCGTACTTTATTAGATATGGTGCAATCTATGATGTCTCTTACTGATTTACCACTATCGTTTTGGGGTTATGCATTAGAGACAGCTGCATTCACGTTAAATAGGGCACCATCTAAATCCGTTGAGATGACACCGTATGAACTGTGGTTTGGCAAGAAACCAAAGTTGTCGTTTCTGAAAGTTTGGGGTTGCGATACTTATGTGAAAAAGTTTCATCCTAATAAGCTCAAACCCAAATCGGAGAAATGTATCTTCATAGGATACCCAAAGGAGACAGTTGGGTACACCTTCTATCACAGATCCGAAGGCAAGACATTCGTTGCTAAGAATGGACCCTTTCTAGAGAAGGAGTTTCTCTCGAAAGAAGTGAGCGGGAGAAAAGTAGAACTTGATGAGGTAACTGTACCTGCTCCCTTATTGGAAAGTAAGTTCATCACAGAAATCTGTTCCTGTGACTCCTACACCAATTAGTGAGGAAGCTAAAGATGATGATCATGTAACTTTAGATCAAGTTACTACCAAACCTCGTAGGTCAACCAGAGTAAGATCCGCACCAGAGTGGTACGGTAATCCTGTTCTGGAGGTCATGTTACTTGACCATGACGAACCTACGAACTATGAGGAAGCGATGATGAGCCCAGATTCCGCAAAATGGCTTGAGGCCATGAAATCTGAGATGGGATCCATGTATGAGAACAAAGTATGGACTTTGATTGACTTGCCCGATGATTGGTGAGCCATTGAGATTAAATGGATCTTCAAGAGGAAGACGGACGCTGATAGTAGTGTTACTATCTACAAAGCTAGAATTGTCACAAAAAGGTTTTCGACAAGTTCAAGGTGTTGACTACGATGAGAGTTTCTCACTCGTATCTATGCTTAAGTCTGTCCGAATCATGTTAGCAATTGCCGCATTTTATGAAATCTGGCAAATGGATAAACAAAACTGCATTCCTTAATGGATTTATTAAAGAAGAGTTGTATATGATGCAACAAGAAGGTTTTGTCAATCCTAAAGGTGCTAACAAAATATGCAAGCTCCAGCGATCTATCTATGGACTGGTGCAAGCATCTCGGAGTTGGAATATACGCTTTGATAAATTGATCAAAGCATATAGTTTTATACAAACTTGCGGTGAAGCCTGTATTTACAAGAAAGTGAGTGGGAGCACTACAACATTTCTGATAAGTATATGTGAATGACATATTGTTGATCGGAAATAATGTAGAATTATTCTGCAAAGCATAAAGGAGTGTTTGAAAGGAGTTTTTCAAAGAAAGACCTCGGTGAAGCTGCTTACATATTGAGCATCAAGATCTATAGAGATAGATCAAGACGCTTGATAAGTTTTTTCAATGAGTACATACCTTGACAAGATTTTGAAGTAGTTTAAAATGGAACAGTCAAAGAAAGAGTTCTTGCCTGTGTTACAAGGTGTGAAATTGAGTAAGACTCAAAGCCCGACCACGGCAGAAGATAGAAAGAGAATGAAAGTCATTCCCTATGCCTCAGCCATAGGTTCTATAAAGTATGCCATGCTGTGTACCAGATCTATTGTATACCCTACACTGATTTTGGCAAGGGAGTACAATAGTGATCTAGGAGTAGATCACTGAACAGCGGTCAAAATTATCCTTAGTGGAATAAGGATATGTTTCTCGATTATGGAGGTGACAAAAGGTTTGTCGTAAAGGGTTACGTCGATACAAGTTTTGGCACAGATCCAGATGACTCTAAGTCTTAATCTGGATACATATTGAAAGTGGGAGCAATTAGCTAAAGTAGCTCCGTGCAGAGCATTGTAGACATAGAAATTTGCAAAATACATACGGATCTGAATATGGCAGACCCGTTGACTAAACTTCTCTCACAAGCAAAACATGATCACACCTTAATACTCTTTGGGTGTTAATCACATAGCGATGTGAACTAGATTATTGACTCTAGTAAACCTTTTGGGTGTTGGTCACATGACGATGTGAACTGTGGGTGTTAATCACATGGTGATGTGAACTATTGATGTTAAATCACATGGCGATGTGATCTAGATTATTGACTCTAGTGCAAGTGGGAGACTGAAGGAAATATGCCCTAGAGGCAATAATAAAGTTATTATTTATTTCCATATTTCATGATAAATGTTTATTATTCATGCTAGAATTGTATTAACCGGAAACATAATACATGTGTGAATACATAGACAAATAGAGTGTCACTAGTATGCCTCTACTTGACTAGCTCGTTAATTAAAGATGGTTATGTTTCCTAACCATAGACATGAGTTGTCATTTGATTAACGGGATCACATCATTAGGAGAATGATATGATTGACTTGACCCATTCCGTTAGCTTAGCACTTGATCGTTTAGTATGTTGCTATTGCTTTCTTCATGACTTATACATGTTCCTATGACTATGACATTATGCAACTCCCGTTTACCGGAGGAACACTTTGTGTGCTACCAAACGTCACAACGTAAATGGGTGATTATAAAGGTGCTCTACAGATGTCTCCGAAGGTACTTGTTGAGTTGGCGTATATCAAGATTAGGATTTGTCACTCCGATTGTCGGAGAGGTATCTCTGGGCCCACTCGGTAATACACATCACTATAAGCCTTGCAAGCATTGTAACTAATGAGTTAGTTGCGGAATGATGTATTACGGAACGAGTAATGAGACTTGCCGGTAACGAGATTGAACTAGGTATTGAGATACCGGCGATCAAATCTCGGGCAAGTAACATACCGATGACAAAGGTAACAACGTATGTTGTTATGCGGTTTGACCGATAAAGATCTTCGTAGAATATGTGGGAGCCAATATGAGCATCCAGGTTCCGCTATTGATTATTGACCGGAAACGTGTCTCGGTCATGTCTACATAGTTCTCGAACCCGTAGGGTCCGCACGCTTAACGTTCGGTGACGATCGGTATTATGAGTTTATGTGTTTTGATGTACCGAAGGTAGTTTGGAGTCCCGGATGAGATCGGAGACATGACGAGGAGTCTCGAAATGGTCGAGACGTAAAGATCGATATATTGGACGACTATATTCGGACTTCGGAAAGGTTCCGAGTGATTCGGGTATTTTTCGGAGTACCAGAGAGTTACGGGAATTCGCCGGGGAGTATATGGGCCTTATTGGGCTTTAGGGGAAAGAGAGAGGGGAGGCTGCGCGCCCCCCCAAGGCTTAGTCCGAATTGGACTAGGGGGAGGGGCGGCGCCCCCTCCTTCCTTCTCTTCTCTTTTCCCTTTCCTTCTCTCCTACTCCTACTACATGGAAGGGGGGGAATCCTACTCCCGGTGGGAGTAGGACTCCCCAGGGCGCGCCATAGAGAGGGCCGGCCCCTCCCCTCCTCCACTCCTTTATATACGTGGCCAGGGGGCACCCCATAGACACACAAGTTGATCATTGATCTCTCTTAGCCGTGTGCGGTGCCCCCCTCCACCATAATCCACCTCGGTCATATCGTAGCGATGCTTAGGCGAAGCCCTGCGTCGGTAGCATCATCATCACCGTCATCACGCCGTCGTGCTGACGGAACTCTCCCTCGAAGCTCTGCTGGATTGGAGTTCGTGGGACGTCATCGAGCTGAACGTGTGCTGAACTCGGAGGTGCCGTGCATTTGGTACTTGGATCGGTTGGATCGTGAAGACGTACGACTACATCAACCGCGTTGTCATAACGCTTCCGCTTTCAGTCTACGAGGGTACGTGGACACACTCTCCCCTCTCGTTGCTATGCATCACCATGATCCTGCGTGTGCGTAGGAAATTTTTGAAATTACTACGTTCCCCAACAATTACTGCCTTGATTGCTGAGATTGCTCCTGACGCATTTGCTGGTCGGCATTTGACTATTCACTCCAGTGTTAACTTGTTGGTTAAGAAGGGCAAGGCAACTGTTAATGAGGGTGATGATGATGAGGAAGAAGAGTTTCATGCTGGATATCCACATCACTTTGAACTTTGCTCTCGCTCTCATGCTTTTCGTCGTGGGGAGCCTAGTGACTCCGGGTCAAGGAGGAGCAACAAACTTTGGCGTCTTCTCAAGAACATGTTTTGTCTGCAGCAAGATATGCACAAGAAGCAGTGGGAGGAGCACAAGTCTAGGAAGGAGGGCATGAAGGCTCTTAAGGATGGTATGCGTGCATCTGGTATGACCCTTGCTCACAGTTCTGAGTCTAATGTGACTCTGTTTGATACATACCAGTCCAAGTTTGCTCGGTTTGATGTCGAAGCTGGAGATGAAGCCTCTTCTCACCGCCCTCACGGCCCAGTGTCTCCTGGAGAGTTGTTTGAAGACTCCTCTGCGTCCCTTTCCTAGGGGTTGTCTGTTGCAACCTTCATTTTTCCTTTTTGCCAGCTTGATGACAACAGGGGGAGATGTTGTGTTGCTTGATAGCCTTATCGTTCTCATTTTATCATTTGCCTATTTTATGTTGCTTGGTGAACCTTTGGACCTTTGCTCTTATTTGCTCCTATTTGAATCTTAGCTTGTTATTCGAACCTTTTATGTTTCATTAACTATCTATCTATGTGTGAGCATTTTATGGGATACAAGGTGTTACATGGCATATTCTATATTCTCATCTCATACTGTGAGCGACATCTATCATGCAATGATATATCCATATTTGTCTCGTCACTATGAAAAACAAGGTTAGTAAAATGTTCTATGTCGCTATATCCTTCTTGTGTGGGTAAGCACAGTGTGAGGGGGAGCTCTTTCCAACTGTGTCTTTTATATTCAAATGCAACTCTAAAATAAGGCATGGGTTGTGGGGGAGTTTCTACCTTTCACTAAAACTGCTTTATATCATATATACTCTGTGTGACTACCCTCTCAAGCATTGTTGTCATCTATGTCAAAAAGGGGGAGACTGAAAGTGCATTGTTGCACTAAATAGTTTTTGACATCTATGACAACTTCATTTGTGTTTCTAACCACATGCTCTAGTGTAAACAGCACCATTAAAATTGAAGTGAAGCATGGATGGTTATTTCCCCTCTTATCGGAAAAAGGAAAAGCGGAGTGCCATATTGTTTTCTTCTTTCTTGAGTCCCTAGGGCAGCCGCACTATTAAGAGGGGGTGCATCATGAAAACATCTGGGAATCAACTTCACTTCACACATGATCTGAAAAATCTCACAGTGAAATGCTTCTGCTAAGGCCGGAACTTCTGGGACGGCCGGAACTTCTGGGGACCAGAAGGTCCGGGACGGATCCGGGATGCTTCTGGGCCACCCAGAGAAACTGCTCTTTTCTGTGCAAACTCTCTGTGTAGCCCAGAACCTTGCCGGACCCTGGCCGGAACTTCTGTCCCTCGGAACTTCCGGGATGGCCGGAACTTCCGTCCCCTGTTCTAGCAGCTTCCGGGGTACTCCAGAGAAGATGCAAACTCTCTGTGTAGCCCGGAACCTGGCTGGAACTTGGCCGGAACTTCCGGGGCCCGGAACTTCCGGGGCCCGGAACTTCCGGGCGTCTATGGAACGTCCGGGCTTCACAGGAATCTGGCTCCAATGGATGGATTCTGTCCCCACCTATAAATAGTCTTCTTCTTCCCCACGAAGAAGTTGACGACTCCATTTCTCTCACCTCCATTTTCAAACCTCGATTTCTTGGAGATCTCCCTCCTTAGCCACCCAAAGCTCTTGATCTTTTGAGGAGCAAAGGAGAAGTGCCCGATCTACACATTCACCAAAGCGAAAGTTGATTCCCCCTTGTTTTTGTGGTGCATCTTGTTACTCTTGGAGGTTGGAGACTCCTATGTGGTAGGAGTACTCCGGCGAGGAATCGTTCATTGTGATTACCCCCGGAAAGTTTGTGAGGGTTTGGAGACCACCCCAAGGTCTACCACTAGTGGTTGAGAATCGCCTTCGTGGTGATATCTCAAAGAGAGAATAGGGTGAGCCTTCGTGGCGTTGGTGTGCCTTCGTGGTAACATCCACCTCTCTAAACGGTGACGTAGCTTCCCTCCAAGGAAGTGAACATCGGCATACATCCTCGTCTCTCGGAGTTGCGGTTATTTTTAACCCTATCTCCCTACTTGTGGTTACTTGTCTCTTAGCTTTTACTTGTCTTATATTGTGCTTGTATATTCTCTTACTTGTCGAGCTTGGTCACCGTGCTTAGCTCTTTGTATCATCTTTGCAATTATTAGGCTCACCTTCATATTCCGCATTATAGCTGAAAATTGCTAAGTAAGAATTAAAATTTGTAGTTGTACCTATTCACCCCCCCTCTAGGTCCATCTTGATCCTTTCAAGAACAATTCGGAACAACGGCGAGCAACAGAGAACCTCCAAGCAATGCCTCAAAAACCAATGCTCCCAACAGAGAAATGATGACGAGGACGCCGCCATCGCCGATTCGGATCCAAACCTAGATTTTTGCCTAGAGACAACAAACCAAAGAAGAGGGAGTGAGGTGCTGACACACCACAACAACGCCTCCAAGGAAGGGAACAAAACCACGAGTGTCATCACCGTTGGCCCCGACCAAATCTGAACAAGATTTTCATCCGTATCACCGCGCACCTACATCCAAACCCATCGAAATAGGGTAACATCGTCCCTATTGGTTCACATTGCCGTTGCCACAACACCTTGCCATAGAAGCCATCTATGAATAGTAGCACCACCGCAAAAGCGGTCGGCACTACCAAACCGAGCCCACACCTTGCCGCCGGTACCTCCATGGTGCCCAACAGCCTCCGAGATCCGCCGACGCCATGCCTACCCGCAATTAACAAACCAGACCCCACAGGCCACCTAGATCCAGATCGAAAGGATCCAGGGCCCTAGGACACCGTCGCCGAAACCTTGCCACGTCGTCAGAAGCACCACTGGACGAGGAGGGCCGGCGGTGGGGAAAGCTAGGGTTAGAGCATCTAAAAGCTGGACATGGCAGATCCGACCCCCTATACGTCCGTAGATGCGCCCGGGCACGCCCGCGGGCGCATGCGGACAGGCCCTCATATTTCCATCCCGGCATCCACATATCTCAAATCCGGACTCTCAAATCCATGCAAATACATGCACGTCGATCATACAAGCCAAATGTTGCACGTAAATAGGAAATGTTGGTACGAAGCATAGATAGTGTTTACATCAAATTTATTTTAAGTGCCAAACTGAAGCATTGGCTCCTTGGTTGCCATTGTGGGTCCACATGTGCTCCACAAGATCATTGAGTAGTTGCGTGTGCACCTCTGATCTCGAAGATTCTGATGCATCTGCAGAAAGTTCATAAGCTGAGCCACATCTTGATCTTCCGGGATTGCAACTTGTTCTCCAGGTGCTTCAAAATCATGGGTTTGGGCCACACCATCACCCTCATCCTCGACAATCATATTGTGCAGAATAACACAATATGTCATCAGCTGCGACAAAGTTTCTGATTCCCACATCATTGCAGCGCTCCGCACAATTCCCCAACGAGCCTGAAGCACACCAAATGCCCTCTCCACATCCTTCCTAGCCTCTTCCTGCATTGTTGCAAAGTGGCTCTGTTTGTTGCCATGCGGTTCGGATATGGTCTTCACAAACGCCGCCCACTGAGGATAGATACCATCAGCAAGATAGTATCCCATGTTGTACTCTCGGCCGTTGACGGTGTAGTTGCACGGCGGTGATTCCCCATTGCAAAGCCTCCTGAGCACTGGAGATCGTTGAAGCACGTTGATGTCGTTGTGAGATCCCGACATTCCAAAGAAAGAATGCCAAATCCATAAGTCATGTAATGCCACCGCTTCTAGTATGATGGTGACCTATTTAGTGTGACCTTCATACATTCCCCGCAAACCTTTGGGACAGTTCTTCCATTGCCAATGCATGCAATCAATTGATCCAAGTATTCTTGGAAACCCCCTTGCCTCTCCAATAGCCAACAACTTCTCTGTGTCCTGCACATTTGGTTCTCTGAGATACTCAGGTCCAAAAACCTCCACCACGGCGCGGGCAAACTGGCAGTAGTCTTCAAGCACGTACTCTCCCCCATCCTAACCATCTCACCAATGACATCTGCAGCAGTACCAAGTGCAAGCATCCTGAGAGCAACCGTGCACTTCTGCTTGACCGAGAAAGATAGTTGGCCGCTGCAATCCCTTTGAGCTTGAAGTAGTCGTCGTGTGCCTCCATTCCCTCCACAATGCACAAAAACAATGGTTTCCGCATGCGAAAACGGCGACAAAACCATGGATCATCCGGGAAAGTAGGTTTGGGAGCAAAGTAGTCCTTATGCAGTAGCTTTCCTTCGGACACCCTGTCCCAGTTGATCACTCTTCTCCCTTTGATTGAGCCCTTGAAGTTGAGAATATGCTCCACTTGACGGTCAATTTTCTCTTGCATGCTCATGAGCATAATCATGTCCACTTCTTCGTCCGAATCCGATGAGTCGAAGAACTCATCTTGAATAATTTGGTCAAGCTCTGTCGGTCCATACTCCTCATCCGATGAAGCATTGGAATCCATCATTTTCCCTAACAAAATCACAAAAAATCCAGTCGGATAATGTGTCGAACACATCAAGCGCAAGGCGGAGCCAAAGAGTTGCCGGACGTACCACGGTGGCGTCCGGGCCAGTGACAACGTCCCCCGCGGCGAGGACGGGAAAGAGGACTCCTCTTCTGGAGCAGACGGCGGAGAGTCTGGGAATGGCTGCAGAGCAGGCGCGGAGGCGGAGTGCGAGATGGACGGCGCGGAGGAGGAGAAGCGAGGAGATAGCAAATGGATCCAGCTGGTCTTGGGGGTGGATTTGGTGCAATTTGGGGTGGGTTCGGGCTGTCGGGTCCGACGTGGCGTGCCCGGGCGCCCCATATCCGCCTCATATTTGGGTTGGATATGAGGGGTGCCAGTCAGCCCGGGCATTTGAGTGCTGTTTGAGGGGCCCGTCTGGGTCAAAAAATCGTGATCGGACAGTAACCGAACAGCCCGCCCGGGCGTATGAGGCGGTTTGAGGCGCCCGACTGTAGATGCTCTTAGGCGCCGTTGGGAAAAATGCGGGGGTGATACCTGGGGCCAGATTTGGAAATAAGTTCTCTGGGTCTGTGAACGGATTAAGTTTGACGAAGGATTATTTATAGCACAAGTAAGTATATCATTAGAGCAACTCCAACGCAGGTACCCATTTCGTCAGCCGCCGTCCGTTTGGGTCGGCGCGAACAAAAGTGGAGGCCCAACGCACCGACCCATTCGCAAAACGTGTTCGCTTCGTGTTCGCGCCTACCCATTTGCAGCCCAAATTTGCGGCAAAAATGCATCGGCGCAGGCGCGAAGCGGACGCCTCGCACGCGTTCTCGATGTCCGCTGCGTCCCCACCTGGCGGCCATCCAACAACCGCGGTCAGCTTAATTTATGACGACCGCCCACCTCGGGCCCACACGTCAGCGACGACTGTCGGCCTTTTTTAATCTGAACATGGGGTGGGCGTCCTCATCTGCCAAGGCTGAGCCGGAGGCAACCCCCATTGAGCGCTACTCCTGGACCAATGTAGTGCGCGAGTGGGTCAGCGCGCCGTCGGTCTGGATGGGGGTGATGGAGGCGCAGGAGGCGGCCTACCTCGAGCAATGGCGCCAGCGAAGGCTGGCCGAGGAGCGCCGTGATGTCTACTACGCAACCTTCTTCTTGTAGACTCGTGTTGGGCCTCCAAGCGCAGAGTTTTGTAGGACAGTAGCAAATTTCCCTCAAGTGGATGACCTAAGGTTTATCAATCCGTGGGAGGCGTAGGATGAAGATGGTCTCTCTCAAACAACCCTGCAACCAAATAACAAAGAGTCTCTTGTGTCCCCAACACACCCAGTACAATGGTAAATTGTATAGGTGCACTAGTTCGGCGATGAGATGGTGATACACGTGTAATATGGATAGTAGATATAGCTTTTTGTAATCTGAAATATAAAAACAGCAAGGTAATTAGTAACAAAAGTGAGCAAAAACGGTATTGCAATGCTTGGAAACAAGGCCTAGGGTTCATACTTTCACTAGTGCAAAGTCTCTCAACAACGATAACATCACATAACAATCCCTCAACGTGCAACAAAGAGTCACTCCAAAGTTTCTATCGGAGAACATAGGACGAAAACGTGCATCAACCCCTATGCATAGATTACCCCAATGTCACATCGGGAATCCACGAGTTGAGTGCCAAAACATACATCAAGTGAATCAATAGAACATCCCATTGTCACCACAGATATCCCATCGCAAGACATACATCAAGTGTTCTCAAATCCAATACTCAATCCAACATAATGAAAACTCAAAGAGCAAGACTCAATTCATCACAACAAGAGATAGAGAGGGAAGAAACACCATATGATCCAACCATAATAACAAACCCTCAGCCCCGAGGGTTAACTACTCCCTCATCATCATGGAGACCGCCAGGATGATGAAGATGGCCTCCGGTGATGGTTTCCCCTTCCGGCAGGGTGCCGGAACGGGCTCCCGATTGGTCTTTCGTGGCTACAGAGGCTTGCGGCGGCGGAACTTCTGATCTAGGGTTTTATTTTTGGAGGTTTCTGTATATATAAGAGTATTTGGTGTTGGAAACAAGTCAGGGGGACACCCGAGGGGCCCACAAGCCCTAGGGGCGCGCCCTGGGGGGGTGGGTGTGCCCCTTGGCTTGTGGCCTCCTCGGTCACCCCCTGGCACAACTCCGGTGCTCCGTGGGTCTCTTCTGGTCCATAATTGATCACCGTAAATTTTCAGCTTGTTTGGACTCCGTTTGATATTCCTTTTCTGTAAAACTCAAAAACAATGAAAAAACACAAACTAGCACTGGGCTCTAGGTTAATAGGTTAGTCCCAAAAATAATATAAAATAGCATATTAATGCACATAAAACATCCAAAATAGATAATATTATAGCATGGAACAATCAAAATTATAGATATGTTGGAGACGTATCAAGCATCCCCAAGCTTAATTCCTGCTCGTCCTCGAGTAGGTAAATGATAAAAACAGATTTTTTGATGTGGAATGCTACCTAACATATTTATCCAAGTAATCTTCTTTATTGTGGCATGAATATTCAGATCCATAAGATTCAAAACAAAAGTTTAATATTGACATAAAAACAATAATACTTCAAGCATACTAATGAAGCAATCATGTCTTCTCAAAATATCATGGCCAAAGAAAGTTATCCCTACAAAATCATATAGTCTGGCTATGCTCCATCTTCATCACACAAAGTATTTTATCATGCACAACCCCGATGATAAGCCAAGCAATTGTTTCATACTTTTGATGTTCTCAAACTTTTCAACTTTCACGCAATACATGAGCGTGAGCCATGGATATAGCACTATAGGTGGAATAGAATATCGTGGTTGTGGAGAAGACAAAAAGAAGGAGAAAGTCTCACATCAACTAGGCGTATTAAAGGGCTATGGAGATGCCCATTAATAGATATCAATGTGAGTGAGTAGGGATTGCCATGTAACGGATGCACTTGAGCTATAAGTGTATGAAAGCTCAAAAAGAAACTAAGTGGGTGTGCATCCAACTTGCTTGCTCACGAAGACCTAAGGCAATTTGAGGAAGCCCATCATTGGAATATACACGCCAAGTTCTATAATGAAAAATTCCCACTAGTATATGAAAGTGACAAAATAGGAGACTCTCTATCATGAAGATCATGGTGCTACTTTGAAGCACAAGTGTGGAAAAGGGATAGTAGCATTGCCCCTTCTCTCTTTTTCTCTTATTTTTTTTATTTTGGAATCTTTGGCCTCTCTTTTTTGTTTTTTTTGTTTGGGCTCTTTGGCCTCTTTTTTTATTTTTCTTCCGGATCCTCATCCCAACTTGTGAGGGAATTATAGTCTCCATCATCCTTTTCTCACATGGGACAATGCTCTAATAATGATGATCATCACACTTTTATTTACTTTACAACTCAAGAATTACAACTCGATTCTAGAACAAGATATGACTCTATATGAATGCCTCCGGCAATGTACCGGGATGTGCAATGATCAAGAGTGACATGTATAAAAAATATGAACGGTGGCTTTGCCACAAATAGTATGCCAACTACATGATCATGCAAAGCAATATGAAATGATGGTGCGTGTCATAATAAACGGAATGGTGGAAGTTGCATGGCAATATATCTCGGAATGGCTATGGAAATGCCATAATAGGTAGGTATGGTGGCTGTTTTGAGGAAGGTATATGGTGGGTTTAATGCACCGGTGAAAGTTGCGCGGTACTAGAGAGGCTACCAATGGTGGAAGGGTGAGAGTGCGTATAATCCATGGACTCAACATTAGTCATAAAGAACTCACATACTTATTGCAAAAAGTCTATTAGCCATCGAAACAAAGTACTACATGCATGCTCCTAGGGGGATAGATTGGTAGGAAAAGACCATCGCTCGTCCCCGACCGCCACTCATAAGGAAGACAATCAAATAATAAATCATGCTCCGACTTCATCACATAACGGTTCACCATACGTGCATGCTACGGGAATCACAAACTTTAACACAAGTATTTCTACCAATCCACAATTACTCACTAGCATGACTCTAATATCACCATCTTTATATCTCAAAACAAATGCAAGGAATCAAACTTCTCATATATTCCATGCTCTTGTATGAAAGTTTTTATTATATCCCTCTTGGATGCCCATCATATTAGGACTAAATTCATAACCTAAGCAAATTACCATGCTATTTAAGACTCTCAAAATAATATAAGTGAAGCATGAGAGTTCAATAATTTCTATAAAATAAAACTACCGCCATGCTCTAAAAAGATATAAGTGAAGTACTACATCAAACCGCCTAGCTCAAAAGATATAAGTAAAGCACAAAGAGTATTCAAATAAAGTCAAGATTAATGTGTGTCCCTCTCAAAAGGTGTGTACAGCAAGGATGATTGTGGCAAACTAAAAATCAAAGACTCATATCATACAAGACGCTCCAAGCAAAACACATATCATGTGGTGAATAAAAATATAGCCTCAAGTAAATTTACCGATGGATTGAAGACGAAAGAGGGGATGCCATCCGGGGCATCCCCAAGCTTAGATGCTTGGTTGTCCTTGAATATTACCTTGGGGTGCCTTGGGAATCCCCAAGCTTAGGCTCTTGCCACTCCTTATTCCGTAGTCCATCAAAACTTTACCCAAAACTTGAAAACTTCACAACACAAAACTCAACAGAAAACTCGTAAGCTCTGTTAGTATAATAAAACAAATCATTCAATTGGGTACTGTCAAAGACAAGATTCATAATTGGTCTCACACAATTCCTACTGTAACTTATCATTTCCACAGTTTATATTAAGCAAATAAGCCATAGAAACCATAAAATAAGCAAACTATGCATTTCAAACAGAATCTGTCAAAAACAGAACAGTACGTAAATATCTGAATTAAGGTCATACTTATGTAACTCCAAAAATTCTGAAAAATTAAGACAACGTATATAATTTGTATACCCATCAACTTTAAAACATTCAGAATTTTTCCACGTTCTAGTAAAAGATAGGAATTTCTGTACTGGACACAAAAATTTCTGTTTTTGCACAGAATCAAGTCAACTATCATTCACACTATCCCAAAGGCTTTACTTGGCACTTTATTGAAACAAAAGCTATAAAACTTGATTACTTAAGTAGCTTAATCATGTGAACACACAAAATCAGTAGGGGTAAATGTTGGGTTGTCTCCCAACAAGCGCTTTTCTTTAATGCCTGTTTAGCTAGGCATGATGTTTTCAATGATGCTCACATAAAAGTAAAGAATTGAAACACAAACAGAGCATCATGAAGCATATGACTAGCACACTTAAGTCTAACCCACTTTCTATGCATAGGAATTTTGTGAACAAACAATTTATGGGAACAAGAATCAACTAGCATAGGAAGGCAAAACAAGCATGACTTCAAAACTTTCAACACAAAAAGAGGAAACTTGATATCATTGCAATTCCTACAAGCATATAATCCTCCCTCATAATAATTTTTAGTAGCATCATGAATGAATTCAATAATATAACTATCACATAAAGCATTCTTTTCATGATCCACAAGCATAGAAATTTTACTACTCTTCATATAAGCAAATTTCTTCTCATTCAGAATAATGGGAGTATCATATGAAACTCGAATACTATAAATTGTTTTCACATTAAAAGAGTAATGTTTAGTAAAAGGATATTCAAAATTATGACAATAATTATCACTACTTTTTATAACATAAGTAACATCACAATAATCATCATAAGTAGCAACTTTCTTCTCATCATAGTCAATTGAAATCTCTTCCGAAATAGTGGAATCATTACTAAATAAAGTCATGACCTCTCCAAATCCACTTTTATCATCATAATAAGATTCAACACCCTCAAGAATAGTGGGATAATTATTATCTAAAGTTGACACTCTTTCAAACCCACTTTCATAAATATTGCAATCATCATAAATAGGAGGCATGCAATCATCATAACAAATTTGCTCATCCAAAGTAGAGGGACTAAAAAGATCATCTTCATCAAGCATAGCATCCCCAAGCTTGGGACAAACATTAATTGCAGCAAATAAATTCTCAAACATGTCATTCTCATCAAACATAACATCCCCAAGCTTGTGGCTTTGCATATCATAAGCATAATCACTCTCATCATTAATAGTATGAATAGCACCAATAGTATAACAATTATTGTCATCACAATTTTCTATGTTGGTGCCAAAGATATTTTCAAGATTATAAGAAGTATCATTATTTTTCCAATCATAATCATCACAATGAGTAATAGGCATAACAAAATCATCCTCAATAGTTTCTTCGGACATTGTACCATAAGACAAAGAATCAATATCATCATCAAGTATATCATCTTCCACATATATTTTTGATTCATTCTCATGAGGCATAACAATAATAGGAGCAACATCATTTGGGAGGATACCTTTTTACCTTTGCTTCTCTGTCTTTTCTTTTTCTTCTCCACATCATGTGTGGGTTTAATCAACTTTTTGGAGCTCCTTATTGATGACCTTGGTTGCATAGGAAGCTCATTCTCGTAACCTGTTTCATCACGAGAGACAATAGGTGGGAAAGTGGAGAGCTTTACCCTTTCATTAGTATTTTTATATTCTATTGGTCTTCCCATCTTTTTATAGTTGGCAATATAAGGATTTTCATTGCAATTTACCATACAAAACATATAGATTTCTTTCAAATTAGTTTCAACATGGTCCGTGAATATGAATGCTTCAAACCAACTATTTTTATGTGACAATTCTTCACACCCCAAAAATAAACAAAGTTCATTATAAAGTTCAAGGGTGGTCAAGTTATTGCTATATTTAGACACGATTCGATCATGAAAAAATTTGCATTGAAAATTAAGATGACCAACCCTATTGCAAAGTTCACAAGTAATGGCATGAATAGAGCATAATTTTGTAGCAAATTTATCTATCACTTTAAGCCACCAATTGGTTTTATCATGTTTATGCTTCTTACAAAATCTATCATCCCTATAAGGCATGTCTTCACAAACTCTATGCACTCCACAAAAATTGACATGCTTATAAGAAACATTTTTGTCATGGCTAGTGCAAACATCATTAGTATTTTGGATATTCATAGAATTTATACTAACAACATTGCAATCATGTTCATCATTCAAAGATTTAGTACCAAACATTTTATTAACTTCTTCTTCTAACACTTGAGCACAATTTTTCTTTCCATCATTTTCACGGAAGACATTATAAAGGTGAAGCATATGTGGCAACCTCAATTCTATTTATTTTTGTAGTTTTCTTTTATAAACCAAACTAGTGATAAAACAAGAAACTAAAAGATTTGATTGCAAGATCTAAAGATATACCTTCAAGCACTCACCTCCCCGGCAACGGCGCCAGAAAAGAGCTTGATGTCTACTACGCAACCTTCTTCTTGTAGACTCGTGTTGGGCCTCCAAGCGCAGAGTTTTGTAGGACAGTAGCAAATTTCCCTCAAGTGGATGACCTAAAGTTTATCAATCCGTGGGAGGCGTAGGATGAAGATGGTCACTCTCAAACAACCCTGCAACCAAATAACAAAGAGTCTCTTGTGTCCCCAACACACCCAATACAATGGTAAATTGTATAGGTGCATTAGTTCGGCGAAGAGATGGTGATACACGTGTAATATGGATAGTAGATATAGCTTTTTGTAATCTGAAAATATAAAAACAGTAAGGTAACTAGTAACAAAAGTGAGCAAAAACGGTATTGCAATGCTTGAAAACAAGGCCCAGAGTTCATACTTTCACTAGCGCAAAGTCTCTCAACAATGATAACATATTTGGATCACATAACAATCCCTCAACGTGCAAAAAAGAGTCACTCCAAAGTTTCTATCGGAGAACGTAGGACGAAAACGTGCATCAACCCCTATGCATAGATTACCCCAATGTCACCTCGGGAATCCGCGAGTTGAGTGCCAAAACATACATCAAGTGAACCAATAGAACATCTCATTGTCACCACAGATATCCCATCGCAAGACATACATCAAGTGTTCTCAAATCCAATACTCAATCCAACATAATGAAAACTCAAAGAGCAAGACTCAATTCATCACAACAAGAGATAGAGAGGGAGGAAACATCATATGATCCAACTATAATAACAAAGCTCACGGTACATCAAGATCGTGCCAAATCAAAAACACGAGAGAGAGAGAGAGAGATCAAACACATAGCTACTAGTACATACCCTCAGCCCCGAGGGTTAACTACTCCCTCATCGTCATGGAGACCACCGGGATGATGAAGATGGCCTCCGGTGATGGTTTCCCCTTCTGGCAGGGTGCCGGAACTGGCTCCCGATTGGTTTTTCGTGGCTACAGAGGCTTGCGGCGGCGGAACTTCCGATCTAGGGTTCTTTTCGGAGGTTTCTGTATATATAAGAGTATTTTGCGTTGGAAACAAGTCAGGGGGCACCCGAGGGGCCCACAAGCCCTACGGGCGCGCTCCCTGGCTTGTGGCCTCTTCGGTCACCCCCTGGCACAACTCCGGTGCTCCGTGGGTCTCTTCTGGTCCATAATTGATCACCGTAAATTTTCAGTTTGTTTGGACTTCGTTTGATATTCCTTTTCTGTAAAACTCAAAAATAAGGAAAAAAACAGATACTGACACTGGGCTCTAGGTTAATAGGTTAGTTCTAAAAATAATATAAAATAGCATATTAATGCACATAAAACATCCAAAATAGATAATATAATAGCATGGAACAATAAAAAATTATAAATACGTTGGAGACATATCACGCCGCGAGGGCGAGTACCACGAAATGCTTGAACGCGCCGCCAAGGAGGAGCGCCGCGAGGTCGAGGAGGAGGCGCGTCGTGCCCAGGCGGCGGCGGCACAGCCCCCGACGGACGACATCGCCAGGCTATGGAATACGGCGTTCCCCTGGGCCGGGCCGGCGCCGACGCTGATCGACCTCACCGGCCCCGACGTCGACGAGGACGACGCCTAGAGCAGCGCGCCGCCTCTTAGTTTAGTTTTAATTAATGTTTTAGTTAATTTAATGTGGACGCGTGGACTCTCGCCGGCCTTTGTGGCCAGCATTAATGTTTAATTAATGTTTTCTTATTTTCAAAATATTTGTGTTCTATTTTTTTCGCGCGAACTAAAAATTAGGTCGAGTCAGCGTTGGGCGTATGCACCGACCCAAACCTGGAAGCGGATATGAGTGTCCGCCGAGCTGATCCAAACGAATAAAAAGCGGACAAAATCGTCGTCCGTTTGAGTCGGCGCGTTGAAGTTTGCTGTTAGGGTGAGGTTGAGAATAGTAGGGCGCGTACGAACCGTTGTACATGGTACTCTAGCTAGCTAGCCTCTGACACACGATGTACGCTGTGAGTTGTGACCACCAACCGACATGTACGCGCGTTTCCCTTACCGGGACCTTCTGACATTTCACTCATTTTCCAGTCCTCCACCACACGCATTTATGCTGAATATCATCAACATATCGTACTCTCAGTTTAGTAACGCGCAGTTAAAATTACCAATACATGAGGCCAACTCCAACGCGCGACCCTATCTTGTCCGCCCGTGTCCGTTTGGTGGTAAACGGACAAAGCAAGCCTCCCAACGCGCGGCCGTAAACGAACCGTCGACCGTTTTCTGTCCGCTTTCGACCCATTCCCGGCCCAAGTTTGGGCCGAGTTTGCGGCCAAACGGACACGCGCAGATGCGAGCGGCGCGTGCCCTTGTCCTGCCCTGGCCCGCCCGTCGGGGAGACAGCCCCCCCCCCCCCTTTCTCTTCCTCTACCTCCCTCCGCGCCCCGCCATTGCCGCCGCCACCACCACCCCCGGCCGCGTCGTTTTCCACCAGGGCCGTCCCAACCACCACCGCGCTATGCCATAGCTGTCTCCGCACCGGCCTACTAGAAAGCATTTGGCCGACGTTCACCTTGTTGCCAGTGGGAGACAAACTACGGCCGTCGGTGTCGCCCGTCGTCCCCAACCTCTTCCGGTCGGCCGTTCGGTGACGCAAGGCGCCCTCCAACACCACCGACCCCAAAACCTTGCTTTGCTGCCTGCGAGGGGAGCAGGGCGTGCACTATCCGGCCGCTTTCCCAGCACGACCGCAAGGCGTTCGACGGATTGCTCACAAGGTATAATGGATAGTGGTGATGAGTTTTTCTTTCACAATTTCATTTGCTCATCGGATGATTCATCCTCGGATGACGAAGAGCTGGCGGCTGCGTTGGTCGTACATGATTACATCACTAGGAAGCGGCCTCGGTAGAGGGGATCAATCCCTGGCCATGCTCCGGCCTTGGACCGCAATAGGGAGAAAGGCACACCCTTCTCTATTGTGACGCCCCCGGCCCGATCGTGCACTAATCATACACGCAAATGCACACGATCAAGCCTAAGGACTCACGGGAAGATATCACAACACAACTCTAAAACATAAATAAAGTCATACAAGCTTTATATTACAAGCCAGGGCCTCGAGGGCTCGAATACATAGCTCGATGGCATACAAGCGTCAGCGGAAGCATCAGTTATCTGAGTACAGATATGAAAGAGAAACAGAAAGGCCTTTAGAAAGGCGGGGCAAAATAAAACACTACGATCGAAAGGCGAAGGCCTCCTGCCTGGGACCCTCCGAACCTACTCCTGGTCGACAGCCAGCTCGTAGCAGAAGCCATCCTCGGGGTAGTAGTAGTAGTCGAACGTCGGCGGGGTAGCTGTCTCAGCGGCTCCGTCATCTGGTCACGACGAACTGATATGGGGGAAAAAGGAAAGAAAAGCAACCGTGAGTACTCTGAAGTACTCAGCAAGCAAGGATCTACACTACATATGCAACATTATCAAGGGGAGGCTGTATATGTGGACTGGGCTGCAGAAATGCCAGAATAGAGAGAAGGCCTAGTCCTATCGAAGACTAGCATCTTCAGCGGTCTTGCAGCAGTAGAAGAGAGTAGAACAATACCATATAATGTAGCAGTAATAATATCAACCTCATCCTGAGATCCTTTCTCGACTCCCTGCGAGAAAGCAATCCCAGAGCCATAACGTCTTCAAACCTCGTCCTGAGATCCCTTCTCGACTCCCTGCGAGAAGCAATCCCAGAGCCATATATACAGGTCTCATCACAGGTATCCAGTTCTAAATTGTATCAATCAGGATACAACTCCGAGTGTCCTTTACCATAGGACCGGCTATCGATAGAAATGTTCTTCCCTGCAGGGGTGCACCAACTTACCCAACACGCTCGATTAACTCCGGCCGGACACACTTTCCTGGGTCATGCCCGGCCTCGGCCAAACGACACATCGCAACCCTACCTATAGCTCAGCAGAGAGGTCCCCGTCGGTCTACATCCTAAGCGCTCAGAGGTCTTGGGCCATCGCCCTGTGCACTCCGAGTCGTTGCGCGCAGGGAGAAGCCTGGCACCAGGAGGGCGCCGGTCCGTCCGTGCCGCCATGCTGAACTGGACGTCTGACAGAGCTTTCGGCTGATGCTACGATGCAGAACGCCCATACTATGCCCACGTGATGGTTAGTGCTATCAGACCAGAGGCCTGCTCGGATCAAATATCCAAATCGCTAGGACTAGGGGCTTGCGGTAACGAGCAGAGACTCACGAAAGATGTGACCCCGTCGCCCCGTCTCGAGGACTTGCGGCAAGGGCCATGAATGCCCGGCCACGCCTCGTATTTAACACTCGGGCACCATCCAGGTCAACCCGTCTCGTAAAAGACTGTCGGGAACTCAGGTCCACCTCTACTGGGTGGTACCGCCTGTCCCTTCAGTCCTGTAGTAAAAGTAGCTTCCTCGGGTCCCCCTTCGGGGCCGACCCGTCTCTATCAAGGTTCAGCAGTAAAGTCACAGTAACCGTGTGTCCATAACATCAAGGAAATCCGAGGTATCACCCTCGACGGATGCCCACTCGATGTAACCGTCAAGTCGAACTTAGGAGGAATCACCCTCGATGAGTTCACACTTGATGTGTTGTACGACAGCGTCGTATCGGAAGTGGAGAAGGAGGAATCACCCTCGATGACCACGATCGAATAGCTACTCTACAGAGTTAACATCAGAAGTGCTACATGAGGTTTCACCCTCGGCACTTGATAGTAACGCTGCAGTGTCGTTACAACTAAGGGGGGTTGATGTGCGGTGTCGGGGCCTGGTCTTCAATCCCGTTGATCGGGTCTTCTGACGATCCAGCGCGGCAGTCGGGATAAGTGGGTTCACTGATAGGTCTCTACCCAGCCTAGACTAAACAGTTTAGGATATGTAGGTAATTATCAACAGCAGGTTACAATGAACAGGCTATGCATCAGAATAGGTAAAGCAGTAGTAGCAGCAATTCTACTGCAAGCATGGGAAATTAGAATGGGCGATATCGGGATGATCAAAGGGGGGGGCTTGCCTGGTTGCTCGGCGGCAAGGGCAAGGTCGTCTATGGTGTCTTCGGGATCCGGAGCTGCGTCGGTCTCGGGGACGACGTCGGTGTCAGGGTCTAACGAGAGAGAAGAGGGGGAGGAAACAGTATAAATACACAGTAAATATGAGCAACACAAAGTATGACATGGCAGTACGCAGTGCTAGGGGTAGTCTAACGCAGTACTATACGTATCAGGCGTTGCGGGAGAATATCTGGTGATATTTCCCGGGTCTTTGGATTTATCGGATAGACGAACCGGAGGGGGAATGTTGCATGTTCGGATAGTTAGGGACGTGTGACGGACGAACGGATCGCGTACTCGGATTCGTCTCGTCGTTCTGAGCAACTTTCATGTAGAAAGTATTTTCATCGGAGTTACGGTTTAAAAGATATGATTTTCTAAAGTTTAAACAATATTCTGAAATTACAGATTTATTATTAATTCGAATTATCCAGAACAGTAGCAGGGTGACGTCAGCATGACGCATGGATGACGTCAGCAGTCAACAGGGGGCCGCCAGGTCAAACCTGATATGTGGGGCCCACATGTCAGTGACCCAGTTAACTAAACAGAGTTAGCTTAATCTATTTAAACTAATTAGCAGGCGGGGCCCAGCAGTCAGTGGGTAATTAGTGTTTTAAATCACTAATTAATTTTATTAACGGATTATTTATTTAATAAAACGTTTTACCGAGCGGGACCCACATGTCATAGACACAGGGCCCGCCCAGTCAGCGTGGACTAGGTCAACGGGACCCAGTGGGGCCCAGAGTCAGTGGCTGGGCCGTGGGGCCCGCGGCGCCACGTCGGACCGGCCGCCGGAGTCGCGCCGGAGTGCCCAGACGCGGTGGCGAGCTCCGGCGAGCTCGGGTTTCGCCCTCAGGGCGTCTCCGGGGCCGTGGCTTGGCCCGTTCGAACGGGCGGTGAGCGCCGCGTCACGTGGTGGTGTTGGCGTGGTTGGGGGCCGCCGGGAACGGCGCCGGCGATGACCGCAGCGGCGATGGCGTTCGGGTGGTGCACGGGGTCGGCGCTACGGCGCGCTAGCGAGCGAAAGGAGAAGCTAGGTGTGGCCTGCGCGATGCGGGGAGCACGATGCGCACGGGCCCGAGGCCGTTTGGTCACCGGAACGGCACCGGCGACGAGCTAGGCGGCGGTGCGTTCGGGCGAAAGAGGGGCGACGCGTACGGGCACGAAGAGCGCGCGGGGAGAGGGGGAGGGGGACGAGGTGCTCACAGCGAGTCTGTAGGTGAGCTTAGCGTGCGCGGGGAGGGCTCGGAGTGGCCGGAGTCGGCGATGGCGTGCGGCGGCCGAAGGTGGAAGATGACGGCGCCGGCGACGCAGCGACGCGTTCTAGCTCGTGGGGCTCGGGGGAGAGGCGTAGTCGACGGAGGCGAACCATGCGGGCACGGTCACGCGATGAGGCAGAGGCGGTGGCCGCGCGTGCTACGGCGGCGGTGCCATGGCTGCGCACTGGAGAGAGAGGAGAGGTGGTGTCCAGGGGAGAGTGAGGCGAGGGAGAGCCAGGGGGTCCGGGGTGCTGCTCATATACGCGGCAGTCGCGGCGACGCGCTGTCGACCGCGAGGGAGGGGGGGCCTGGGCGTGCGCGCGTGCGTGCGCCAGGTGCTCGACAGCGAGCCCCGGGCGTGAGCAGTACGAAGAGGACGAGCGAGTTGGGCTGGGCCGGCCACTGTGCTGACTTAGGCCCAGCACAGTGGGTCTTTTTCTTTTTCTTCTTTTCTTTTCTGTTTTCTCTTTTTAGTTTCTGTTTTGACTTTTGTTTTGATTTCAAAATACTTTTGTAAAATATGAAACTAGCCCAAATAAATATGGTGCATTATTAGTCACTGCTAGAAACTGGTTTGGCGTCCATATCTTTTTGGTTTGGATTTTATTTAATTGAAAAGGGGTTGAATAGTGCTATGTTGCTGCTGTTTCTTGTTGTTCGAGTCCTTTTACAATTCCAACTAATGTTGCAATCATTTTTATAAATGCTATGGGAATATTTGCAACATGAGGAACATTTTAGTTTTCCAGTTTGAACAACTTTTATTTTCCACTTTCATTTAAATTTGGATTTTGAGTTAGAAGCTGAAATGCATTATGATGCAAATGATGATCAGACACTGTTAATCATGCTGACGTGGCATAATCAAAATGGGATTACTGTAGTTAACCACTGGGGGTGTTACAAATCTCCTCTACTAACAAGAATTCTCGTCCCGAGAATTAAGAAGTAGAAGGAAAAAGTCCGGGGTATTCCGCACGAAGATTATCCTCGCGTTCCCAAGTGGCTTCATCTTCAGTATGATTTGACCAATGCACTTTGAGGAACTTGGTAACCTTCTGACGGGTTCGACGTTCAGCTTCATCGAGAATGCGGATCGGATGCTCCTTATAAGATAGATCATCTTGCAATTCGAGCATCTCGTGATCCACAGCTCGGTGCGGAGATTCCTTGAAGCATTTACGAAGTTGCGACACATGAAAGACGTCGTGGATATGGGAGAATTGTGGCGGCAACTCCAGTTTATATGCCACCTGACCACGTCTAGCAATAATGCGGAAAGGACCAATGTAGCGTGGAGCTAACTTGCCCTTGATTCCAAAACGGTGAGTGCCCTTCATAGGGGTGACACGTAGATAAGCTTGATCACCAGGTTGATAAGTCAAACCCCATCGTTTGCGATCATAGTTGCTCTTCTGGCGGTCCTGAGCCGCCTTGAGATTTTCCCGGACAATTCGGACTTGTTCTTCGGCGTGTTGAATAATATCTGGACCCACGAGCGGTCGTTCCCCAGTTTCTGACCAATTCAGAGGGGTTCGACACTTACGTCCATAGAGAACTTCAAAGGGGGCCATTTTCAAGCTGGCTTGATAGCTGTTGTTATAGGAGAACTCGGCATATGGAAGAGATTCTTCCCACTTCTTGCCAAAAGAAACAACACAAGCTCGTAGCATGTCTTCAAGCACTTGGTTGACTCGTTCGACTTGGCCTTGGGATTGAGGATGATAAGCTGAACTCCAGGTGATATGAGTTCCCATAGTCTTTTGAAAACTTTCCCAGAAATGACCAGTGAATATGCTGCCACGGTCTGAACTGATCTCTTTCGGGATACCGTGGAGTGAAACAATTCTGGAGATATATAACTCTGCTAACTGACTAGCAGTGATCGTCTCCTTGACAGGCAGGAAGTGTGCAACTTTGGAGAGTTGGTCGACGACGACAAGAATAGCATCGTGACCCTTCTGTGACCTGGGAAGTCCTGTAATGAAATCCATCTGAACCTTATCCCATTTCCATAAAGGAATAGGTAACGGTTGCAGAATTCCAGCAGGCTTCTGATGTTCTGCTTTAACGCGACGACACACATCACATTCAGCAACATAACGAGCAATGTCTTGCTTCATTCTGGACCACCAGTACCTTTGACGGAGATCACGATACATCTTGGTGCTACCCGGATGAATAGACAACGGGGTATCATGTGCCTCCTTCATGACTTTGTCAGTCATAAGCTCGAAGCGAGGTACCACAATACGGTCTTTGAAATACAAGGTTCCATCTTCAGACAACGAGAAATCCCTGTACTTTTCAAGGTGAAGATCTTTCTTCATCAGATCAACTTCAGCATCTTTAGCTTGTGCACTCTTAACAGCTTTCTCAAGGTCTGGTTCAACAACCAAGGTTTTTTAAGTATCCTTGGGGAACTATCTCGAGATTTAGCTTTCGAAGCTCTTCATACAGAAGGGGTCGCTGTAGCTGAACCTCAAGTTCGCAGCAATAGGATTTGCGGCTCAACGCATCAGCCATCACATTAGCCTTGCCAGGGGTATAAGAAATACCCAAATCATAGTCCGCAATGGTCTCCATCCATCTTTGCTGACGGAGGTTTAGAGATGGTTGAGTGAACAAGTACTTCAGACTTTTACGATCCGTGTAGATCTCGCAACGATTACCGAGGAGGTAATGTCGCCACAACTGCAGTGCATAGATCACAGCAGCTAGTTCTAGATCATGCACCGGATAATTCTCTTCATGCGGTCGCAACTGACGAGAGCCATAAGCAATCACTTTACGCTCTTGCATTAGGACACAGCCTAATCCTTCACGGGATGCATCACAATAAATCACAAAGTCTTTGCGGGTATCTGGAGGAGACAGTACTGGGGTATTGTAACGGATTGACATCTGCCACAGTGGATAAAGAATGTACTCTGGATGTATCCCTGCTCGAACAGCTGGTAGCTGCGTCGCAGGGTGTGGTGGAAACAAACGATCCATCTGAAACAGAGGAAACTCATGATTGTCAAAAGACAAGGAGAAGTATAACCGATCTCGGAGAGAAAGGTTAAACAAAACAATGGAAAGGAAAATGATTATCAGACTAATCAGATCAATGTCAGGGAAATCGCACAGATATCCAGCTCTCCGGGTGGACGAGAATTACGAGATCCTAAGTGTCGGCGTTAGTAAACTTTAGTTAACCCGAAAGGAAGAGAGGTCAGAGTCCCAGAGTAAAGATGAGGAATAAAAGATACTAATACCACCCAATTGGCGACGTGGGCCCGTAAGCCACACAGCCAGGTTAGTAAAACAATTTTCGGTTACTAGACTCAACTTCGGCCAAGGAGTTGGAAAGGGGGGTTCCTACAGGCAGTCGGCTCTGATACCAACTTGTGACGCCCCCGGCCCGATCGTGCACTAATCATACACGCAAATGCACACGATCAAGCCTAAGGACTCACGGGAAGATATCACAACACAACTCTAAAACATAAATAAAGTCATACAAGCTTTATATTACAAGCCAGGGCCTCGAGGGCTCGAATACATAGCTCGATGGCATACAAGCGTCAACGGAAGCATCAGTTATCTGAGTACAGATATGAAAGAGAAACAGAAAGGCCTTTAGAAAGGCGGGGCAAAATAAAACACTACGATCGAAAGGCGAAGGCCTCCTGCCTGGGACCCTCCGAACCTACTCCTGGTCGACAGCCAGCTCGTAGCAGAAGCCATCCTCGGGGTAGTAGTAGTAGTCGAACGTCGGCGGGGTAGCTGTCTCAGCGGCTCCGTCATCTGGTCACGACGAACTGATATGGGGGAAAAAGGAAAGAAAAGCAACCGTGAGTACTCTGAAGTACTCAGCAAGCAAGGATCTACACTACATATGCAACATTATCAAGGGGAGGCTGTATATGTGGACTGGGCTGCAGAAATGCCAGAATAGAGAGAAGGCCTAGTCCTATCGAAGACTAGCATCTTCAGCGGTCTTGCAGCAGTAGAAGAGAGTAGAACAATACCATATAATGTAGCAGTAATAATATCAACCTCATCCTGAGATCCTTTCTCGACTCCCTGCGAGAAAGCAATCCCAGAGCCATAACGTCTTCAAACCTCGTCCTGAGATCCCTTCTCGACTCCCTGCGAGAAGCAATCCCAGAGCCATATATACAGGTCTCATCACAGGTATCCAGTTCTAAATTGTATCAATCAGGATACAACTCCGAGTGTCCTTTACCATAGGACCGGCTATCGATAGAAATGTTCTTCCCTGCAGGGGTGCACCAACTTACCCAACACGCTCGATTAACTCCGGCCGGACACACTTTCCTGGGTCATGCCCGGCCTCGGCCAAACGACACATCGCAACCCTACCTATAGCTCAGCAGAGAGGTCCCCGTCGGTCTACATCCTAAGCGCTCAGAGGTCTTGGGCCATCGCCCTGTGCACTCCGAGTCGTTGCGCGCAGGGAGAAGCCTGGCACCAGGAGGGCGCCGGTCCGTCCGTGCCGCCATGCTGAACTGGACGTCTGACAGAGCTTTCGGCTGATGCTACGATGCAGAACGCCCATACTATGCCCACGTGATGGTTAGTGCTATCAGACCAGAGGCCTGCTCGGATCAAATATCCAAATCGCTAGGACTAGGGGCTTGCGGTAACGAGCAGAGACTCACGAAAGATGTGACCCCGTCGCCCCGTCTCGAGGACTTGCGGCAAGGGCCATGAATGCCCGGCCACGCCTCGTATTTAACACTCGGGCACCATCCAGGTCAACCCGTCTCGTAAAAGACTGTCGGGAACTCAGGTCCACCTCTACTGGGTGGTACCGCCTGTCCCTTCAGTCCTGTAGTAAAAGTAGCTTCCTCGGGTCCCCCTTCGGGGCCGACCCGTCTCTATCAAGGTTCAGCAGTAAAGTCACAGTAACCGTGTGTCCATAACATCAAGGAAATCCGAGGTATCACCCTCGACGGATGCCCACTCGATGTAACCGTCAAGTCGAACTTAGGAGGAATCACCCTCGATGAGTTCACACTTGATGTGTTGTACGACAGCGTCGTATCGGAAGTGGAGAAGGAGGAATCACCCTCGATGACCACGATCGAATAGCTACTCTACAGAGTTAACATCAGAAGTGCTACATGAGGTTTCACCCTCGGCACTTGATAGTAACGCTGCAGTGTCGTTACAACTAAGGGGGGGTGATGTGCGGTGTCGGGGCCTGGTCTTCAATCCCGTTGATCGGGTCTTCTGACGATCCAGCGCGGCAGTCGGGATAAGTGGGTTCACTGATAGGTCTCTACCCAGCCTAGACTAAACAGTTTAGGATATGTAGGTAATTATCAACAGCAGGTTACAATGAATAGGCTATGCATCAGAATAGGTAAAGCAGTAGTAGCAGCAATTCTAATGCAAGCATGGGAAATTAGAATGGGCGATATCGGGATGATCAAAGGGGGGGGCTTGCCTGGTTGCTCGGCGGCAAGGGCAAGGTCGTCTATGGTATCTTCGGGATCCGGAGCTGCGTCGGTCTCGGGGACGACGTCGGTGTGAGGGTCTAACGAGAGAGAAGAGGGGGAGGAAACAGTATAAATACACAGTAAATATGAGCAACACAAAGTATGACATGGCAGTACGCAGTGCTAGGGGTAGTCTAACGCAGTACTATACGTATCAGGCGTTGCGGGAGAATATCTGGTGATATTTCCCGGGTCTTTGGATTTATCGGATAGACGAACCGGAGGGGGAATGTTGCATGTTCGGATAGTTAGGGACATGTGACGGACGAACGGATCACGTACTCGGATTCGTCTCGTCGTTCTGAGCAACTTTCATGTAGAAAGTATTTTCATCGGAGTTACGGTTTAAAAGATATGATTTTCTAAAGTTTAAACAATATTCTGAAATTACAGATTTATTATTAATTCGAATTATCCAGAACAGTAGCAGGGTGACGTCAGCATGACGCATGGATGACGTCAGCAGTCAACAGGGGGCCGGCCAGGTCAAACCTGATATGTGGGGCCCACATGTCAGTGACCCAGTTAACTAAACAGAGTTAGCTTAATCTATTTAAACTAATTAGCAGGCGGGGCCCAGCAGTCAGTGGGTAATTAGTGTTTTAAATCACTAATTAATTTTATTAACGGATTATTTATTTAATAAAACGTTTTACCGAGCGGGACCCACATGTCATAGACACAGGGCCCGCCCAGTCAGCGTGGACTAGGTCAACGGGACCCAGTGGGGCCCAGAGTCAGTGGCTGGGCCGTGGGGCCCGCGGCGCCACGTCGGACCAGCCGCCGGAGTCGCGCCGGAGTGCCCAGACGCGGTGGCGAGCTCCGGCGAGCTCGGGTTTCGCCCTCAGGGCGTCTCCGGGGCCGTGGCTTGGCCCGTTCGAACGGGCGGCGAGCGCCGCGTCACGTGGTGGTGTTGGCGTGGTTGGGGGCCGCCGGGAACGGCGCCGGCGATGACCGCAGCGGCGATGGCGTTCGGGTGGTGCACGGGGTCGGCGCTACGGCGCGCTAGCGAGCGAAAGGAGAAGCTAGGTGTGGCCTGCGCGATGCGGGGAGCACGATGCGCACGGGCCCGAGGCCGTTTGGTCACCGGAACGGCACCGGCGACGAGCTAGGCGGCGGTGCGTTCGGGCGAAAGAGGGGCGACGCGTACGGGCACGAAGAGCGCGCGGGGAGAGGGGGAGGGGGACGAGGTGCTCACAGCGAGTCTGTAGGTGAGCTTAGCGTGCGCGGGGAGGGCTCGGAGTGGCCGGAGTCGGCGATGGCGTGCGGCGGCTGAAGGTGGAAGATGACGGCGCCGGCGACGCAGCGACGCGTTCTAGCTCGTGGGGCTCGGGGGAGAGGCGTAGTCGACGGAGGCGAACCATGCGGGCACGGTCACGCGACGAGGCAGAGGCGGTGGCCGCGCGTGCTACGGCGGCGGTGCCATGGCTGCGCACTGGAGAGAGAGGAGAGGTGGTGTCCAGGGGAGAGTGAGGCGAGGGAGAGCCAGGGGGTCCGGGGTGCTGCTCATATACGCGGCAGTCGCGGCGACGCGCTGTCGACCGCGAGGGAGGGGGGGCCTGGGCGTGCGTGCGTGCGTGCGCCAGGTGCTCGACAGCGAGCCCCGGGCGTGAGCAGTACGAAGAGGACGAGCGAGTTGGGCTGGGCCGGCCACTGTGCTGACTTAGGCCCAGCACAGTGGGTCTTTTTCTTTTTCTTCTTTTCTTTTCTGTTTTCTCTTTTTAGTTTCTGTTTTGACTTTTGTTTTGATTTCAAAATACTTTTGTAAAATATGAAACTAGCCCAAATAAATATGGTGCATTATTAGTCACTGCTAGAAACTGGTTTGGCGTCCATATCTTTTTGGTTTGGATTTTATTTAATTGAAAAGGGGTTGAATAGTGCTATGTTGCTGCTGTTTCTTGTTGTTCGAGTCCTTTTACAATTCCAACTAATGTTGCAATCATTTTTATAAATGCTATGGGAATATTTGCAACATGAGGCACATTTTAGTTTTCCAGTTTGAACAACTTTTATTTTCCACTTTCATTTAAATTTGGATTTTGAGTTAGAAGCTGAAATGCATTATGATGCAAATGATGATCAGACACTGTTAATCATGCTGACGTGGCATAATCAAAATGGGATTACTGTAGTTAACCACTGGGGGTGTTACATCTATGCCGATTACTTTAAGGATGGTGCACTCTTTAGGCCACATCAATTTCGTCGCCGATTCCGAATGAGAAGGCATGTGTTCAATCGTATTCGCGAGGGAGTGGTCGCGCATGATCCATACTTTGACTTCAAAGAGGATGCCCTAGGCAAGCTTGGTTTCTCTTTATACCAGAAATGCACTGCGGCTATCCACATGCTTGCATATGAAATTCCTGGTGATCTTGTGGATGAGTATGTTCGTATGAGTGAGTCCACATGTCTCCTTTCATTGTATAGTTTTTGCATGGCCGTGGTGGAAGTGTTCGGCCCGGAGTACCTCAGAGAGCCAAATGCCGCTGATATAGAGAGGTTGTTGGCGGTCAATGCCGAGAGGGGCTTTCCGGGCATGCTTGGTAGTATAGATTGTATACACTGGAAGTGGAAGAAATGTCCATTTGCTTGGCAGGGGTAGTACCAGGGGCATGTGAAAGGTGCCACTGTTATACTAGAAGCTCTGGCTTTACAAGATCTCTGGATATGGCATTCTTTTTTTGGCATGGCTGGTTATCAGAATGATATTAGTGTTCTTCAGCGGTCTCCGGTGTTTGCAAGGCTTGCGGAAGGGCACTCCTCGGAGGTCAACTTTGAGGTCAATGGCCACCATTACAACAAGTGATATTACCTAGCTGATGGCATCTATCCTCAGTGGTCCACTCTTGTGAAGACCATACCCAATCCGCAAGGAGAGAAGAGACAGAGGTTTGCACAAATGCAAGAGAGTGCTAGGAAGGATGTGGAGCGTGCTTTCGGTGTGCTTCAGTCTCGGTGGGGTATCGTTCGTAACCCTGCATTGACATGGAGCACGAAGAAGCTTTGGGAGGTGATGACTGCTTGTGTGATCATGCACAACATGATCGTGGAGGATGAGCGCGATGATAGCATCTACGACCAAGGGTTTGGTTTCCAGGATGAAAATATTGAGCCTGAGCATCCACCTCCTGCAACCTTTGAACAGTTTGTCGAGTTTCATCGGGAGTTATGTGATTGGTATACTCATGTCCAGCTTCAGGATGACTTGATTGAGCACGTGTGGACTCACATCGGCAACCAGTAGATTTATGAGTTTAATTTCTTGTGATGCATCGATTGAGTTGTAAGACTATTTGATATTGTTTTCTTGTCATACAAACAAATTTCGATTGAGTGTTAAAGACTATTTGGGAGCTATGTTTGATTTAAACCATTCATATGCATCATTTTTATTTTATCTACTGTGCTGGTGTTGGTGAACAGACGAGATGCGGCCGAAATACGGCCGTGCATTGGGCACCCGTCCGCCGCATCCATGAATCCGAACGGACACGGTTTTATTGCCATCCCAAAACGAACAAAGCGCACGTCCGTTTAGGATCGCGTGTTAGAGTTAGCCTGAATGCATTAGAAAACAGTCAACAGTGGCAGTGATGCCCTGCCATGCACAAGGACAGCCAAGTCAACCTTACCTGCTGCAAGCCGCTGCAAGCCCGTAGGAGCACGTATGGTGGTACGAAAGGCAGGGCATCTTTCCAACAGCTTTGACACGAATCCGGTCTACATGCACGACGGCGCCAGCCTTTCTCAGAGCGCAACTGTGCACCTGCAGCGCCGCAGCCTTTCCTCCCTCCCTTTGCCCCCCTCGCCCTCGGAGCATGGAGAGACCCGGAAAGCGAAGCCAATTCCAGCGAGAATCCATGGGGAAACGACGGAATCCAGGGCGGTTTCGCACTCCCAGCGTTATCATTTCTGCAATCCGCGGCCATGTGTGCATGGATAACAATCAACGCACAATCGAAAAATGGGCTCATTGAACAACAGTTTCATGCTCCCGAATGGCGAAATTGATGTATGATCGAGACAAGCGAAAATAATGACGGCACAGCTGGTGAATGTGACATTGCGTTTTAGCCGTTGAATGGCTTGGCCTCGTACTGACGAACATCCTAAGTGAAACAGGTTCCATAAGAAGTCGTATTACACGATCCACTTGAAGCCAACGACAGATACTAAAAAGTTTCTAACACATGCAGCTGGGATTGGGATGTAGTACTCTAAGTAAGCGTCTAGTGAAATCGCAAATCTTCACCGATTAAACTGCAGAAAGAAAGAACACAGGACGATCGAGAATTCGAGCTCGACATGTAGGGAAGTACACTCGGGATCCTAGCTAGTCTGCGACTCCCAAAATAGAAAAACAAGCAAGAACATTCGTCAGCACCGTTGATTCACCGGGTCTCCTCCTCGGTGCGCCGAGCGGCGCCGGAGAGCGCGGCGACAAGGTTGAGGTGGTGGTGGCGGATCTGCGTCATCGGCATGTACGCGGCCTGCGCCTCCAGCGGCGAGAACCCCCACGTGTCCTGCCGCGGTGGCGCCTGCAGTGCCGCCCAGAACGCCGACGTTGCAGCCCCCGCGCCGAAGGCGTCGTTCTCCTCCTCGCGCGGGCGCTTGCCGAGGAGGGTGTGCGGGTACGAGAAGGAGGAGGAGGAGGTGGATGGCGCGGAGGAGGAGACGAAGGCGGCGGGGGTGGTGCCGGTCCCCGTGGCGGCGACGATCGAGGGCTCCGCCTGCCGGAGCAGCCACTCGATGGTCTGGCCGTCGGACTTGAGCCCCAGCTCGCGCGTGAGCTGGAACACGCGCGCGGCGCACACGATCGGCATACGCACGCGCCGACCGCGCCCGTTCACCTTGCTGTGCCGGTCCTTCACGCTGCCACCAGCCTTCTTGCTCGGCGCCGGAGCCAAGCCGGCGTCGGCGGAGGCGGCGGCGGGCGCCATCGCCATCGGTAGGTGCTGCTGGTAGACATGGAAAGGGCTGGAGGCAGCGGCGATGTCGTGGGAGGTCATGGCGTCTCTGCTGACTGCTTCGCTCGCTGTACGTTGGAGAGGGAGGAGGGAGGAGGGGGGGGGGGGGGGGTGTCCAGGGGGGGTGGTGATCCGGTGGGGTTTGTGAGGCTTTGAGGTGCCGGGGTGGAGCGGGACACGGCAAATAGGTTTATATAGCATCCGTTTGCCATTTGGGGAACTTCCGGTTAATCCGCGCTAGATTTTTCGAATCTTCATATATGTTTTTTCTAAATAAGTTTTCATATATGTTTGCTTATGTGCACTTATAGTAAAATGTGTGTAATCATGTACTTCTTCTGTAAAATATAAGATGTTTCATATCACTACTAAGCAATTTTATAGTAAAATGCGTGTAAAGGCATCTCTAAAGCGGACCCTCAAACCGTCACGAAGCCCTGCCCCCGCGTCGCCCTCCTCTGGCGGCGACACGGGGGGAACCCTACTCCGCCGCCGCCGCCCCTCCCCCCCCCCTTCCCCTCACCTTGCCGCCACCGGAGGAGCCGCCGGCGAAGCCCGCGCCGGCTCTGGGGAAGGTGGCGGCGGGGCACTTCCTCCCTCGTGTGGTGACCCTGTGCGGTCGGGGGCTGCTCCATGGCGTCGATCTGCGCGACGTCGGCTGTTTCCTAGCGCGGCGCGTCCGGCGTAGGTGGCGCGGTGGTGGCTTCTCTGTCGCGTGGTGGGTGGTGGCCGGTGGATCCTGGTCGGTGGGCTCCAGATCTAACGCGGCAACAGCGCTGGTTGCGGGCGGTGGCGTGGTGGCCTCGCAGATGCTTGTGGCTGGGCCTGGCGGCGGAGGTGCGGGCTGGTGCTCCGGTGGCCACGGTCACGACCACCGGTGTCTCTCTCCTTGCCGGCAGCGGGTGACAGCTCTCCTCCTCGCAGCGCGTCCCAAGCCGGCGGCTTTGCTTCCTCCCCTCCGATGGCGCTGCTCCGGCGGTCTCCTAGGGGTTTGACTGGCCGGGAGAAATCCGTGTGCGGCAGCAGCCGTTGCAGACGACGACGCCGCCTGCGGGTGTCGTCTCCTCCTTGGAGGCGTCGTCTTGGCCATGTCCGTACCCTGCCCGGGCACCAGGGGAAACCTTAGGCTGGCTCGCTAGCGAGGCAGCAGCGGCGTCGCGTCTTCCTTGGAGGTGTTGCTGGGGTGCCATGGAGGCCACCGGAATTGTTGCTGGAGGTGGTGGCTTCGTCGATGCTTCGTCGAGGATTGGGGCATTGTGCCGTTGGTGATGGTGGCTGCTGTGAGCATGGGTTCTTGGGGCGCAATGTACGCCACCACCAGCTTCCCTTGGACGACACCTTCTTCGGAACCAGCTGGTTCCCGCTGTTCACTCGCCGACTCCTAGGTGTGAAGGGCGGAGAGTGCGTTGACCTAGCCTGTGATGTAGTTGGGGTTGTGCTTCTAGGTTTCTAGTGTTGGTCGAGACGCGGCCCTTGATCTGTGAGTCTTGCCTCCTTGCCATTGTGGCTTGAGGTTCGACTAGGCGAGTTGTGTTGTTGTAGTCGTGGTGTGTGTCCTGTGTGCCGAAAGGTGTTGTATTAGCCGCTTGGCTCTTCTTCTATGCTATTGATGCACCTCTCCATGGTGTATCCTTGAAAAAAAACGTCTGAAACCATTCGTATGGCGCGGTCCCGACATGTTTACCCATCCAAAGCGGGTCTGTATCGTTCCATCGACTGGTCCGGATGCACTTTTTCCCGCAAAGACCAAACAAACTTTGGGGGCTTTACGAGAGTCCGGACAGCAGCCATGTGGGACTCCGACACTCCTGGCCCGCCAAAAACCGCTCCTGGGCACCGTGCGTCCATCCTCCCATCTTTCTCTGCAACCATTTTCTCTTTTGCCTCCGCTGCTGCTCCACCACCCCGGCCACCCTGCCACGCCCTTGCCAGAACTCGATGATTCTGACACTACACCCGGGCTCCAGGCCGCTTCTCCTCCTCTGCTGTTCCATACCTCTCCTTCGCCCTCCGTACAAGTACCATCCGCCCCTACGGTACTCACCATGCCCGGCAACTGTTCGGTGAAATGCACTTGCTCATTTTTTGTCCCTTATTCTTTGAAGCAATGAATTCGGATATGGAGTACATACACAAGCACTTTGTTGATTCGTCCGACGGCTTATCCGATGAAGAAGACTAAATGAATGAGACGGGGATGATGCATGCGGTCCTTGCAGACGGGGAGCATGTTCCCAATTTCAAGAGTCATCGATTGCTCAACCACAACATGCCCCCCCCCCCCAAATGATCGTCAAGGATGCTGTCGTAGGGTGAGGATGTTGCCGTAGGCCTTGAATTTGAGAACATGGGTGATTCTATCGAACTTCTAGACCAAAATCCGGCCACATTTGTTGAGTTTGTATTAAATGCATCAACGAATTTGGCATCAAAAAACTCACGAGCAATTGAAGGAAGATCCGATTTAGCATCTGTGGGCGGTTAAAGGGGACAACATTATGTTGCGGGCCGAGCTGCCGCCCCCCGTTGCTCCATATCAAACTCCGGCGGCGAAGGTGGCGAATGGGTTCGCTCCAGCGAAGGAGCCCGCTGAGTCGGCAAGCTACTGCTACCGAGCCAGTTGTCCACCTCGGAGAAGCCATCACCATCATCTCCCGTCCCTCCGCCGCCTATCGTATCACCCTCGCCGCTAAGTTTAGCCACCGCCGCCATCGCGCGCGCGAGAGAGATAGAGAGGGTAGGAAAAGAAGACTTGGAAAGAGCGGGACAGAGGGAGGGAGGGCTGACCTAGTGCGAGACCTAACGGTCGTCAACCCACTCAACGTCTGGTTTGTTCGATGTGGCACCTGGCCGGTGGGCCAGCTATGCCAGAAATCGTGTTAATTGGCTCAAATCGGTCATTTGTGTTTATTGAGAAAATTAGCAAGCAAAGTGGTAGATTATTGAGACGCGCAAGAAATGTGGTGGCAAATCCGGATGCAAACTTCAAATATGATGGTTTTTTGCAACTCACTCCCAGCTCCATGTCGGCAGTGTATGCAGGTACATTGTCGACCTATGCCTACATGCCCTCAACACGACAATCATACCACTATGCATCCATTTCTATCAACTTCGAATGTAGAAAACTTCCCTTCCGGACAAAAAGCACTCATCATCAGCATAAGTATTCAACAAAGCCAGTAATGGATCAAGATTGATCATACATCAATAGCTGCATCTTGCAGATAATATTTTTGCCTGTTGTGACTTTTTAAGATTATTTTGCTTGTTGCGCCATAACGAAGGTTGATACTTATGTCTTAATAAGTACGGTTGTGTACATTAGTGTGTGGTTCTTATTTCAGTCTGCGGGGGTACGAGAGCTTTTGGAGCTTGGACGCAGTCATTGGGTGATGATCACACATGATGCGTTCATGCAATTTGGACGACGGTCTAATAATATGCTATGTATGTAGCCATATATTCTTTTGTCGGTTGTGACTTTTTTAGTTTATTTTGCTTGTTGCGCCATAACGAACGTTGTATTTAAGTCTTAATAAGTAGGGTTGTGGGCATAACAACGATGCACATGCCAGGATTTTTTTTCAAACAAAATATACTAAATCTTTTACAATCCAGAGAAAGGATATCCACATTTATGCTCCAAATTTTGCAAATACATATAACTTTGCAGCATGCATGTGTGATCTTTTCCTATTTTCTTTTTCAAATCCAGAATGTTCCCTTATTCTATTTCTATACTGGTGAGCACGAGCCCCCGAATGAGTTTTCACTTGCCTTATGTATTTGTCATTTTCTATCTGTTTTCTAAGGTGGTGGAGGGAGAGATGGAGGAGGTGGAGGCAATTGGAGACCTACGCAAGGATACGAAAGGGATCCTGTATATGATCGTTATGATCAGGGGTTCCAAGCTCGTCCAAGACCACCTTTCAGGAATTTCCCAGGTAACCAACATCCGCCAAATTACTTCAGAAGAGATGGATTTGGGGACTGGAATCAGGAAGGGGGGAATCGCAACACTCGCCAACCCCCCCCCCCCCCCCCCCCCCCCCCCCCCGCAGGCCGTTCTTACAGAGCAATTTGCCTGGTGCTGCCAGCACTTATAAGTAGAAAGTTGGTGTCTGTGACATCCCCAGTGGTTAGCCACAGTAATCCCATTTTGATAATGCCATGTCATCATGATCATCCTAAACAAATTGCATTTAGAAAATAATCCAACTCATATTCAAATTTAAGATACAAGTCAATTTTTTTTTCAAACTTCAAAACTAAAATGTTTATTAAATAGCAAATAATTCAGAGGCAATTATAAAATTGTAAGTAACATTAATTAAATTATTTAAATAACTCAAACAACAAGAAACAGTAGCTAACGGCAACCTTTTTAATGCATTTTAATTAATTCAAATTATAAATGAAATTATATTTTAGCCAAACCAATTTTTGAAGAGAGAGGTTAATGCACTGTGTTATAGGGGCTAAGCCACACATTTTATAAAAGTAGTTTAGTGGCTAAACAATTTGCAGAGCAGAAAAGTAAAACAAAAATAAATAAAACCAAAAACCTTGGCAATGAATAGACACATAACCAGAACCCCCCCCTCTCCCCCCTCTCTCCCCTGGCCAACGCCCAATAGGCCAGCCACCCCCCCCCCCCTCCGCTCCCCTGGCCATATGGCCTCCCCACCCACTACCCTAGCCGTCCCCACTCCTCTCGTTCCACCCCCCATCTCTGCCCGATCTGGATCGGGGCAACGCGCCCCACCCCGTCGTCGATCACCGCCGCCTCACGCTGCCTGGACGCCGACCCCTATCCCGGATCACAAGCGCCGTCCCTCGCTGCCCCGTCCCCTCTCCCTCGTGCCCCGCGCCTCTCGACGCCGTCGTCATCGCCCACCTGCTCGCACTACGTCACGGCATCGCCATTAGCCGAACCCCGCCGGATCGCCTCCTCGACCCCGCCCGCTCTCCATCGACGCCGCATCGAGCCTCGCCGACCCCCCACCTCGCAACTGGTGTGAGCAAAACCCCCTCTCCTCCTCTGTGCCTCCCTCGCACACGCGCCCCCCCTCACCACCCCCCCCTCGGTCACCTCGCTCGGCTCGCACCTCGCCGCACACCGGGCCCCGCCGATGCGCGCTCACTTCGCGCCCCGTTCGCGTGAGGCCATGCCCTGCTTCGCCCATGGCCACCGCTGCAGGCCTCCGCTGTTCCTCGCCCATTGTCCCGTCCGCGTCGCCGCCGGAGGCCCCTCTTCGCTGCTACTGCGGCTACCGCAGTCCTGCCCGGAGCCGCGCCCGACCGTGCTCGTCTGCCGTGCCTTTGCGCGCGCTCACCCGGCCCGAGTGCCTCGCGGCCACCCCTACACTCCTGGCTCTGCACCCGCACCCCTCCTGCTTCCATCACCTCGCCCCATCCCCCTCGCCGGCGCCGGCGCCCTGTGTCGCCGCCCCGCCCCCCCCCCCCCCTGTTGGCCGGGGCGGGCGCCCATTCGGGCTGGCGCCCGTCGCCCGCACGCCCGAGTCGCTAGGCCCCGATGGGCCTATGACCAGGGGGCCCCATGCCCCAGTTTAAAAAAAATGAATTATATAAAAATAAATAAGTAAATATTAATTAATTAATTAACTAATTAATTCTGATTAATTAACACTAATTAAGTTTAATTAAACTAATGGCTAATTAACTCAATTAACCTGTTAATTAGTGCTGACAGTCACTGACAGGTGGGACCCACGTCTCAGGCCGACTGCTGACGTCATGATGATGTCAGCATAACACTGTTTTGGATAATTCGAATTTAAATAATTAGATAAATTCCAGAAAATCAATAAAACTTTGAAAAATCATATAAAATAATCCGTAACTCAGATCGAAAAACTTTGTACATGAAAGTCGCTCAGAACGACGAGACGAATCCGAAAAAGCGGTCCGTTCGTCCGCCACACGTCCCTAACTATCCGAACATGCAACCATTCCCCTCTTTTCGTCTGTCCGAAAAGCCGGACACTGGGAATACTTTCCCGGACGTTTCTCCCCTTCGCCGGGATTACCTAGCACTACGATAGAACACCGCTAGCTCTGCTTATTGGCATGCCATGCACTTGTTTGCTTAGTATTTACTGTTTCCTCCCCCTCTTCTCTCTTGGTAGCCCCCGACACCGACGTCGTCCCCGAGGCCGACACAGCTCCAGAGCCCGAAGACACCGTTGACGACCTTGCCCTTGCCGCCGAGCAACCAGGCAAGCCCCCCCCCCCCCTTGATCATTTTCCCGATATCGCCCATTCTAATTTCTCATGCTTGCATTAGAATTACTGCTACTGCTGCTTTACCTATTCTGATGCATAGCCTGTTTATTGTAACCTGCTGTTGATAATTACCTGCATATCCTAAACTGCTTAGTTTAGGCTGGGTAGAGACCTATGAGTGACCCCACTTATCCCGATTGCCCCGCTGGATTATCCGAAGACCCGATCAACGGGATTGAAGATCAGGCCCCGACACCGCACATCACCCCTCTTAGTTGTAACGACGCTGCAGCGTTAATATCGAGTGCCGAGGATGATACCTCATGTAGCACTTCTGATGTTAACTCTGTAGAGTAGCTATTCGGTCATGGTCATCGAGGGTGATTCCTCCTTCACCGCTTCCGATAACGACGCCGTCGTACAACACCTCAAGTGTGAACCCAGCGAGGGTGATTCCTCCGAGTTCACCTTGACGGATACATCGAGTAGGAATCCAACGAGGGTGATACCTCGGATTCCCCTGATGTTATGGACACACGGATACTTGGACTGCACTATTGTTACTTGGAAAGGCCGGTCAACCCTGAGGGATACCCGCGTGTGATGTGAAGACGGGTTGCCTGTATGGTGCCCGAGTGATGAATACGAGGCGCGACCGGGCATTCTTGGCCCTTGCCGCGAGTCCTCGAGACGGGGCGACGGGGTCACATCTTTCGTGAGTCTCTGCTCATTACCGCAAGCCCTAGTCCACTAACGATTTGGATATTTGATCCGAGCAGGCCTCTGGCCTGATAGCACTAACCATCACGTGGGAAGAGTTATGGGCACTCTGCATCATATGCATCAGCCGAAAGCTTTGTCAGACGTCCAGTTCAGCCTCGTGGCCGGGTCGGGCCAGTACCATCCAGGACTGAGGTGGTGCTCGTCCCGACCCTGCACACACCGACCCGGAGTGCACAGGGCGATGGCCCAAGACCCCTGAGCGCTTAGGATATAGACCGACGGGGACCTCTCTGCTGAGCTGTAGGTAGGGTTGCGATGTATCGTTTGGCCAAGGGCGGGCATGACCCAGGAAAGTGTGTCCGGCCGGAGTTAATCGAGCGTGTTGGGTAAGTTGGTGCACCCCTGCAGGGAAGAAAACTTCTATCGATAGCCTGTCCTACGGTAACGGACACTCGGAGTTGTATCCTGATTGATACAATTTAGAACTGGATACTTGGATACTATGGTTCTGGGATTGCTTCTCGCAGGGAGTCGAGAAGGAATCTCAGGACGAGGTTGATGACTGTATGGCTCTGGGATTGCTTTCTCGCAGGGAGTCGATAAAGGATCTCTGGGTGAGGTTGAGACTTAATGATACTGCTACATTATATGGTACTGTTCTACTCTCTTCTATTGCTGCAAGACCTCTGAAGATGCTAGTCTTCGATAGGACTAGGCCTTCTCTCTATTCTGGCATTTCTGCAGCCCAGTCCATATATACAGCCTTCCTTTGAAAATGTTGCATATGTAGTGTAGATCCTTGCTTGCTGAGTACTTCTGAGTACTCACGGTTGCTTTGTTTTCCTTTTCTCCCCATATCAGTTTGTTGCGACCATATGACGGAGCCCCTGAGACAGCTGCCCCCGCCGACGATCGCTACTACTACCCCGAGGGTGGTTACTACTACGAGTTGGCTGACGACCAGGAGTAGGATCGGAGGGTCCCAGGCAGGAGGCCTACGCCTTTCGATCGTAGTGTTTTATTTTGCCCCGCCTTTCTAAAGGCCTTTCTGTTTCTGTTTCATATCTGTACTCAGATATCTGATGCTTCCGCTGACGCTTGTACGCAAGCTTATGTATTCGAGCCCTCGAGGCCCCTGGCTTGTAATATAAAGCTTGTATGACTTTATTTATGTTTTAGAGTTGTGTTGTGATATCTTCCCGTGAGTCCTTAGGCTTGATCATGTGCATTTGCGTGTATGATTAGTGCACGATTGAGCCGGGGGCGTCACAAGTTGGTATCAGAGCCGACTGACTGTAGGAACCCCCTTTCCAACTCCTTGGCCGAAGTTGAGTCTAGTGGTCCAAAAACCGTTTTACTAACATGACTGTGTGGCTTACGGGCCCACGTTGCCAATTGGGTGGTATTAGGATCTTTTATTCCTCGTCTTTACTCTGGGACTCTGATCTCTCTTCTATTCGGGTTAAAAATTTTACTAACCCCAACATTAGGTTCTCGTAATCACATCCACCCGGTGTTCTGAAAATATCCCCCCTTGCTCCAAGATTGTGGGCCAGGTTCTGCTTGCAGGATCCTCTTATCGAGGGCACCCTGTGTTGTCACTTGTAGATTCCTCGCCCCAACAGTTTTCTCTGACGTGTTGTAGCCTTTGCTATGTCACGTTGTTGTAATCCTCACCGCGTGCCTGCGCGCCGCCTAGATGTCTAGCCCTCCCTTTTCAACTGTCGTAATGTCGGATACTAACCGAGGCTATGTGTGGCTTTGAATGTCTGGTGCGAATACGCTGAAGTATCTATTGCACTTCCTTCTGTTGTGCGTGATACTTCATGAATCATTCCATACACATGCAGTTTTTCTTGCTAAACTGCCCATGTTGATTTGGCAGGATGGCTGACGATCCTCCACCTCCACCCTATATTGCCGCCATGATGCAGCAGTTTGTACTCAACCGTCAGCAGTTTGAGCTTAACCGTTAGTTTATGACCGGAGTATTGGCTCAATTCCCAACTCAGAATGCTCAGCAACAGAATGCTCCAATAACTCTGCCAGAATTTGTGCACCTCAGTCCATCCGTTTTCCGCAACTCCACCAATCCTATGGATGCTGATGATTGGCTTCGTGACATCCTGTTTGAGATGGAATCAGCTAATGTTGCTCCTGGCAGTTACGTCACCTTTGCGACATTCCACCTGAAGGGCCCAGCTGCTCAATGGTGGGAAAGCCACAAAGCTATGTTGCCTGCAGAGACTGTAACCACTTGGCAGGAATTTCAGTCAGCTTTTCATGCACGTTACATTCCTCAAGGTCTGATGGACCAGAAGAAGCAGGAGTTCCGTAAACTCTCTCAGGGTAAAATGACTGTGGATGAATATCAGAGGAAATTCCTTGAATTATCCCGCTATGCTGCGGATGACGTCGACACCGACACTCACAAGCAGGAGAAATTCCGTGGAGGACTACGTACTGATATAAAACTTGCACTTGCTGTCCATGATTGCACAGAATTCGCAACGCTTGTCAGCAAATCTTTCCAAGTTGAAACAGCTCTGACTGAGTACCAGGAGTCGCTCAAGCGCACTCATGAAGCTGGCTCATCCTCGGGTCAGCCTGTTCAGAAGCGTCAAGTTTGGATCCCACACAATGTTCATCATCGGCCTGCTCCAACACCAAGGCCGTCTTATGTTGCACCTCGCCTGCCTCCGCCGCCGAGACAGCTAGTGACTCAGGGTGGACAGTCCAATGTTGTAGCTCCTCCCCATAATGATCGGAATTGCTTCAAGTGTGGTTAACCAAGGCACCGTGCTACCAATTGCCGTTCGAACCAAAATCGAGATGCCCGAGCTCGTCAGCCCAGGAATCCCAATGCCAGACCTTCTGCTGTTATACTGGGCCATGCTAACCATGTCAATGCAGAAGAGGCTCAGAAAGAACCAACCATTGTGATGGGTACCCTCCCGATTAATTCAGTTGCAGCTTCTGTCCTTTTCGACTCAGGAGCATCACATTCCTTTGTGTCTCAACAATTTGCTCAGCGGCATGAGCTACATCTAGAGCTGTTACCCACACCATTAGAGATTATCACTCCCCGTTCCAGGTGGCAAACCAAGATGGTAAGTCACAACAATCAGATCAAAATTGAAGGGTTGATGTTCTCTGCTTCCCTTATTGCTCTTGGACCTTCCGACGTAGACAATATTCTCTGTATGGACTGGTTAACAGCCCATAATGCTTTGATTGATTGCGCTACTAAGACAGTCCAGCTCACTCACCCTTCTGGCCAGACAGTCAAATACTTAGCCCAAATAGCTCAGGATGCTGAGAGCCAGATATATGTTCTAAATGCATTGAATGCTTCACCTCTTGAAGGCATCGAGAACGTTCCAGTTGTTCGTGATTTTCAAGATGTATTTTCAGAAGAACTTCCAGGAATACCCCCTGCTAGAGCTGTCGAGTTTGTCATCGACCTGAAGCCAGGCACAACTCCTATTGCGAAGCGTCCTTATAAGATGCCTCCGCATCATCTTCTCGAGCTTAAGGAAGAAATTGACACGTCACTTAAGAAAGGTTTCATCCGTCCCAGTTCCTCTGCTTGGGGAGCACCTTCACTCTTCGTTAAGAAGAAGGATGGAACTAACCGATTGGTTCAGGATTATTGGCCCATTAACCAAGCCACAATTCAGAATAAATATCCGCTTCCTCGGATCAATGATTTGTATGATCAACTTGTTGGGTCATCGGTGTTTTCTAAACTCGATTTGAGGTTGGGTTATCATCAGATCCGTGTTCGTGAAGATGATATTCCCAAGACTGCGTTTGTTACTCGCTATGGCTCCTACGAGTACACTGTCATGTCATTTGGCTTAGCAAATGCTCCAGCCACATTCTCCCGTCTGATGAATTACGTCTTCATGGATTACCTCGACAAATTTGTCGTGGTATATCTGGATGATATTCTGGTATATTCGAAGAATAAGGAAGAACATGCTGAACACCTCCGTCTTGTACTGGAAAGGCTCCGAGAACACTAGTTGTATGCCAAATACTCCAAATGTGAATTCTGGCTTTCTGAAGTAACGTATCTTGGTCATGTGATTTCCAAGCATGGAATTGATGTTAACCCGGAACGAGTTCAGGCTATTCTTGACTGGACTCCCCCGAAGAACGTCAAGCAAGTGAGAACTTTTCTTGGCCTTGCAAGCTATTGCCGTCGCTTTGTCGAGAACTTTTCCAAGATTGCTAAGCCCCTGACTGATCTGCTTCACAAGGGCATTAAGTTTGAATGGACAGACAAATGTCAGGAAAGTTTTCAAACACTCAATGACAAGCTAACATCTGCCCCAGTACTATCTCCTCCAGATACCTGCAAAGACTTTGTGATTTATTGTGATGCATCCCGTGAAGGATTAGGCTGTGTCCTAATGCAAGAGCGTAAAGTGATTGCTTATGGCTCTCGTCAGTTGCGCCCACATGAAGAGAATTATCCGGTACATGATCTAGAACTAGCTGCTGTGATCTATGCATTGCAGTTGTGGCGACATTACCTTCTCGGTAATCGTTGCAAGATATACACGGATCATAAAAGTCTAAAGTACTTGTTCACTCAACCATCTCTAAACCTCCGTCAGCAAAGATGGATGAAGGCCATTGCGGACTATGATTTGGGTATTTCCTATACCCCTGGCAAGGCTAACGTGATGGCTGATGCCTTAAGCCGCAAGTCCTATTGCGACAACCTCATGGTTAGGCGAGCTCAACCTCGTCTTTATGAAGAATTGTGCAAGCTGAATCTGCGTATTGTTCCACAGGGTTCTCTTAGTAACCTTGTGATACAACCAGATCTTGAGAAAGCTGTTAAGAATGCGCAAGCTAAGGATGTTGAAGTTGATCTGATGAAGAAAAATCTTCACCTTGAAAAGTACAGGGATTTCTCGCTGTCTGAAGATGGAACCTTGTATTTTAGAAACCGCATTGTGGTACCTCGCTTCGAACTCATGACTGACAAGGTCATGAAGGAGGCACATGATACAACGCTGTCTATTCATCCGGGTAGCACCAAGATGTATCATGATCTTCGTCAAAGGTACTGGTGGTCTAGAATGAAGCAGGACATTGCTCGTTATGTTGCTGAATGTGATGTGTGTCGTCGCATTAAAGCAGAACATCAGAAGCCGGCTGGAATTCTGCAACCGTTACCTATTCCTTTATGGAAATGGGATAAGGTTCAGATGGATTTCATTACAGGACTTCTCAGGTCACATAAGGGTCACGATGCTATTCTTGTCATTGTCGACTAACTTTCTAAAGTTGCACACTTTCTGCCCGTCAAGGAAACTATCACTGCTAGCCAGTTAGCAGAGTTGTATATCTCCAGAATTGTATCACTCCATGGTATTCCGAAGGAGATCAGTTCGGACCATGGCGGCCTTTTCACTTCCAAATTCTGGGAAAGTTTCCAAACAGCTATGGGAACTCATATTACCTGGAGTTCAGCTTATCAGCCCCAATCCCAAGGCCAAGTCGAGCGAGTCAACCAAGTGCTTGAAGACATGCTTCGGGCTTGTGTTATATCGTTCGGTAAGAAGTGGGAAGAATCTCTTCCTTATGCGGAATTCTCATATAACAACAGCTATCAAGCCAGCTTGAAAATGGCCCCATTCGAAGTACTCTATGGACGTAAGTGTCGAACCCCTCTGAATTGGTCAGAAACTGGGGAACGACCGCTCGTGGGTCCGGATATTATTCAACACGCCGAAGAGCAAGTTCGTATTATCCGGGAAAATCTCAAGGCGGCTCAGGACCGCCAGAAGAGCAACTATGATCGCAAACGATGGGGTTTGACTTATCAACCTGGTGATCAAGCTTATCTTCGTGTCACTCCTATGAAGGGCACCCACCGTTTTGGAATCAAGGGCAAGCTAGCTCCACGCTACATTGGTCCTTTCCGCATTATTGCTAGACGTGGTCAGGTGGCATATAAATTGGAGTTGCCACCGCAATTCTCCCATATCCACGACGTATTCCATGTGTCGCAACTTCGTAAATGCTTCAAGGAATCTCCGCACCGAGCTGTGGATCACGAGATGCTCGAATTGCATGATGATCTTTCATATAAGGAGCATCCGATCCGCATTCTCGATGAAGCTGAACGTCGAACCCGTCAGAAGGTTACCAAGTTCCTCAAAGTGCAGTGGTCAAATCATACTGAAGATGAAGCCACTTGGGAACGCGAGGATAATCTTCGTGCGGAATACCCCGAACTTTTTCCTTCTACCTCTTAATTCTCGGGACGAGAATTCTTATTAGTGGAGGAGATTTGTGACACCCCCAGTGGTTAGCCACAGTAATCCCATTTTGATAATGCCATGTCATCATGATCATCCTAAACAAATTGCATTTAGGAAATAATCCAACTCATATTCAAATTTAAGATACAAGTCAAATTAATTTTTTTTTTCAAACTTCAAAACTAAAATGTTTATTAAATAGCAAATAATTCAGAGGCAATTATAAAATTGTAAGTAACATTAATTAAATTATTTAAATAACTCAAACAACAAGAAACAGTAGCTAATAGCAACCTTTTTAATGCATTTTAATTAATTCAAATTACAAATGAATTTATATTTTAGCCAAACCAATTTTTGAAGAGAGAGGTTAATGCACTGTGTTATAGGGGCTAAGCCACACATTTTATAAAAGTAGTTTAGTGGCTAAACAATTTGCAGAACAGAAAAGTAAACCAAAAATAAATAAAACCAAAAACGTAAACAAAAGAAAATAGAACAGAAACAGAAACCCCCCCTCTTCTCCCCTGGGCCACACGGCCCATAGGCCAGCCCCCACCCCCCCCCCCCCCCCCCCGCTCTCCCTGGCCATATGGCCTCCCCAACCCACCTAACCCTAGCCGATCCCCCACTCCTCTCGCTCCCCCCCCTCTGCCCGATCTGGATCGGGGCACGGCGCCCCGACCCCGTCGTTGATCCCCGCCGCCTCAACGCTGCTCGGCGCCGACCCCGTCTCCGGATCGCCAGCGCCGTCCCTCGCGGCCCCCGTCCCTCTCCCTCGTGGCCCGACGCCTGCTCGACGCCGTCGTCATCGCCGCCACCTCGCAGTCGCCGGACCCCGCCGGATCCCGCCTCCCCCGCCCCGCCTCTAAATCGACGCCCGCATCGAGCCTCGCCGACCCCCTGCCCTGCAACGGGTGAGCGAAAACCCCCCTCCTCCCTGTGCCTCTCCCTCGCACCGGCCCCCTTCCCCCCCCCCCCCCGGTCCTTCACCTCGCTCCGGCCGCACCTCGCCGCACACCGCGCAGCGCCGATGCGCGCTCACTCGCGCCCCGTCCGCGTGAGGCCATGCCCTGCTTCGCCCATGGCCACCGCTGCAGGCCTCCCCTGTTCCATGCCCGCTGTCCCGTCAAGTTGCCGCGCGGGTGGCCCCTCTTCGCTGCTACTGCGGCTACCGTAGCTGCCCCGGAGCCGCGCCCGGCCCGTGCTCGTCTCGCCGTGCCTTTGCGCGCGCTCACCCGCGGCCCGAGTGCCTCGCGGCCACCCCTGCTCGCGCTCGCCCACACGCCCTCCTGCGGCCGTCCCGCGCTGCGCCGCTCCCTCGCCGCGCCGCTCCGGCGCCCTGCTGTCACCGTCCCCCCCCCCTGTTGGCCGGGGCTGGCGCCCGTCGCCCGCACGCCCGAGTCACTAGGCCCCGATGGGCCTATGACCATGGGGCCCCACGCCCCAGTTTAAAAAAAATTGAATTATATAAAAATAAATAAGTAAATATTAATTAATTAATTAACCTAATTAATTTTGATTAATTAACACTAATTAAGTTTAATTAAACTAATGGCTAATTAACTCAATTAACCTGTTAATTAGTGCTAACAGTCACTGACAGGTGGGACCCACGTGTCAGGCCGACTGCTGATGTCATGCTGACATCATGATGACATCAGCATAACACTGTGTTGGATAATTCGAATTTAAATAATTAGATAAATTCCAGAAAATCAATAAAACTTTGAAAAATCATATAAAATAATCCGTAACTCAGATCGAAAAAAGTCGCTCAGAACGATGAGATGAATCCGAATACGCGGTCCGTTCGTCCGCCACACGTCCCTAACTATCCGAACATGCAACCGTTCCCCTCTTTTCGTCTGTCCGAAAAGCCGGACACTGGGAATACTTTCCCGGATGTTTCTCCCCTTCGCCGGGATTACCTAGCACTACGATAGAACACCGCTAGCTCTGCTTATTGACATGCCATGCACTTGTTTGCTTAGTATTTACTGTTTCCTCCCCCTCTTCTCTCTCGGTAGCCCCCGACACCGACGTCGTCCCCGAGGCCGACACAGCTCCGGAGCCCGAAGACACCGTTGACGACCTTGCCTTGCCGCCGAGCAACCAGGCAAGCCCCTCCCCCCTTTGATCATCCCAATATCGCCCATTCTAATTTCTCATGCTTGCATTAGAATTACTGCTACTGCTGCTTTACCTATTCTGATGCATAGCCTGTTTATTGTAACCTACTGTTGATAATTACCTGCATATCCTAAACTGCTTAGTTTAGGCTGGGTAGAGACCTATCAGTGACCCCACTTATCCCGATTGCCCCGCTGGATTATCCGAAGACCCGATCAACGGGATTGAAGATCAGGCCCCGACACCGCACATCACCCCCCTTAGTTGTAACGACACTGCAGCGTTAATATCGAGTGCCGAGGGTGATACCTCGTGTAGCACTTCTGATGTTAACTCTGTAGAGTAGCTATTCGGTCATGGTCATCGAGGGTGATTCCTCCTTCACCGCTTCCGATAACGACGCCGTCGTACAACACCTCAAGTGTGAACCCAGCGAGGGTGATTCCTCCGAGTTCACCTTGACGGATACATCAAGTAGGAATCCAACGAGGGTGATACCTCAGATTCCCCTGATGTTATGGACACACGGATACTTGGACTGCACTATTGTTACTTGGAAAGGCCGGTCAACCCTGAGGGGTACCCGCGTGTGATGTGAAGACGGGTTGCTTGTATGGTGCCCGAGTGATGAATACGAGGCGCGACCGGGCATTCTTGGCCCTTGCCGCAAGTCCTCGAGACGGGGCGACGGGGTCACATCTTTCGTGAGTCTCTGCTCGTTACCGCAAGCCCTAGTCCACTAACGATTTGGATATTTGATCCGAGCAGGCCTCTGGCCTGATAGCACTAACCATCACGTGGGAAGAGTTATGGGCACTCTGCATCGTATGCATCAGCCGAAAGCTTTGTCAGACGTCCAGTTCAGCCTCGTGGCCGGGCCGGGCCAGTACCATCCAGGACTGAGGTGGTGCTCGTCCCGACCCTGCACACACTGGCCCGGAGTGCACAGGGCGATGGGCCGAGACCCCTGAGCGCTTAGGATATAGACCGACGGGGACCTCTCTGCTGAGCTGTAGGTAGGGTTGCGATGTATCGTTTGGCCGAGGCCGGGCATGACCCAGGAAAGTGTGTCCGACCGGAGTTAATCGAGCGTGTTGGGTAAGTTGGTGCACCCCTGCAGGGAAGAAAACTTCTATCGATAGCCTGTCCTACGGTAACGGACACTCGGAGTTGTATCCTGATTGATACAATTTAGAACTGGATACTTGGATACTATGGTTCTGGGATTGCTTCTCGCAGGGAGTCGAGAAGGAATCTCAGGACGAGGTTGATGACTGTATGGCTCTGGGATTGCTTTCTCGCAGGGAGTCGAGAAAGGATCTCTGGGTGAGGTTGAGACTTAATGATACTGCTACATTATATGGTACTGTTCTACTCTCTTCTATTGCTGCAAGACCTTTGAAGATGCTAGTCTTCGATAGGACTAGGCCTTCTCTCTATTCTGGCATTTCTGCAGCCCAGTCCACATATACATCCTTCCATTGAAAATGTTGCATATGTAGTGTAGATCCTTGCTTGCTGAGTACTTCTGAGTACTCACGGTTGCTTTGTTTTCCTTTTCTCCCCATATCAGTTTGTTGCGACCAGATGACAGAGCCCCTGAGACAGCTGCCCCCGCCGACGATCGCTACTACTACCCCGAGGGTGGTTACTACTACGAGTTGGCTGACGACCAGGAGTAGGATCGGAGGGTCCCAGGCAGGAGGCCTACGCCTTTCGATCGTAGTGTTTTATTTTGCCCCGCCTTTCTAAAGGCCTTTCTGTTTCTATTTCATATCTGTACTCAGATATCTGATGCTTCCGCTGACGCTTGTACGCAAGCTTATGTATTCGAGCCCTCGAGGCCCCTGGCTTGTAATATAAAGCTTGTATGACTTTATTTATGTTTTAGAGTTGTGTTGTGATATCTTCTCGTGAGTCCTTAGGCTTGATTGTGTGCATTTGCGTGTATGATTAGTGCACGATTGAGCCGGGGGCGTCACAGTGTCGCAACAGTTAGTGGAGGGGGAGGGGGCAGTGAAGCCCAAACCTCCAAAGCTAATTCTGCAGGTGCGGTTATGACAGGGAATCAAGGGTCTGCGGTAGTTTCTGAAAGCAAAACACCTGCAAATGAGAAGATCGTCTGTCACAAATGTGGAGTGAAGGGCCACAATTCCAAGGGCTGTGAAGCAAAAGTCAAATGTGTGGTGTGCTCAAAAGATACACATATATCCGAGTTCTGCGCCTGGCTGCATCAGAAAAAACCAGTGGCCACTTTAGTTGGATTTGGTGGAGAAGGACTTGGTATTTTTGTGGCTGAACATGCTAAAGAGGTGGTTGGCAATGGCAAGAATGAAGCTGTGGCATTGGTGAGACTGAGGAAAGGCTGTGATCAGGAGATTGAAGCTGAAGTTTTGATCATAAGTTTAGCTAAAACTTATCCATGGAGATGGGATTGGAAAGCAAAGAAAGTGTCTGATGGGGTTTTTCTTGTCAACTTCCCATCAGTTGCAAGAATAAATGAGGCTGCTGTCTATGACTGGGTCCCTTTGAAAGGGGGAAACTGATGGAAATATGCCTTAGAGGCAATAATAAAGTTGTTATTATTATATTTCCTTATTCATGATAAAGGTTTATTATTCATGCTAGAATTGTATTGACCGGAAACTTAAATGCATGTGTGGATCCATAAACAAATACCGTGTCCCTAGTAAGTCTCTACTAGACTAGCTCGTTGATCAAAGATGGTTAAGGTTTCCTAACCATAGACATGAGTTGTCATTCGATAACGGGATCACATCATTAGGAGAATGATGTGATGGACAAGACCCAACCGTTAGCATAGCATATGATCGTTCAGTTTATTGCTACTGCTTTCTTAATGTCAAATACATGTTTCTTCGACCATGAGATCATGCAACTCCCGGACTCCGGAGGAATGCCTTGTGTGCCATCAAACATCTCAACGTAACTGGGTGATCATAAAGGTGCTCTACAGGTATCTCCGAAGGTGTTTGTTGGGTTGGCATGGATCGAGACTGGGATTTGTCACTCTGTGTGACAGAGAGGTATCTCTGGGCCCTCTCGGTAATACAACATCACAAGAAGCTTGCAAGCAAAGTGACTAAGGAGTTAGTTACGGGATGATGTATTACGGAATGAGTAAAGAGACTTGCCGGTAACGAGATTGAACTAGGTATGGAGATACCGACGATCGAATCTCAGGCAAGTAACATACCGACAGACAAAGAGAACTACGTATGTTGTCATAAAGGTTCAACCGATAAAGATCTTCATGGAATATGTAGGAACCAATATGGGCATCCAGGTCCCGCTATTGGTTATTGACCGGAGAAGCGTCTCGGTCATGTCTACATCATTCTCGAACCCGTAGGGTCCGCACGCTTAACGTTCGTTGATGATTTTGTATTATATGAGTTATGTATGTTGGTGACCGAATGTTGTTCGGAGTCCCGTATGAGATCACAGACATGATGAGGAGCTCCGGAATAGTCCGGAGGTAAAGATTGATATATGGGATAATAGTGTTTGGTCTCCGGAAGGGTTCCGGAATTCACCGGAAGGGGTTTCGGATGTTTCCCAAAATGTTCGGGTACGAGAACACTTTATTTGGGCCAAGGGGTAAAGCCCACGAGGCTTTAAGGAAGCTGCAAAAGGAGTTTTGCGGAGGCCAGGGGGGCAGACGCCAAGGACCCTGGCGTCTGGTCCTGGAGTCCGAGAAGGACCCTTGCCTTGCGTGCCAAACTGACTTTGAGCAGGCTCTTTCTCCAAGAAACAACCCTAGGGCTTAACATATAAATAGAGGGGCAGGGCTAGCACCCAGAAAACATCAAGATTCACCAAGCCGTTTGCCGACAACCCCGCCCCCTCTAGTTTATCCTCCGTCATAGTTTCCGTTGTGCTTGGCGAAGCCTTGCGGAGATTGTTCTTCACCACCACCGTCACCACGCCGTCGTGCTGCCGGAACTCATCTACTACTTCGCCCCTCTTGTCGGATCAAGAAGGAGAGGACTTTATCGAGCTGAGCGTGTGCCAAACACGGAGGTGCCATATGTTCGGTACTTGACCAGGACAGATCATGAAGGTGTAGGACTACATCAACCGCGTTGATAAACACTTCCGCTTAGCGATCTTCAAGGGTATGAATATGCTCTTCCCCTATCGTAGCTATGCATCTCCATGGATAGATCTTGCGTGTGCATAGAAATTTTTTGTTTTCCATGCAACATTTCCCAACAGAAACATAATGGTGAATGTCAGGATTTGGAATGATGATGCTATGGCTGTTGGTAAAATTTCAGTGGTCTGGGTCAGAGCAAAAGGAGTCCCAAAAACAATGAAAAATTATCATGGTTTGTGTGAGATTGGTTCGATGGCTGGATACACTCAAGCTATGGATATGGATCTGGTGAGTAGAACTGGCCTTGTCAGATTGAAGATTGCAGTGGTGGATCGTAAAAAAATACCCAGATGGACTAAGTTGACAACTCCCTGTCTTACGGTGTACAGAATCTTTTTTGAGGTTGAAGAAGTGGTGGAAGATGGATGGGCAAAAGATGAGGATGAGCTATCACAGGGATATGAGGAGTGGATGGATTTTCAACACGATGATGATGAAAGCAGAGATGCAAAGAAAGCAAAGACCAATGAGGATTATGTAGTAAAAGGGCCCATCTGTGCAAGTACAAGAACTAAAATGGCTTTAGAAGAGAGAGATGCTATTTTAAAAGAACAAGATGCTGCTGACCTGCTGATGTATAACAAGAATTTGAATAATAACAATGCTGGGAATGGGGAAGAAGGGGCTGGGTCTGCATCTGTGAATGATGTAGGAGGAAAAGATAATGATGAAGAGGCACAGAATAAAAAAACCGATGAAGATCTGGAGGATGATTTTGAAGCTTCTCAATCTATTAGTTTGGGGACTAAGCTTGGGATTATGACACAGGATGAGGAGGATGTGGGAAATGCAAAAGTTAATGCTGTTGATCAAGGGGGGCAAAGATACAGTGGAAGGATAGCCTCAAAAATCAGAGATGACATTCCTATACTGGATAGGGCCATGACTTTGGCCAGAGCCAAAAATTTGGCCTTGTTTGAAGGTATGTCATCTAATTCTGAGATTTCGGAGAACGTTTGTACTGAAAACATTGAACTTATTGATGTAGCTAATGTATTAGGTATTGATTTGGGGGTTAATTTAGATATGGTCGAACACAATTTACACTTGATCTCTTCGTTATAACAAGCTAGAAAAGAGTTGTTTTTGGCCAGTTCTAGGGAAAATTCCAATAAGCTAGAAGAGGAACACATTTTGGAACCTGAAGATGTTAATAATATTCTTCAGGACTTGCTGAATTTAAGTAGAGAGGATGATGATGAGCAAGTTGATGAGAGAATGGAAAGTGTGTTTGGAGGGATTAGAGAGGGTCTCAGATCTAACAGTGCTCACTTTGAGGCTGTTGTTGTTAAGACCCCTGTGAAGACTGTGTTGAGAAGAAAGAAGAAAAGGAATAATCACTAGAACTGATATATTCCGTAAAGCTCTTTCTTTATTTCTCTTCACTTCAGATCTCTGTAGAAAAATGTTGAGTGGTTTGATCTGGAACTGTAGAGGTATTGGAGATAAAAATAAGAGAGACTTTATAAAAGAAAAAATTGACAAAAACAATTTAGACTTTGTGGGCATTCAAGAGATAATGAAGACTGAGTTTAGCTTGCTAGAATTGTCTGGACTAAGTGCTCAAGAAATGTTTGACTGGGACTATTTACCATCTAGAGGAAGATCTGGAGGGATTTTAGTAGGGATTAATATTGCCACATTAGTCAAGGAGGAAGTGGAGCAGGGGGGGTGTTTTGTAAGGCTCGAGGTGAGAAACATGAGAGATGGTTTCTGCTGGGATCTGGTTGTAGTATATGGAGATGCTCAACCCAAAGGCAAACCAAAATTTTTGGTGGAATTAGTTCACCTATTCAAAAAATCTAAAAACCCTATGCTGGTTGCGGGAGACTTTAATATGACTAGGAAAGATAGTGATAAAAACAATCCTGGGGGATATAACAAATGGAGCATGCTTTTTAATTCTGTGATTACTTATGGAGAAATGATGGAGCTGAAGGAAATATGTCCTAGAGGCAATAATAAAGTTGTTATTTTATATTTCCTTATTCATGACAAAGGTTTATTATTCATGCTAGAATTGTATTAGTCGAAAACTTAAATACATGTGTGAATACATAAACAAATACCGTGTCCCTAGTAAGCCTCTACTAGACTAGCTCGTTGATCAAAGATGGTTAAGGTTTTCTAACCATAGACATGTGTTGTCATTTGATAACGGGATCACATCATTAGGAGAATGATGTGATGGACAAGACCCATCTGTTAGCTTAGCATATTGATCGTTCAGTTTATTGCTATTGCTTTCTTCATGTCAAATACATATTCCTTCGACTATGAGATTATGCAACTCCCGGATACCGTAGGAATACCTTGTGTGCTATCAAACGTCACAACGTAACTGGGTGATCATAAAGATGCTCTACAGGTATCTCTGAAGGTGTTTGTTGAGTTGGTATAGATCGAGATTAGGATTTGTCACTCTGAGTATCGGAGAGGTATCTCTGGGCCCTCTCGGTAATACACATCATAAGAAGCCTTGCAAGCAAAGTGACTAAGGAGTTAGTTGCAAGATGATGTATTACGGAACGAGTAAAGAGACTTGCTGGTAACGAGATTGAACTAGGTATGAAGATACCGACGATCGAATCTCGGGCAAGTAACATACCGATGGACAAAGGGAATTACGTATGTTGACATAAGGTTCGACCGATAAAGATCTTCGTAGAATATGTAGGAGCCAATATGGGCATCCAGGTTCCGCTATTGGTTATTAATCAGAGAAGTGTCTCGATCATGTCTACATAGTTCTCGAACCCGTAGGGTCCGCACGCTTAACGTTCGTTGACGATATAGTATTATGTGAGTTATGTATGTTGGTGACCGAATGTTGTTCGGAGTCCGGGATGAGATCACAGACATTACGAGGAGCTCCAGAATGGTCCGGAGGTAAAGATTGATATATGGGATAATAGTGTTTGGTCTTCAGAAGGGGTTTCAGATGTTTCCCGAAATGTTCTGGTGCGAGAACACTTTATTTGGGCCAAAGGGGAAAGCCCACGAGGTTTTTGGAAAGCGCAAAAGGAAGTTTTGCGGAGACCAGGGGCCAGACGCCAGGGAACCTGGTGTCTGGGTCCAGACGCCGGGAACCCTGGCATCTGGTCCTGGAGTACGATAAGGACTCTTGCCTTTCAGGCAAAACCGACTTTGAGGAGGCTTTTACTCCAAGTTTCGACCCCAAGGCTCAACATATAAGTAGAGGGGCAGGGCTAGCACCCAAGACACATCAAGATACACCAAGCCGTGTGCCGGCAACCCCGTCCCTCTAGTTTATCCTCCGTCATAGTTTCTGTTGTGCTTGGTGAAGCCCTGCGGAGATTGTTCTTCACCAACACCGTCACCACGCCGTCGTGCTGCCGGAACTCATCTACTACTTCGCCCCTCTTGCTGGATCAAGAAGGCGAGGACGTCATCGAGCTGAACGTGTGCTGAACACGGAGGTGCCGTACGTTCGGTACTTGATCGGGACGGATCGTGAAGGTGTACGATTACATCAACCGCGTTGATAAACGCTTCCACTTAGCGATCTTCAAGGGTATGAAGATGCTCTCCCCTCTCATAGCTATGCATCTCCATGGATAGATCTTGCGTGTGCGTAGATTTTTTTTGTTTTCCATGCAACGTTCCCCTACAGTGGTATCATGAGCCAGGTCTATGCGTAGATGATATGCACGAGTAGAACACAAAGAGTTGTAGGCGGTGATGGTCATACTGCTTACCACCAACGTTTTATTTTGATTCGGCGGTATTGTAAGATGAAGCGGCCCGGACCAACCTTACATGTCCACGTACATGAGACTGGTTCCACCGACAGACATGCAACTAGTTTTGCATAAAGGTGGCTGGCGGGTGTCTGTTTCTCCTACTTTAGTTGAATCGAATTTGACTACGGCCGGTCCTTGAAGAAGGTTAAAACAGCAAACTTGATAAATCACCGTTGTTGTTTTTGCCGTAGGTAAGAACGGTTCTTGCTAGAAGCCCATAGCAGCCACGTAAAACTTGCAACAACAAAGTAGAGGACGTCTAACTTGTTTTTGCAGGGCATGTTGTGATGTGATATGGTCAAGACATGATGTGATATACGTTATTGTATGAGATGATCATGTTTTGTAATTTATCGGCAACCGGCAGGAGCCTTATGGTTGTCTCTTTATTGTATGAAATGCAAACGCCATGTAATTGCTTTACTTTATCACTATGCATTAGCAATAGTTGTAGAAGCAATAGTTGGCGAGACGACCCCGACACAACGATGGAGATCAAGGTGTCGAGCCGGTGACGATGGAGATCATGACGATGCTTTGGGGATGGAGACCAAAAGCACAAGATGATGATGGCCATATCATGTCACATATTTTGATTGCATGTGATGTTTATCCTTTATGCATCTTATTTTGCTTAGAACAACGGTAGATTTATAAGATGATCCCTTCACTTAATTTCAAGATAACAGTGTTCTCCCTGTGTATGCACCATTGCCAAAGTTTGTGGTTTTGAAGCACCATGTGATGATCGGGTGTGATAGACTCTACGTTCACATACAACGGGTGGAAGCCAGATTTACACACGCGGAATACTTGGGTTAAACTTGATGAGCCTAGCATGTACAGACATGGTCTCGGAACACTGGAGATCGAAAGGTCGAACATGAGTCATATAGTAGATATGATCAACATGAAGATGTTCACCATTGAAGACTACTCCATCTCACGTGATAATCGGACATGGTTTAGTTGATTTGGATCATGTATCACTTAAATAACTTGAGGGAAGTTAATTTAAGTGGGAGTTCATTAGTAAGTTGATTAATTGAACTTAATTTATCATGAACTTAGCCCTGATAGTATTTGCATATCTATGTTGTAAGTTGCCACTCCCATGAAGAAACCCAAAGCTGGACCTAAGCCTGAAACTGAGTGCCTCTACTGCAAAGGAAATGGTCACTAGAAGCGGAACTGCCCCAAATGCTTGGCGGATAACAAGGATGGCAAAGTTAACTAAGGTATATTTGATATACATGTTATTGATGTGTACCTTACTAGTGTTCGTAGTAGCCCCTGGGTATTTGATACCCGTTCAGTTGCTGAGATTAGTAACTTGAAACATGAGTTGCAGAATGAACAAAGACTAGTTAAGGGTGAGGTGACGATGTGTGTTGGAAGTGATTCCAAGGTTGATACGATCACCATCGCACACTCCCTCTACCTTCGGGATTAGTGTTGAACCTAAATAAATGTTATTTGGTGTTTGCGTTGAGCATGAATATGATTAGATCACGTTTATTGCAATACGGTTATTCATTTAAGTCAGAAAATAATTGTTGTTCTGTTTACATGAATAAAACCTTCTATGGTCATACACCCAATGTGAATGGTTTATTGAATCTCGATCGTAGTGATACACATATTCATAATATTGATGCAAAAAGATGCAAAGTTGATAATGATAGTGCAACATACTTGTGGCACTGCCGTTTAGGTCATATTGGTGTAAAGCGCATGAAGAAACTCCATGCGGATGGACTTTTGGAATCACTTGATTATGAATCATTTGATACTTGCGAACCATGCCTCATGGGCAAGATGACTAAAACTGCGTTATCCGGAACAATGGAGCGAGCTAATGACTTATTGGAAATAATACATACCGATGTATGCGGTCCGATGAGTGTTGAAGCACGCGGCGGGTATCGTTATTTTCTGACCTTCACAGATGATTTGAGTAGGTATGGGTATATCTACTTAATGAAACACAAGTCTGAAACATTTGAAAAGTTCAAAGAATTTCAGAGTGAAGTGGAGAATCATCGTAACAAGAAAATAAAGTTTCTATGATCTGATCGCGGAGGCGAATATTTCAGTTACGAGTTTGGCCTTCATTTAAAACAATGTGGAATAGTTTCACAACTCACGCCACCTGGAACACCACAACGTAATGGTGTGTCCGAACGTCGTAACCGTACTTTATTAGATATGGTGCGGTCTATGATGTCTCTTACTGATTTACCACTATCGTTTTGGGGTTATGCATTAGAGACAGTCGCATTCATGTTAAATAGGGCACCGTCTAAATCCGTTGAGACGGCACCGTATGATCTATGGTTTGGCAAGAAACCTAAGCTATCATTTCTTAAAGTTTGGGGATGCGATGCTTATGTCAAAGGGCTTCAGCCTGATAAGCTCGAACCTAAATCGGAGAAGTACGTCTTCATAGGATACCCTAAAGAAACTATTGGGTACACCTTCTACCACAGATCCGAAGGCAAGATCTTTGTTGCTAAGAATGGGTCCTTTCTAGAGAAGGAGTTTCTCTCGAAAGAAGTGAGTGGGAGGAAAGTAGAACTTGATGAGGTAATTGTACCTTCTCTCGAATTGGAGAGTAGCACATCAGAGAAAACCGTTCCCATGATGCCTACACCAACTAGAGAGGAAGCTAATGATGATGATCATGAAACTTCAGATCAAGTTACTACTGGACCTCGTAGGTCGACCAGAACACGTTCTGCACCAGAGTGGTACGGTAATCCTGTCCGGGAAGTCCTGTTGTTGGACAACGACGAACCTACGAACTATGAAGAAGCTATGACAACCCCAGATTCCGAAAAATGGCTTGACGCCATGAAATCTGAGATAGGATCCATGTATGAGAACAAAGTGTGGACTTTGGTGTTTTTGCCCGATGATCAGCAAGCCATTGAGAATAAATGGATCTTCCAGAGGAAGACAAACGCTGATGGTAATGTCACTGTCTACAAACCTCGACTTGTTGCAAAAAGGTTTTTGACAAGTTCAAGGGGTTGACTACAATGAGACTTTCTCACCCGTAGTGATGCTTAAGTCAGTCCGAATCATGTTAGCAATTGCCGCATTTTATGATTATGAAATCTGGCAAATGGATGTCAAAACTGCATTCCTTAATGGATTTCTTAAAGAAGAGTTGTATATGATGCAACCAGAAGGTTTTGTCGATCCTAAAGGTGCTGACAAAGTGTGCAAGCTCGAGCGATCCATCTATGGATTGGTGCAAGCATCTCGGAGTTAGAATATACGCTTTGATGAGGTGATCAAAGCATATGGTTTTATACAGACTTACGGTGAAGCCTGTATTTACAAGAAAGTGAGTGGGAGTGATGTCTGCAAGAACTACGTCGGTTTTTCCCCAAAGAGGGAGGGATGATGCAGCACAGCGACGGTAGGTATTTCCCTTAGTGATGAGACCAAGGTTATCAAACCAGTAGGAGAAGCACGCAACACCACGTAAACAACTCTTGCACACAAATAACAAATACTTGCAACCCGACGTGTTAAAGGGGTTGTCAATCCCTTTCGGGTAACGAGATAGATAAAATTGTAGTAGATTGGATAAATAGATCTCGCGGGAACGCGAGATAAAATAAATAAGTAAAAATTGCAGCAAGGTATTTTTGGGTTTTTGGATTAATAGATCTGAAAATAAAAGTTGCAAATAAATAAAAGAGCGAATAGCAAAATAGATCTTGAAGGCAAATATATTAAAGAAGAGACCCGGGGGCCGTAGTTTTCACTAGTGGCTTCTCTCGAGAAAAATAGCAAACGGTGGAAACAAATTACTGTTGGGCAATTGATAGCACTTCAAATAATCATGACGATATCCAGGCAATGATCATTATATAGTCATCACGTCCAAGATTAGTAGACCGACTCCTGTCTGCATCTACTACTATTACTCCACACATCGACCGCTATCCAGCATGCATCTAGAGTATTAAGTTCATGGAGAAACGGAGTAATGCAATAAGAACGATGGCATGATGTAGACAAGATCTATTTATGTAGAAATAGACCCCATCTTGTTATCCTTAATGGCAACGATACATACGTGTCGTTTCCCTTTCTGTCACTGGGATCAAGCACCGTAAGATCGAACCCATCACAAAGCACCTCTTCCCATTGCAAGATAAATAGATCAAGTTGGCCAAACAAACCCCAAATATCGGAGAAGAAATACGAGGCTATAAGCAATCATGCATATAAGAGATCAAAGAAGACTCAAATAACTTTCATGGATAAAAAGATAGATCTGATCATAAACTCAAAGTTCATCGGATCCCAACAAACACACCGCAAAAAAGAGTTACATCATATGGATCTCCAAGAGACCATTGTATTGAGAATCAAACGAGAGAGAGAAAGCCATCTAGCTACTAACTACGGACCCGAAGGTCTACAATGAACTACTCACGCATCATCGGAGAGGCACTAATGAGGATGATGAACCCCTCCGAGATGGTGTCTAGATTGGATCTGGTGGTTCTGGAACTTGCGGTGGCTGGAATTGATTTTCGTCGACTCTCCTAGGGTTTCTGGAATATTGGGGTATTTATAGAGCAAAGAGGCGGTGCGGGAGGCGGCCGAGGTGGGCACAACCCACCTAGGCGCGCCTGGGCCTCGAGGCATGCCCTGGTGGGTTGTGCTCCCCTCGGAGCACCCCCCAGGTGCTTCTCCGACCCACTGGATGTATTCTGGTCCAAAAAAATCCACAAAAAGTTTCGCTGCGTTTGGACTCCGTTTGGTATTGATTTCCTGCGATGTAAAAAACATGCAGAAAACAGCAACTGGCATTGGGCACTATGTCAATAGGTTAGTACCAAAAAATGATATAAAATGATTATAAAATGATTGTAAAACATCCAAGAATGATAATATAACAGCATGGAACAATAAAAAATTATAGATACGTTGGAGACGTATCAGCATCCCCAAGCTTAATTCCTGCTCGTCCTCAAGTAGGTAAATGATAAAAACAGAATTTTTGATGTGTTATGCTGCCTAACATGTTCATCACATATTCTTTTCTTAATAGCATGGACATTTGGAGTTTTATATGGTTCAAAGCAATAGTCTAATTTTGACATGATAATTTAAATACTCAAGCATATCAACAAGCAACCATGTCTTTCAAAATATCAACGCTAAAGCAAGTTATCCCTAGCCCGTCATGCTCAATCATTGATCTATTCATGAAACACACTCGAATATTAGCTACACCCAATGCTCAAGTATGATCATAGTGCCCCTTAGTTGGTGCTTTATAAGAGAAGATGGAGACTCAAATTAAAAATAAAAATTGCGTAAAGTAAAAAAAAGGCCCTTCGCGGAGGGAAGTAGGGATTTGTAGAGGTGCCAGAGCTCAAAGCTTAAATTGAGAGATAAAAACACTTTGAGAGGCATACTTTTCCCACCAACGAAAATGACTTAGAGCTCCCCACACTTTCCATGCTAGATATATCATAGGCGGTTCCCAAACAGAAAATAAAGTTTATTCCTTTTTCCATCATTTCTTTCACTTTCCATGGCTAGCCGTATCAACGGGTGCCCTCCATACCAACACTTTCCAAGGAATTTATTATTTGACAACATAAAGTAAATTCATTTTTCATTTCGGGACTGGGCATCCCTAATACCTTTGCCGTACTCTCGTGCAATGACAAGTGGATAAACACTCATCGTGAGAATAACACATCTAGCATGGAAAATATCGGCCACCCCTCACCGCCTCGCGAGCGGTACGAGCACACAAAAGAGAAATTTATTTTGAAAATTAGAGATGGCACATACAAATTTGCTTAGAATGGCACGGAAATATCGCATATAGGTAGGTATAGTGGACTCATATGGCAAAACTGGTTTAAAGGGTTTTGGATGCATAAGTAGTGATCATACTTAGTGCAAATGAAGGCTAGCAAAAAGATTGAGAAGCGCCCAACCAAGAAACGAATAATCTCGTAAGCAAGCATTAAGCATAAGTAACACCGAATAATGCACCATAAGTAAGATATAATTTCATTGCATAACTATTGACTTTCGTACTTGCATAGGGAATCACAAACCTTAACACCAATATTCTTACTAAAGCACAATTACTCATCAACATGGCTCACATATTATATCGTCATATCTCAAAACTATTACTAAGAATCAAGTTTATTTTGTCCAATGATCTTCATGAAAGTTTTTATTATATCCTTCTTGGATATCTATCACTTTGGGACTAGTTTCATATGTTGCTTTTAATAAGCTCAAACAAATATAAGTGAAGAATATGAGCATAATATTTCTTTCTCTCAAATTAATCTAAGTGAAGCAAGAGAGAATTTCTTCAAAATTTTACTAACTCTCAAATAAATCTAAGTGAAGCATGAGAGCATTTCTTCAAAAATAACAAAGCACACCGTGCTCAAAAAGATATAAGTGAAGCACTAGAGCAATTCCAAGGCTCTAAAAATTTAAGTGAAGCATAGGAGCAAGCATAGCATAATTTTTGGCTCTTTCAAAAGGTGTGTCCAGCAAGGATTCAAGACTTACAATAAAAAACAAAACAAGCAAAGACTCATATCATACAAGACGCTCCAAGCAAAACTCATAATATGTGACGAATAAAAATATAGCTCCAAGTAAAATACCGATGGTCGTTAGAAGAAAGAGGGTATGCCACTTGTGGGCATCCCCAAGCTTAGTTGCTTGATACTTATTGAATATTACCTTGGGGTGCTTCGGGCATCCCCAAGCTTAGCCTTTTGCTACTCCTTATTCCTTCATCCATCGTGATCTCACCCAAAACTTGAAAACTTCAATCACACAAAACTCAACAAAACCTTCGTGAGATCCGTTAGTATAAGAAAACCAATCTTTACTTTAAGTACTATAGAAAACCCATTCAAATTTTGTTCTTGCATTATATCTACTGTATTCTAACTTTTCTATGGCAAAAACTCTTCAAAGTAAACCATAGATTCATCAAAATAAGCACACAATGCAAAGAAAACAGAATCTGTCAAAAACAGAATAGTCTGCAAAGATATGAATTGTTCTCATACTTCTGTAACTCCAAAAATTATGAAAAATTAGGAAAACATACAAAATTTGTATATCAATCTTGTGTAAAAATTCAGAATTTTTTGTCTCAGCTGTGAATTTTCAAAATTGTTTTACTGGACGCAAAAGTTTCTGTTTTCCAACAAGATCAAATCAACTATCACCCAAATCATCCCAAAGGCTTTGCTTGGCACAAACACTAATTTAAACCACAAAAACACATCTAATAATAGGCATAATTGGGAATTTTATTGAAAACAACAAGAAAACCAAAAAGCAAAAAGATACAAGTTGGGTTGCCTCCCAACGAGCGCTATCGTTTTACTCCCCTAGCTAGGCATAACGCAAAGGATCTATGTATTGTCAACTTTGTTCTCCAACTCCTCAATCAAGCACTTAGAATTCTTCAAGGATTTAGAATATAAATTCTCAACGACAATACTTCTAGGCACGAGATTGAAAAATTCATTCTTGCAAAAAGGGTCTCTTATCACTTCAATAAAATCGGGATGGATACTAATCATCTTAAGATCTCCTTTATCATTGCTAGAAGTTGCACCCTTGTTTTTAGTAACTTGGGTAGTCTTGCCAAATTTTACAGGAGTTTTGACGGAAGCAAAACCCGTACTTAGATTACTAAAAATTTCTTCCAGTTTATCAATCCGAGACGGGCTTTCTTCAATTCTTTCATGAATCACAGTCCCCTTTTCTTTTAACAACTTAAAAACTTCCCCCGCTTTTGACCCAAATTTAGTAGCAAAATTATGCATCTTTTTATCCAAGTTTTCAATATGTTCTTCGGTAAGCATTTTCTTTTCAATAGCATCTAGTCTTTCCATAACATGCTCGAGAGTCAAGTTGTTTCATTAATCATAAGCGGTGGTGAACCCACTAAATTTCCCATAGCATTAAAAGCATCAAGAGAGGGACACATTAAGAAATTTCCACCGGTAATCGTATCAAGGACGAATCTATACCAAGTGGTGCTGCCCACATAAAAACAGCGAAGAAGAACAACAGTAGATTGCTTACGGATAGAACTATTATGAGCATTGCAAATCCTATACCAAGCATCTTTTAAATTCTCCCCTCCCCTTTGTTTAAAGTTAAGAACCTCGTTCTCGGGGGTGTACGCAATAGAGGAAGAACTATCCATAACGACAAAAAGTAGTCAACAAGATTGCACACAAAAACAGATCTGACGAGAAAACGGCGAACGGAAAAGAGGGCGAGTAAAACGACAATTTTTATGAAGTGGGGGAGAGGAAAACGAGAGGCAAATGGAAAATAATGTAAATTACAAGGAGCTGAGATTTGTGATTAGGAACCTGGTTGATGTTGATGATGTCTCCCCGGCAACGGCGCCAGAAACTCCTCTTGATGTCTGCTAGAACTACGTCGGTTTTTCCCCAGAGAGGGAGGGATGATGCAGCACAGCGACGGTAGGTATTTTCCTCAGTGATGAGACCAAGGTTATTGAACCAGTAGGAGAACCACGAAATACCACGTAAACAGCTCCTGCACACAAAGAACAAATACTTGCAACCCGACGTGTTAAAGGGGTTGTCAATCCCTTTCGGGTAACGAGATAGATAAATTTGTAGTAGATTGGATAAATAGATCTCGCGGGAACGCGAGATAAAATAAATACGTAAAAATTGCAGCAAGGTATTTTTGGGTTTTTGGATTAATAGATCTGAAAATAAAAGTTGCAAATAAATAAAAGAGCGAATAGCAAAATAGATCTTGAAGGCAAATATATTAAAGAAGAGACCCGGGGGCCGTAGTTTTCACTAGTGGTTTCTCTCGAGAAAAATAGCAAACGGTGGAAACAAATTACTGTTGGGCAATTGATAGAACTTCAAATAATCATGACGATATCCAGGCAATGATCATTATATAGGCATCATGTCCAAGATTAGTAGACCGACTCCTGCCTGCATCTACTACTATTACTCCACACATCAACCGCTATCCAGCATGCATCTAGTGTATTAAGTTCATGGAGAAACGGAGTAATGCAATAAGAACGATGACATGATGTAGACAAGATCTATTTATGTAGAAATAGATCCCATCTTGTTATCCTTAATGGCAACGATACATACGTGTCGTTTCCCTTTCTGTCACTGGGATCAAGCACCGTAAGATTGAACCCATCACAAAGCACCTCTTCCCATTGCAAGATAAATAGATCAAGTTGGCCAAACAAAACCCAAATATTGGAGAAGAAATACGAGGCTATAAGCAATCATGCATATAAGAGATCAAAGAAGACTCAAATAACTTTCATGGATAAAAAGATAGATCTGATCATAAACTCAAAGTTCATCGGATCCCAACAAACACACCGCAAAAAAGAGTTACATCATATGGATCTCCAAGAGACCATTGTATTGAGAATCAAATGAGAGAGAGAAAGCCATCTAGCTACTAACTACGGACCCGAAGGTCTACAATGAACTACTCACGCATCATCGGAGGGGCACCAATGAGGATGATGAACCCCTTCGTGATGGTGTCTAGATTGGATCTGGTGGTTCTGGAACTTGCGGTGGCTGGAATTGATTTTTGTCGACTCTCCTAGGGTTTCTGGAATATTGGGGTATTTATAGAGCAAAGAGGTGGTGCGGGAGGCGGCCGAGGTGGGCACAACCCACCTGGGCGCGCCTGGGCCTCCAGGCGCACCCTGGTGGGTTGTGCTCCCCTCGGAGCACCCCCCAGGTGCTTCTCCGGCCCACTGGATGTCTTCTGGTCCAAAAAAAACCCACAAAAAGTTTCGCTGCGTTTGGACTCCGGTTGGTATTGATTTCCTGCGATGTAAAAAACATGCAGAAAACAGCAACTGGCACTGGGCACTATGTCAATAGGTTAGTACCAAAAAATGATATAAAATGATTGTAAAACATCCAAGAATGATAATATAACAGCATGGAACAATAAAAAATTATAGATACGTTGGAGACGTATCAGGGAGCTCTGTAGCATTTCTGATATTATATGTGGATGACATATTGTTGATTGGAAATGATATAGAATTTCTGAATAGCATAAAAGGATACTTGAATAAGAATTTTTCAATGAAAGACCTCGGTGAAGCTTCTTACATATTAGGCATCAAGATCTATAGAGATAGATCAAGATGCTTGATAAGACTTTCAACAAAATACATACCTTGACAAGATTTTGAAGGAGTTCAAAATGAATCAGTCAAAGAAGGAGTTCTTGCCTGTATTGTAAGGTGTGAAGTTGAGTAAGACTCAAAATCCGACCACGGCAGAAGACAGAGAGAGAATGAAAGGCATTCCCTATGCCTCAGCCATAGGTTCTATAAAGTATGCCATGCTGTATATCAAACCTGTTGTGTACCTTGCCATGAGTTTGGCAAGGGGGTACAATAGTGATCTAGGAGTAGATCACTGGAAAGCGGTCAAAATTATCCTTAGTTACCTAAGAGGACCAAGGAGATATTTCTTGGTTATGGAGGTGATAAAGAGTTCGTCGTAAAGGGTTACGTCGATGCAAGCTTTGACACCGATTCAGATGACTCTGAGTCTCAATCTGGATACATATTGAAAGTGGGAGCAATTAGCTAGAGTAGCTCCATGCAGAGCTTTGTAGACATAGAAAATTTGCAAAATATATAAGGATCTGAATGTGACAGACCCGTTGACTAAACTTCTCTCACAAGCAAAACATGATCACACCTTAATACTCTTTGGGTATTAATCACATGGCGATGTGAACTAGATTATTGACTCTAGTAAACTCTTTGGGTGTTGGTCACACGGCGATGTGAACTATGGGCATTAATCACATGGCAATGTGAACTAGATTATTGACTCTAGTGCAAGTGGGATACTGAAGGAAATATGCCCTAGAGGCAGTAATAAAGTTGTTATTTTATATTTCCTTATTCATGATAAAGGTTTATTATTCATGCTAGAATTGTATTGATCGGAAACTTAAATACATGTGTGAATACATAAATAAATACCGTGTCCCTAGTAAGCCTCTACTAGACTAGCTCGTTGATCAAAGATGGTTAAGGTTTTCTAACCATAGACATGTGTTGTCATTTGATAACGGGATCACATCATTAGGAGAATGAAGTGATGGACAAGACCCATCCGTTAGCTTAGCATATTGATCGTTCAGTTTATTGCTATTGCTTTCTTCATGTCAAATACATATTCCTTCGACTATGAGATTATGCAACTTCTGGATACCGGAGGAATACCTTGTGTGCTATCAAACGTCACAACGTAACTGGGTGATCATAAAGATGCTCTACAGGTATCTCCGAAGGTGTTTGTTGAGTTGGCATAGATCGAGATTATGATTTGTCACTCCGAGTATCGGAGAGGTATCTCTGGGCCCTCTCGGTAATACACATCATAAGAAGCCTTGTAAGCAAAGTGATTAAGGAGTTAGTTACAAGATGATGTATTACGGAATGAGTAAAGAGACTTGCTGGTAACGAGATTGAACTAGGTATGAAGATACCTACGATCAAATCTCGGGCAAGTAACATACCGTTGGACAAAGGGAATTACGTATGTTGACATAAGGTTCGACCGATAAAGATCTTCGTAGAATATGTAGGAGCCAATATGGGCATCCAGGTTCCGCTATTGGTTATTGACCAGAGAAGTGTCTCGGTCATGTGTACATTGTTCTCGAACCAGTAGGGTCCGCACGCTTAACGTTCGTTGGCGATATAGTATTATGTGAGTTATGTATGTTGGTGACCGAATGTTGTTCGGAGTCCGGGATGAGATCACGGACATGACGAGGAGCTCCAGAATGGTCCGGAGGTAAAGATTGATATATGGGATAATAGTGTTTGGTCTTCGGAATGGTTCCGGAATTCACTGGAAAGGGTTTCGGATGTTTCCCGAAATGTTCTGGTGCGAGAACACTTTATTTGGGCCAAAGCGGAAAGCCCACGAGGTTTTTGAAAGCGCAAAAGGAAGTTTTGCGGAGACCAGGGGCCAGATGCCAGGGACCCTGGCATCTGGGTCCAGACGCCTGGAACCCTAGCGTCTGGTCCTGAGTCCGAGAAGAACTCTTGCCTTTCGGGCAAAACCGACTTTGAGGAGGCTTTTATTCCAAGTTTCGACCCCAAGGCTCAACATATAAATAGAGGGGCAGGGCTAGCATCCAAGACACATCAAGATACACCAAGTCGTGTGTCGGCAACCCCGTCCCTCTAGTTTATCCTCCGTCATAGTTTCCGTTGTGCTTGGCGAAGCCCTGTGGAGGTTGTTCTTTACCAACACTGTCACCATGCCGTCGTGCTGCCGGAACTCATCTACTACTTCGCCCCTCTTGCTGGATCAAGAAGGCGAGGACGCGATCGAGCTGAACATGTGCTGAACGCAGAGGTGCCGTACGTTCAGTACTTGATCCGGACGGATTGTGAAGGTGTACGACTACATCAACCGCATTGATAAACGCTTCTGCTTAGTGATCTTCAAGGGTATGAAGATGCTCTCCCCTCTCATAGCTATGCATCTCCATGGATAGATCTTGCGTGTGCGTAGAATTTTGTTTGTTTTCCATGCAACGTTCCCCTACAGGAGCTACCACTGTTGGGAAGAAAATACACCTGGTCCAACAATCATGAGGATCCCACTTATGCTTTGTTGGACAGAGTGTTGGTCTCTTCCACATGGGAGGAAAAATATCCTTTGGTTATATTGAGGATTTGGCCAGAGGACTTTCATACTATACTCCACTACTCATTAAGACTTGGGAGATACCTATGAAGTCCTCTGTTTTCAGATTCAAAAACAGTTGGTTTCAAAGACCAGATTTAGATGAAGTGGTTTGGAAGGTGTGGGAGAAAAAATTCCCTGGCAATTCCACATTAGATAATGTACACAATAAGTTGAAAGAACTCAGGAAAGTGCTGAGGGGATGGAATTTGAATATAGAAGCTATTTTCAGAAGGCAGAAAAAAAGTTTGATCGAAGAGTTGAACAGATTGGATAAAAAAAGGAGAAGAAGGCAATCTTAGTGATGAAGATAGAGAATATAAAAAAAACTGTCAAGAGGATCTGAAGAAAATTCTTAAGGAAGAAGAAATCAAATGGCTCCAGAGATCTCATGATACAGAGCTACTTGATGGTGATTCTAACACTAAGTACTACCATACTAAAGCAAATGAGAGGCTTAGAAAAAATAGAATTATCAAATTGGTACAAGATGAGGGGGTGATTGAAGGTCAGGAGAATTTAAAAAAATACATTACTAATTTCTACAAAGAACTTTTTAGTGAGCCAGAAATTAAATCCTTAAAGATGGACTCCAGTGGTGTGGAAACACTCACTGATAAGGAACATGATATCCTTGTTAGAAAATTCACAATGGAAGATTTGAAAAAAGCTGTTTTTGAGATGGAGAAAAATAAAGTTGCTGGTCCTGATGGTTTTAACATTGAGTTCTATCAACACTATTGGAATCTAGTTAAAAAAGATTTGTTTGCATTGTTAGAGGAGTTTTATGAGCATAATTTAGACCTTGACAGGTTAAATTATGGAGTAATCTCCCTCTTGCCGAAAGGGAGTGATGATGACAAGATCCAAAAATATAGACCTATCTGCCTTTTGAACGTTACTTTCAAGATAATTACCAAAATTTTGGTTAATAGATTGATCATAATAATCTCTGGGGTGATAAGGGCTTCTCACACTGCTTTCATAAAAGGGAGATATATTTTGGAAGGGGTGCTGGTGTTACACGAAACTTTAAATTCAATGCATAAAACAAAAAGTTCAGGTGTGCTTTTTAAGATTGATTTTGAGAAAGCTTTTGACAAAGTCAAATGGCCTTTCCTTTTTCAAACACTTAAAATGAAAAAATTCCCTGACAAATGGATTAGTTGGCTAATGAAAACTATGACTACAGGAAAGGTGTCTGTTAAAGTGAATGGAGAGATTGGACCATATTTCAAAACTCACCAGGGTCTGAGACAAGGGGACTCAATGTCACCTTTGCTCTTTGACCTTGCAGTTGACAACTTAGCAATTATGTTTGATAGAGCAGTTGAAGGGAACCTGGTTAGTGGTCTTGCCAAAAATCATAATGAAAATGATGTGTCCATCTTGTAATATGCAGATAACACTATTCTTCTGTTTCAAGATGATTTGGATCAAGCCAGGAACGTGAAAAGGATTTTAAGTTTGTTTGAAATCATGTCGGGACTGAAAATTAATTTTCATAAGAGTGAGGTGATTTGTATTGGGTTGGAGGAAAATAGAATTAAACTTTTTGAGGAAATTCTGACTTGTAAGAGAGGGACTCTTCCTTTCAAATATCTGGGAATACCAGTTGATGAACATAGATTAAAAATGAGTGATTGGAATCCTTCTATAAACAAAACGGAGAAGAGAATGGGAGGTTGGCTGGGGAAGTTTCTTAATATTGCCGGTAGAACGACACTCATTAATTCCTCCTTGACCAGCCTGGTCCTCTTCATGCTTTCCTTCTATGGTATACCAAAATGGGTGAAGAGGAAGTTGGACCGACCCAGAGCTAACTTTCTATGGAGTGGAGAGGAAAACAAGCACAAATACCATTTGGTTGCTTGGGAAAAAGTGTGTAGACCCAAAGATCTGGGTGGTTTAGGGATTCTAGACTTGGAAAACATGAACATTGTTTTGTTATCTAAGTGGTTATGGAAACTCTTTAATGAGAAAGGTCTATGGCAGAGACTGTTATGGGATAAATATATAGGGAAATCCACCTTCGGGCAGGTCAATAAGAAACAAGGAGATTCACATTTTTGGCAGGGCCTGCTGAAATGTAAAGACTTGTTTCTAACCTGCTGTAGATTTAAGGTAGGAAATGGGAAGAAAACTAGATTTTGGGAGGATATATGGATCGGAAAACAAAGTTTATCATATGCTTTTCCCACTCTATATAATATCTCACTCAATCTTCACATTACTGTCTGCGATGTCATCTCCTTCGGCCTGGCTGTACTTCAGTTTCGAAGAGCCCTGGTGGGGGAGAGGGCAGCTCAATGGCAAGAATTACTGAAAGTTTGTGGACAAGTTAGTTTAAATAAATGAAGATGACAAATTATCCTGATACATCAACAAATTATCCTGGATACCTGATGTATCAAGAATATATAGTGTGAGATCTTTTTACTCTGTTTTGCAGACAGGGGAGAAATGTCCCAATAGATTCTTATTGTAACATCCCAAATTTTCAATTTGGAATGTTATGCATAGGTCATCCATGCATATCATATTTTATTGCATTTCATTTTGCGATCCTCGAAATCCTGAGCAACTCAAGGACCACGGAGAGAGTTGGGGATTTCACCGTTTTCATATTTGAATTTTCTCAAATATTGAAACAGGGATCAATTTGGTTTAACTATTTTTCTCTCCGAAAATATTTCATATTAAAAATATATGAGAGGAGATAATATGACTTCTCGAAAATAAATGGAATATTGGAGGAAAAATATTAAAATCAAATAAATATTTTATTTGGATTTTTATTGCAATTTTATTTGGATTTAGAAAAAAATATGCATTTTTCAAAATTGCATTAGAGTCCCAAATAAATGTTTACCTTGTCCGGGAGATTTTTAGAGGACGGGGAAAATTTATTTCGGGAATTTTGGAGTCCGTTTAGTATTTCTTTTATTTGTTTTTCTGCGCGGAATTATTTTTAAAAAAAAACAAAAAACTCCGCCGGACCGAACTGGGCCGAAGCCCAGCCGGCCCAGCCGCCCCGCGCCGCCTTCCCGTCCCGTGCCGGAGACGGACTCGCCGGAGGAGTCCGCCGCCGCCGCACCTCTCCCGTCGCCCCTTCCCCAAGCCGCCACCCCTCCCCCTCTTTAAAAGCCGACCCGGGGCCCCCCCTGGAGCCCCAAGCCGCCGCCGCCGCCTGCCCTCGCCGTGCCGCCGAGCCGCCGCGCCGCCTCGCACGCCGCAGCCGCCGTTGTCGGACGCCGCCGCCGCCCGCGTCGCGCCGCCCGCCGCGCCGCGCCGCCACACCGCGCGCGCCCCGCCCCGTCGCCTCGCCGCCGCCGCTGCCCGCCGACCGCCGGAGGTAGCCGCCGCCGCTGTCGGTTTCGTGAGAAAAACCGTTCGGTTTTTTTGGTAAACCCTAGATCTAGATTCGGTTTTTTTTAAATTCCGGTTTATTCTTTTTTAGATCGGTTTTCCGTCGGTTTAGTTATTTAGCGGACGTTCGTCCGTACGTTCGTTTTAACGAACGGTTTCACCGTTTAACCGCAGACAGCGAACGTTCGTTCGTTAGCCTGTTCGTTAGTTTTCTTTTTCTCGGATTTTCCGCGATTATTTTCGATCGCGATTTCTGATCCGATTTTCGTTTTAGTATAACTTTTCGCTCGTTTGTCGGAATCAGGCGATTCAAGCGCCTAGATCTTCGTCTCGAAGCCCTCTTTCTGTTTAACCAACTTAAACAAGTTTTTGCTACTATAAAATTTGACTTTAGTCCAGATTTGTAATCGAAGCTTGTTTCTTTCGCAGTTTGAGTTTCGTTGCTCCGTTTGATTCGATTCTTTTTGCAAACCGGAGTTCTTCAGTTGAACTTTCTGGTTAGGTCTTCTCATTTGGGTTTTACCCGTGCATCTTCGCTTGATTGCTTATGTATGCTATTGTTTGTTTGCGATAGAATTCCCGGAGTGCGAAGCGTGCTACTACGAGTCCCTAGGATTTGCAGATCGTCAGCAAGGCAAGTAACACATTGATCATACTTCTTCGTTACCCAGTTTTTATGCATTAGTTTCGACCCTCAAATATTGCATGATTAGGATGTGATTAACTTGTGGGTACTGGGAAGTAGATGATGAGGTAGAACCTATTGCCCTTTTTAATAACAAACCCTTGGGAGTTACTTCTACGCTATGCTTATGTTGCCATGCTATGCTCGTAGACGTGGATTGGGTTTTGAGTGTATCCATGACAGATGTGAGATTTTTTTTAATGGTTCAACTTAAGGTGGCAACTTTAATACACATCTGGGTGGATTGCTTGTTGGGCACCTGGGGATATACCAGTGCTGTCCATTTGGTTCGCCACCCAGGCTCAAAGGGATCATAAGATTATTCATGCTAGAAACTTCCGTGTGCAGCCACAAGCTATTATGGGCTCTAGCATAGTTGAGTATGTTGCAGGACCTCTTTCAGTGGTAGGCTAGCAGATGTAGGGGAAAGTAGGTGTAACTGTCTACCCAGAGTAAAGAGTAAATGCTTCAGAAAGACTGTGTCTCGGTCATCCGTTTCTCAAACACCATGAAGTGCGAGAAATCCAACGGAGGAGATCGAGTCTTGTGGGGAAAAGTGCACAAACCTCTGCAGAGTGTACAAACTAATCATGATTAGCCGTGTCCCCGGTTATGGACATCTTGAGTATCTGGTTCTTGGATTTTCATATTGAATCCCATCACTCTAAATTAATTTGTTGGGATTAATGATTACTTTTAATTGGGATTGAGAGGGGGTTTTACCTTCTCAATGTTCAACAACCACCATGATAGTTAAATAAAATATATTCCTTTGGTGTAGGAAAAAATTGGCTTTTCGCAAAACAGTATAACACTAGAGCTTTCCCACCAGCCAAATATGCATGTAGTATTAGCAATTATTCTGTTCATTGCTCTACTGTGTTATATTGCCAGCATATTCCATGTGCTGACCCGTTTCGGGCTGCAACGTATCATGTTGTAGACTTTTCAGACGAAGAGTAAGGTGTGCTAGGTCATTGTCGTGCACTCAGCTATGCCGTTGGAGTTGATGGACTCACCTTATCTTCCAAGCCTTCCGCTGTTATCTTATTTAGATGGCCTTAAGCCATATTTATTGTAATCAGTTCTCTTTTGAGACATTCGATGTAATAAGTGTGTGATTGCACTCTGTTATAAATCCTTCGAGTACTGTGTGTGTCAGCATTACCGATCCAGGGATGACACTTGAACACAGAGATTCGATCCATTCGGGTCGGGTCGCCACAGAGATGGTATCAGAGCACACGCTGACTGTAGGACACGACCACTAAGAAAAGCCATAGGTCACTCTTCTCTACTCATTTCTGACTTCTCTCCATCTTCTATTCTCTAGGATGGCAGACTCAAGGAACAAGTTTACACAACCGGATGAAGACACACCTTTTGGACGACACTTGAAGGAAGTCACTAGGTACCTGAACATCGGAATACCAAGCTTCACCGGGACCTACACCGCCACTGTACCAGAAGAGGAGCGTTGGATGATTCGAGTTCAAATTCCAGGAAGGACATTCACGCCAGTTACGGAGCCCATAGAGTTTTCCTTTGATGCACCAACCTGGAGTCTAGGAAAGAGCATGGCAGCCCACATCGCCATGGGACGCATCTGCGAGGTGTATCACAAGGATCTTAAGGACACAATCTACCAGTTATGTGGGCGCCGAGATGAGCAATGGGAGATGATCAGCACCCGGAGGGACAGGTCCATTTCAGCTTTCATCCAGGAGTTAAACCAACACATTCGTCGACAGGAGAACCAGATGTGTGCAAGCATGATAGATTTGAAGAAGGTGATGACCAGGAACATGGAGCTAGAAGAGGAACTCAAGTCTACACGCGATGGATACGAGGAGGAAATCGCAATACTAGTGGAAAAGAATGACGACCTGACAAGGAAGCTAGGAGTATTCATGGGAGACCCCGCGCCCGGAGAAGAAGACGACGAACCTGAGGAAATTCGATCTGAAGACTACATCATCATCGACGACACCGACTCCGACCCCGACAGTAGTGATGATGATTATGAAGACGAAGCTGGAGCGGATATCATGGAGTCTTCCACCGATCAAAATTTCTAGATGACCACCATATTATCATTAGTATTTTCCCCATGTAAATAGTAATAGTCCGAGCACTTTTGTAACGGTAGTTAGATCGATTGTATGCTCTTGCTTGAATTAAGTGGTGTGTTATGAATGTGTTTGTCTCATGTGCATATGGGTAGTGCTTTCTCACTAGACCTTACTCTATTCTAATCTCTTCCCTCTAAACCCATCAGATGCCTCCGAGACGCGACACCGGATTTGTTTTCCCACCGGAGCTCACTCAGTTGATTCAACAGCAGAATACCCTGATGCAGCTACTAGTTCAGAACCAAGGCAACAACAACAACAACAACCCACCGCCACCACCACCAGTTGACAACTTAGCCCGTTTTCTGAGGTTGCAGCCGCCGGTGTTTTCCAGTAGCACCGAGCCAATAGTTGCGGATGACTGGCTGCGCAGGATTGGAAGAGAGTTGACCACCGCAGGATGCACAGACGCTGAGAAGGTGCGTTTTGCCACACATCAATTGGATGGACCCGCAGCCTCATGGTGGGAGAATTACACAGCCACATTCCCTATAGCCAATGTCACTTGGGATCAGTTTCAGCAAGCTTTCCGCACTGCACATGTCTCAGCAGGAGCTATGAGCATGAAGAAGCGTGAGTTTCGCAACTTACGCCAGGGAAACCGTACCGTGGGGCAGTACGTGGATGAGTTCAGTAAATTAGCTCGCTATGCCCCGGATGATGTGGCCATTGATGCCGCGAAGCAGGAGAAGTTTATGGAAGGGTTGAATGATGAGCTGAGTATGCAGTTGATGGTGGCAACATTCAACAACTACCAGGAGTTGGTAGACAAAGCTCTTATGATTGAAGGGAAGCAGCAGCAGATTGATAGCCGCAAGAGGAAGTATGGACAAGGGAAGTTCAACTCAAGAGCTCAGTAGAAGCCCCGTTTTACCCCGAACTCGGGAGGTTATGCACATAACCATGGAGGCCATTCTCACAATGGAGGAAGTTCACACAACCATAATGGCCACAAGAATGGAAATGGAAATGGAGCAGGCAGCAATCAGAACCGCTCTAACCCAGCCACACCCGCCAAGAAGGATCAAAGCCACATTACCTGTTTCAAGTGCGGGAAGACTGGACATTATGCCAACGAATGTCCAGAATTGAAGAACGGCAATGGTAATGGAAGCGCTGGGAAGAAGCCCAATCCATTCAACCGAGGACAAGTGAACCACGTGAACATGGAGGAGGTTGAGGAGCAGCCTGATGCAGTTATCGGTAAGTTTTTGGTTAAGTCTTTTATTGCAATTGTTCTTTTCGATACTGGTGCATCGCATTCATACATATCAAGGGGATTCGTGGATAAGTATAAGTTGCCCACTAAGGTACTTAGGACACCCATGTTAGTAAGATCACCCGGTGCGGAGTATATGGCAAGACAAGGATGTTTTCAGATGCCATTGATCATTGGAAGTCATGTTTTCCCCTCAGACCTGATAGTTTTAAAGTCACAAGGATTGGATGTGATACTAGGCATGGATTGGCTATCGATGTATGGAGGAAGCATCGATTGTGCGAGTAAGTCGATTTTGCTTACCACCCCAGAGGGAAAAAGGATCAAGTATGTATCTAGGCATGTGCCTAGAAGGAGCCAAGTAAGTTCTCTCACGGGAGTTGTTCAGGAGGAGGTGCCTATTGTGAAAGATTACCCGGATGTATTTCCAGAGGAGTTACCAGGCATGCCGCCGGATCGAGACATTGAATTCCTGATAGAGTTGTTGCCAGGCACCGGACCAATATCAAAGAGACCATACCGGATGCCCGCAAATGATCTGGAGGAGATTAAGAAGCAGATCAAGGAATTATTGGAGAAAGGTTACATTCGACGAAGTTCATCACCGTGGGGAGCCCCAGTGCTCTTAGTTGAGAAGAAGGATGGATCCTTGAGAATGGTTGTTGATTATCGCGCATTGAATGAAGTGACGATTAAGAACAAGTACCCACTGCCAATGATTAATGATTTGTTTGATCAGTTGCAAGGAGCTAAAGTGTTCTCCAAGATCGATCTGAGATCAGGGTATCACCAGCTGAAGATCCGAGAACAGGATATACCTAAGACAACCTTCACCACCCGGTATGGGCTATATGAGTACACAGTTATGTCATTTGGATTGACTAATGCCCCTGCCTATTTCATGAGTATGATGAACAAGGTGTTCATGGAGTTCTTGGATAAGTTTGTCGTGGTGTTCATTGATGATATCTTGGTATACTCAAAGAATGAAGAGGAGCACAAGGAGCATCTGCGTTTAGTTCTCGAGAAGCTCAGGGAACATCAGTTGTATGCCAAGTTCAGCAAATGTGAGTTTTGGTTGAAGGAAGTTGGATTTCTTGGACATGTTATATCGGGCGAAGGTATAGCAGTAGACCCCACTAAGGTTCAGTCTGTCACTGAGTGGTTGGCACCCACCTCAGTAGGGGAGATCCGCAGTTTTCTTGGACTTGCAGGATATTATCGGAGATTTATCGAGAATTTTTCTAAGATTGCGAAGCCTATGACGGAGTTACTGAAGAAGGACACTAAGTTCAAATGGACAGATGAATGTGAGGCAAGTTTTCAGGAACTGAAGAAACGTTTGGTTACAGCCCCAGTTTTGATTCTGCCAGATATACGCAAGGATTTCCAAGTGTATTGCGACGCTTCTCGCTTAGGACTGGGAGGAGTACTTATGCAGGAAGGAAGAGTTGTTTCATATGCCTCACGTCAGCTTCGGCCACATGAGTTGAATTATGCCACGCATGACTTGGAGTTAGCAGCTGTAGTTCATGCACTTAAGACTTGGAGACATTTTCTTATTGGGAACCGTTGTGATGTGTACACGGATCACAAGAGCTTGAAGTATATTTTCACTCAGAAGGAGCTGAACCTCAGGCAGAGGAGATGGTTGGAACTTATAAAGGATTATGATATGAAGTTGCATTATCATCCAGGAAAAGCCAATGTCGTAGCAGACGCTTTGAGCCGGAAGAGTTATGTCAATACCCTCAAAAGCGGAGGTTTACCAAAGGGGTTATCCGAAGATCTCAGGGAGTTTCGTTTGGGGATAGTCCCTAGAGGTTTTGTCGCAGCTATGGAAGTTCAGTCAACATTATTGGGAAGGATTCGAGAAGCTCAGAAAGAGGACAAAGAAATTGCCGAGATAAAGGATAGAATGCGCAAAGGAAAAGCCAAAGGTTTTCGTGAAGATGAGCGCGACACCTTATGGTTTGAGGACCGTGTGTATGTACCCAATAATGCCGAGATCAGGAAGTTGATACTACAGGAGGCTCATGACTCGCCATACTCGATACACCCCGGAAACACCAAGATGTATTTGGACTTAAAAGAGCGTTTCTGGTGGACGGGTATGAAGAGGGATATTGCTGAGTATGTAGCCGTATGTGATGTATGTCGGAGAGTGAAGGCAGAGCATCAGAAGCCCGCAGGATTGCTACATCCTATGCCAATACCCGAATGGAAGTGGGATAAACTTGGCATGGATTTCATCACCGGATTACCCAGGACCCGATCAGGATATGATTCTATCTGGGTAGTAGTGGATCGTTTGACCAAAGTAGCTCACTTTATTCCAGTGAAAACCACATATACGAGTGCGAAGTTGGCCAAGATATATATGACCAGGATCGTATGTCTGCACGGAGTTCCGAGGACCATCGTATCAGATAGAGGAACCCAGTTTACTTCAAAGTTTTGGCGCCAACTACACCAGACATTGGGAACCAGGCTAGAGTTTAGTACAGTTTTTCATCCGCAGACAGATGGACAGACCGAGAGAGTCAATCAGATTCTGGAGGACATGTTAAGAGCTTGTGCGCTAGATTATGGATCTAGTTGGGATGACAATTTGCCCTATGCGGAGTTCTCATACAACAACAGCTACCAAGCCAGTTTGAAGATGGCACCTTTCGAGGCTTTGTATGGAAGGAGGTGCAGAACACCGTTGATGTGGGATGAAGTTGGAGACCGTCAGTTGTTTGGACCGGATTTGATTAAGGAATCCGAAGAGAAGGTTAAGCTGATTCGAGATAGACTGAAGGTAGCCCAGTCCAGACAGAAGAGTTATGCCGATCCAAAACGCAAGGAGGTAACCTATGAAGTCGGAGACAGAGCATATCTACGAGTATCACCCTTACGAGGAGTGAAACGTTTTGGAGTTAAAGGAAAGTTAGCCCCGAGGTTTGTAGGACCATACCGAGTATTGGGACGTATGGGTGAAGTTGCCTACAAGTTGGAATTGCCCGAAGGACTGTCAGGAGTTCATGATGTGTTTCACGTTTCCCAGTTGAAGAAGTGCCATGCGGAGATGGCTGATATTTCTCTAAGAGATACAGTGCCCCTAGAAGCAATTCAATTGGATAGTGATCTAACCTACGAGGAGAAACCCGTCAAGATTCTCGAGTTTGCCAGCCGAGTTACACGCAACAAAGTTATCAAGTTTTGCAAAGTTCAGTGGAGTCACCATACCGAAGATGAAGCCACCTGGGAGCGCGAAGAAGACCTCTGGAAGGACCACCCACACCTATTTTCTAGCCAACCCGAATCTCGAGGGCGAGATTCATCTTAAGGGGGGTAGGTTTGTAACATCCCAAATTTTCAATTTGGAATGTTATGCATAGGTCATCCATGCATATCATATTTTATTGCATTTCATTTTGCGATCCTCGAAATCCTGAGCAACTCAAGGACCACGGAGAGAGTTGGGGATTTCACCGTTTTCATATTTGAATTTTCTCAAATATTGAAACAGGGATCAATTTGGTTTAACTATTTTTCTCTCCGAAAATATTTCATATTAAAAATATATGAGAGGAGATAATATGACTTCTCCAAAATAAATGGAATATTGGAGGAAAAATATTAAAATCAAATAAATATTTTATTTGGATTTTTATTGCAATTTTATTTGAATTTAGAAAAATATGCATTTTTCAAAATTGCATTAGAGTCCCAAATAAATGTTTACCTTGTCCGGGAGATTTTTAGAGGACGGGGAAAATTTATTTCGGGAATTTTGGAGTCCGTTTAGTATTTCTTTTATTTGTTTTTCTGCGCGGAATTATTTAAAAAAAAAACTCCGCCGGACCGAACTGGGCCGAAGCCCAGCCGGCCCGGCAACGCCGCCGCCTCCGCTCGCGCGCGCCCCGTGCCCGAGCCGGACTCCGCCGGAGTCCGGGACGCCGCCGCCTCGTCGCCCCCTGCCCCAAGCCACCCTGCCCCAGCCCTCTTTCTGTTTAATCAACTAAAACAAGTTTTTGCTACTGTAAAATTTGACTTTAGTCCAGATTAGCAATCAAAGCTTGTTTCTTTTGCAGTTTGAGTTTCGTTGCTCCGTTTGATTTGATTCTTTTTGCAAACCGGAGTTCTTCAGTTGAACTTTCTGGTTAGGTCTTCTCATTTGGGTTTTACCCGTGCATCTTCGCTTGATTGCTTATGTATGCTATTGTTTGTTTGCGATAGAATTCCCGGAGTGCGAAGCGTGCTACTACGAGTCCCTAGGATTTGCAGATCGTCAGCAAGGCAAGTAACACATTGATCATACTTCTTCGTTACCCAGTTTTTATGCATTAGTTTCGACCCTCAAATATTGCATGATTAGGATGTGATTAACTTGTGGGTACTGGGAAGTAGATGATGAGGTAGAACCTATTGCCCTTTTTAATAACAAACCCTTGGGAGTTACTTCTACGCTATGCTTATGTTGCCATGCTATGCTCGTAGACGTGGATTGGGTTTGAGTGTATCCATGACAGATGTGAGATTTTTAATTAATGGTCAACTTAAGGTGGCAACTTTAATACACATCTGGGTGGATTGCTTGTTTGGGCACCTGGGGATATACCAGTGTTGTCCTAGGAGATCCCGGGGATATACCGTGTGATCCTCCTACGGTCCGCCACCCAGGCTCAAAGGGATCATAAGATTGTTCATGCTAGAAACTTCCGTGTGCAGCCACAAGCTATTATGGGCTCTAACATAGTTGAGTATGTTGCAGGACCTCTTTCAGTGGTAGGCTAGCAGATGTAGGGGAAAGTAGGTGTAACTGTCTACCCAGAGTAAAGAGTAAATGCTTCAGAAAGACTGTGTCTCGGTCATCCGTTTCTCAAACACCATGAAGTGCGAGAAATCCAACGGAGGAGATCGAGTCTTGTGGGGAAAAGTGCACAAACCTCTGCAGAGTGTACAAACTAATCATGATTAGCCGTGTCCCCGGTTATGGACATCTTGAGTATCTGGTTCTTGGATTTTCATATTGAATCCCATCACTCTAAATTAATTTGTTGGGATTAATGATTACTTTTAATTGGGATTGAGAGGGGGTTTTACCTTCTCAATGTTCAACAACCACCATGATAGTTAAATAAAATATATTTCTTTGGTGTAGGAAAAAATTGGCTTTTCGCAAAACAGTATAACACTAGAGCTTTCCCACCAGCCAAATATGCATGTAGTATTAGCAATTATTCTGTTCATTGCTCTACTGTGTTATATTGCCAGCATATTCCATGTGCTGACCCGTTTCGGGCTGCAACGTATCATGTTGCAGACTTTTCAGACGAAGAGTAAGGTGTGCTAGGTCATTGTCGTGCACTCAGCTATGCCGTTGGAGTTGATGGACTCACCTTATCTTCCAAGCCTTCCGCTGTTATCTTATTTAGATGGCCTTAAGCCATATTTATTGTAATCAGTTCTCTTTTGAGACATTCGATGTAATAAGTGTGTGATTGCACTCTGTTATAAATCCTTCGAGTACTGTGTGTGTCAGCATTACCGATCCAGGGATGACACTTGAACACAGAGATTCGATCCATTCGGGTCGGGTCGCCACACTTATGGAAAGTTAAAATCCCTCCAAAAATCAAAACATTTATCTGGTTTGTAACGAAGAAAAGAATATTGACCAGAGATGTTCTGTTACATAGAGGAGGGAAATGAGAAAAAAATGTCTTTTCTGTGGTGGAAAAGAATCAATCAACCACCTTTTCTTCCAATGCCCACTTGCCAGATACATGTGGAATGTTGTAAGTCACTGTGTGTGAATACAATGTGACTTTCGTGATATGGACACATGCTTGCATGGCTGGCTTGGGAGTTTTGAGTCAGAAAAAAAGAAAATGCTTTTTGTAGGAGTGCAGCCCTAATGTGGAGTATCTGGAAACCCAAGAACTTAGCTTGTTTTCAACATGTTTGGCCCGCTGATCCTAGTGTAGTAATGTTCAAAATGTCACATTGAATTAATGAATGGAGTGTTTTGCAGGTGAGGGAGGACGCAAAGGTGGAGCTGCAACGGGGCGCAAGACTTCTGGATCGAGTCGCCAGTGAAATCTTCCAGTCAAGACGAGGATGGGCGACCTGGGTGCCCAGGCTGAAGGATAGCTGAGATGAGATGGAGGTCTTATGTATTTCCAGAGGAAAAAATGATGTCAATCTTCAGGCAAAACTTGTTAAGCTTGGAAACAATGCTCATGTAATAAGTTTTTTTGGGGGGAGGGGGGGGGGGGGGGGGGTATTTCTATGTTCCTTTGCTTGTGTTACTAGAGTTCTCTCGTTCACAGGGCTAGGGAGATATGCGTTTTGCAGCGCATAGGCGGCGGGAGGGGTGTGTTTTGGATGTAACAAGACTATTTGGTTTCGTTAATGAAATCGGGGAAAGATTCCTTTCATTAAAAAAAATCTGTTTTCTAAATCAAGGTATTTGCAAACTCATGTTGTTTCAGTTTAATAAAGTCAACTGTTATAAAAGTAATAACAATTAGCCCACCCACGGTACATGTTAGCCCTCCATGGATGTGCCAGATAAACATAAACAGACCGAAGTCGATATGTAGTAGACTGCATGCCGATGGAACCAATTATTGTTTCAGTTAAAAGAGACGTTTGATCATTACGCATGGCTCGAATTTGATACAAGCAACCGACTATCGTTTACTGACTACTACTACTCCTACCGGTTAGAGCAACTTCAACGCGCCGACCCAAATGGACGGCGCTTTTGTCTGCTTTTTGTCCGTTTGGGTTGACCGTCCGCTCGGCATTCACCAGGTTTTAGATTTAGGTCGGCAGTACGCCCAACAGCCGGGACCAATTTCATGTCCGTCTGTAAATTTTAAAAAAGGCCCGCAGCCATAGATCAGGCCAGCGGCCATGTCGTCGTCCGAAGTTCATGCCGGCATCATGCCAGTGCCAGCATACAATGCCAACTTCAGAAAAACACCACACAGTTTATGCTGACGTACTTGACAGCGGCCGGCACACATGCCAGCACACACAAAAAGGCGGGAGTTCGACCACGCCATCGAGGCCGTGATCATGCCAGCACACTTGCCGGCATACAAAAAAGGATGACGCTCGCCGCCATAGATCACTCGGCGTCGAACTTGAGCATGTCGGCCTGCATCTTCTCGAACCAGGACCTCTTCCTTGGCGACACGGTGTTGAGATCCACCTTCATGATCTCCACCCCCGTCATCATGCTAGTGAGAGCCACTTCTTTCGTCTTCGTCTTGGCGTTGGCGGCCTCGATCTCTAGCATCTTGGCTTGCTTCTTCGCCTCCATCTCAAGCATCTTGGCTTGCTTCTCCGTCTCCATCTCAAACCTCCTTCTTTGGATCTCCATGAAGGCGTTCATTTGCTCTTGTCTCGCCAGCGCTTCTCCTCCCTTAAGTCCTTCTTGGTCATCATGTCTTCCACGCATGCGATCAAGGCGATCGACGCCGCATCCCGTTTGTCCTCCTTCTTGGGATTGGTCTTGCCCCGCGGCCGTGCCTTCTCGCCCTCGCCAACCTCCTCCACCGCTTTCTTCCCCCCACGCGCCATGAGGGTGGCATATTGCGTCTTGAACTTCTCTTCCTCTTTGATGACCCTCCAACAATGGGATAGGTTAAAGGACTTGCCATCGTGTTGGACCTTGAATGCCTCTAAAGCTTGGAATGCCTACAAATGAATTGCATGCAAGCATATTGGCAAAATGGATATGCAAATGGACATGCAAGCATAAACGGAATGACACAAAAGAGGGGCGCTTGCTAGCATACCATGTCTTGCATGTCGATGCCGCTCACGGGGCGTCCCTTGACGCTCTCAAGAGTGGCACAAAACTTCTTGCACTCTTGTTGGATCACCTTCCAACGCTTCGAAATGGACACCCACCCGCGCGTGCTTGGCATTTGGTAGGGCGGAAACTTCTTGCGCTCATGGAACTCACGATGGACACGAGTCCAAAAGGTTGATGCCTTTTGTTCGGCGCCGGTCTTGGGGCCTTGCCCAATGTCCCTTCAACACTCACAAAGAAGCTTGTCCTCGACCACCGTGTATGCCTTCGTCCGCCTGCTCTTGCGCTTCGGCTTATCCCCGGCGGCTTGGTTGGCGAGCTCGTCCTCGAACAAAGGCTCCCCTTCGATGTCTAACTCATCCTCTTCCTCGAGTCCGTAGTCCTCCGGAAACTCGTGGTCAAGCGGGAAGCCGTCTAGATCCAGGCCGACCTGATCATGCATGAAGGCGACCTGATCTTGATCAAAGGTGGACGGCATGAATGGCCCTCGGCCGTCCTGGCTTTGTGTCTCGTCGGGATCGTAGCCAGCCCCGGCGGCACCGCCAGCGGCCGCCGCACCACCCTCGAAGATGATGTTCTGCATGAAGCCGTCGTCGCCGGAGGCCGGCATTCCGTCGAACAGGTTGCGTGTGCCCGGTAGCACGTCGGCTGGCATCTGTCGCGCGCGTTTCCTCGCCCCTCCGGATGACGAGCCACCGGCCACCGGTGTGGCGTTGAGGTCGATGGGCGCGGGCGTGGAAGGCGCCACCACGCTCACCTCGGGCGAGCATTCCCCGGAGAGTCCGGAGGCTTGCGGGTAGACGTGGAAGCTGGGCATCGGCTGCATCGCCGACAAACTCGGGCAGCACCATCCGAGGAAACGCAGATGAGCCGGTGCTGGCCGCGGCCACGGCGGCGTTGACGAAGCCGTGTTGGCCAGGGTTTAACCCTAGGTACATCAGCGCCTCCCTCGTTGCCGCCGCGACGCGGGCGTTGGTGGCCTCCTGCTGCGCGGCGGCGGCGATGGTGGCCGCAGCGATGGCTTCCTCCCTTGCGTCCGCCGCGTGCCTCTGGCCCTTTCGCTTCGCTGACTCCCTTGCCCGCTCCTCGGGCGTCAGCTTCTTCTTCGGCTTGGGCGCGGCAGCGGTCTTGCGGGGGGTGCGAGGCTTGCCTTTGCCGGAGGGGGCGGTCGTGATGCCGGACGAGGCGAGGGAGGCGAGGCCGGCGGCGGCATCAAGGTCGTCGTCCATGGCGAGCGGCGGGGCGGGAGGGTTTTGAGGAAAGTGGAGGGAAATGGTGGATGCTGCCACCGACCAGCGAGCCAAGGAGAGGAGTAGGCGGGCGCCGCACGCGTCGGTATCGTGTCCGCGGCGACGCAAATGAGGCTAAAAAATGGGCCGGGAAGGGGTCGACAGGCAGACGAAAAGCGGATGCTACGCGCCGACCCAAACGGACGCGCGCGGACGAAATGGTCGCCGCGTTGGAGTTGCTCTTTTTTTTTTTTGAAATTGGAGTTGCTCTTATTGATCTGAAGTCTCGCACGCTTTCATGTACCGCGCTGTGTACGACTAGGCAGGGCAGCACGCTTTCATGACGGAACTTGCTCATGTAAGCACACGGCGAGTCGGCGACACTTGTGAGCACGAGGAAGGGAGGGGGTAGAAACCGAATCGAGCTAGAGCGCGGGGGGAGCAAAGGACGCAGAAGCACATGCACCTACTGGGGGAGCACCGCACATGGGAATCTGGGTCGTGTAGCTCTAGCTCTCATCACTTTGCTTGGAATCTGCGGGTCTTTTACAATTAGCAGCACAAGCCTACCAAGGTAGAGGTAGAGTATGAGTAACACATCACATCGCAGACGAGACCGATGGATTAGCCAGGAGCTTAAATATCTTATCTTGGCGGGGTAACTGTGGAGGCACAGTGAACGTACTGCCCCCAAGATCCTGGATTTCGCTGTCTTTCCCCTCTCAATCACTCACGCTCGCCAACAAAAGTTGATGGCGAAGAATGGCAAACCAATTAAGCGCATAATAACGTCCGGAATCGCTTTCAATCAAACGGGTCAAGGACGATAGACATTTCATGATGGGGGCTACTGCTGATCTGCAGAGAACAAAATTCAGATGGCTTGCCCTTGCCGTACTAAAAATCGTTATCATACATGTCACTCATCACCATGGGTTCAGGAGAGAGCAGCAACTTGCGAGCCCTCGCATGGGCGTGGAAATGTACATTGTACGAGAAGTATACCATGCACTGTGCGACTCCGGCTTGTTGGCCATGGCGTTGGTTGGTGTAGGGCGGTGGGGGTCACAGCCGGATCGCCCGTCACCGGGACAGGGAGAAGACACAGTTGGATGGCAGAGGCGCGAAGAGATTGACGGCTCGACGCGATGGACTTGATGCACCAGCCGGAGCCTTGAGGTCGGCCCGGGTTAAATTTCTTTGCGCGCCAACCCCGCAGCGTCGTGTGCACGCTCCGCCGGGCTGTGGAGACGGGAGACAAGTTCTAAATTTTAACTACGGCGGCATCATTCCAATTCCGGGATGATTTCACCGGAAACTTTACACATCTTGCTGGGATCCGAACGGATTTCCAATATGATGATAGGGAATGGTATATTGTTGGGAGGGGATAGGATGTCCAGCGTGCAGGATGAGGATGATCTGTGGTGAAAGGGAAGGCGGGGATGGACGGGCCACCAGCCTTGGTGGTTTTGGATATGCATGCACTGCGCCTGCGCTGGTCGTCTACCTACCCGCTTTCTCTCTCCCTCGCCCTGGCCTGTATGATTAGAGCCACGGCCGGCAAAGTCTCCATGCTTCGTTGGCCAAACAAGGCATGTCGGCGACCTCTCTCACCCAACTGATTTTAACCCATCCAGATCTTTCTCACCGAGATTGAAACTTGTTACTACCGGTTTCATTTTCAACCTGGAAGCATGTGGAAAGCCACCTTCATTCTTCATATTCATCAGGCCAAGCCAGGTTAATGCCATGAGCAGCATTCATTTATCCCAATATTTTGGACAGAGTAAATCAGTTCAGCGCAGAGGTTGTTACACAAGGGGCAGATAGAGCGAGCTTAGGCTGGCCATAGTGAGGAGTAACTTATATCAGTGTCATGCATATGACACTAGTCTAAGTTATTACCTTCATAGTGCAAAGTAACATAGTAGTAGTGTCATAGATAATTTCATTTATTAGCTTGCAGACTCATCCTTTCTCGGGAAGCGCTATGTTATAGTAACATATTATGTTATTCTAAACACCTCTCTCCTCATTAACTATATGTCACATAAGCAAAATTTTCTTGGAGTGCGCTATATTACTATCTAAGTTACTCACACTATGACTAGCCTTAAAGGCCAAGAAGCTCGAGTGACTTATTAGACTTTATGTCAAGATGAGGATGACAATGCCATTAGTACCAGTAGGCTTTTTAGATTTTAGCACTGGTATGGGTGCCCCAATCACGTCTTCTTTATTAGGCTTTGAAGTTTGTGTTATCCTGTCATAATCATAACATATCAGATTTTATTGATTAATAATCATCGGAATACAAGCATCGTGAGGGTATCTATCTTGTTGTAAAGAAGATGCAAACCTAGCTAAGTTGTGGGCTTCACAGATCACAGTTCGAGCCTCTTTTTTCTGGACAAAATTACAAAGAGTAAAAGAAAATTTCATATATAGTATTCCTTTACGATAACTTCATATTTCCTCCTTATCCAGCAGCAATGTCATTCATGCAACCTCTGAAGATAGAGGTCCATAGCCAAAGCGAGCCCGCCAACGCCTCTAGGATAGATGGTTCAGTCACACCGAAAATTGCGTGGCGTGGACGAGCTCGCGCGCTCACGATATCGTCACGCGTTGGTTCGCCTGGAGATGCTCGCGTTCCTGCTAGTACAGGTGGTAGATGAGGGATATTAAATGCGTGTATGTGACGACGAGTGACGCCGTGGGAGCCGACGAAGACGAGCGACGTCCAAGGTGTGATGACGGTGTTTTATGTCGTCCCGTTTGTCCCGTGTTCTGTACCAATGTGTACTGGAGTACGGAAACGGTACGTGACGTGCCCGGTGCTTCTCCATCTGATGGGTGGCCCACCAGAGTTACTTAACTCAGCCCACATGTCCCCGTGTTGCTCCGATTCGATTGGAGGTTTCCGACAGACAGCTGTCTTTGAGGTTTTCCGCCTGCGGGATGAGCGTGGGATTTTCGTGGCTGATGACGTCTCGAGTTCATAAGGTTGCTGACATGTATGTATCTATGTTTCGTAGGAGCACATACAAATTCGACCAATAAATATTCAATAGTTTTGACAAGAACTCAAAGGTGGATACAATGGGTGCGCGCGATACAGTATTTGTTGTTGCATCGTTTGTTTCCCAAGTGTCTGAAGGTGGATATTATGCGGGGGCGGTTAGCAGGCAATGTAGAAGCATCAGCTCGGTAATGTGTGTTTTATTTTTGCCATTTTGTATTCTGAAATATTTGGAAAACATAAGAACAAAACGGGGAATGGGTTCAGACGACAACATAGCAGTTGATTACATGGTAGAATACTAGTCAGATTACGTTACATCATACTAGTCGATTACATGGCGCCAGGGCCAATTAATATTAGTGCAAAGTACACATATATTTAGCTAGGTCTTTAAACGCGAGAGGGATACAAAAGCAGAAGTAGAGTGCGTGGTATAGCTGCGGTGAAACTCTTATCTGCCACTTGAACCATCGGTTTGGCTTGTGAACAGGGTAGTTATATAGCTGTCTCGGTCAATCCACGAGGGTGATGGAACTTAAGGGAGCCAGCTTTTTATTTGGGTTGAAGCAACTCTTACTCCAGGATTGTATTCTTGGGGAAATCTGTCTTGTTGCCGCTGAACCTCAGAACTTCGTATGCCATCTCCTTCCGCAGGTGTGCAATCATGTGCTGGAAATCGTAGATGGATAAGTGTAAAGATGTCTAACAGAGAGTCCAAAGAGAAAGCAGTTGACCATGGGGTATAGTGTACCTCTGTAGGAATTGTTGGGAGCATAATTCCATCGAACTACCGTATGTAGTGTAGCACATAGAATCCGCTGTCAGCCCTGCATTGTTTTTGTTCCAGATAAGGTTAATAGCAGCAGTCGTTTATAAGAATGGAGGTGTGTTTTTAGAGTGGGTGCTACCTGCTGCAGTTGGCGTGCATGCCATAGTTGTACCTATAAGTCCATGGAAATGTAGAGAAATGCCAGTTTGGATACCATTCACGGAGACACTTGCAAAGGCAATGCAGGATAAGACCACTGGTCTTCATGTGTTTCTTCTCCATTTCCCCCCTTTTAGAAGTGGTCGTCATTGGGTCCAGTACATGCAGGGTTCTTTCAGCTATGTCAATCTCATAGAGGCACCAGCCGTTGTCGACAACGAGTATTATCATGATTTGTAAAAGCAGCAAGGAAAAATGTAAGCATTTTGATGTGTTATTTTTCGCAACATTTATCATGTCGTAAGCGCTATGCTTGTGGTGTTTTACCTTTTTGCATTCTTCCAGGTTGTGGGGGAGTTTGCTTGCATTGAACATCCAGAAGAATCAGTCTATGTTAGGATGCTCGGGGTCGTATGTGAATTCATCCTGGAGAAGCAAAAGTTGAACACAGCATCAACATTCTGATGAGAAATGAAAGTCATTTTTTTGAATGGATTATAGGGAAAATGATTTTACGAGACTCACCGCAAAACAGGGGTCTATTATTTTCCTCCAGCGAGGAGTTCTGTTTCAGTATATCTTGCCATCCTTTGCATCGAGGCTCAGAAGAGCAGCTGACATGCCGTTGTTTTTCGGTGATTTCCCTGGCCCATAGTTCTTTGTGACAGCATGTCCGGTCATTTCCAGGTGATAAGGCTCGCTTATTGAAAACCATTTCCTATTTCTCACATACAGAAGTTTTAGTCATGTTCGTATTGCTAACTTTTCTGTGTATTGACAAGTTTCAGACTTATGTCACAAGCATGAGGCATATGCAAAACCCCCAGCAAAATAAGAGAATTATGAAGTGGACTGGGAAATGTGGTCAGAAAATTCAAGTTTGATGTGTGGTCAGAACATTCAAGCATGAGGTATGCTCAGGAGTTCAGATATTATTGTTATACATTCTGCTGAAGCTTTATGATGCTATGAGACGGATCAGTGCAGCACCTGTCAAGTTGAGTTGGGCTGGAGTTTATCATCCTGTTGTAGCAGCTGTCTACATGCGAAGGAGAAGGTTCATCTATTAGTATCTTCACAAATCTTGCGATCACAACGTCTGGCTCTGTCTTTGGCGCTGATGGTTTACGCATGTTTTGCTTGTTCTGCCATGTGCTAGGACCAGCTGCAAGAGATGGCAATAACTTTTCTTTAGTGGTATCTTGATTGATGCGGGATAAGAGATTTATACATGGTAGTCCATATAGATATGAGTAGTTGATTGAACGTACCACTAGCGGTTGCTTCTGTAGCAATAGCACACGCAGCTGCAGCAGCAACCTCTTCAGTTCTTGGTATACCTGTGTTCGGAGAAAGCAGTGTGCTTGTAGCAGCAGCACCTGGAAACAGGAAATGGCATGGATATTAGTTCATAAAAAAAAATTGGAATCTGGGCGCACGCAGATCCCGCAGGTGTGTTCTACATTTTTTTTGTCCAGGGTGGAAGTTGAAATCAATTTTCAAGTACCAAAATATATTAGCTGTTCTAAGACAGGATTGCGAGTGGGCGGCATTACATTTAGCTGTAATTACATGCAACATTTTGGTTTTCCCAGATTTCAGTCAGAAGCAAGCCAGGTTTCATTAATTCATTCGCATTCAGATTGCTTCCAGGTGGTGGTCAGAGCTGTTTATAAGTGAAGATCCGTTCGACAAAGCATTAGAAAAGTTGTTGCAAATATAATTTCTGTCTTGAAGGCATTTTTACAAGTCTGATGCATAGGGTGAAAGTTTATATTGGGTGGACAGTATATTCATTTGAATGAATGGAATCAATTGGGTTATTTGGATTTACCAGGCAAATGCATGGTAGTCTTCGTTATATGGTTGTGTGCACACACATGTCGTGAAAAAACTGATATGCAAGTCAACATTTTGGAAAACAAGGGTGAGAAGATGATGAAATGTACCTCCGCTTGGGTTTTCTGTGTGAATAGAAACGGCTACAACAGCAGTGGCATGTTCATTTGCTGCCGGAGGTCCGTTAGTACAAATGTTTGGCTGTGCGCCACCTGCAGAGTTGTGTGTACAGTTAAGAAGTATAGATAATACTGGCAACTTGCTAAGTATTTATGCAGAAGATTCATGGAGCATATCAAACTTCGGATTTTAGACAATTATCAGTGAGGTGCAAGTGGATGGAGGACATCTAAGTCGTCAGGGAAATTGTGAGAATGTACCTTCAGTGGGCGTCACTGCTTGAATTGAAGCAGCTCCGACCATAGCGGCGCCTTGATTTGGTAGCAACCTTGTGGTAGTAGAAACATTCATCTCTCCGGCAACTGTGTAGTCAGTCAGCATTTTTAGTTTGAATCAATTGTTATTGTTGGCCCATCTTGGCAATTTTGGAACATGGACAGGTTGCGAGCCAGATACACAAATCACAAGTATTGGTTGGAATAAAATTCTACCAGATTATGAAGGTATTTTTTCTCCCAAAGCATATCAGTGAGTGCACGATTGTGATCCGGTCTGTATTCGTTTATATACCAGCCATTGTCGTTCGATCGGAGCAACCGTATCATTGTGGGGCATCTGCATCGACATGTCCGTATGTTACTCTTCTTCGGGATCCCCTGCATCCAACACAAAAAAGTACCACTATGTCATCTTCGGCAGATCAGATAGCTAACTAATCATTGAAGCAAAATGAGTACTTACTGAGCAGCCACAAACTATCTCCTGCATGCATTTTGTACTTTCGACATTTAGCCTGCTCTTTCCATATCGTACTCCAAATCCAATCTCCTAGGAGTAGAGATTGTAGTAGTCATAAGCTTCTCCAAGTGAATCAAAGTTGCTACGCACTACAGGAAGTCAGGAACTATGACTGTGTCAGTTTTCTTTTCTGCATATCTTCGCAATGTCATTTCCAAGGCACTCATTCTAGCAGCACATGGGGGGCGTTCATTAGGTGCGCGCCCCACATGGATTCTGCATTATCCATACGTATGTAATTCAGGAACATGCTTCAGTATGTTGATAAAATACGTAGCATTAACATTTATAGGCAGTATGCATTCAGGTAGTAAACCATGAGAAGCATTACCTATTTTGGAGATATGCCACGAATTGAAGCTATGGTATATCCACAAACACAATGACAGAGTGGTATACCTGTTTGTCCAGGCAGGGGCTTCAGGTTTGTCTTTGCCTGTAGATTGCTCGAAGCTTGAAACTGAGATGGCATTTCCCATCGCAAGTGCTCTTCAGATCTAGTTGTACGGTTAGTGCGGCGTCTCCTGCATCGCCAATGCTGGACTCAGGAGGTGCACATATAAGATCTTTGTTTGCCTCGTCCGCCGCAAACGGCTCTTCCCCGACGAGATCCGGGAGGGGAAATGTATGCAAAAATGGAGCAGTACAGGAATAAGACGGTGGCCTGCATACATGATATACCAGAGGGAGCAGAAAGTTGAGGGGGCTACGTTTACCTGTCGACGGGATCAGACAAGAACTCCATTCCATCGTCTCCGGCGGTTGCCATCGCCATAGCCACGAGCATCTGGGATTAGGCAGCGCCCGAATGAAGTAGATAGATTGCTTTGACTTTTCAGGGTCGGTCGGTTCAGTATGGTCCCACATTATGACACACACTTATCCTCTCGACATACGGAGTCTGCGTGACGGACGGAAATGACGGCGATGACCTGTGCCATGCAGGCACGACCTGTACCAATGGAACAGATCAACCACCAGCCGTTAGCTAGCCGTTTACTTACACGGCCCCGTCTTTGCAGATCACTGTTTTTCACGGTGCCCGCGCCGTGAGTCAATACGATTGCATTGAATACAGCTCGCGACGCGTCATCCAACTGTTCGTCCACTTAGCGGGATCGCGCGAGCTCGTCCATACCATCGCCGTTCTCTATAACCAGAGTTGAAGATCCCAAGTAAAGTCCATGATCAGCCTTACAAACAGCAGCAGCCATACCTACGCGTCCCAACCTGGATAGTCCTCCGTTAACATTAACATTCACAGAGCCCGCCGGGGGAAATTTCCGTGAAGTGTCATCCACCGCCAGGAAGTAACTCGGTGCTGGCCTAGTACCCTGAATATATAGTACTCCCTTCATTCCATAATGTAGTGTGCCCATACTTTTCGAGACAACTTTGACCATAAATCAGACCATAATACATAAATTATTTTACTAAAAAATTATACCTTTAAAAACTTCATTCGAATATGAATTTGTATCTGTCATTGCTCCCGCCGTAGTCGTTCATGTTGGTTAAATTTATGGTCAAAGTTAGATCTCAAAAAGTATGGGCGCACTATATTATGAAATGGAGGAGTACACTTTTTTGGCGGGAGGGTCCTATATGAGACATTTTGTATCAAATGGACCCCCGAACACACAGCCCATGAGCATACGGGCCAGCCCACTAAGCGACATTCACTTGTCGGTTCTTTGTTTCATGTGTTTTCTCTAGTGCGTACTGCAGCAACTCAAGCGAGACTCTAGTGACTGGTGTACTGTTGTCAAACACTGTAGCACGCAGTTTTTTGGGGCATTTTTTATATATTGTGGACAAAATTCTAAAACATGAACGTTTTAAAAATTCTAAACATTTTCGAAAAAATATGATTTTTTTAAATTCGAAACACTGTTTAGAAACACAAATATGTTTTAAAATTTAAGATTTAAAAACCTGAACTTTTTCGGAGAAAATGTAAAAGAATTTCTGTTTTTTAAAACACGAATTTTATTTAATTTCCAGATTAAAAAAATTGAACAATGTTTGCAAACACAATTTTTTAAATCTAAATCTTTTATGCAATGTGGACCATTTTATAAAAATCAAACATTTTTTGAAATTTCCTAATATTTTTTTTAAAATAAAATAAAAACCGAAAAAACAAAAAGAAAATATAAACTGGACCGGAAACTTGTAGAAGGTTCCCAAAACCGTTATAAACCAGATAGAAACCTTCTGGACAATCCCTAAAATTGAATTCGCGTAAGTGCTAAATGGACCGGCCCATCTGTCGCTCGCTCAGTTGATCGCTGTGTGAAGCCTTGACAATTGGACGAAGAGTAGGCCAAATAGAGATAACCCTTTTTGGTGACGCGGACTAAGCCTAACTTAGATGCTTTTTTGTACAATTACTTGTTGCGAAACTAGCCTACCCAAGTTTAACTCCTATAGTTGACATGGGTGTTCAAATCTTTCCTGCATTTGTTTCAGGTTTTCTGGCACATCAACCGAGAAGCTTCACATGAATTAATGGAAGAGAAAGAAAAGGCAAAGACTTTTTTTCCAAGTTAAGCCCCTCAAAAAAAACTTCACACATTTTCTCTAGGTTGGGGATGGGGGTGATCTGTAGTGGCCCCTGATGAACTGTGTGTAGCTTTGCCAACGTAGGGCGCAATACCACAACAAAGCTTTCATAGAGGCAACCGCATCCCTCCCGTCGAGCGCCGGCGAGGCCGGCAGTTCCCCTTCCCTCCGTCCGTCGGCGGCGGCGTGAGGGTGGGGGAACCCCGGTTCTCCTCATTCGGCTATAGATACGGTTTGATTTCTCTGGGGCGCTGTTTGGGTGGCGGTGATGGCGCTTCGTCGGAATAAATTGTTGCCGATCCTCCTCCACCACGGCGTCTCTCATGGCAGCGTGAAGGATCCGGTAGCTATGTCTTCTCGTTGCTTGTGCGCGACAGTGGGATTTGTCTCTCCTGACGTTGATGTTTGGAGGATGGCAGCGACGCGGCTTCGAGTTTGTTTGCTGGGTTCCGATCTTCTGTGATTTCGTCCTTCCAGACGAATTCGTCGGACCCTCAGCGTAGATTCCTGCCATCCCATGTGGGTGGCGAGGTTAGGGTGCATCTACATGTGGCGTTATTCCCTTGTGCAGGGGCGCAGCTCTTCTGGATTTATGGCACATCCGGCATTGACGACTTTTTCTTCCGGGGCTATGATCCGTCAGGATTAGGGACCGGCGACTTCCCATCCGCCACCAACATCGATATGCTAGCTCCGACAGTGGAGCAGCGGCGGAGGCGCGCCACCGGCCAGTTCTAGAAGATGGAGGCAGTTGAATCCTTTTGGACGTCATTGTAATTTTCTTATTTGTTGGGATTGTTTGTACTGCTGGTGTTGCTAATAGATCTGAGGTTTTTATTTTTGCAAAAAAAGAAGCTTTCATAGAAGAAATTACACTTACACTCGTCTTGTTTATTAGAGTTAACTAGAGGTCGACACGTGGTTTTCACCGGGTGCGCAGTCGAGGGCATCTCCAACATGGAGGACCTATTGGACAACACCAATTGAGTGAGAACATTTGGTCATGCAATTGTAGACATCAACTGTCTGTCCCATTTGAAATGGATCAAGCATAAAACTCGGAAGAATTGAGGCTAAACGGGCATCAACAAAGTTTGATATGCTTACAACTGAACGGACAAAATTTAACAAATTCAAACTAAATTCAAATTATACTGCACTAAACTAGGCGAGAACCAAACAGTCACCTCGTAGGCATGGCCTCCGAGGGCACCGACACCTCCGTCGTACGCTCCGCCATCCGAGTTGTCGTCGACAACATGCTAGTGGTGGAAGGCCCGCTAGGTGTTGCGGCATGATTGTCCGGCCGCTGCAGCGTGCTCGCGCTTGAGATGCTCTACCGCATCGTCCAACACCTTGTGCCCCGCCTGTCCTCAGCGGCGTCAACGACTCGTATGAAGGCGGGGCGCTCGGCCTCTGCCTGTTCCATTCGGAGTAGCTGGTCGTTGAGCCGACGTCGGCGGCTCAGATTAAGGCGATGCGCTCAGACTCTGCCGTCCTCACTCGGAGGAGCTAGTCATTGAGTCGGTGTCGGCTGGGGGTGCCCGGCTCGACGGTGGTCCTGTACCGGTTAGAGACCCAAGCCTTTGCGAGCGTGGGATCTGCGAGCACCCATGCCGGCCCACCTAGGTCTTTGCAAACGTTGATCGATGCTATGCGTTACGCCGCTCATAGTGTTGTGCCCCTAGAGGCATTTCTTCGCCGCCGAGGAGGACGCCTTGGAGGTAGCACTCTGTACGCGGATGTTGCTTGGGCGATTGATAATTGGGCTTCATCTTTACGGCGACCGGGCGCCAACGATTGCTTGGGTGGCGACACGGAGGGAAGGGCAGATCCTCCTTCACACGGCGCCCGATCTAGACACCGCGAGTGTGCAGCGGGGATGGTGGCTCCTCCTTCAGGCGACTTCCGATTTGGACGCCGTGGTTGCACGGAGGGGACAACGATGCCAGCACACGATCGATCATTGTCCACTCGAGCACCATCTCGATCTGCCGCACAAACTCTTTGTCTTTCGCGACCGCAGTGGCGAGGAGGGGCGACTTCCACCCCTTGTCCTCTGAGGAGGCTCCGACTTGACGGGTGATATGTGAAGGTTACCAATACACGTCTCTGCTAGAGTTGCGATAGACCAGGGATCTTCAATAGGTACATCAAGTCGCTTCTAAATGTATGGACTGGACGGTCCTGACACTTTTAGCCTCTGAACGTAGTACACCAAACTCCCGTGGACACATACATACATCCAAAACCACACAAATCGGTACCAAAAAACTTAAAAATAATTTGAGAGAGTCGAGACACACTACAGACAAGCCTTGGACCCCATCACAAACCCACCTTTTCTCCCGCTCCCTTCCCTCTTCTTTTTTTGTTGGACAGGAGATGAGCATTTGGATGACAGCCCCCTCACCGCTGTATATGAATATGTTTGGACGTACCCGTGGACATTTGACGTATCCATTTTGATGCACGCCGTTGGAGATGCCCAAACGTTGCGGAAATGCCATTGTTGCTACCTGACTATTTGGGCATTTTGATTTTTTGCCACGATTTACTTCACACTTTGACAATTAGCCACTCGTTACTTTGTGTTTGCTTATTTGCCACTGCTTAGTTTGGACTTGGATGTTTTGCCCCTGTCATGAGGGACCCGCGTGGAAATTACCAGATTGCCCATGCCCGTCCAATTCACCAAGGAGATGAGCTCGTCCCCTCCCTCGTTCCCCATCTGTTTATTGTCCGTCGCTACTGGTCCTCGACGGAAGACGGCGGCGGCTCGTCCCGGCGGTTCCCCGTGGTCCTCGCGTGCTCGTCATGATGCAGGTGATGCTGTTTGCCGCCGCCGGTCCCGCGTGCTCATGCATTGCTGTCGCTCTGTTATGCCGCCGCTGCTTCTTCATGCCTGCCCGTACTGTTGCTGCTGTTCGTGGCCGGCCCATACTGCTGCTGTTGTTCGTGGCCCTGTGTGCTACTGCTGCTTACTGGTGGTCGGCGGAAGGCGCGGTGGAGGCGCTCGCTGCTGCCCGGCTCCACTTGGGCGCCGTCGTGTTCGGCCTTAGCGTGTACGTACATGGGCGCCGCCGTCTTTGCTGCTGCTCCCCGCCACTGCACGTTGCTGCTGCCTATCGGCTAGCTGGATCCGGCCTGCCCGCTGCGTGTAGAGGAGCATCGCCGTCGACTGCCGTGCGAACAAGGGATGGGGATTGAGTTCGTCCCGTGCGTTGAATTCGTGGCAAACATGCACATAAGGGTATATTTGTCTACAGTATTGTGCATATAATATGTTTGTCATTTGCAATTATTGTTTTTATGTGAAAAAGTGGCAAAAGATCAAATGGCAAACTAAAAAGTGGCAAAAGATCAATTACAATCTAAGCAGTGGCAAATTATCAAAATTCGAAGTAAGTAGTGGCTGAAAATCAAATCGCCCGACTATTTATATTTCAGTAGGACACAATCATGTCGCGAGATGGACCAAATTTTTTCAGAAGTGGACGGAAGTGGTGCAGACTCGAACAAGCAGGCCCAACATCTGAGCGTCACGTAATCCGTATCCCGTACCGTATTGGCGGTCCATGCGAACACGCATCCCTGCAAAAAAAAGAGTCGGCCGTTCTGCTCCCGCCACACGCGCGCGCGCGCGCGCACACACATGCCGCTCCTCCACCTCTCGCTTCCGCCGCACCGCCTCCTCGTCCGGGTCCGGCAGTGCAGGCTGATCGCCCCGCCGGTGCATCCTCCCTCCCGCCTCTCCGTAAGGTCGTGCCCTCACCAACCTCCGGACGATCCTATCCCTAACTTCCACGTACGTATGTCAGTTCTGACAGCAAGCCGCCCCCTCGTTGGCTCATCCCTTATTGTTCTTGCACAGGGCGGCGGCGGCGGCACCGGTCGCGCATGAGGTGTGCGCGCTACCCTTCCCGCCGGACCGCGCTTCCCACCACCGCGAGCTCGCCGCGGCCGTCGCCTCCGTCGAGCGCGCCTGCCTCCTCTGCGTGGATGTGAGTTCAAACTCGTCCCCTCTCCTTTGGATGTGTCCGTTTGAGAAACTGGAGGCTTGTCAGATTTGGGCGTGGGGCTAATCTCCGTTCGGTGATATCGTGCGACTGTAGTTGTAATACTAATAAGCCGATATGGTCCTTTGGTATAGTCAGGTTCCGGCATTGGTGTGTGCGGATTTTGTGCGTTCCGAAATTTCCTGAACTGAAAACTCAGCTAGTTAGTCGGCTACAGAGCTGAGCAGAGATTTTACAAATCGTCAACTAATTTTCATTTTTATGTGGAGCTCCATCGAGCACCATAATGTTGATCTTCAGCAATGCCAACATGGAGAAGCTTTGATAAACCATGAGACTTCCCGTGTGCAAACTGCAAAGGTCCTTATCTTGGTATAAAGTTTGCCACAGGAAAATATAGTACTACCAATATTTTGAAGCAGGATGGTAGTCTGCTCGGTATTATGTCAGCTTATGAAACTTTATTTTAAACGTGTCTAGAGCACCACTTAAGTCATCCAAAGTTCCAATAGCCAAGATAGGTCAAAGTGCATTGCAAAATTAATATGTATGTCTGTGACACTAAACTGAAATCATGTTGATAGGAGCTAGGGTTCTCCCCGGTCTAGGGCGTAGCTTGTAGGGAAAGGAGGGAGGTGGGCGAGGGCTGGAGCGCGGCGGCCGGCGGCGAGGCGCCGTCCTTGCGGCGGTGCGGCGGCGGCTGAGTCAGGAGGCGGCTAGGGTTTAGGGTTTCCGGCTCCTCTGGGAGCCGGGCAATAGAATTGTCTTATTGCTTAAATCTCAAAATAATCTTACAAGTTGTATATATAACCACGATGTGAAATAAAAACTAAGATAACTTGCGGGCTAAGCTTGCCCGGTGGGCCTCCTACGGCCGTAGGTCCGGCCGGTCATAACATCTCTCTCCGCCTGCGCAAACAGCTCGTCCTCGAGCTGAAAGTCGGGGTAGTGTTGGCGGAACTCCTCGCGCTGCTCCCAAGTAGCGTCCTCCTCTGAAAGTCCAGTCCATTGAATCAACACGTACCAGGAGCCGCGGCGCAGCTGAGCCTTCAACGCCTTCTCCGGCTCAGGAAGGAGACGCCCGTCGGTGACCGGCGGTAGCGCTGGAGGAACCGCGGGTGGCTCTCCACGGAAGGGCTTGAGCAGCCCCACATGGAAGACATCATGGATCCGCGCACCTGCCGGAAGCTGAAGACGGTAAGCCACCTTCCCAATGCGTTCCAGGATAGCAAAGGGACCGGCATAACGAGGACCCAGCTTCTTCTTCGCGCGTGGGTCGAGGGACTGCGTAGAGCGATGAAGTAGACGCAGCTACACCCAATCACCCACCGCGAACTCCGCCTCGCGATGGTTTCCGTCGTAGTAGTGTTTGGCCAACTGCTGGGCCTGAAGGAGGCGTTCCCGGACTTGTGCCAGCATCTCGTCACGGTTCCGCAGAAGAGCACCGGCCGCCTCGGTCCGTGCCAAGGCCGGATCAACAGGAAGAATCGGCGGAGGTGGCCGGCCATAAACCACCTCAAAAGGCGTAGCACGGAGGGCGGAGTGATAAGAGGTGTTGTAGCAGTACTCCGCCCACGATAGCCAGTCCACCCATGCGCGAGGGCGATCACCTGTGACACAACGCAAATACATGGCAATCACCTTGTTAACGACCTCGGACTGGCCGTCTGTCTGAGGGTGGAAAGCTGTGCTCAGGCGGAGCTTAACGCCTGCCAGCCGGAAGAGGTCGCGCCACACATGTCCCGTGAACACGGGGTCCCGATCACTGACGATCGAAGATGGGAACCCGTGGAGACGGACAATGCCATCGAAGAAAGCCCGAGCGACAGACGCCGCCGTGTAGGGATGCCCGAGCGTGATGAAGTGGGCATACTTGGAGAAGCGGTCGACCACCGTGAGAATGACGGACTTGCCGCCCACCTTGGGGAGGCCCTCGATGAAGTCCATGGAGATGTCCGCCCAGACCTGGGACGGCACCTCCAAAGGCTGGAGCAAACCAGCCGGCCGTAGAGTCTCCGTCTTGTTGCGCTGGCACGTCACACAAGACCGTACCCAGTCACGGACCAGGGCACGATCTCCTGGAATGTAGAAGTCGGCGCGGAGACGATGGAGTGTCTTCTGCACCCCCTCATGGCCCGCCGAGTGGGCGAGGCGCAACACCTGATGACGAAGATCGTCGTGCGCCGGAACGAAGACCCGGCGCCCATGGAGGAGCAAGCCGTCGGCGAGGCGCCATGGCTCATCCAGTTCCCCCGCAGCCAGCTGCTGCTGTAGGAGGAGTGCGTCGGCCGCGGCTGCTGTCGCCCGCCGGATGTCGGTGAAGAGGGCGAAGGACGGCCCGGTGATGATGCAGAAGGCCGCCCCCTCCGCCGCACCGTCGTCCGTGTCGGCGTCACGCCGAGACAGGGCGTCGGCGACGGTGTTAAGGCGACCCGGACGGTACTCGACAGTGAAGTCAAACCCGAAGAGTTTACTGATCCACTGGTGCTGCGGCACGGTCGAGAGCCTCTGATCCAGCATGAACTTGAGGCTGTAGTGGTCCGTACGGATCCAGAAGGATCGACCCCAAAGATAGGGCCGCCAGTGACGCACCGCCTGTACCAAGCCAATGAGCTCGCGCTCATAGGCCGCCAGCTTAAGATGGCGGGCGGCAAAGGGCCGGCTGAAGAAGGCGAGGGGCCCATCGCCCTGATGAAGGACCGCATCGAACCCCGCACCGGAGACGTCGCAGTCGACGGTGAACGGTAGGTCGAAATCAGGCATCTGCAGGACGGGACCCGTCGTGAGGGCCCCCTTGAGGGCCTCGAACGCTGTGGTGGCCTCCTCATCCCAAGAGAAGGCGTCGCGACGGAGAAGGCGCGTGAGCGGGGCCGCGATGAGTCCAAACTCCCGGATGAATTTCCGGTAGTACCCGGCAAGGCCCAGAAATCCGCGAAGAGCCCGCGGAGACTGCGGAATCGGCCAGGCGGCGACGGCCGCCACCTTGTCGGCGTCCATGGCCACCCCCTCGGCCGAGATGACGTGGCCGAGGTAAGCGACAGAAGGCGTCCCGAACGAGCACTTCGAGCGCTTAAGATGAAGATGATGCGCCCGGAGCTCGTTGAAGACGATGGCCACATGCTGGAGGTGCTCTGCCCAAGAGGCGCTGTAGATAAGAATGTCATCAAAGAAAACGAGGACAAACCGACGTAAGTAGGGCCGGAGGACATCGTTCATCAAGGCCTGAAAGGTAGCCGGGGCGTTGGAGAGGCCAAAAGGCATCACCAAGAACTCGAAGTGGCCGTGATGAGTCCGAAACGCCGTCTTGGCGATGTCGTCTGGGTGCATGCGCACCTGATGATACCCCGACCGGAGATCCAGCTTGGTGAAGAAGCGCACCCCATGGAGCTCATCGAGAAGCTCATCGACCACCGGGATCGGGAACTTATCCTTAAGTGTGAGAGCATTAAGGGCGCGGTAGTCGATGCAGAAACGCCACGTGCCGTCCGACTTGCGAACGAGGAGGACCGGCGCGGTGAATGGCGACGTGGAGATCCGGATGATGCCCGCGGCAAGCATGAGTGCACATTGCCGCTCCAACTCGTCCTTCTGCAGCTGAGGATACCGGTAGGGCCGTACGGCCACCGGTGCTGAGCCCGGCAGGAGGTGAATACGGTGGTCGTAGACCCGAGCCGGTGGAAGGCCCCGCGGCTCCTCAAAGAGATCACGGTGCTGCTGCAGGAGGTGGTCCAACAGCGGATGCTCGGCCTCGGTGGTGGCCACGGCCAGCTGGAGCGGGGGCGACGCCGGGGTGCCTCCAATGCCCTCCCAGCGGACGCGGCGGCCGAGACGCCCAAAGGTCATCGTCAGGGCGTCGAAGTCCCAAAGGATGGGACCGAGAGTCCGCAAGAAGTCGACGCCGAGGATGAAGTCGAAGCAGCCCAAGTCAATGCCAGCGCATGTGATGGTGAAGTGCTCGTCGCCGATAGTGATGGGCACGTCGCGGGCGAGCCCATGGCAGCGTAGACGGTCGCCATTAGCGACGGTGACCCGTAGCTGCTCCCCGCCTGTCGGCTGTAGCGCGAGGCGTCGCATGGTGGTCTGCGGCAGGAAGTTATGCGTGGAACCTGTGTCCAGGAGGGCCACCAGACGCTCGCCATGGATCGTGACCGGTAACAGCATCGTCCGTTCATCACGGATGCCGGCCAGCGCGTGGAGCGAGACGACGAGTGCCGTCGCCGGAGCGGGCGCGGGTGCAGGCGCGAGCTCCGCGGCGGCTGGGTCGCCGAGGCCATCCTCCGGTGTGTCCTCCTCGGTCTCGTCGGTCGTCTCCAAGTAGAAGAGGCGCGGGCAGACATGGCCCGGGCATAGGGCGCATCACAGTTAAAGCAAAGCCCCAAGCGCCGGCGCTCGAGCTGCTCTGCCTGAGAAAGGCGCCGGAAAGGGCGTGTCGCGGCCGGGGTGGCCGCCGGTGATGCGGTCGAAGGCGCGGGTGCTGTCGGAGGTGGCCGGGGGGTGTGCCGGCCCCCACGAGACGCGGGTGTCCGCGTCAAGGCCTGGGCGCGCTACTCGAACACCCGAGCGTAGTACATGGCCGTCTGAAGGTCTTGGGGCCCCTTCATCTCGACGTCCACGCGGATGTGGTCGGGAAGGCCGCCGACGAAGAGTTTAGCCCGCTGTAAGGCCGTCACACCCGGCGCGTGACACGCCAGGGCCTGGAAGCGGTCGGCGAAATCCTGCACCGTGGAGGTGAAAGGCAGGCGGCCCAACTCGGCCAGGCGGCTCCCGCGCATCGGCGGTCCGAAGCGAAGGAGGCACAGCTCGCGAAAACGCTCCCACGGGGGCATGCCGCCCTCGTCCTGCTCGAGGGCGTAGTACCATGTCTGGGCTGCCCCGTGGAGGTGGTAGGAAGCCAGCCAAGTGCGCTCCGACGCGGGCGTGCGCTGCCCACGGAAAAACTGGTCACACTGGTTGAGCCAGTTAAGTGGGTCGTCCGAGCCGTCATAGGTGGCGAAGTCGATCTTGGCGAACCGGGGCGGCGTCTGGGTCGTCGCGCCAGGGCCCACCGGCTCGGCGATGCGGAGAGCTGATGACGGTGCTCGGTCCATGGTGGGGAGACCGGCGTAGGCCCCCGTGGAGCCCGACGAGGCCCCGGACTGCAGCGTGGGCACCGACGGGTCCCCGGCCTCCATGTAAACTGGCGGTGGCGACGTCCCGGTGATCCAGGCCGGAATCGGAGACGGTGACGGTGGGAACCGGACCTGCTGTATCGGGAGACCACCCGGTGTGGACTGGCCCAGGCCGGAGCTAGGCGGCGGCGGTGGCATCTGGACCGACGCAGCGGCCGCGGATGGCGCGGCTGGGGCCGGCGCGGGCCAGGACGGCCACTGTGGGGCTGGGGCGGGCGCGGGAGGCGCCGCGAGCGCTGGCGCGGGCCACTGTGGCCAGGAGGGCGCTGGCGCGGCCGGCGGCTGGAGCGCCGGGTAGCCCCCGGCGATGGCCGCGGGAACCGAGTACCAAGGCAGGGCCGGCGGTCCGGAGGGAACGGCCGGCGGCAGTGGCGGTGGCGGCCCGTACGGGCTGGCCAGGTAGAGGCGGATTCCCTGGACCGCGACGACCAGGTCGTTGAGGACACCGGCCATGGCCTCCGGGGAGTAGTGGGTCGGCATGGTGGACGGTGATGGTGGCGGATCCGTGCCGGGGGGCGGTGACTGGCCGGTCGACGCGCCGGAGGAAGAATCCATCGGCGCCGAGGGAAGGGCCAGCGGGCCAGTGGCGATCGGCGATGGCGCGGCGGCGGTGGTGACGAAGGGCAGCGACGGGGTGGGTGGTGATGAAGACATGGTCGAAACCAAGCTAGCTGATACCAAGGTGATAGGAGCTAGGGTTCTCCCCGGTCTAGGGTGTAGCTTGTAGGGAAAGGAGGGAGGTGGGCGAGGGCTGGAGCGCGGCGGCCGGCGGCGAGGCGCCGTCCTTGCGGCGGTGCGGCGGCGGCTGAGTCAGGAGGCGGCTAGGGTTTAGGGTTTCCGGCTCCTCTGGGAGCCGGGCAATAGAATTGTCTTATTGCTTAAATCTCAAAATAATCTTACAAGTTGTATATATAACCACGATGTGAAATAAAAACTAAGTTAACTTGCGGGCTAAGCTTGCCCGATGGGCCTCCTACGGCAGTAGGTCCGGCCGGTCATAACACATGTCTAGAACAATAATTAACCTACAGAACTACTTAGAAAAAGCACAAAACCTAAAGTTAGAACAGATACGGTTTAGCCATTAGAAAATTACCCTTGTTTAGCAGCAGAAAAACAATTTTGTTCTAGTCAGGTTTACTAACACCAGAGGTTTCGGAGGAAAAAGACTATACTAAACCCAAATGTTAAACTTCGTCAGTTGCCAATTTATCATCCAATTATGATTTCTCAAATTTTAAATGTTTTTCTGACATGTCGCTGAAAATAATCCAGCAACCTGAGCTATATTTTGCTGGTTAAATTGATTGCCTTGACAGGTGAGGGCATCAATGCTTGTAGGTGACGAGAAGATTCTTGAAAAGAACGATCAAACTCATGTGACAATTGCAGATTTTGGAGTTCAGGCCCTTATCAGCTTTGGTAATTCATAATTCACTTCCTCAGTTCAGCCTATGATATGCACTTTGCACTCTTGTCTGATGCCACCTCTTCCATGGTCCCATTGGAAGAGCTACAACAATTGTTTCCATCGATACCTCTGGTGGCAGAAGAGGACTCAGCATTTATACGGTCGTCTAGTGCTACTGATAGTAATAGTAATACACTTGTTGAGTCCATTTCAAGTTTTGTCACAAAAGAAGTGAATAACAACGGTCCTCCTTTAACTCATGATGATGTGTTGAGAGCTATTGACAGAGGAGGCAAGGATGCTGTCTCCTTTTATTCAAATCCTGCTACTTATTGGGTAAGCTATGAAAGTTTTATTAATCATACATCCAGATCTGCAAAAGTTAGTTCCAGTGAATAAAGATGATGCTTTGATTTTGCAGCTACTTGACCCAATTGATGGTACCAAGGGTTTCCTGAAAGGAGAGGATTCTTTGTATGTGGTATGTCTCTTTGTATTCATTGTATGACTCATGATTAGATTTTGTTGATCACTCACCACTGAAAATCTGGAACACAGCCATTGTTAGAGCATGCTACAACACGGCACAAGCATACACCTTCGTTATGGGCTGCACATTCATGCATGCACAAGAAATGTTATTCCCACCGAACAAGCATGGGACTCATGGGTCTTTCTTGGTAGCCACATTTGTGTTGGCCATGTTCACTTTTGTGGGATGATCTGTATTTACACAAGGGACAGGCCTGGCGCAGTGGTGAAGTACTCCCCACTTGTGCCAAGAGGTCCTGGGTTCGACGCGGCCTTTCAGCATTGCATCATGCAGGGTTAAGGCTTGCCTCGTATAATTCTTCCCTTGCCTGGTGTGGGAGCTTCTAGCACTGGTCTGTCCTATCATTTATCTGTAGAAGTTTGCTTCGGTACACCACCTATCTGTAGTGACACGATTTGTGTAGTTTGTTCCAATACTTTGGTCAGCCACTACCTGTAGCATTGGTTATTCGGATGCATGCATCAAAAGCGATAATCAGTGTTGTGTGGTTTATCATAATTTTGAGGTTTGTAGCTTGACGTTTCTGCCTAGTCTTTCATTCAAATAAATCATTGATTAACCGAGGGTAAGAACACATTTGATTTTTTTTTTATGAGGCATATTTCCTTTTGACTCATTGTTCAGTACCAAATCCAACAGTTTTGCATGTCTGAATACGAAGCATGCTTCCTCCTATCTGGTCGCTGTTCGATAAGGATTTGCTCCTCAGTGATTTCTTAGCATTAGATCTTGGTCACGTTGTTTTCTTACTCTCTTTCTTCCAATATGAATCTTTTTGGCTTCGTCCTCAGGTGGGTTTGGCTCTTGTGGTGGATGGAAAATTAGCACTCGGAGTGATGGGATGCCCAAGTTTGACCGATACTACCGTAGGCGACACGGAAGATGAAAGTATTGCGGCTTGTCCTGGCCATGGCATCCTTATGGTGTCTCATGTAGGCTGTGGTACTTGGTCTAGGCCCATGTCTGCTGAGATTGGCCAATTGACAACAGCACCGGATGTTTGGAAGAGATACTCTGTTGATCCCTGTTCAGTTGCACACATGGCACGCTTCTGCATTGTTGATAGCCATACTTGGGATATGATGCCATTATCTGCCCACTTCAGCTCGACAATGGATGAATCTGAGCCGAGAGATGAGAACAAGATTCTTCTCCAAAATTCTTGCGGTGGAAGGTTTGTTGTAGTTTCCTCGTAACAATGCACGCATGCTAGTTTACCTTCCTACCCAATTTAAACATGGTCCTAGTGAATCAACACATGGCCTTTCAAGGATTGGCAGCTATTTTATCGCAATCCTAACAAGTTCTCAATGGATATTTCGAAAAGATGTTGTTTACTACTCCCTCCGTCCCAAAATAAGTGTCGCTGATTTAGTACTAAATTTGTACTACCTCCGATCCATAATAAGTGTCGCAGATTTGAACTGAAGTTGAACTAACCTTAGTTCAGAACTGCGACACTTATTTTGGATCGGAGGGAGTATTAGTTTGTGAGCATAATTTGAAATGGATCCATCCCTTTTCTTTCTTGTGCTGTCCTGCTACCTTATTGCTTTTAGTTTTCGTAGAAAATATCTATCTTAGGTTGGTAGTGACTATCTTAGACTAACTATCGATTTGTTAATACATGATTTACCTTGATTCTGATCTTATAGTTGCTGCTTTTTTTTAGCTTGTCCAAGTATCTCTTGGTAGCTTGTGGGAGAATGTCAGTTTTTATCCTCCTAGCACGGGCGGAAAAACTGCTCAAGGTGACCTCTTACTCGAATTTTCCATTGTACCGCATGACAAGCTGAACAGCTAGCTGGCTTAGTTTGCACTTGTACTGATCCTTTCTAGTCCGGCTGTTCACATAGGCTTGGGATCATGCTGTTGGGGTAATTTGTGTTGAGGAAGCTGGAGGTCAGGTATGCCGTCTCGTTTGCTAGGCCAGGGATACAAGAAATTTCCATTTGCTCTATTGATCCTTGACATTATACATATACTTATGAGTCCCTAAATTGATAAAACCTACAGACATGTGATTGGAGCGGGAAACCATTGGATTTTGGAGCTGACCTAACCGGGCGTAGAATTATCTATCCTTCGGGTGGTGTTCTGGCGACAAACGGTGCTCTTCATGACAAGCTTGTGGAAATGGTCTCAGCAAATTACAAATAGCAACGCTGAATAGATTCAAAACTGAAACACGGTTTCTTTTTCTTTCTTTTTTCACTTTTTTTTTACCAAGGTCTGGCTGAGCATTAGATTGCATGACTTCTTGCGTTACAGAGATGAACCACAAAATTTGGCAGATTACTTTCAGTGTCGATACCAAAATGTATATACATGAAGAAAACAAATGTTCTCTCTGAATAGTTTTTTTTTTGCGCATAATTCTCTCTGAATAGTTGGTGCCTGAACTGCTTAAGCAATGCCATTCAGAAGCTATACAGGCGAAACATGATGGTCCTCTTATTAGCCGTCTTGGTATCAAATTGGTTGCCAAATTCTAGGACCTTTTGCCTCCAATCTGACAGTAGACGGTAGTGCACCATACAAGATGTTTGGCCATCAGTTCAAACAGACGATAAGGACCCCCCGAAAGGTTGCAGTCGTCGCTCCAGCGCAGGGTAAGGATAACGACTTACCTTTCTATGGGTCTTCATGCAGAACTCGGCAACGCCCGCGGAAAGGTTAGCACATGTACTATGATACTATCTTAGTTGAGGTGGAGGAAAGAGAAATCAGCAGAAAAGACTCACCTTCTCTTAATTAAGATATGATCTCTTAGCAACAATGTGGTCTCACCATACTTTTAGGAGTGTCTTGTAATTAGAGATAAGAATAAGAGATAAAGATTCTACATTTTATTTTTATTGTCTTCTCTAGACTATATGGCAGACTTAAGATAAGATGGGCTTTGCCATTGGCTTCTTATTGTAATCCATGTTGACTTTACGAGGCATCATCGGCTACTGGTGCATGAATTTGATGTGCGAAGAAAGTAAAAAATACACGTCTTGGAAACAAGTCTATCATGTGAAGCAAGAATGTTGAAAGTTAAAAAAAGAGTCAATTTCACTTTTTACCCTAGAGTTGTACATTTGTGACACATATTACCCCATTTAGTGGAACTTCTATCAAAATATCAGATTTTGAAGACTGTTAACACGGTTTTACCTAGTTTTGCATTTTCCTTGTTTATATTAGATAGGATCTGCATGTTGTGCCAATGATTCCTAAAAAAATGTGTAAAGATCGAAGGGCATCATTGACAATCATGTCCAGACTTCTCTTGTCCATTTGTTTCATTTATCGTCATCATCCAGATATTTTTGACTCTGGACGTCACCTTACACCTTGCCTAATGGACATGCATCAGAATACGAGGGCCCAAAACTTCTTAAAAGTGTATTCTAGACGATTTTTCACTCAACGGATAATTAGTGTCACAAATGCATATATTGGGGGTAAAATATGGAATTCACTCTAAAAAGAATGTAAGTTCATGTTTCATTTTTCTTCCCATCACTCTTTCGTCCAATCTTCCCCGTATGAAATCAATCAACTTGATCTATTTACCTTCTGAACAAATTTCACTTTAATTTACTTACTAAAATTCTCAATAAAATATAAGGTAAATGGATTTGATAAACATTTATTTATACAATCACATTAACATGATGATAAGGTAAATCACAAGCAAACGTAATGCACGGGTATAGTACCTCTGTTCCGAACAACTTCTCTAGATTCGGAGTGTTTAGGTACGTCCGACAAATCTAACACAAGTTTTTTGGGAGCGAGCGAGTATTAGGGCATGTACAATGATGCTATCTTAGGAGTGCCACGTAGGATAAATGATGAGGTGGAGGGGGGAGAATTCATAAGAAAAAGGTTGTCTCCTCTTATTTAAGAGAAGACAAGAGATGATCTCTTAGCACAATATGTCTCACCATGTTTTTAGGAATAGCTAGTAATTGAAGATAAGGCTAAGAGATGACTCATTGTAGACATTTTTTTATCATCTCTAAATTACATGTAAGACTTAAGGTAAAACTGCATCTGACAACCTATTAGCATGCATATGTCAGAAACAACTCCTCCCCCAAGAAAAGAAAATGTTAGGTTTCCTCTGTCTCCCGCCGGCTCCGCCGCCGGTCCGCCTCGTCTCCGGTGGGCTTAGGGCCATGGCGGCGCGGTGGATCCCGGTCCTTGCCGGCGGGAGGGCTTCGTCCTTAGATGTTCCTTCAAGTTTTGTTAGGGTTCGTGTCCTGCTCAGGAAGACGAGACGGCGACGACTTTCTGAAGATGCAATAAGGTTCTCCCCGCTTAGTCCCCGTTCCGGTGGTGCATCTAGCATTGTCGGTGGGTGTGTGGAGGTGTGTCTCCGATGGATCTGTCATTGGTGGATTTGCTCGGATCTTGCCGTAGTTCGTCTACGTTCGTGTGTCTTCCGGTTGGATCCTTCCGATCTATGCTACTCTTCAATGACGGCGGTTGCTGTTCTGATGCGCTGGTCCTATGAGGCTTTAGCACGACGACTTCCTGACTGTCTACTACAACAAGGTTTGCCCGGCTCCAGCGAGGGAGGGGTGATGACGACGGCGCGCCTTCGGCTCGCTTGAGTGCTTGTAGTCGTCGCTAGGTGGTCTACGGATTTGGATGTAATTGAAGATGAATAGATTAAAAAAATTTCGAAAAAAAAAAGACTTAAGCTAAAACTACCTTATCAATCATTATATATGCCTTTATATACCTTGGCCTCTGGCCTCGTTGGACGCATCGTATTGTTATAGTTCGCTGTTGCGACGTGTTGAGTTGTTGACCCTGTCGGCCATGGCGGATCACAGAGAATCCCCTGATACTCTTAGCAGCATCCCGGATGACCTGATCCCCGAGATCATCTCCCGCCTGCCCGCCCGAGCGGTCCTTCGTTCCCGCGCCATCTGTAAGCTATGGCGCAGCATCATTGACGACGACCGGTTTCCCTACGCCCACCGCCGACATCAGCCGCACATGCCCCTGCTGCGCCTCTACCGCGACGACAGCCTAGCACCCCCGGAACCGAACCCGCCGTACTTGCGCGTCCGCATCGAAGGCATCGATCTTCGCGCTCGCGCGTCCCAGCCGGTGATCCGTTTCGCCGTCGCTCAAGAGCACAAGCATGCCATTGAGTCCGAGGAGAGGCGGCCGCGACGGGACTGCAGTTTCCGGTACATCGATCCGGCGAAGCTGTCGCACCCCAGCGCGTTCGACGTCCACGGCTCCTGCGACGGCGTGCTCCTCATCTCCCACGGATGGAGCATATATGCATACAATCCTGCCACGCGCTGCTGGGCCGACCTCCCCGAAAACGGCAGCACCGTCATCGGCTTCTACGTGCATCGCCCTTCCGGTAACTTCCATATCCTGTTGTCCCACCGGCTCCGTCGTGCCGAACACTGGGTCTTCACCATAGGCCACAAGGTGGTCCAGAGGCGCATTGCCTCCCCCGAGTTTCTGTCCGATCAGAATAGGATCCGCCCCGCCTGCGAATCGCCGCCAGCCCTCGTCTCCGGCAACCTGCACTGGCTGCCGCAGAGCTTCCAGAGCGACAGAGAACTGCTCGTGTTCGACACCGTCTCGGAGAAGTTCCGGTGGATGAGTCCACCCGACGTAGATGCGGACGGACGGGCGCTGCTCGAGCTCGAGGGCATGCTTACCATGACCGTCATGCGCGGGGAGAGGACGGTGCAGCTCTGGGTCATGCCGGACTACGAGCAACCTGCCTGGTTCTGCAAGCTCCAGTTCTCACTCTCGGTGGATCACATCGACCGCTTCGGCGGCGTGGCAGTCGTGTCGCTGGAGGGAGACGTGCTGGTCCATGGCGAGCACTGCGTGTTGCAGTGCGATTCCAAGGGGAGAGTGCAGAAACATCACAAGCTTGATTGCCACCGGACCGTCGCCATGCCACGCTTTTTTTCGACAAAGGGAATATATTAATATCGCGAAGATACCAATTACACCCGGCCTCTGTACCAACAAGATGTCCAAAGACATCAAGGATACACACAGCCAAAAAAGAAAATAAAGAGAACAAAAGAAAAAAGACCCTGCCACGGTGATCAATCACTAGCAACAACAACACTCTAACCACCACCGAAAACAACACTTGGATTACAAAAGAGGTTCTCCAAAAGCAACACCTTCAAGAAGGAAACAATGCACAAGCGTTGTCGTTATCTGATCGAAGATCTTGGGTTTTCACCCTGAAGAAAGTCCGAATTCACCCAAAAACAATGCCTTCAACAAGGTCATTGCCAGGAACAACCAGTAAAGGCCAGACCTTGGGTTTTCACCCTGGGAATCGAGACTCGGTACTCGAGGAGCACCACCAAATTTGCAATCCTCTAGTGTTGCCGCCCTCGCTTGCCGAGGCCGCTGTTGCAAGTCACCAAACACCTAGCACACAGTCTTCAACGCATCCAATACACCGTTCCGCCAACGCTTCAAGACCTCTAATCACAGCCGCCATGACTTTCTCCGCCTCTATCAATGCCTTAGGAATCTTGACTTAGAAATGTCCCATGACTTGGATAAGAAAGCGAAGTTTCGCGCCGCACCGAAGCCGTGCTGGCTGGTAATGTGAGCGCGCGCGGCTGGAATCTTCCGATCTAGATATCCAGGGACGCCAATCCGTATAGATCTCCAATGAGGAAGACCGGAGAAATCTTGTCGCCTCGGCCACACTTGTTTAAAGAAAACCTTGTTCGACATGGCTGCCTTGATTGTCGACAGCCCAAGGCAGGGTGGCGCGGTCGTGAGAGACCGCCTTTTTCCCGCGATATGCAGGATGGATGCTACTACCGTACATGAAAGTGGATGATGAAGTAATCCCCTCAAAAAATGTACTAGATGAGAAGTAATCCCCACAAAACAAAAAGTACATGAGAGCAAGTTTGGACGGCCTTGTCCTTGATTGTGCCAACGTAAGCATGAAAGTACATGATTTTGAATTTGAAATTACAGAGCCAGAGAGTTTGTATCTCCGCAGGTTTGGTGTGTCCAATCATATTTTAGGTTTATGTCCTCGTATATTTCTCCATATGGATCTGATGAAGAGAGTGTCTGATGAATCTGTCGCTTTTGTTGGTGTGGTTCATTGTGACTTTAGAGTCCTTTAGCGTTTTGGTGACGATCTTATAGTTCAACAACATCTATCTCTCGAGGATCATCGCCGGCCCAAGTATGTTCAAGGGTTATGGCTTTTCATCCTTTTGGATGGGCGACTCGAGAGGATTTCTGAAATATATTAAGGTAGTGAAGTATGTGCAGGTGTACGAATGGCATTGTCGCTGTTCCGATTTGGCTGTAGTTCACTTTACTAAAGCCTTGGCCATATTTCGTGTTGCAAAGATTGATATCATGGAGAAGATGTTTCTGAAAAATTTCTTTGTACTCTCTCTAGCGACAAGTAATATGGATCGGAGGGGGTAGTTCTTTGTTACAAGTGTTACTCTGCGATTTCTCAGATCTATAATCTAAAGCATTGTATTTGTAATTTTTGTCGAGTTTAAATACAGTTATAGGTCAATCAAGAAAAACATCTCCCTCCTTTGAAGAAAAGTACACATTCCCTATAAGCCATGACTTGAAGATAGTAACATGCTGCTTTTCAAGCCTATAAGCTACCATATCCAATTCATGTTTATCCACTTGCTTCCATTTTTGCAAGGATGGTTCTTCGCCTCTGAAAATTCTGTTATTTCAGATAATCCAAATCCATCATGCCAGAATATAATTTCCATGAAGGACGGGAGGTTTAACTTTGTCTTGATATCATGAAAAGAAAAAATAATTCACATACTACCACATCAGCTCTGGATCGACAAAAAACAGCACTACGAGAACTATTCTCACAACATCAGAAGGTTCATGAGTTACTAGGAATGACATTAAAGAAGTGGTAAACTTCATCTTCATCAAACACTCCAACCTCAGTTGAGCAGATCTCACAACAAACAGGGTGATAAACTGGCCCCTTGTTTTCAACTTCTGGTGTAGTAGAATCAACAGCCGTTACTTTCCGATTCTTCCTTTTTCCTTTCCCCTCCCGTAGAATCTGATCAGTCTTGACCTTGCAGTTGCACACAAACATTGCACGGTACTGGTTTACATACTTTTCGTGCCTGAACATCAGAAAAAACCATCCACAATTTTAGTATTGGTGTTCGTATAAAATACCAATTTAAGCATTGTAAAATCTATTGTCAGCAGTACCAATATAACGGTGAACAATCAGAAAGACAGATAATTGAGAATATTTAAAGCATTCAGGGTTCTGAAGTGAAAGCTTCGATTGAATCCTCAAGGAGCTGTGCAGTACAGTGACAACTTTATCTGGTGTACATGTTTTTTTTCTGCGGGGATATAGTGTAAGTGTACAAGGTTTGGGAAACAGACAATTACATTGATGGGTGACAACTTTATCTGGTGTACATGTTTTTTTTCTGCGGGGATATAGTGTAAGTGTACAAGGTTTGGGAAACAGACAATTACATTGATGGGTGGCAAGAGGACTTGCTCTAAGAACGTAACCATGCTGGACTCGGTACAACACAGCACATATCTGAGCCGGGAGGCCAACACGTATATATCACGGTTACTTGTGTTATCTTGTGCAAAGCAAGCTATTTCTGAGCATTGTGCAAAGCAAAACAACATCGTAATGTTTATAGAGATAATCATATCACAGACTTCACAACATACAACAATTAATCAGATATATTCATGTTTCAGACTTCACAACATACACCAAACAAATTGTACTTGTGGGGTTCTCATTCTTGTTCGAACAAACCAGATTAAGAGTTCAGTAGAAACAAATTTTACATTTTCAAATTCATAATGAGGAAATGAACAGGCACAATTAAGAATGATGCATTTATGCAGTTAACATTTCATCACAGAATAAGCTTACGAAGATAGATTCCCCATGCTAGTTCAAAACAGTGGTTTCCGTTTCCAGGAGAATACCTCTCACATAAGCAAAGACAAATTAAGAAATTAAACGTTTACGAACAACTGAGCTGTACAGAGTTATCCTAGACAAATAAAGCATGCAGAGATTCCATTATTTCTTACAGCCACTTGATCAGTATGACGCATAGATGCAGAGGCTCTGAAAAATACTTACTCACATATATTCCTAATGGTATTATGTACGCCAACTTAACCAAACATGATTATAGAATCAGTATCGCTTAAATTTCTCCATGAATTTATATCAAAATAATGCAATTATCCTATACATGTTCACAGAGGTAGTCACAACACAATCTCAATAGTACTTGTAATAGATATAAGTTGTTGCGTCTTCACCTTTAAAAAAAAATGCAAGCTTCACCATTAGAAAATAAGTATCGCTATATGTAAAGGCATCTTATAGTCCAAGAGCCCCCTTTGGTCTCTGAGACGAGACCCTATGTGAAGCATAGGGTGGATTACCTCTGGGAATCCAGGCACAAGGTAGTGAAACACGCGGGGCAGCTGAGCACGGCGTCAGAAGTCCGTCCTTTCCTCTGCTTGTGCGCCCAGCGCTCATCAACATCGTCTACGGCGGGGTCGTAGAACTCGGGCTCCACGGAGTAGTCTATCTCATCGTCGCTGGACACTGCACCAAATTAATTATTTTTTTGGCGAATCAGTACAATTACTTGAGAGCACTTGTTAGAGCATCATGAGCATGCGCTGCATCTCGCCGGATTGCAGGAGCCTGGTTCTTTTGAGCGAGAACAAGGTTTACATGTGGGGTTGCCGAATTGGGGATTTACAGCGGAAAAACGGGGGGATTAAGAAAGTTACCTAGGTCGCGGGGATCTGCTGGATCTCCGGCCTCCGCCTCCATTGGCTGCTTCTCCGCCTCCTTGGAGGCCTCGGGCTCCATGAATCCTGGTAACTCCTCGGCGCAGTCTCCCTTTACTTCTTTCCAGCCCTCTCGCTCTTTCCTCTTCTCCTTTTCTTCTCTGATGAGAGAGGGTGCGGCCTGCGGTGCGGGGACCAAGCATAGGCGGCAAATCCTATATGCCGCCTTAGACGCGCAGCCTGAAGCGTTTGCTCTGGTGGGCCGGCCCGGTAACGTGTTCGTTTTTTAATTTGCTGTCTTTTTTTTCCTGTTTTTGCTTTTGTTTATTCACATTTATTTATTTTTTATAAAATAAATATATAATTTTAGAATTAAATTTAAATATATTCTAACATGTGTGAACAACTCTATTCAATTTTTTTTAAAAATACGTGCATTTTTTCCCACATGCAGAAACTTTTTCTTCAAAATATATGAACATTCATAGCCAAAGTACATGCAGTTTTTTCATATAAATATTTTTGTATTATCAAATAGACCTGCAAAATCAGAAAGAAAATATGTAAAAGTATCATGTGGAAAGTGTCTCTCCCTTTCTATTGGTTGTGTGATATTCCGTCGTGATTTGGCTTTACCCTTATTCCTAGTTTTTCTTAAAATTAGTTTTGATGACATTTTAAAATAAAAATATTTATTTGGATTTTTTGGAATAATGTAATAGTTAACGTGTCACGCTAGTGGCTAGGCCATTATGGGGTTCCATAGTTACCGCTTAAGGCGTTATTATAGTTAGATTCTTAAAAACTGGTTGAGTTCAATTTTTCACAAAGTAAAGTTTTCAACTAATTTCAAAAGCATTTCACTTAATTTCAGTAATGATAAAGTAAAATTTCAATACATTTCACAAAAGATTCAAATGCAGCTTCAACTCAAAAAATGTTCAGATGCATTTGAAACTATTACGGAATGTATTACAATAGTGTCGTGTCATGATCCAAACGCATCCCAAAAGCATTTGAAATTTTTGAAATGAATTTCAAAACTATTGTAAAGTATATTAAAATATTATTGAATCATGACTAAAATACATTTGAAACTTTTATGAAATATATATTGAATTATTATTGAAATTAAGTGAAATACATTTGAAAATTAATTGAATTTCATACTTTGTGCAAACTTCGGATCCAACATTTCAAATGTTTTTGAATCTTTTTTTTCCAAAATATTGAAGTTTTAAAATTTAGAGCATTAATTATTACTTCTAATTGTGCCCACCTATGAATTTTGTAGGTATCTGATTTTCGTCAAATCCTAAAAGATACTCCCTCTGTCCCAAAATAAGTGTCTCAACTTTGTACCAATTTTAGTACAAAGTTATTTTGGGACGGAGGGATACATTGCACGAGTCTCAAAAGCAAATGCGAACGGTTGATATGTGTATGCTACATGGCTTGCACGTTAGAAAGTCTGTGTTTCAAGAAAAGCTACAAACTTGCAAGGTGCTCGAGTGCCGCTTTTTTTGTCTCTACTCAAGACCTGCTTAGGAGTGATGAGCTAAGTATGAATGTCTTTTTATGGTGTGGCGGTACCTACAAGATTGCCCTCTTATGGCTTGTGATCATCGGGAGAAGTCCTAGTTGTGTGAGTTTGACCAATTGATTAAGAATGAGATCCATTTGGGTACCCGATTCTCCGTTGGAGGAGGTCAAGCAAATACTGCCATTTGACCCAGACAAAAGCTTGTCGAATGTCGTGCTTGAAGACAAGGGACAATGTAAGTAAGATTCCTCACATACAAAATGTTGTCGTGGATGCTTCTCTATAAATGCACCTTGAGCGTTGAAGATGATGATGTTTATGTGAGGACCGAGGCGGACGACGAGAATCTTGGTAATGATCTTGAGCACCCCATGAATGAGACTAATATGCCTATAGACGATGATGCTCTTCACACTCTCCTTGAGGAGAAGCACCACATTAGAGAAGTTGGTTCATTGGAGATTTGCTATATGCATATGTAGATCGGTACAAACCAAATATGAGCCAACCTTATTTTGACCTCGAATTTGACTCGAATTAAGTTTTTTATATAAATCCAATGCTATACACAAAATAAAAATACAACTCAAACTAGACTTATTCCTAGGATAATATGAGATATTATTTTGTTGGATTTCGCTACAAATCGAACGTAAGATTTTTAAGTAAATGGCAATTCGAACATTCGTGACACCAAATTATATTGTCGTGAGGATATCAATTTTCTCCGGCAAGCCTGACAAATCCTGAGGACAACATAATTTGCCGTCCAAGGCGTTCGATTTGTCACGCCAGATTTTTAACATTTCCCTATTCCTATAATGATGAAAAAGGACAAGTTGTAAACAGAAACGTCCTGTTCGCGTGGCGCGTGCGCATCGGAAGATACAAACAAACCTAGTCGTCCGCCGATCCGATCAACACCCTAGGGCAAGGGGCCGGTTTGCCTTGCCATGGCGCCGGACAGGCTGAGCAAGTTGCCGGACTGCCTGCTCCAGGGCATCCTCTCCTCCCTGGGAGCCAGGCAGGTCTTGCAGACGACGGCTCTGTCGCGGCGGTGGCGCCACGTCTGGCGTGGTGCTCTGTGCCTGTCCCTCGACATCGACCAGCGGGAGTTCGAAGCAGCGTCGACCGACCGCGACGGCAGGAGCAGCAGATCGGTGGAGCTCGAGGAGTGGGCAAGGTTCGACGACTTCGCGGATAGCCTCCTCCTGTTGGAATTGGACCGCCGCGACGGCGGCGACGGCCTACCCCTGGACCTGGACTCGCTCCGCCTGCACGTCGTCGACCATCTGCAGGCCAGCCGGCGGAGGCTGCCGCTCCACATCAAGTGGCTGGAGTGGGTTCACGGCTGCCTCGACCGCTACCGTCCCGCCGCGCTCGAGATCCAGAGCAGTTACGACATAACCGTCGACCTGCGTCTCATGGGCCTCCGCTCCGATCTAAGCCGCCTAAAGACGGCGCGCCTCACCGGGATCCTACACAGCGGAGGCCTCGGCGACTCCGTGTGCCCTCAGCTGGAGCACGTCGAGTTCACCAGCTGCGCCATTAGTTTTGGGGAGGTGGTGACCAGTCACACGCTGAAGAAGCTGGTGATGGACCGTTGCTGGAGGAGAGGGGATATGAAGCAACGTGCTCGCCCGCTCGTCGACGCTCCTGCCCTTACTTATCTACGTCTGGTCCTCGAGTTCCAGGGCATATGGGTGTTCCGGACGCCATCGCTCGTCGAGGCATCGGTCCGTTCCACGAGACGTTGGGTCGACAGGGCCGACGAATACCAGCTTCTCTGCAACCTCTATAACGTGACAAGATTAGAGCTCTCCGGCTTCCTGGCGCTAGAGAAGGTGCGTTCTATGGCCGACGAGAACTTCTCTTTTTCTTTGGCTTATCTTTCATGCAGTGCAGACACACGGCGAGCAATTTTTATGACACTGAATTCCTCTTTGTTTCAGATTAGGATGAAGCGAGGACATCAAGATTTGCCAACATTTCATAACCTGACTACATTGCTCTTAGACGAGTGCGACTTGACCGGTGAAGTTTACAACATGCTAGAGTTGTTTCTGAACAATGCTCCCAACCTGGAGAAACTTACTCTGCAGAATTGCAAGGTACTTAGATATCTCCCCTTACTCCCAACTTGAAATAACAGTTAAGCTTGCACGGATCATTAATACTTGTCAACTTAAATAAAGCTTCCGCAAGATTGGACCGAGTCGAAGAAGATGTGTCTGAACCTCATGTTTAGGGAGATCAACTGTTATAAGGAGGATGATATTCAACAGGTGGATCATTGAGCTTTTGCTGGGACTGAAGAACGTCCAGAAGACCGACATTTGCTAAGAAACAATGAAGGGACGTGGGCGTCGTTCAAATAAATGTTCTATTCAATTCAAACACAAGCATGCTTGTATTCAAATAGGTTACAGGAAACCAAGAAAAACTCTTGCAGATAACATTGCTATCATCTGCTTTCTCTCTGCCCCGAGGATTTGTAAGAGCATGACTAATAATACTCAAAATGATATTTGCGATGTCATCTAGAGACATTATATATATTCACTCATATAATAAAGTTGGCTATTACTCTCACAGAATGGTCATATTGGTAGGCTCCATATGCATATGCATATTATCGAGGAAGGATGTCGAGGTGATGCGCAACCTCAGAGCCTCCATATATATTTACTGCCTCCATAATCATGGGACCTACTCGTCAATGAGACATCCCTTTCCCCAATCTCCCTGCCATCCCATGAAATTTCCTTCGTGCCACATGCAACTGCCATATGAAGTATGTTCCAAAAAGCAACCCCGAGACTCCAAATATGCAGGTTGGGAGGACAGATATGGAGGGCGGTCCATAAATTATGGCGTCCGGCTAGGGAGAGATACACTTTGGGTCCACTCGGTATCATGGTGTCCATCATCGCTGTGACGCCCCCAACTCAATCGTGCACTAATCATACACGCAAATGCACACGATCAAGCCTAAGGACTCACGGGAAGATATCACAACACAACTCTAAAACACAAATAAAGTCATACAAGCTTTATATTACAAGCCAGGGGCCTCGAGGGCTCGAATACATAAGCTTGCGTACAAGCGTCAGCGGAAGCATCAGATATCTGAGTACAGATATGAAACAGAAACAGATAAGCCCGTAGAAAGGCGGGGCAAAAGAAAACACTACGATCGAAAGGCGCAGGCCTCCTGCCTGGGACCCTCCGATCCTACTCCTGGTCGTCGGCCAACTCGTAGTAGTATCCACCCTCGGGGTAGTAGTAGCGATCGCCGGCGTGCGCAGCTGTATCCGGGGCTCCAACATCTGGTTGCATCAAATGGATATGGGGGAAAAAGAAAGCAAAGCAAGCGTGAGTACTCATCCGAAGTACTCAGCAAGCAAGGATCTACACTACATATGCAACATTATCAAAGGGATGCTGTTTATGTGGACTGGGCTGCAGAAATGCCAGAATAGAGAGGAGGCCTAGTCCTATCGAAGACTAGCATCTTCAGCAGTCTTGCAGCAGTAGAAGAGAGTAGATCATCACAGTATAATGTAGTAGTAGTGTCATCAACCTCACCCAGAGATCCTTTCTCGACTCCCTGCGAGAAAGCAATCCCAGAGCCATACAGTCATCAACCTCGTCCTGAGATCCCTTCTCGACTCCCTGCGAGAAGCAATCCCAGAGCCATCCATCCAATTCTAGTAGTATCGATCGGGATACAACTCCGAGTGTCCGTTACCGAGGATCCGGCTATGCATAGATTAATTCTTCCCTGCAGGGGTGCACCAACTTACCCACCGCGCTCGCTTAACTCCGGCCGGACACACTTTTCCATGTCATGCCCGGCCTCGGTCAAACGACGCACCGCAGCCCTACCTAGAGCTCAGCAGAGAGGTCCCCGCCGATCTACAACCTAAGCGCTCAGGGGTCTTGGGCCATCGCCCTGTGCTCTCCTGGTCATTGCGAGTAGGGTGGATACCAGCGCCAACGGCACGATCCGACCCGGCCACAATGCTGAACTGGACGTCTGTCAAAGCTTTCGGTTGATGCATACGATGCAGAGTGCCCATAACTTTTCCCGCGTGATGGTTAGTGCTATCGGGCCAGAGGCCCACTCGAATCAAATATCCAAATCGTAGTGTGTTGGTAGTGCGGTAACGAGCAGAGACTCACGATCGATATGACCCCGTCGCCCCGTCTCGAGGACTTGCGGCAAGGGCTAGAAATGCCCGGCCACGCCTCGTATTCTCACTCGGGCACCATCCAGGTCAACCCGTCTCCATATCACTCGCTGGTACCCCTCAGGGTCGACCCGCCTTCCAAGTAACAGTGTAAAGTCTAATTATCCGTGTGTCCATAACATCAAGGGAAATCCGAGGTATCACCCTCGTTGGATTCCTAATCGATGTAACCGTCAAGGTGAACTTAGGAGGAATCACCCTCGATGGGTTCACACTTGAGGTGTTGCACGACAGCGTCGTTATCGAAAATGATGAAGGAGGAATCACCCTCGATGACCACGACCAAATAGCTACTCTACAGAGTTAACATCAGGAGTGCTATACGAGGTATCACCCTCGGCACTCGATAGTAACGCTGCAGTGTCGTTACAACTAAGGGGGTGATGTGCGGTGCCGGGGCCTGGTCTTCGATCCCATTGATCGGGTCTTCTGATAATCCAGCGGGGCAATCGGGACAAGTGGGGTCACTGATAGGTCTCTACCTAGCCTATACTAAGCAGTTTAGGATAAGCAGGTAAGGTATCAATAGCAGGTTACAATAAACAGGCTATGCATCAGAATAGGTTAAACAGTAGCAGCAGCAATTCTAATGCAAGCATGAGAAAATAGAATGGGCGATATCGGAATGATCAAAAGGGGGGGGTGGGGCTGCCCTGGTTGCTCTGGCAAGAAGGAGGGGTCGTCAACGGTGGCGTCGGGCTCCTGAGCTGCGTCGGTGTCGGGGTCTACCGAGAGAGAAGAGGGGGAAGAAACAGTAAATATAAAGCAATCAAGAGCATGACATGACGATACGCAGAGCTAGGGGTGTTCGGACGCGGTGCTACACGATATAGGTGAAGAGGGAAAACATCCGGGAATGTTTTCCCGAAGTTCGGCATTTCAGACAGATGAAACGGAGGGGGACAGTTGTATGTTCGCTATGCTAGGAACGTGTGGCGGACGAACGGACCGCGTATTCGGATTCGTCTCGTCGTTCTGAGCAACTTTCATGTACAAAGTTTTTCGATCTGAGCTACGTATTATTTTATATGAATTTCTAAAGATTTAATTGATTTTATGGATTTATTTAATCATTTAAATTCGAATTATCCAAAACAGTAAAAGGTGACGTCAGCATGACGAAAAGATGATGTCAGCATGTTGGGGAACGTAGTATTTTCAAAAATTTCCTACGATCACGCAAGATCTATCTAGGAGATGCATAGCAACGAGCGAGGAGAGTGTGTCCACGTACCCTCATAGACCGAAAGCGAAAGCGTTTATCAACGCGGTTGATGTAGTCGTACGTCTTCACGATCTGACCGATCCTAGCACCGAACGTACGGCACCTCCGTGTTCAGCACACGTTCAGCTCGATGACGTCCCTCGTACTCTTGATCCAGTTGAGGCCGAGGGAGAGTTCCGTCAGCACGACGGCGTGGCGACGGTGATGATGAAGTTACCGGCGCAGGGCTTCGCCTAAGCACTACGACGATATGACCGAGGTGTGTAACTGTGGAGGGGGGCACTGCACACGGCTAAGAGAAACTTTGATGTGCTATTGGGGTGCCCCCTGGCCACGTATATAAAGGAGGGGAGGGAAGAGGTGGCCGGCCCAAGGGGGGCGCGCCAGGTGTGGGGAATCCTACTAGGACTCCCCAGTCCAAGTAGGATTCTCCTCCTCTTTCCTATTCCTAGTAGGAGAAGGAGGGAAGGAGGAAGAGGGGAGAAGGAAGGAGGGGGGCGCCGCCCCCTCCTAGTCCAATTCGGACCAGCCCATGGGGGGGTGCGCGGCCACCCCTTGAGGCCCTTCTCTCCTTTCCCGTATGGCCCATTAAGGCCCAATACTTCCCCCGGCGAATTCCCGTAACTCTCCGGTACTCCGAAAAATACCCGAATCACTCGGAACCTTTCCGATGTCCGAATATAGCCTTCCAATATATCGATCTTTACCTCTCGACCATTTCGAGACTCCTCGTCATGTCCGTGATCTCATCCGGGACTCCGAACAATCTTCGGTCATCAAATCACATAACTCATAATACAAATCGTCATCGAACGTTAAGCGTGCGGACCCTACGGGTTCGAGAACTATGTAGACATGACCGAGACACATCTCCGGCCAATAACCAATAGCGGAACCTGGATGCTCATATTGGCTCTTACATATTCTACGAAGATCTTTATCGGTCAAACCACATAACAACATACATTACTCCCTTTGTCATCGCTATGTTACTTGCCCGAGATTCGATCGTCGGTATCATCATACTTAGTTCAATCTCGTTACCGGCAAGTCTCTTTACTCGTTCCGTAATGCATCATCCCGCAACTAACTCATTAGTCAGATTGCTTGCAAGGCTTCATAGGATGTGCATTACCGAGAGGGCCCAGAGATACCTCTCCGATACTCGGAGTGACAAATCCTAATCTCGATCTATGCCAACCCAACAAACACCTTCGGAGACACCTGTAGAGCATCTTTATAATCACCCAGTTACGTTGTGACGTTTGATAGCACACAAGGTGTTCCTCCGGTATTCGGGAGTTGCATAATCTCATAGTCAGAGGAATATGTATAAGTCATGAAGAAAGCTTTAGCAATAAAACTTAACGATCTTTATGCTAAGCTAACGGATGGGTCTCGTCCATCACATCATTCTCCTAATGATGTGATCCCGTTCATCAAATGACAACACATGCCTATGGTTAGGAAACTTAACCATCTTTGATCAACGAGCTAGTCAAGTAGAGGCATCCTAGGGACACTTTGTTTTGTCTATGTATTCACATATGTATCAAGTTTCTGGTTAATACAATTCTAGCATGAATAATAAATATTTATCATGATATAAGGAAATATAAATAACAACTTTATTATTGCCTCTAGGGCATATTTCCTTCAGTCTCCCACTTGCACTAGAGTCAATAATCTAGTTCACATCGCCATGTGATTTAACACCAATAGTTCACATCACCATGTGATTAACACCCACAGTTCACATCGCCATGTGACCAACATCCAAAGGGTTTACTAGAGTTAATAATCTAGTTCACATCGCCATGTGATTAGCACCCAAAGAGTACTAAGGTGTGATCATGTTTTGCTTGTGAGAGAAGTTCAGTCAACGGGTCTGCCACATTCAGATCCGTATGTATTTTGCAAATTTCTATGTCTACAATGCTCTGCGTGGAGCTACTCTAGCTAATTGCTCCCTCTTTCAATATGTATCCAGATTGAGACACAGAGTCATCCAGATCGGTGTTAAAGCTTGCATCGACGTAATTCTTTACGATGAACTCTTTATCACCTCCATAACCGAGAAATATTTCCTTAGTCCTCTTAGGTAACTAAGGATAACTTTGACCGCTATCCAGTGATCCACTCCTGGATCACTATCGTACCTCCTTGCTAAACTCATAGCAAGGCACACAACAGGTCTGGTACATAGCATGGCATACTTTATAGAACCTATGACTGAGGCATAGGGAATGACTTTCATTCTCTTTCTATCTTCTGCCGTGGTCGGGTTTTGAGTCTTACTCAATTTTACACCTTGTAACACAGGCAAGAACTCCTTCTTTGACTGTTCCATTTTGAACTACATCAAAATCTTGTCAAGGCATGGACTCATTGAAAAATCTTATCAAGCATCTTGATCTATCTCTATAGATCTTGATGCTCAATATGTAAGCAGTTTCACCGAGGTCTTTCTTTGAAAAACTCCTTTCAAACACTCCTTTATGCTTTTCAGAAAATTCTACATCATTTCCGATCAACAATACGTCATTCACATATACTTATCAGAAAGGCTGTAGTGCTCCCACTCACTTTCTTGTAAATACAGGCTTCACCGCAAGTCTGTATAAAACTATATGCTTTGATCAACTCATCAAAGCGTATATTCCAACTCCGAGATGCTTGCACCAGTCCATAGATGGATCGCTGGAGCTTGCACATTTTGTTAGCACCTTTAGGATTGACAAAATCTTCTGGTTGCCTCATATACAACTCTTCTTTAAGAAATCCATTAAGGAATGCAGTTTTGACATCCATTTGCCAGATTTCATAAAAAGTGGCAATTGCTAACATGATTCGGACAGACTTAAGCATCGCTACGAGTGAGAAAATCTCATCGTAGTCAACACCTTGAACTTGTCGAAAAACTTTTTGCGACAAGTCGAGCTTTGTAGATAGTAACACTACTATCAGCGTCCATCTTCCTCTTGAAGATCCATTTATTCTCAATGGCTTGCCGATCATCGGGCAAGTCAATCAAAGTCCACACTTTGTTCTCATACATGGATCCCATCTCAGATTTCATGGCCTCAAGCCATTTCGTGGAATCTGGGCTCATCATCGCTTCCTCATAGTTTGTAGGTTCGTCATGGTCTAGTAACATGACTTCCAGAACAGGATTACCGTACCACTCTGGTGCGGAACATACTCTGGTTGACCTACGAGGTTCTGTAGTAACTTGATCTGAAGCTACATGATCATCATCATTAGCTTCCTCACTAATTGGTGTAGGCATCACTGGAACTGATTTCTGTGATGAACTACTTTCCAATTCAAGAGAAGGTACAATTACCTCATCAAGTTCTACTTTCCTCCCACTCACTTCTTTCGAGAGAAACTCCTTCTCTAGAAAGGATCCATTCTTAGCAACAAAGATCTTGCCTTCGGATTGTGATAGAAGGTGTACCCAACAGTTTCTTTTTGGGTATCCTATGAAGACGCACTTCTCCGATTTGGGTTCGAGCTTATCAGGCTGAAGCTTTTTCACGTAAGCATCGCAACCCCAAACTTTTAAGAAACGACAGCTTAGGTTTCTTGCCAAACCACAGTTCATACGGTGTCATCTCAACGGATTTAGATTGTGCCCTATTTAATGTGAATGCAGCTGTCTCTAATGCATAACCCCAAAACGATAGTGGTAAATCGATAAGAGACATCATAGATCGCACCATATCTAATAAAGTACGGTTACGACGTTCGGACACACCATTACGCTGTGGTGTTCCAGGTGGCGTGAGTTGTGAAACTATTCCACATTGCTTTAAATGAAGGCATGACGAAAAGATGATGTCAGCAGTCAACTCTGGCTGACCAGAGTCAAACCTGACAGGTGGGTCCTGTGGGACCCACATGTCAGTGACAGAGCTAACTAAACAGAGTTAGTCTAATCTAATTAACTTAATTTGCAGGTGGGGCCTAGTGTCAGTGAGAGATTAGTATACTAATTAACTAATTAATTAATTATCAGTTTTATTTATTTTTAATAAACATTTAATGGGGTGGGGCCCGTATGTCATTGACTGGGGCCTGCCCAGTCAGCACAGCTGACTTGGTCAACTGGTCAACAGGGGGCCCCGGGCCCATCGGTCAATGGCACAGGGGCGGGGTCCACCGGGGCCAGGTCAGCATCGGCCGCCAGAGCTCTCCGGCGAGCCCCGAGCGGTGGTGGAACTCCGGCGAGCTCAGAAATCTGCTGTGCTGCACGGTTTTGGGCGTGGCCAGGCGCGTTGGATCGGCCGCAGTGCGGCGCATCCATTGGTGGTGGTGGCGCGGCTGGGGACGGTGCGTAGCGATGGTGGCGAGCACGTCGGCGGCGGCCGGACTCGGGTGGCGATGGCAAACGGCGATGCGGTGCGGTAGCAAGCGATCTAAAAGGCTAAAACGACCCTACGCAACGTGGCGAGCAAAATGGGCCGCAGCACGGGGCCCAAGGGTCGCCGTGGCTACGCCGGCGACGAGCTCGCGCGGTGGCAGGATCGGGCAAAACCGGGACGGCGGCTAGGGGACGACCGAGAGGGAGAGAGGAGATGGGGAAGATAGTGGTGCTCACAGGGAGCCTGCAGGTGTGCGTATAGTGTGCTCGGGGAGGGCTTGCCGGAGCGAATCGACGGCGGCGATCTTCGCCGTCCGAGAGGGGAGGCGAGGTCGTGGGCGAAGAAGCAGGGGCTCCCGGCTCGAATGCGGAGGTGTAGGAGGCGTAGTCGGCGACGGGAAGGCTGGTGGGCACGTCGGGGAGGCGAACGGAGCTCGGTGGCCGCGCAGCTCAGCCGCAGCCGTCCATGGTGGCACTCGGGTGCGGTGGGGAGACGACGAAGAGGGAGAGGGAGGCGGCTAGGGTTCGTCTGAGGGGTCGAGGGAGGGTCCTTGTAGGCGTCCGCGGCGGCAGCAGCGCGCGCTGCCGAGCAGAGGCGGGGGGGGGGGGGGGTGCATGGCGTGCGGCAGAGGCGACAGCGAGCGAGCGTGAACAGAGAGAGGTAGGGGAGGGGCTAGGTGGGCTGGGCCTCACTGTGCCACTTAGGCCCAGGCGCTGCGGCCTTTTTCTTTTCTTCTTTTCTTTTCTCTGTTTTCCCTTTTGTTTCTACTTTTGCAATAATGTGTGGCCTCATACACAGTTTTGTAAAATAGGTTACTTGTTCCAATATATACAGCGCATTAGTTAGCACTGCTAAAAATTGGTTTGGAGGAAAATGGAGTTCACACCAATTTTGTATTAAATAAAATATATTAAACCTTGCTACTTTGGTACTGTTAGAGTCAATTAATTGATTTAGTAAATGTTGATTATAATTTTAGAATTGTCTCTGGATTATTTACAATATTATGAACATTTTAGTTCCTGGATTTGAACAACTTTTATTTTCACTTTCAGTTTGAATTTCCAATTGAATTTGAATTTGAAAAGGGATATGATCCAAATGATGTTTAGGCACTGTTGATCATGATGACATGGCATTATCTAAAGGGGATTACTGTAGCCAACCACTGGGGGTGTTACAATCGCTTGGCCAATCACAGTGACTAAGGTGTTAGTCACGGGGAACATTAGAATACGAAAATGAGAAAAGAGTATGAATCGGTAATGAGAATAAATAGGTATATAGATCAAAGTATTCATCACAAGGATACCTTTTGAGGTCTCACCAAGGGTTTTCGTAACGCATTGCGAAGCAAAGGGAATTGTATATGATAACATAAGGTTTTCTTGATAAAGATCTTTTTTGGTATGCAGGAATTATTATGGGTGTCCATATCCCATTAATAATTATTGATCGAAAGGTGTTTTGGACATGTTCGTATATTGTCAAACCTGTAGGGTCACACGCTTAACGACTAACAGTATTTAGGAGAACTAGGAGATAATGGACAATGAGGGAATGGGCATATGGAAGTGTTCCGGATGATCCTGGAATTCTTCTAGGAGGTCATGGCAGTATCTCAATTATGCCCAGGAATGTTGCAAAAGTACCCGAAATGTCCTAAAGGTGAGGGAAGCCTCTAGAAGGGTCTAGAAGGTTTCGAAAGCTTCCAAAATATTATGCATGGATCTGGTGGGCTAAACCCCTGCTGCCTGGGGGGCAAGGCACCAACAAGGCCCCAAATCAGTTGGACATAGGACTATCCTGCGCGGGAGGAAGGGGACTCCACCTGGAGTCGGGAAAACCCCTTGTCCTCCAATATATAGATGGCCAGAAGTGCCCCCAAGAGCACACCAAAGCCCAAGTTGGCTGACCCCCTACTGCACGCCCCCCTCTCCCTTTCACTCTGATCTAGACTGGTTCTATATTGAGACATCGCTAGGCTCCTCTCTCTCTCTCTCTCTCTCTCTCTCTCTCTCTCGGTTTGTCGTTGCACGTGTACAGAACACATGCTAGACACCAAGGACTGATGGTGTTAATTTTTCGATTCGTGGTGTGGGGCGCAAGGTGTAGATCAACACTAACTAGAAAATGTAGAACACGCAAGGATCTACCCAGGTTCAGGTCGCATGGTTGTGTAACACCCTACTCCTGCTTTGTGTTTTGTTGATGTGGCGAACAGAGAGCTACAAACCTTTCCCAGGAAGGGAAAATGTTGCCTTTGTGCTCCTATGTGACAACTAAAAAGTGTCCAACCCTTATTACAATAGCCCGGTCCCCCTGTGATAACACAAGGGGTACCAAAGTAGCTACGATGGTCCATACCTAACTCTGAAAAAGTAGGTGGATGCATTAAATGCATGGCGAGAGTCATGGTATTCTGGCCTCTGGGAATGTACGCATGTCATGTCGTCGCCGCTTAAGGCATTTATCTGGTATTAGTGTGATACACACTAATACACGTGTCCACCACACGGTAAACAATGTGATGAATCAGCTCTTGCACCGATGTAACTCCACTGGCTCGCATGCATACCTACCATGTGCGGCAAAAGGCATGCATGTGCAAAACTAGTGCGCCAAGTGTTGGATGCGGTGGCTTGCTGTTTCCACTTGCCGGATGCGGGCCGAGTGAAACAGGCGTTGCAGGATGTCGTAGCCGTTCCTGGATACCTCTTGCCTTGAGGTGTTGCTGAGTCGCTCGGACAACCCCTTCCTGACGCACTTTGTCGCTGTTGTAATAGGATATGACAGATCTTAACAAATAGCTACATGCCACCACAGATCTGAGCCCACAGTAGAAAGTGGACTCCTTCTGAATGTTGTAATTAGAGAGAGTCTTCACGAAGATCTGCATACCACCACGGATTCAAGGTGGTGATCTGGTTGCCAGAAGGAACGGTCTAGTGGACCAAGCCACTAATGAAGGTCTATCACCTGATCATCGATCGGACAGACTGGATAGCTCTCCTCTCTCCTCTCCCTCCCTCCCCCTCTCCCCTCGCCCGAGCTCTCCGTCCTCGATCTCGTCCCCATCTCCGTCTAGCCCCCTCCGCCTCCCTCGCCCTCCCCCTCGCCGGCACAGGCTGTGTGCTGGACGGGCCCGACCCCAGTTCTCCTCGGCGTTGCTCCTCCATCCCCTCCCCCTCTCTGGTAACCGATTTTGGGCTCTGGATAGTGATGTGGATGCCTCTGACTCTGACTCCGATCTCTCCCCCCGTGCTGCGCGGGCGGCGGTGATGCCCTTGGTGGTGGGGAAGGCGGCGGCCCGGGCCAGAAAATTTGCTCCTCGGGGCAGGGGTCGACTGGTTGTCATCCCGTTGGGTGAGCCTGACTGGTCTCGAGTGGCTCGCCGGAGCCAAAACTCGGGCAAGTTTCTGCTCCCGTCTCCGGCGCGTGGTGTTCTTGGGGCGGCGCCTGTCTGTGGCGCGGGCGCGCCCTTGGGTCCTCCTACCTCGTCTCCCCCGCCGTCACGGTCGTCGTCTCCTTCCCCCCCTCTGGATGCGGCGTCACCATCGACGGCCCGGTGCGGGTCGGGGTCCGGGGTGGCGGCGGACTCGCGAACCCTAGATCTGAATCCCCTCCCGGCAGCTTGTGGGCCCGTGGGGTGTGTGGATCTTGGGCCGTCCTTGGTTGGGCCGCCTGTGGCCCCCTCCCTCTCCTCGCTATCTCTTTTCCCCCTCTTCCTGTCTTGGGCCCTAGGCCACCCGTGTCTCTCCTCTCTCAACCCCAGCCCCCCGGCCCGCTCGTGCGACCAGGGCTCGGCCTGCTCGGGGTATATATGGGTGCGCAAGGGCTCCCTTCCCCCATTTCTAGGGTTCCCGGCGTCCAGTTCTAACTTGCGTTGGCACCGCGCTCCCATCCGTACCTTTCGCAGATCCAGTCCACCTCCCCCCTCTCCATCTCCTTCACTGAGATCCTCGTCATGGATAAGTCTAGGGGTTCGTCTAGTGAGGTGGTGTCCGGGAGCAAGCGCTGTCGAGAAGATTCGGCGATGGAGGGTGCGGATCTGGCCTACGATGCATCCCTCCTTTCCAAGATGGAGGCCGAGCAGGCGGCTCGACACCGTGAGGCTTGGGCTGCCGGGCCGGAGTGGCTCCAGCAGGAGGAACGGGCGCGGGCTGCGGATGGCGCTGGATCTATGGCGCCCGGATCTGGTGGAGGGGCGGCCATGGCTTCGGCGGTGGATCCCTGGGAGGTGGCGGCGGCGGCGGGTGGTGTTGCGGGATCAACTTCTTCCAACCCCCGCCCTCCTCCTTCCCGGGGTCTGGTGGCTCCTCCTCGCCAGCCCTCTCGTGCGCCTGGATCTAGTTTCGGTGGTCGCCTGTGATGACCCCGGCTTAATCGTGCACTAACCATACACACAAATGCACACGATCAAGCCTAAGGACTCACTTGAAGATATCACAACACAACTCTAAAACATAAATAAAGTCATACAAGCTTTATATTACAAGCCAGGGCCTCGAGGGCTCGAATACATCGCTCGATGGCATACAAGTGTCAGCGGAAGCATCAGATATCTGGGTACAGATATTATAGAGAAACAGATAGGCCTTTAACAAGGCGGGGCAAAATAAAATACTACGATCGAAAGGCGTAGGCCTCCTGCCTAGGTCCCTCTGAATCCTACTCCTGGTCGTCGGTTGGCTCCTCGTAGTAGTACTCGCCGGGAGGGTAGTAGTAGTAGTAACCGTCGGCGGGGGCAGCTGGCTCCAGGGCTCCGTCGTCTGGTTGCGACAAATGGATAAGGGGAGAAGAAGAAAGCAAGGCACACGTGAGTACTCATCCGAAGTACTCAGCAAGCAAGGATCTACACTACATATGCAACATTTTCAAAGGAGGGCTGTAAATGTGGACTGGGCTGCAGAAATGCCAGAATAGAGAGGAGAGCCTAGTCCTATCGAAGACTAGCATCTTCAAGCATCTTCATCGGTCTTGCAGCATTAGAAGAGTGCAGATTACTTAATGTAAAGTAGTAGTAGTATCATCAACCTCGCCCAGAGATTCTTCCTCGACTCCCTGCGAGAAAGCAATCCCAGAGCCATACTATCCATTTCATCTCAAGTCACCAGTTCAAGTTGTACCGATCAGGATACAACTCCGAGTGTCCGTTACCATATGATAGGCCATCGATAGATTAGTTCTTCCCTGCAGGGGTGCACCAACTTACCCACCACACTCGCTTAACTTCGGCCGGACACACTTTTCTGGGTCATGCCCGACCTCGGCCAAACGATACGCCGCAACCCGACCGAATACTTAACAGAGAGGTCAGCACGCCGGACTAACCTATGCGCCCAGGGGTCCATGGCCTTCGCCCCGGGGACTCCTGTGCGTTACGTGCACCGCCGGTGAGCAGACGTAGCAACCCCTTAATACAAGCGCGGTTGTGTTTCCAGTCCAACCCAGCGTGTGCCACTCCTTGCTGACGTCAATTAAGCTCCGGCAGAAGTATACGACGTAGAACGCCCATACTATGCCCACGTGATGGTTAGTGCTATCAGGCCAGAGGCCCCTCGGATCAAATATCCAAACCGTTAGTGTGTTGGTAGTGCGGTAACGAGCAGAGACTCACGAAAGATGTGACCCCGTTGCCCCGTCTCGAGGACTTGCGGCAAGGGCTAAGAATGCCCGGCCATGCCTCGTGTTCAACTCTTGGGCACCATCCAGGTCCACCCGACTCCACATCTCTCACAATTAAGCTCGCGCGGGTACCCCTCACGGCCGACCCGCCTTTAGTAACATGGTTCGGTGTAAAGTCATAGTAACAATAGTAACCATGTGTCTAACACCAAGGGGGAACCCTGAGGAATCACCCTCGATGGAATTCCCTCTGATGTTACCGTCAAGGTGAACGAAGGAGGAATCACCCTCGTGGTCCACACTTGAGAAGTTGCACGACGACGTCGTTATCGGGGGTGGTGTAGGAGGCATCACCCTCGCTGACCACGACCAATTAACTAACCTACAAGGTTATCATCAGAAGTGCTGACGAGGTATCACCCTCGGCACTCGATAGTAACCCAGTAGTGACGAGCAACTAAGGGGGAAGTGATGTGCGGTGCCGGGGCCTGGTCTTCGATCCCGTTGCTCGGGTCTTCTGTTAATCCAGCGGGGCAATTGGGATACAGTGGGGTCTCTGCTGGGTCTCTACCCAACCTATACTAAGCAGTTTAGGATAAGCAGATAGGTAACAATAGCAGGTTACAATAAATAGGCTATGCAGCAGAAATAGGATAACAGCAGCAGCAGTAACTTCTAATGCAAGCATAAGAGAGAAGAGAGTGGGCGATATCGGAATGCTCAAAAAGGGGGTGCTTGCCTGGAAGCTCTGCGGCAAGGGTCTGATCGTTAGGAGCGTAGTCCACCTCCGGAGCTGCGTTGGTCTCGGGAGCTACATCGACGTCGGGGTCTACCGCGAGAGAAGAGGGGAGAGGAAACATATAAATACACAGCAAACGATGCAACACAGGGTATGTCATGACTAGGATGCAGCGCAGGGTTGCCTAAAAATATGTCTAAGTCATTTTAGGATTAAAGTGGGATTTATTAACCGGTGTATAAGCACTATTCATCTACCGGATACGGCCTCGAAGTTGCGGGTTCACCTACGTAGGGGCTCCGACATAGAAACAGACGACACGATGAGATTCGTCTCGTCGTTCTGGGCAACTTTCATGTTTTAAGTTTTTTGATCTGAGCTACGGTTTAAAAGTTATGAATTTTTAAAGATTTAAATGATTTTCTGGAATTATTTTTATCAGCAGAAAAGATTTATGACATCAGCATTGCGTAGAAGTGACGTCAGCAGTCAACAGAGCTGACCAGAGTCAAACCTGACATGTGGGTCCAGTGGGACCCACATGTCAGCCTCTGTTAGACTAATTGTGGATTAATCTAATTAACAGACTAATTAGGTAGTGGGCCTTGCCTGTCAGTGACTCATTAACTCAATTAATTAACTCTTAGTTATAAAATGTTTTTATTTAATCTAATAAGCGGTGGGGCCCAAGTGTCAGTGACACTGGGCTGCCCAGTCAGCAGTTGACTGGGTCAACCCAGTCAACTGAGACCCCCAGGGCCCACTGGCAGTGGCTCTGGAGTGGGTCCCACGCGTCCACGTCGGCGGTGTCGCCGGAGTTGCTCCGGCGACCAAAATCACGGCGGCCGATCGCCGGAGTCGCTCGGAAATGCGCTACGGTAGGTCTTTTCGCGCGCGACCACTTGCGTTCGAAAGCTGGCGCTCGCGTGCGTCGCGTGGTGCCAACGGTTTCGCCGGAGGTGACCTAAATCGGCGGCGGCGTCGACCGTGGCGGACGCCGGAGTTCGGGTACTTGCAGAATCGGCTAAGCGCGGTGCCAGCGAACTAGCTGGCTAGTTAGGCAGCAGCATCAGCACTCCAGGAGCTCATCAGAGCCGCTGGCTCGAGCCGTAGGGGCTCGGGAGCTCGCTAATGGCAGCGACGGCGGCGGTCCAAACTCGGTGCAGCGGCGAGCTAAATAGAGCGGAGCAGAGCGGCTCGAGAGAGAGACAGAGAGGAGAGGGGAGCTCACCACGCGGTCAAGAAAGACCCGTGGCAATTTAGTAGCAGCACAGAAGGTCGTGGCCGCCGACGAGCTCCGGAGTTGAAGAAGAAAAGGGGCGACGACGAATGGCAGCTGCAGGGCCTCCCCGCTACGGCTCGACGGAGTAGTCGATGTGGTCGAGCACGGCGCGTCTCCTGGGCACGATGGCGAGGCGAGGTGGCATCGCTGGCCACGGAAACGGTGACGAGCGGCGGCGGACCCGTTCGGCCTCCCCTCTGGATCTACGGAGAGGACGGAGGAGGAGGGGGAAAATGACGAGGAAGGCCAGGGGGAGTGAATGGGGGAGAGGCCTTATCCTCTCCACGTCGGTGGGTGTCGCCGTGTCGTCCCCTCGCCGATGTGCGCCGGCGCAGCCACGGGGAAGGTGACACCGCGAGGGAGAGAGAAGGAGAGGTGGGAGATGGGCCTCGGTGGGCTGGATCGGGGCACTGTGCACTTAGGCCCAGTGCAAAGTGCCTCGTTTTATTTTCTTGTTTCTGTTTTGCTTTTTCTTTATTTCTTTTCTGTTAGGTAATTGTTTAGGCCACTTTTGCATTTTTGTAAAATATGATACTTGGCCCAAATATTACAGTGCATTATTACCTTTCACCAAAAACTTGTTTGGGCAAAGTAGGATTTTATTTGAATTTGATATTATTATAAATGGATTAAATGATTCTGTTTTGGGTGCTGTTTCTTGTAGTTTGAGTCACTTAGCTAACTCAATTATCTTTGTTTATATTTTTATCATTGCTTCTGGATTTTTTGTTACTTAATGAACATTTTTCCAATAGTGTTTGAGCAAATTCATATTTCACTTTTGAATTTTGAGTTGATTTTCATAATAGAATTTGAATTGAATACTTAACCTAAGTGATTAGGCACTGCAAATGGAGAAGACTTGGCATACTTAACAGAGTGTCACAGTGGCTATTACACGGGGGTGTTACAAATTCTCCTCCTCTAAAAGAAATTCTCGTCCCAAGAATTTAGGAGGTAGAAGGAAGGAGGTCGGGATATTCTTCCCGAAGATGATCCTCGCGTTCCCAAGTGGCTTCATCTTCAGTGTGATTCGACCACTGCACTTTAAGGAACTTGGTTGTCTTCTGACGAGTTTGACGTTCAGCTTCGTCGAGGATGCGGATGGGTTGCTCCTTATAAGAAAGATCATCTTGCAACTCAAGCATTTCATGATCCACTGCTCGGTGAGGGGATTCCTTGAAGCATTTACGAAGTTGTGACACATGGAAGACGTCGTGGATATGAGAGAATTGCGGTGGCAACTCCAATTTATATACCACCTGTCCACGTCTGGCAACAATGCGAAAGGGGCCGATGTAGCGTGGAGCTAGCTTGCCCTTGATTCCGAAACAATGAGTGCCCTTCATAGGAGTGACACGAAGATAAGCTTGATCACCTGGTTGATAAGTCAGACCCCATCGTTTGCGATCATAGTTACTCTTCTGACGGTCCTGAGCCACCTTGAGATTTTCTCGGACAATTCTGACTTGTTCTTCGGTGTGTTGAATAATGTCTGGTCCCACGAGAGGTCGTTCCCCAGTTTCTGACCAATTCAGAGGAGTTCAACATTTACGTCCATAAAGCACTTCAAAGGGGGCCATTTTCAAGCTGGCTTGATAACTATTATTATAAGAGAATTCGGCAAACGGGAGAGATTCTTCCCACTTCTTATCGAACGATATAACACAAGCCCGAAGCATATCTTCAAGCACTTGATTAACTCGCTCAACTAGGCCTTGGGATTGGGGATGATATGCTGAACTCCAGGTAATGTGAGTTCCCATAGCTTCTTGGAAACTTTCCCAGAATTTGGAGGTGAAAAGACCGCCACGGTCTGAACTGATCTCCTTCGGAATACCGTGGAGTGAAACGATTCTGGATATATACAATTATGCTAACTGGCTAGCAGTGATAGTCTCCTTGACAGGCAGAAAATGTGCAACTTTGGAAAGTTGGTCGACGACGACAAGAATAGCATCGTGACCCTTCTGAGACTTGGGAAGACCAGTAATGAAATCCATTTGAACCTTATCCCATTTCCACAAAGGAATAGGAAGTGGTTGAAGAATTCCAGTAGGCTTCTGATGTTCTGCTTTCACGCGATGACATACATCACATTCTGCAATATATCGAGCAATGTCCTGCTTCATTCTAGACCACCAGTACCTTTGACGAAGATCACGATACATCCTGGTGCTACCCGGATGGATAGACAGCGGTGTATCATGAGCCTCCTTCATGACCTTGTCAGTCATAAGCTCGAAGCGAGGTACTACAACGCGGTCTCTGAAATATAAGGTTCCATCTTCAGCAATCGAGAAATCCCTGTACTTATCAAAGTGAAGTTCTTTCTTCATCAGATCTACTTCGGAATCTTTGGCTTGCGCAATCTTTACATCTTTCTCAAGATCTGGTTGTACCACAATGTTATTAATAGAACCCTGCGGAACGATACAGACGTTCAACTTGCGCAATTCTTCATATAGCTGGGGTTGAGCTTGCTTAACCATGAGGTTGTTGCAATAGGACTTGCGGCTCAAAGCATCAGCCATCACATTAGCCTTGCCAGGGGTATAATAAATACCACAGTCATAGTCCGTAATTGTTTCCAACCATCGTTGTTGACGGAGATTAAGATCCGGTTGGGTGAACAAATACTTCAGACTCTGGTGATCGGTATAGATCTCACACCGGTTACCAAGAAGGTAATGTCGCCACTGCTTTAAAGCATAGATCACAACAGCGAGTTCGAGATCATGCACTGGATAGTTTTCTTCATGCGGACGCAATTGTCGCGAGGCATATGCAATTACCTTTCGTTCTTGCATTAGGACACAGCCTAATCCCTGACGAGAGGCATCGCAATATATCACAAAGTCCTTGTGAGAATCGGGAGGAGCAAGCACTGGAGCAGAAGTAAGCTTGTCCTTGAGGGTTTGGAAACTCTCCTGACATTTGTCTGTCCACTCAAACTTGACGCCTTTGTGGAGCAGATTAGTCAGGGGCTTGGCAATCTTGGAAAAGTTTTCGACGAATCGTCGACAATAACTTGCAAGGCCGAGAAAACTTCTAACTTGCTTGGCATTCTTCGGAGGAGTCCAGTCAAGAATAGCCTGGACACACTCCGGGTTAACGGCGATACCATCCTTGGACATCACATGTCCAAGGTAGGTCACTTCAGAAAGCCAGAATTCGCATTTGGAGTACTTGGCATACAACTTGTGTTCTCGAAGCCTTTCTAGGACAAGGCGAAGATGTTCGGCATGTTCTTCCTTATTCTTCGAATATACTAGAATATCATCCAGATATACCACGACGAACTTGTCGAGGTAATCCATGAATATATAATTCATCAGGCGGGAGAACGTAGCTGGAGCATTTGTTAGGCCAAATGACATAACGGTGTACTCATAGGAGCCATAACGAGTAACGAAGGTGGTCTTCGGAATATCCTCTTCACGGACACGGATCTGGTGATAACCCAACCTCAAGTCGAGTTTGGAGAACACCGATGATCCAGCAAGTTGATCATACAATTCATTGATTCGAGGTAGCGGATATTTATTCTGAATGGTTGCCTGGTTGATAGGACGATAATCTTGGACCAGCCTATTCGTACCATCTTTCTTCTTGACGAAGAGAGGCGGTGCTCCCCAGGCAGAGGAACTGGGACGGATGAAGCCCTTCTTAAGTGATTTATCAATTTCTTCCTTAAGCTCGAGAAGGTGGTGCGGAGGCATCTTGTAAGGACGCTTCGCAATAGGAGTGGTGCCAGGCTTCAAATCGATGACGAACTCGACCGCTCTAGCAGGGGGTATTCCTGGAAGTTCTTCTGGAAAAACATCCTGGAATTCACAGACAACTGGAACGTTTTCGATCCCCTCAAGCGAAGAAGCGTTCAACGCATTCAAGGCATAAATCTGAGCCTCGACGTTCTGAGTGAGGTGAGCATGGTAATTCACTATCTGACCTGATGGATGCAGGAGGTGTACAACTTTAGTGGCACAATTGATTGAGGCATAGTGGGCCTTCAACCAGTCCATTCCCAGAATAAGATCAACTTCGGAAGAGTTGAGAATAATGGGAGACGCTCGGAATTCCAATCTTTCAATATTAATTACGACATCGGGACTGAACAATGAAGTGTGGCAATGACCCGCGGGAGTGTTCACTCGTAATTTATGTGGTAGTGTATCACATCTAACTTCATGCATGAGTGCAAATTTATCTGACATGAATGAATGCGATGCTCCTGAATCAAATAAAACAGATGCTGGTACTGAATTAACAAGAAGTGTACCCATCACGGTTTCAGGTTGATCCTGAGCTTCAGCCATGTTGACATGATAGTTCTATCCACGACCATAAGAAGGTCTGACATTGTTGTTACGCTGCTGAGGAATTCCACGGCCATTACCACGGCCAACAGGAAGAGGCACTAGCTGATTCTGATTCTGAGAATAGTCTCTGGCATGATGACCTGGCTGGCCACACTTGAAGCAGAGTCCACTGTCTGGACGTGATGCAGGAGCTCGAGGCGGTGGAGCTCGAAGAGGCTGCCTCGGCGATGGAGGAGGCAGACGAGGTGCAGCATATGCAGGCCTGTACATTGGAGCTGTTGGACGGTACATGCTTTGTGGAATCCAGATGCGGCGCTTCTGGGAAGACGAGCCCGAAGATGAGCCCGCTTCACGAGTGCGTCTGGTCGCTTCCTTATGCTTCTTCAGACCAGTCTCAACCATAATAGCCTTGTTCACCAAAGTGGCGAAGTCAGGAAAGTCTTGGATGAGCAGGGCTAGCTGAATGTCCTGGTGTAACCCTTCACGGAACTTCTCCTGCCTACGAGCATCAGTGGGGATGTCTTCTTTAGCATAGCGAGACAAGTCAAGGAACTCTCGCTAGTAGACCTCCACAATCTTGTTGCCTTGAATGAGGTTGCGGAACTCGGCCTTCTTCCGATCTATAACCCCTTGAGGAATGTACCGGGCATGAAAAGCTGCCTTGAATTCCACCCAGGTGACGACAGTTCCAGGAGGTAGGGTCTGTCTGTGAGTGGCCCATCATTGTGCTGCGGGACCCTTCAGAAAGTAGGTCGCAAAGGTGACATAGCTGACAGGAGGAACATCAGTTGTCTCCATTTCATAGAAGATGTCACGCAGCCAGTCATCGGCATCCAGCAGATTAACTGTGTTGCGGAATACCGAGGGGTTGAGGCGCACAAACTCTGGCAGCGTAATTGAAGCTGGCTGATGGTTGGCATTGGGACAAGGGAACTGATCCATAATTCCCATCATGAACTGACGGTTGAGTTCAAATTGTTGCATCATAGCAGCCATATAGTCAGGTGGTGGCGGCGGTGGTGGATTGTTGTCACCCATCCTGCTAAATTCAACAGGGGTAGTTTAGCAGAAGCCATTGCGAGTGTTTAGCAACCAGCATGACATAACACGATGGAATTTAAGTAGTGCAACAGATGCTGAACAGTAGTCATTTAAGACATACAGATCCATACAGAGTCGGTTACAATCGGACAGCATAACGGCGCAAATTCAAAAGCTAGACATGCTAGGCGGCACGCAGGCACGCGGTAAGGAAGTACACAATGAGACATAGCAAAGGCTACATCAACGTCGGAGAAAACCACTGAAACGGGGTAGCTACAAGTGCGGATGACGGATGTTCATCGCGGAAGGATCCTGCGCTCCATGTGCACTCTGATGCAGAACTCGGTCTCGAGCTGAAAGAAGAGGTCCACGTGCAGGCGTGTGACCTCCCACAGCAGGCCAATTGATCCCTGGTGGCATCTCGGTCCTGCGCGGGTAAAGGATACACTCCGGATGTATCCCTGCACGAACAGCTGGTAGCAACTGGGTCATAGCCTCGTAGAGTCGTACTCGAGTGGCAAACAACTCGATGACCAAGGTAGTCAGAATCCCGACTCGACTCCTAGAATCCTACGACTTCACGACCCTACGGAAGCATGTCGATCCAAGTCCCACTATGAATCCGGATCTGGTAGAATCCATGTTGAGTCACGATCCAAATCATAGAATCCTATACAAAACTGTAGAATCCCGACTATGCTATGGACTATGTCCGATTCTAGTAATTTGTCTAAGCTTTTGTTTAGTGCAAAAGAATAGTATGCCATCATCCAAACCCCTTTTCACATGCCTCATGGCCCTTTATTCCCCTCGCAAACTCAAACGCTCAGCCACCGACACCTTTGATCTAGCTCTCAGAAACCCTAGGCCAAAACTGAGGATCAGGCTTGTCGACGAATGGAATTGGCTTGAGAAGGAGGACGCATCAAGATTGATCGAAGAAGATGAGCAAGACCCTTCAAGGCTCATCACTTTAGGTGAGCTATACAAGTCATCGGCTATTCACATACTCTAAAAGAACCTCCAAAGTAAATTTTTTGCGTTGAAGACTTAAATGTTCTATATATTTCCCTCTCATATATGTTCCATACATGCAAGCTTGATAGTAGGTTAGCCATAAAAATAAGTGGAATACAACTAGCAATGATGTGTATGTTTTTTGCTCTATATTTAGTGTTAAAACTCTATAGAACCCATATAAATTTCTGGCGTGGATACAAAATATCTTATTTAAGTATATCTAGTAGAATCCTCGATTCCACGACTCGATACTACGACTCGATTCTGCCAAAGGAAAATCGATCCGACTCCGAATCCCGACTCTGACTACCTTGTCGACGACAAGAGCCCGAACAGTGCGATCCAGAGCCTGAGTACACTGAATCAGAACTCGCGGATCGTAGCGACGAGGCTCGTACGGGGCACACATAGCTGTGTAGTATCCAGTAGCATCTCCATCAGGGGCATACGGAATGTCGAAACTCAGAGGCATCCAAGCTAGCGCTGTGCTCTCCTCGGAGACGTGCGACAGCAGAGTAGGCGGCATTATGGACTGTCATCTCAATCGTCACGCCGACACCATGGAAAAGGTACAGCTCAGTGTCTGAGTCATCCTGCTGATCATAGATGCGAACATCAGCATAGTACTGCTCCTAGTTGAACTCGCAGTAAACCTCGTAGACCATGTACTCGGGGTACCAGCGGTAACCGAGTCTGGTCAAGAGGGCGATCAAGACAGCTGGAAAACCAGGGGCATCTCGAGCCCAAGTGCGAAGCACAAGCTGCGTCATAGGATGTGGTGGAAACAGACGATCCATCTGAAATAAATGAAATTCAGGATTGTCATTTGACGATGAGGAGTATAATAGATTTCGAAGAGAAAGGTTAAACAAAACAATGGGAAGGAAAATGATTATCAGACTAATCAGATCAATGACAGGGAAATCGCACAGATATCCAGCTCTCTGGGTGGATGGAATTTACGAGATCCTAAGTGTCTGTGTTAGTAAATTTATTTAACCCGAATAGAAGAGAGATTAGAGTCCCAGAGTAAAGACGAGGAATAAAAGATCCTAATACCACCCAGTTGGCGACGTGGGCCCGTAAGCCACACAGCCAAGTTAGTAAAACAGTTTTTTTGGTTACTAGACTCAACTTCGGCCAAAGAGTTGGAAAGGGGTTCCCTACAGGCAGTCGGCTCTGATACCAACCTGTGACGACCCTGGCTTAATCGTGCACTAACCATACACGCAAATGCACATGATCAAGCCTAAGGACTAACTTGAAGATATCACAACACAACTCTAAAACATAAATAAAGTCATACAAGCTTTATATTACAAGCTAGGGCCTCGAGGGCTCAAATACATCGCTCGATGGCATACAAGTGTCAGCGGAAGCATCAGATATCTGGTACAAATATTATAGAGAAACATATAGGCCTTTAACAAGGCGGGGCAAAATAAAATACTACGATCGAAAGGCGTTTTCCTCCTGCCTAGGTCCCTCCGAATCCTACTCCTGGTCGTCGGTCAGGTCCTCGTAGTAGTACTTGCCGGGAGGGTAGTAGTAGTAGTAACCGTCAGCGGGGGCAGCTGGCTCCGGGGCTCCGTCGTCCGGTTGTGACAAATGGATAAGGGGAGAAAAAGAAAGCAAGGCACATGTGAGTACTCATCCGAAGTACTCAGCAAGCAAGGATCTACACTACATATGCAACATTTTCAAAGGAGGGCTGTAAATGTGGACTGGGCTGCAAAAATGCCAGAATAGAGAGGAGAGCCTAGTCATATCGAAGACTAGCATCTTCAAGCATCTTCATCGGTCTTGCAGCATTAGAAGAGTGCAGATTACATAATGTAAAGTAGTAGTAGTATCATCAACCTCGCCCAGAGATTCTTCCTTGACTCCCTGCGAGAAAGCAATCCCAGAGCCATACTATCCATTTCATCTCTGTCGGCGTACGACACCTATGGGATCCGAAGGACCCCTTTATGGTTCGGCAGGGAGAGAGGTATGCACAAAGAGCAGAATCGATGATCAACGCGAGGGGATTTTTTACCTAGGTTCGGGCCGCTGATCAGCGTAAAACCCTACTCCTGCTTTAGTTTATTATCAGGGTTTTCGTCCCAGTTCTTGTAGCGCTTGCAATGAACAGTGTGTTCGTGCAGCAGCTACGCATGCAGAATGGGGCGAGAGTGCTCTTTCTACCGTCCCCCCCGGTAGCAGTTGCCTTGGGCCTCCTTTTATATAATCAAAGGGGTCACCACAGTGGCAAACTGCTCATATGCGAGGTGTAAAGTAGCTACATGGTTATCATACCTAACCACTGACGGTTTAGGACAAATGCATTTAATGCACCATGAGGTGTCCGTTTAGGTGTCCTTACTTTCTTGGGGATGGAAAAAGGGGCCATCCCATCAGCACCGCTTAAGCTCGCCTCCACTAGTGCCTTGCCACGCATCCAGAGATGGGACCAGAATGCCAGGCTGGTCGCTGCGCTGGAGCGGTGGCACAGTGGCAGAACCTTGCCGGGTGCAAATCTTGCCGGGCTCCGCAGGCTACCCCGGCAAGGTCTTGCCGGGAGCCGAGCCCCTGGTCTCCAGTTCTCCTTATCTTCTGATCCTTGGCTTGAATGTCTCTTTGATAACCTTGGATTGATCTTCAACTGTTCCCCCGACAAGCCTTGCCGCAGGTATGGCTACAACTGCCCGTGCACAAGTATGGGGTACTAAAGGCCTAATATTTAGTACACCGACAGGAGCCCCCGGGCCTAGGCCACACACGAGTGTGAGGCGTTGTTGGGCTAGGCCCAAACAGTGCACGGGCACGCGTGGCAGGGGTTAACTGCTTGTAATTATTCCGCTTACTGCGCTTCCTCACTACGCGCGTTGAATGAGCGACATGGGAAGCGTGCGCTAAACGATCACGGCCGCAGTGCGCTCGTATAGGCGTATTCGCATTGAGCAGTAAAAGAGGCAGCCTCGCTCCTTCCCCATAAAAAGGAATCCGCAAAGGTGCTGCCCATTTACCCCTTCTTCTTTCCAACTTGTAATCCGCCATTACCTTCTCTCTCCTGAGCCCAGAGCAGAACTTCTCCTCATCTGCTCACCGCCTCCGCACTCGCTCTATCCTCGGCTTTCGCCTTCGCAACCACCATGCCACCAAAGGCTAGCAGGAGCAAGGGCAAGGGCAAGGGCAAGGAGACGAAAGCTGATGTCCCGGAGAGTGAGCTAGTGAAGATGCGGAAGAAGTACGTCGTCTTCGCTCCGGCGCTCGACGCGAAAGCTTTGAAGAACCGGTACCAGTGCATGTGGGCGAGGGAGACGAAGGCTCACCCCGTGACTCGTGTGGCCCCAGGTTCTTCTTCCAAAGGCGGACCAGACAGATATCCCTTCTTCGCCGCTTATTTTTATTGCGGGCTCTGTCCTCCATTCTCCTATTTCCTTATTGACATCATGTACACATACGGCTTCCGTCTCCTGGATTTCACGCCGAATGCCGTAACATGCATGTCTATCTTTGCTCATCTTTGTGAAAACTTTGTCGGAGTAGTTCCCAACACTGCTCTCTTCCGCCATTACTTTATTCCTCGCCTCCAAAAAGGGGAAGCCCTTTCCGGTTCTATCGCCTGGATCCCAAGGGCATGGAACAAGGAGATATATCCAGATGGGGTTTACCGCAAGAAGTGGGAAGAATGGCGGTCCGAGTGGTGCTGGATTAAGGAAGCAGATCCCCATCCATTCTGTTCGCCCCGACGGCTGAAGGTGGTCCATGGCGAGGACTGGAGTGATCTCGATGCTCAAGATGACAAGCTCACGATCGCCACCACCAGGATCCTCCGTTTGAAAGCTGCCGGGCTCACAATAGAGATGATTGGCTCTGATTTCCTTCGCCGCCGCATTGCCCCTCTGCAGAATAAGGGGAGACCAGCTTGGGAGTTCCGGAACGCGGCAGACATCATGAGGCTGCGCCCCGGACTGAACAATAACTTGACAATTATGCAGCTTGGCGCTCTCCACCACAGGCTATTTCAGCGCGAGGACAAACATAAGTTGCCGGCGGGGAATTATCCCTTTGTGCAACAACTCCGCCCTGGGGTCAATCATTGCCGCAATGCCAATGTTCAACGCCCATGGCCTTGACGCGACTTGGGTCGAGCCATCTGCGGAGCAGGCACAAAAGTTCTTCGACGACTTGTCGGAGAGGGCCATCCGGGAAGAAACAAACCTCGTCCGCGCCACCACTGATGAAGAAGTGGCGTATATTGCCACTAGGGTGGAAGAGTCGCATAAGTCATATTGGAGGAGAATCCTTCCGGGGAGGATAAGGCTGCCGGGGAATAGAGCAGCGCAGTCGCCGAGAGCTCATCTGATGAGGACGCAGCCGAAGAACAGCCGCAGGAGGAGCCCCCAGCTCCAAAGAAGGCAAAACGTGTCCTTCGGAAAGCCGCCTCTGGCGTCCCAGCAAGACAAACTTCTTCGAGCAGCGAGGCTCCCAGCAAGGAGGCGGCCGGCAAGGCTGTACCGCGGCAAGGAGTTCGACAGCTACCCGTGCGGCGCATGAGACACACACCTGCGGCAACCATTGGGGCGGCAGGGGCGTCTCACACAACAGCACAGGAGGCTGAGGCGGCAGAGTCACGCCAACTCCCTGCACCTGCTGCAGCCAAGCGATGCAGGAGCCCTCCTCCGCCTCCCCATACGGACACCGCAACAGAGGTCGATTTCGACATCTCCGGTTTCAGCCCGGAACGAGAAGAGGAAGAGTAAATATCATGTGACAGTCTTTATCTCCCAAATTCTGAATTCGATTGATCTTATTGCCTTGCTTTGTCTTGTCTCTGCAGTGAGGCAGAAACTTTGGCGGAGAGGATAGCGAAGAGGGCGAAGACCTCCACGGGTGACGAGCCCCCGACAAGCTCTGCAAGCATGCCAGAAACTATCATCATCAGCCCGGAGCTTAGCCCTCGACGCAGCCCCTAGCGCAGCCCCCAGCGTGAGTCCACTACTCATTTTCCTCTGGCGGGTGCTGAGGTTTCTACCTTTGCCGCTTATATCTTTGGGCTTGTAGGAGAAGAACAGCAACAGGGAGAGTCATTGGAGGACGCCCCCGTCGTGCCGCCTCCGTCAACCACGCCACCCGCAAGCGCATCTCCGGCAAGAGCTCCTACCAACGAGCCTACCTTGGAAGAGGAGGAGCCGGCAAACATGGGTACCGACAACCTTTTCCCGGCAACCAATGTTGCCGGGAGGGGTGAAGCTACCCCTCAATAGCTCGACGCAGGTGACTGCTTGCCTCAGAGCACTTGTTATTCTTTCCTTTATCTTTCTGAACTTCAATCTTGATTTGATTTTGCTTCCCTCCTTCTTCCTTCAGAATTCCCTGTGATGGAACACATGGAGGTCGACGTTGTCATCGAGGAGACTGCCAGAGACGCTGCCGCCGAAGCTGACAAGATCACTGCTAGCGAGGCCACCAAAGACGCCACTGTCGAGGTCGGCGAAGCTGCTGCCGAGGAAGCCGCCAAGGAACTTGCCTAGAGGGCCGGCGAGGAGACTGATGACCATACTGACGGCATTCCTGCCGCAGGAGCGCCAGGCGCTACACCGGCCACAGAGCCCCCAGCCACCGGTGAGACGATTGTCGAAGATCAACCATCGATATCTGAGGCTCCCTCATTGAGCAAATATCTCAAGGTTGGCGACAACCTATTCGTCAACTTACCGGGGACGGCAAGTATTGGAGCGCCGACCGAAGGGGAAACTTTTGATGAAGAAATCATCACTGCTGCCGGGCTCGAGATCGTCGATGAACCAAGCGCCAGCAGTGGCAAATCTGAAGAAGATCGGCTCCTCCAGGCCATGGGCGATAATTTCCGCAAGCTCCAAGCACTCCACCGTGCCCGAAAGGAGAAGGCAGACTCCAGAGCTGCAGTTGTCGAAGCAGCCGAGGCAGATTTCCAGAAGCGCGTTGAGCAAATGCAGATCTGGTACGCCGAGGCCTTTCAGGAGTTGACTGCCAGCCGGGAACAAGTGAGCCAAGGCTGGACGGAGCTCCTCCTGAGGCAATCTGACATAGAGAAGGCGCAAGAGGAAGCTGCACAAAGGGTTGCCGCTGAGGATGCTCTCTTGACGCAGCGTCGCATTGGGCTTGACGCTCACGAAGAAGATCTTGCCGAGCGCGAGCAGGCACTTGCCGCTAAACTCCGTGGCAAGGACGAAGAAATTGAAAAGCTTGTCGCGCAGTGGACCCAGGAGCTGGAGCAGAAGCACAAGGAGGCACTCGAAGCTTCAACTGTAGATCACGCCAGCAAGCTCAAAGAAGCCATCGATGCTGCCGAGGTCACAGTGGCCGCCAAGAACGAGCTGAGCGACAAAGTGAAGGAGCTGGAGGCGGATCTTGAGGAACACAGCAAGAAGCTCTCGACGCTCAAAGGTGACAGGGAGAAATCTCTCCACAGCCTGGCGGAGATGCAAATTGCTATATCCGACAAGACCAAGCAGCTCTCTTCAGCCAACGATGCCATTGCCGATCTGAGGCTGAAGCTAACCACGCTGGAAAAGTCTCTTGAGGACGGCAGGGCCCGCGAGAAGGCCCTGAGCAAAGATCTCCAGGATGAGAGGAACTTGCTGAAAAGCGCTGCCGCCGCCCAAATTGACTATGAGAAAGGTGTGAAAATCTGGACTGGTCGCCTTGTCGACACCACGGAGAAGCTCACAGCACAACTGTCAACCATGGGCTGGGATGGCCTGCAAAACTTCAGGTATTCCTCTGAAGAAAGGATATCCCCGAGCGCCAGGCTGACCATGTTCTTCGAAAGCATCATTGATGCTCTGAAGCTGCTCCAATCCAACCAAGCTACCCAACTGGCCAATGAATCCCGCAAGCTTTGCCGGGCTGTCCTCCACAAGGTACTCATCAAGGTGGTGCATAAGAACCCTGGTGTTGACCTCACCAACATGCTCGACCGCTTGCCGAAGGATGCAGATCTCAAGGCACTTGAGAAGCTTATCGCGCCCATCCTTGAGAAGGTAGATTCAATCAAGAGGATTGAAGATCAGCGCAGGGACTAGCCGTCCCACTTTTCCTTGCCGCCATCATTCCATGCCAAGGACAATTTAGTCTTATTTAGAACTGCGGCAACTATCGATGTAATATAACTTGCTATGATTGAGTACATGCATGCTATTTCCCCTGTCCGATTTCTTTCCGTATGATATACGCCCTACGCTTACTGGAAACTTGCCGGCGCGAAACCTGCCTCGAGCGCTGGGTGCGGGACTTCAGCAGCCTGCTGGAGGTGCAGCAGCCGGCAAGACACCTTGGCGTTCTTGGTGCAGCCACTTATACTGTTGAGCGGACTCGAAACAAAATAAGGGCGCAACCAATTACGACAAGGGTTCCTTCGCGTGCAGGTTTTCCATACAAGGGCTGAAATCGTCTAAAGAAAATAGCCTGATAGTAAAAATTGAAAAACTTGCTCAAAGTTTCGCAACTTAGCTTTCTGTTGCTGTACTCCTTCCGGCAAGACATCAATTCTGAACATCGCCCATTGGTATCCATACCTTCCTTCCTTCCTCCCCGCCGGCAAACTTGCGCGCGAGGGAACCTTCTATCCTTTGAGAAATAGAAAGAAGAGAAAATAGAGATATGGAACCTTGGTGGTTCGTTAGTCTCATCGGGAGCAAGTGTCACACAATATCTCAGACAAGCATGCATATATATAAACATGGAGATCAACAAGAAATGTCAACACTTAAGCTTATCCAACTGCGCACAGGGTCTGCGCCTGGCTTTGTACAAAGGATTATATGCCTTGCCGGCAAGACTCATACAAAAGGAGGTTGCCGGGAGCCCCCGGCAACCGTGCCTTATGGGTAAAACTTGCGAAGATGTTCGATATTCCAGGAGTTGCTCACTGGAACGCCATCCTCGGTCTCCAGGCGGACAGCATCGGGCCTGGTGACTCGTACTACCCGATAAGGGCCTTCCCACTTCGGCGTCAACTTGTTTGAATTCTTGGCGGACTGAATCCACCGAAGAACAAGGTTGCCTTCCTCAAGGCTTCGGGCATGGACTTTGCGGCTATGGTAGTGGCGCAAAGCTTGCTGGTAGCGTGCAGCTCGCACAACAGCCTGAAGACGATCCTCCTCAAGGAGCACAACGTCATCTTGTCGCAGTTGCTCTTTCTCAAGCTCATCATAAGCGAGCACTCGAGGTGACCCGTATATGAGTTCCGTGGGGAGAACTGCTTCCGCTCCGTAAACCAGAGCGAAGGGTGTCTGGCCAGTGGCTTGATTTGGTGTCATTCTGATTGACCAAAGAACCACCGGCAACTCATCAATCCAGCGCCTTCCGCACTTTTTCAGCTTGTCAAAAGTCCAGGTCCTGAGACCGCGCATCACTTCAGCATTAGCCCTCTCCGCTTGGCCGTTGCTTCTCGGGTGAGCAATAGAGGCAAAACAAATGTTGCCGCCAAGGTCTTGGACGTATTGCATGAAGGTGCGACTTGTGAACTGTGTGCCGTTGTCGGTGATGATCCTGTTGGGCACACCGAAACGGCAAACTATTCCTTTAAAGAACTTGACGGCTGATTGTGCTATCACATTCCTCACCGCTTCCACCTCCGGCCACTTTGTGAACTTGTCGATTGCAACGTATAAGTACTCAAAGCCCCCGGCAGCACAGGGAAAAGGGCTCAGTATGTCGAGCCCCCAGACCGAAAATGGCCAGGAGAGAGGGATTGTCTGAAGAGCTTGAGCTGGCTGATGCGATTTCTTTTAATGAAACTACCACGCTTCACACTTGGTTACTAGTGCAGCTGCATCCTGGAGAGCAGTGGGCCAAAAGAAACCTTGTTGGAATGCCTTTCCGACAAGCGCTCTTGATCCTATGTGAAAGCCACATATGCCTCCATGTATCTCTGCCAACAGCTCCAGTCCATCTTCCCGAGGAATACACTTCAATTTCACACCGTTCAGTCTCTTCCTGTACAGAACGCCATTGATGAACTGGTACATGCTAGACTGACGGGCTACTTTTTCCGCTTCTTCTTGCTCCTCAGGGAGTTCTCCTGTCTGAAGAAAATGGACAATGGGCTGTGCCCAAGCTGCAGCCTGGGGCTCGACAACTAGGACTAAAGGCATCTCTTCTGCCGGGGGAACGTTTGTCTCGACGGCAAGGGCCTGAGCCCCTGCTGGAGCCTGTCATTCCCCGGCAGGCTTGCCGCTGATCCCGGCGACTTCCTTGCCGGCGGCTCCCGGGAGCTCTGCCAGAAAGTACTGACCAGAATTCAACTTCCTTCTCTTTTCTTGCCTCATTGATGGCGCAACAGATGGATGAGTTAAATGGAGCACAAAAGTTCCTGGTTCCACAGGTAACTTGAGGGCAGCGCGCTTTGACAGGTCATCAGCAATACTGTTTTCGGCATGAGGAATGTGCTTTGTTTGCAGACCGTCAAAGCGCTCTTCCATTTTTCTCACCTCATCCACATAGGCTTGCATCAATGGACTCTGATAATTTTTGTTGACTTGCCTGACAACAAGCTACGAATCGCCTCTGATGATGAGCTTCTTGATACCAAGGTCTGCCGCGATCCTGAGACCGACAAGCAGGCCTTCGTACTCCGCAGTGTTGTTTGTCGAACTCTCCCGGGGAAAATGCATATGAATTACATACTTGAGGTGCTCTCCGGTGGGTGCGACAAGCAGCACGCCAGCACCGGCACCTTGCAGCGAGAAAGCGCCGTCAAAGTACATAATCCATTCTTGATCTGTTTCCCTACCAGGAAGAGTCATTTCTTGAATCTCCTCGTCTGGCGTTGGGGTCCATTCTGCAATGAACTCCGCCAAGGCTCTGCTCTGAATTGCTGAAGTACTTTCAAACTTGAGACCAAAGCTTGACAGTTCCAACGCCCATTCCACAATCCTGCCGGTTGCTTCTGGATTTCGCAAAATCCGCTGCAACGGGAAGCGAGTGACGACGGTAATCTCATGTGCTTGGAAATAATGGCGCAGCTTCCTCGAGGCCATGAGAAGGCCGAAGAGCAATTTCTGCACACCAGAGTATCTTGACCTAGCTCCCTGTAAAAGGGAGCTGACAAAATAAACTGGACGCTGCACCATCTTCCTCTTTTGCACTGATTCCTCTGGCTGCGCAGATCCTGTCTTGCCGGCACCAGACCTTGGCGGGGAAGATCCCGGTGTGTCACTTGATGGTCCTGCCATTGCCGTTGCCCCCTCGTCGACTTCTCTCTGCGCCACTAACGCAGCACTAACCACTTGATTTGTTGCCGCTAAATACAACAGCAACGGCTCTTGTGGTTTAGGTGCAACTAGCGTCGGTGGAGAGGAGAGGTACCTCTTCAAATCTTGAAGCGCTACCTCCACTTTCGGAGTCCATCTCATTGGACCTGCCTTCTTCAAATTTTTGAAAAAGGGCAGGGTGCGCTCAGCGGATTTGGAGATGAACCTGCTTAAGGCAGCAACGCAGCCGACAAGATGACGTACATCCTTGACGCGTCTTGGCGCTTCAATCTGCTCGATATCTTTGATCTTGTCAGGGTTCGCTTCGATCCCTCGCTGAGATACAAAGAACCCGAGAAGCTTGCCGGAAGGGATGCCAAACACACACTTCTCAGGATTGAGCTTTAAATTGATCTTGCGCAGATTTGTAAATGTTTCTTCTAGATCTTGTATGAGCGTCGCTTTATCCTTGGTTTTGACCACTATGTCATCCATGTATGCTTCCATATTTCTATGTAGCTGAGGCTCAAAACCAATCTGGACCGCTCTCGCAAATGTAGAACCAGCACTTTTCAACCCGAAAGGCATTCGTATAAAACAATACATACCACATGGGGTGATAAATGCGGTCTTTTCTTCATCTTCTTTTGCCATGAAGATCTGATGATATCCCGAGTAGGCATCAAGGAACGATAGTAGGTCACAACCAGCAGTAGAGTCCACAATCTGGTCGATGCGCGGCAAGGGGAAAGGATCTTTTGGACAGGCTTTATTGATGTCTGTATAATCAATACACAGCCTCCATTTCCCATTCGCCTTGCGCACTAAAACCGGATTGGCCAACCATGTTGGGTGAAGCACTCCTCTGACCAAACCTGCCGCTTCTAACTTCCTGATTTCCTCGGCAATAAATTCTTGCCGCTCCAAGGCTTGCTTTCTCACCCTCTGCTTGACGGGCTGCGCGTGAGGACAGACAGCAAGGTGGTGCTCAATTACCTCCCTGGGAACACCGGGGATGTCAGATGGTTGCCATGCAAACACATCGACATTCGCCCGCAGGAAGGCAACGAGCGCGCTTTCCTATTTGTCATCTAGGGTGGAACTTATGGTGAAAGTTCCTCCCGTTCCGTCCTCCTTGACGGGCACCTTCTTGGTCTCTGGTGGAGCAGCCTTGGACTTTTTGTTCTTGCCGGTGGAACTCTCTGGTGCGTCCTCAACGGAAGCGCAACACTCCGAAGAGGTTCGCTTGCCGGGGTTTGCGCCAGCGATCTTGCCGGTCTTCTTCTCCTTCCCCCCGGGAGTTCCAGCGGCAGGAGCAAACGCCTTGAAGGCAGGTGCTGTGGCTGCCTCCCGGTAGAGTTGATCGGTGCAGATTAGTGCATCCTTCTTGTCGGAGTGGATAGTGATGACACTAATCGGTCCGGGCATCTTCAACACATTATACGCATAGTGTGATGCCGCCATGAACTTGGCCAGCGCTGGGCGGCCAAGGATCCCATTGTATGACATGGGGATCTTGGCGACATCGAACACTACCTTCTCTGTCCTATAATTGAGCTCGCTACCAAACATTACCGGTAGCGTAATCTTGCCTTTTGGCTGGGTATTTCCTGGATTGATCCCTTGAAACGTGCCAGTTTCCTCGAGATCTTCATCATGAATTTGCAGCTTCTTGAGCACGGCCGGCGAGATTAAGTTCAGCCCGGCCCCACTGTCAACCAGCATTTTTGTTACCTTGAGGTTGCGGATTATTGGTGAGACCAACAAGGGCAAGCACCCGACCGCAGTTGTGCGATCAGGGTGATCCTCAGCGTAAAAAATGATGGGCGTGTTGGACCACTTTAAAGGTTTCCGTGCATCAAACGATGGCTCCGTTGCATTAACCTCTCGCACCCACTGTTTAAGTCGGCGGTGAGAAGAATGCAACGAGGCGCCCCCGTCAATACACATGGCCTCTGTGGGTTTCTGAAACTCGTGCTCACTAGATTTGTCGTCTTCCTCATCATCATCGCCTCCCTCGTCCTTGTCGCGGCCTCGGGCGGGCCTCTCCTTCTGTTGCTTAGCCTTGCCGCGGTGGCCTCCTCAGCCACCATGCTTCTTGCCAGATCCCTCAGCACCGTCTTGGTCCTTCTCCTTGTCTCGTCTTTCGTACTCAGCTCTCTGCTTCTCGACAAGCTGCTCAACTTGCCGGCAGTTTTGGAGATCGTGGCCCTTGGTGCGATGGATCTTGCAATACTGTTTGTCGGAGCCTTCCGGCTTGTCGGCAGCCGCTAAGGCCTGACAAGAAGCGCACCCGGCAACTTCCTTGCCGGGGTCGTCAACCTTGGCCTTCTTGGCGGTGCCGAGGTTGCTGGATTCCTCGACAGCAAGCACGGCCTTGCCTTTGCGCTTCTTGTTCCGCCGCCGGCCTTTCTTCGACGGGGTTACAACATCTTCATCCTCAGATTCGCCCCCTGCGCCAACACCCTCGCCGGGGAGTTTTCTCCCTTCTTCAGCTCGAGCGCACTTGTCGGCCAAAGCGTAAAGCTCGGCAATAATCCTGACCTTGTTCATCGCCAGCTCTTCGCGCATCTTGTGGTTACGCATGTTCTGATGAAACGTGCTAACAACAGCGGCAGGATGAACATTCGGGATATTGTACTGCACCCGGCTAAACCTCTGGATAAACTTGCGTAGGGGCTCGCCCTCCTTTTGAGGGAGGAGATGCAAATCACTTTCTTGGCCAGGAGCTTGGTGGCCTCCAACAAAGGCGCCAACAAACTGATGGCACAGATCTGACCAAGAAGAAATGGAATTCTCCGGCAGATGCATCAACCATGACCTGATGTTGGGTTTGAGCACCAACGAGAAGTAGTTGGCAAGTATCTTGTCATCTCGGCCCCCGGCAGCCTGCACCACAATGGTGTAGATGCTCAGGAACTCTGAGGGGTGAGTCTTGCCATCATATTTCTCCGGCACCTCTGGTTTGAACGTTCGGGAGTTGGGCCACTGGACTCGCCGCAGCTCACGGGTAAACGCTGGACAACCTACCTCATAGGGCAAGTCGCCTGCGTCCCACGGCGCAGGCTTGTCGATAGTAGGCCCTGCATGTTTATCGGATTGATGACGTGCCTCCCGTCGCCGCTCGATGGCAGTTCGAGCGTCCTCTTTGCTTCGTTCCTGAAGAACTTGATGCTAATCGCGGCGCATCCGCGGATCGGACGACGCCGTGGAATCGTCCTCACGGCCGTCGGTCCGCCGGGTTGACGACCGCCGCTGGTGTCGTGGAGGGGAGTGCACCGTGGTCGCACCGCCTCTAGTCTTCTCACCATCAGCTCGCGCCGGATCGATAGACCGCTGCCGGGAGGGCCCCGCTTGCTGCGGCCCATCCTTGTTGACGAAGCCGATGAGGCTCTGGATAGTAGATCGCCACTCCTCCATCTTCTCCGGAGCAGGAGGAAAATCGAGGAGCAGCTGAGCACGTGCCAAAGCTTCTGCTGGTGTAGGCGGCGGCAATAGGTGCGAGGTACGTGAGGTGCTCTGACTCCTAACGGTGTTAGAAGGAGCATCGTCATGATCACGCGACCGCGCGCCACTTCCACCGGCAGTTTGGCGTGCATGCTGGGCCTGCGCACCTTGGGATCGATACGCAGAAGTCTTTCCATGGGGACGTTCAGAACCGCCAACGCCACGGCGCTGCTCGTCACGTGCAACCTGGGAAGGCCGCAACGCTTGCGCCGGCGTGGGAGCCCTAGAATGCGTCCTCCGATCTCTGGAGTTCGCTGCGCTGCTCGTAGACAGCACGGCTCCATCTCTGGATCTAGCGGCGTGCGGGTTGCCATCGCCACTGCGAATGACGCCGCTCGCCTGGCTCGGATCACCAGAACGCCGTGGAGTCTCTAAACTTCCACCTCCTGCATCCACGCCGTCACCCGTCCGAGTAGGCACGGGCAAGACGGACGTAGACGGAACAACCGCTGCCGCACCCTTCTTCTTGGGTGGCATGGTGACAAAGACGGTGAATAAACTGACGCGCTGATCACCAGATCAGGTTCGCGCAACCTCGATCCCCCTACCTAGCGCGCCAAAGATGTCGGCGTACGACACCTATGGGATCCGAAGGACCCCTTTATGGTTCGGCAGGGAGAGAGGTATGCACAAAGAGCAGAACCGATGATCAACGCGAGGGGATTTTTTACCCAGGTTCGGGTCGCTGATCAGCGTAAAACCCTACTCCTGCTTTAGTTTATTATCAGGGTTTCGGTCCCAGTTCTTGGAGCGCTTGCAATGAACAGTGTGTTCGTGCAGCAGCTACGCATGCAGAATGGGGCGAGAGTGCTCTTTCTACCGTCCCCCCCCGTAGCAGTTGCCTTGGGCCTCCTTTTATATAATCAAAGGGGTCACCACAGTGGCAAACTGCTCATATGTGAGGTGTAAAGAAGCTACATGGTTATCATACCTAACCACTGACAGTTTAGGACAAATGCATTTAATGCACCATGAGGTGTCCGTTTAGGTGTCCTTACTTTCTTGGGGATGGAAAAAGGGGCCATCCCATCAGCACCGCTTAAGCTCGCCTCCACTAGTGCCTTGCCACGCATCCAGAGATGGGACCAGAATGCCAGGCTGGTCGCTGCGCTGGAGCGGTGGCACAGTGGCGGAACCTTGCCGGGTGCAAATCTTGCCGGGCTCCGCAGGCTACCCCGGCAAGGTCTTGCTGGGAGACGAGCCCCTGGTCTCCAGTTCTCCTTATCTTCTGATCCTTGGCTTGAATGTCTCTTTGATAACCTTGGATTGATCTTCAGCTGTTCCCCCGACAAGCCTTGCCGCAGGTATGGCTACAACTGCCCGTGCACAAGTATGGGGTACTAAAGGCCCAATATTTAGTACAACGACAATCTCAAGTCACCAGTTCTAGTTGTACCGATCGGGATACAACTCCGAGTGTTCGTTATCGTAGGACAGGCTATCGATAGATTAGTTCTTCCCTGCAGGGGTGCACCAACTTACCCACCACGCTCGCTTAACTCCGGCCGGACACACTTTTCTGGGTCATGCCCGACCTCGGCCAAACGATACGCCGCAACCCAACCAAATACTTAACAGAGAGGTCAGCACGCCGGACTAACCTATGCGCCCAGGGGACTTGGGCCTTCGCCCTGGGGACTCCTGCGCGTTTTGTGCACCGCTGGTGAGCAGACCTAGCAACCCCTTAATACAAGCGCGGTTGTGTTCCCAGTCCAACCCAGCGTGTGCCGCTCCTTGCTGACGTCAATTAAGCTCCGGCTGAAGTATACGACGCAGAACGCCCATACTATGCCCACGTGATGGTTAGTGCTATCAGGCCAGAGGCCCCTCGGATCAAATATCCAAACCGTTAGTGTGTTGGTAGTGCGGTAACGAGCAGAGACTCATGAAAGATGTGACCCCGTCGCCCCGTCTCGAGGACTTGCGGCAAGGGCTAAGAATGCCCGGCCACACCTCGTGTTCAACTCTCGGGCACCAGCCAGGTCCACCCGACTCCACATCTCTCGCAATTAAGCTCGCGCGGGTACCCCTTAGGGCCGACCCGTCTTTAGTAACATGGTTCGGTGTAAAGTCATAGTAACAATAATAACCGTGTGTCTAACACCAAGGGGGAACCCTGAGGAATCACCCTCGATGGAATTCCCTCTAATGTTACCGTCAAGGTGAATGAAGGAGGAATCACCCTCGAGGTCCACACTTGAGAAGTTGCACGATGACGTCGTTATCGGGGGTGGTGTAGGAGGCATCACCCTCGCTGACCACGACCAATTAACTAACCTACAAGGTTATCATCAGAAGTGCTGACGAGGTATCACCCTCGGCACTCGATAGTAACCCAGTAGTGATGAGCAACCAAGGGGGAAGTGATGTGCGGTGCCGAGGCCTGGTCTTCGATCCCGTTGCTCGGGTCTTCTGTTAATCCAGCGGGGCAATTGGGATACAGTGGGGTCTCTGCTGGGTCTCTACCCAACCTATACTAAGCAGTTTAGGATAAGCAGGTAGGTAACAATAGCAGGTTACAATAAACAGGCTATGCAGCAGAAATAGTATAACAGCAGCAACAGTAACTTCAAATGCAAGCGTAAGAGAGAAGAGAGTGGGCGATATCGGAATGCTCAAAAAGGGGGTGCTTGCCTGGAAGCTCTGTGGCAAGGGTCTGATCGTCAGGAGCGTAGTCGACCTCTGGAGCTGCGTCAGTCTCGGGAGCTACGTCGACGTCGGGGTCTACCGAGAGAGAAGAGGGGATAGGAAACATATAAATACACAGCAAACGATGCAACATAGGGTATGTCATGACTAGGATGTAGCGCAGGGTTGCCTAAAAATATGTCTAAGTCATTTTAGTTATTTTAGGATTAAAGTGGAATTTATTAACCGGTGTATAAGCACTATTCATCTACCGAATACGGCCTCGAAGTTGCGGGTTCACCTACGTAGGGGTTCCGACATAGAAACAGACGACACGATCAAATTCGTCTCGTCGTTCTGGGCAACTTTCATGTTTTAAGTTTTTCGATCTGAGCTACGGTTTAAAAGTTATGAATTTTTAAAGATTTAAATGATTTTCTGGAATTATTTTTATCAGCAGAAAAGATTTATGATGTCAGCATTGCGTAGAAGTGACGTCAGCAGTCAACAGAGCTGACCAGAGTCAAACCTGACATGTGGGTCCAGTGGGAGCCACATGTCAGCCTCTGTTAGATTAATTGTGGATTAATCTAATTAACAGACTAATTAGGGAGTGGGCCCAGCCTGTCAGTGACTCATTAACTTAATTAATTAACTCTTATTTATAAGCGGTGGGGCCCGCATGTCAGTGACACTGGGCTGCCCAGTCAGCAGTTGACTGGGTCAACCCAGTCAACTGGGACCCCCAGGGCCCACTGCCAGTGGCTGTGGAGTGGGTCCCATGCGTCCACGTCGGCGGCGTCGCCGGAGTTGCTCCGGCGACCAAAATCAGGGCGGCCGATAGCCGGAGTCGCTCGGAAATGCGCTACGGTAGGTCTTTTCGCGCGCGACCACTTGCGTTCGAAAGCTGGCGCTCGCGCGCGTCGCGTGGTGCCAATGGTTTCATCGGAGGTGACCTAAATCGGCGGCGGCGTTGACCGTGGCGGACGCCGGAGTTCGCGTACTTGCAGAATCGGCTAAGCGTGGCGCCAGCAAACTAGCTGGCTAGTTAGGCAGCAGCATCAGCACTCCAGGCGCTCATCAGAGCCGTTGGCTCGAGCCGTAGGGGCTTGGGAGCTCGCTAATGGCAGCGACGGCGGCTGTCCAAACTTGGTGCAGCGGCGAGCTAAATAGAGCGGAGCAGAGCGGCTCGAGAGAGAGAGACAGAGAGGAGAAGGGAGCTCACTGTGCAGTCAAGAAAGACCCGTGGCAATTTAGTAGCAGCAGAGAAGGTCGTGGCCGCCGGTGAGCTCCGGAGTCGAAGAAGAAAAGGGGCGACGGCGAACGGCAGCTGCAGGGCCTCCCCGCTATGGCTCGACGGAGCAGTCGACGTGGTCGAGCACGGCGCATCTCCTGGGCATGATGGCGAGGCGAGGCGTCCTCGCTGGCCACAGAAACGGTGATGAGCGGCGGCGGACCCGTTCGGCCTCCCCTCTGGATCTATGGAGAGGACGGAGGAGGAGGGGGAGAATGACGAGGAAGGCCAGGGGAGTGAATGGGGGAGAGGCCTTATCCTCTCCCCATCGGTGGGTGTCGCCGTGTCGTCCCCTCGCCGGTGTGTGCCGGCGCAGCCACGGGGAAGGCGACACCGCGAGGGAGAGAGAAGGAGAGGTGGGAGATGGGCCTCGGTGGGCTGGATCGGGGCACTGTGCACTTAGGCCCAGTGCACAGTGCCTCGTTTTATTTTCTTGTTTCTGTTTTGCTTTTTCTTTATTTCTTTTCAGTTAGGTAATTGTTTAGGCCACTTTTGCATTTTTCTAAAATATGATACTTGGCCCAAATATTACAGTGCATTATTACCTTTCACCAAAAACTTGTTTGGGCAAAGTAGGATTTTATTTGAATTTGATATTATTATAAATGGATTAAATGATTCTGTTTTGGGTGTTGTTTCATGTAGTTTCAGTCACTTAGCTAACTCAATTATCTTTGTTTATATTTTTATCATTGCTTCTGGATTATTTGTTACTTATTGAACATTTTTCCAACAGTGTTTGAGCAACTTCATATTTCACTTTTTAATTTTGAGTTGATTTTCAGAATAGAATTTGAATTGAATACTTAACCTAAGTGATTAGGCACTGCAAATGGAGATGACTTGCTTACTTAATAGAGTGTCACAGTGGCTATTACACGGGGGTGTTACAAATTCTCCTCCTCTAAAAGAAATTCTCGTCCTGAGAATTTAGGAGGTAGAAGGAAAGAGGTCGGGATATTCTTCCCGAAGATGATCCTCGCGTTCCCAAGTGGCTTCATCTTCAGTGTGATTCGACCACTGCACTTTAAGGAACTTGGTTGTCTTCTGACGAGTTTGACGTTCAGCTTCGTCGAGGATGCGGATGGGTTGCTCCTTATAAGAAAGATCATCTTGCAACTCAAGCATTTCATGATCCACTGCTCGGTGAGGGGATTCCTTGAAGCATTTACGAAGTTGTGACACATGGAAGACGTCGTGGATATGAGAGAATTGCGGTGGCAACTCCAATTTATATGCCACCTGTCCATGTCTGGCAACAATGCGAAAGGGGCCGATGTAGCGTGGAGCTAGCTTGCCCTTGATTCCGAAACAATGAGTGCCCTTCATAGGAGTGACACGAAGATAAGCTTGATCACCTGGTTGATAAGTCAGACCCCATCGTTTGCGATCATAGTTACTCTTCTGACGGTCCTGAGCCACCTTGAGATTTTCTCGGACAATTCTGACTTGTTCTTCGGCGTGTTGAATAATGTCTGTTCCCACGAGAGGTCGTTCCCCAGTTTCTGACCAATTCAGAGGAGTTCAACATTTACGTCCATAAAGCACTTCAAAGGGGGCCATTTTCAAGCTGGCTTGATAACTATTATTATAAGAGAATTCGGCAAACAGGAGAGATTCTTCCCACTTCTTATCGAACGATATAACACAAGCCCGAAGCATATCTTCAAGCACTTGATTAACTCGCTCAACTAGGCCTTGGGATTGGGGATGATATGCTGAACTCCAGGTAATGTGAGTTCCCATAGCTTCTTGGAAACTTTCCTAGAATTTGGAGGTGAAAAGACGAATAGTAGCAATTAAAACAGAACAATTCCAGCATATTTAAATGCTATTTCATTTGTGAAAAATACAAATGAATTCTTCTGGTCTCCAAAATATTTGTGGCACTGTCTAAGATCACCAGGGAATTAAAGGGGCACTTCCCATATTTTTCCTGATTAAATAGGGTGCCCAAATATTCTCTTACCCATCTCTGTTTATTAAATAAAAAGAAAAACCAAAAAGAAATAAAGAAAAAGAAAAGGGCCACCGTTGGCTGGGCCTTAGTGCACAGTGTGCAGGCCCAGCCCAACAGAGACGTCGTCGTCTCCCTCCTCCCCGTGTCAGCGCGCGCGTGCACCCAAGCCGGCGATGGCCAGCTGTTGGCCATCCCCCGGCGCCGCTGCCACCGCGATGAGGATAAGACCGACCCCAGGGTACCCTAGGCGAACCCAAGCCTCGGTTCCCCTCTCCCTCGCTCGATCTCAAGCTCGCTCGAGACATCGTCGCCGTCGCCGCGTCGATCCCGCGGCCACCGGCCGCCCCTCACCTCGCCGTGATGCCCTAAAGCTCCGCCGCCGTCCGCTGCTCCTCCCCATGCCACTAGGCAGAGTCGAGCACCCCTGCGTCGAACCCTGCCCCGTCGACTTCTTCATCGGCCCCGACGAACTCCGGCAGCGATTCCGGCGACGACGCGCTACCCCGAGCCCACTTGAGCACACCTGCAGGGCCCGGTGAGCAGTCGCCGTCCTCCCCCCTCTCTCCCCGTGTTTTCGTTGCCGTAGTGGTCACTTTGGAGATGCCCGAACTCTCCGCCGTGGATCTCGTCGCCGGCGAGACTCCGGTGACTAAATGGTCACGGGCATGTTTCCATTGAACTCGCCGCGTCGAGTAGGGCCCGACCAGCCTTTCCATTTGCCCGATAGCGCGCCGCATCGCCGTTGCCGTTGCTCGCCTGAAACACCCCGCCGCCGGCGACGTCGTACCGCTTGTCTCTAGTCACCACAGCCCGCGAAACCACCACCAATCGACGCGTCGTCGTCTTGCCGTTCTAACGCGCCCGGCCGCGATCAAAATGATGCCCTGTGGGCGATTTCCGACGATGCCCGAGGACGCGCCGCCGCGAACGAGCTCGCCGGCGTGATTCCAACGAGTCGCCGGCCGTCGCTGAGCTGGCCTGACGTGTGGGTCCCCCTGTGTCGCTGACGGGTGGGCCCCGTTGACCCATTGACCTGGTCAGCCGCTGACGTGGCCGACCCCATGTCACTGACATGTGGGTCCCGCCTGATTAACGAATTTTAATAAAAAGATAATCTATTAATTGAACTAAATAATTAATTTAAGTACTAATCACTCACTGACTACTGGGGCCCACCCACTAATTAACCTGTTTAGTTAATCTAACCCCTCTGTTAAAGCCGCAGTCACTGACCAGTGGGTCCCACTGGACCCACATGTCAGGTTTGACTCTGGTCAGCGGACTGTTGAGCGCTGACATCACCATTACGTCATGATGATATCACCCAGCACTGTTCTGGATAATGTTGATTTAAATAAATAAAATAAATTCCAGAAATTCTCTATAACTTAGAAAAATCGTAGAAATAAAACCGTAGCTCGGATCGAAAAACTTTATATATGAAAGTTGCTCAGAACGACGAGACGAACCCAACCGTGCTATCTGTTTCCGTGTCGGGACCCTCTATGGAGGTGAACCCGCAACTTTTAGCCTATATTCGGTAGATGAATAGTGCATACATACCGGTTAATAAAGCCAACTTTAATCCTAAAATAACTAAAATGATTTAGACATGTCTTTAGGCAACCCTACACTGCAAGTTAGCATAGCATGCTCTGTGTTGCATATGTTTGCTGTGTATTTATCTATTTCCTCCCCCTCTTCTCTCTCGGTAGACCTCGGTACCGACGTAGTTCCCGAGACCGACGCAGCTCAGGAGCCCGACGACATCGTTGACGACCTTGCCTTTGCCGCCGAGCAACCAGGCAAGCACCCCCCCTTGAGCATGCCTATATCGCCTATTCTCTTCTCTCTTGTGCTTGCATTAGAATTGCTGCTGTTACCGCTTTACCTATTCTGATGCATGACCTGATTTTGTAACCTGCTTTTGATAATTACCTGCTTATCCTAAACTGCTTAGTATAGACTGGATAGAGACCCACCAGAGACCCCACTTTGTCCTAGTTGCCCTGCTGGATCATCGGAAGACTCGACGACCAGGCCCCAGCACCGCACATCACCCCCTTAGTTGTACGGCACTGCAGCGTTACTATCGAGTGCCGAGGGTGATACCTCGTATAGCACTTCTGATGTTAATTCTGTAGAGCAGTTATTTGGTCGTGGTTATCGAGGGTGATTCCTCCTTCACCACACCTGATAACGATGCTGTCGTGCAACACCTCAAGTGTGAACCCATCGAGGGTGATTCGTCTGAGTTCACCTTGACGACTATATCAGGTGAAATCCATCGAGGGTGATTCCTTGGGTTTTCCCCCTGGTGTTTGGACACACGGTTACTTTGACTTAACACAGAACCATGGTGACAACAGGTCGGCCCTGAGGGGTACCCGTGAGTGTTGTGGAGATGGGTTGACCTGGAGGGTGACCGTGAGATAATTACGAAGCGTGGCCGGGCATTCTTAGCCCTTGCCGCAAGTCCTCGAGATGGGGCGACGGGGTCACATCGATCGTGAGTCTCTGTTCGTTACCGCAAACCCCCAATACACTAACGATTTGGATATTGATCCGAGTGGGCCTGTGGCCCGATAGCACTAACCATCACGTGGGATAAGTTATGGGCACTCTGCGTTGTATGTATCAGCCGAAGCTTAATAGACGTCAGCGACTGAGCGGCGCGCACTGGGTTGGACTGGTAACGCCCTGCACTTGTATAAGGGGGGCTAGGTCTGCTCACCAGCTGCGTTCGCAATGTGCAGGAGCATCCGGGGCGATGGCCCAAGACCCCTAGGGGCATAGGTTTAGTCCGGCGTGCTGACCTCTCTTTTAAGCCTAGGTCGGGTTGCGGCGTATCGTTTGGCCGAGGCCGGGCATGACGCAGAAAAGTGTGTCCGGCCGGAGTTAATCGAGCGTGGTGGGTAAGTTGGTGCACCCCTGTAGGGAAGAAAACATCTATGCATAGCCGAATCCTCGGTAACGGACGCTCGGAGTTGTATCCCGATCGATACAACTAGAACTTAATGATGAGAAATGGATACTAGGGCTCTGGGATTGCTTTCTCACAGGGAGTCGAGAAAGGATCTCTGGCTGAGGTTGATACTTAATGCTACTACTTTATACTGTACTAATCTACACTCTTCTAATGCTGCAAGACCGTTGAAGATGCTAGTCTTCGATAGGACTAGGCCCCCTCTCTATTCTGGCATTTCTGCAGCCCAGTCCACATATACAGCCTTTCGTTGATAATGTTGCATATCTAGTGTAGATCCTTGCTTGCTGAGTACTTCGGATGAGTACTCACGGTTGCTTTGCTTCCTCTTTTTACCCATATCCGTTTGATGCAACCAGATGACGGAGCCCCTGAGATAGCTGCCCCCACCGACGACTACTACTACCACCCCGAGGGTGGTTACTACTACGAGCTTGCCGACGACCAGGAGTAGGATCAGAGGATCCTAGGCAGGAGGCCTGCGCCTTTTCAATCGTAGTGTTTTCTTTTGCCCCGCCTTCTTAAAGGCTTATCTGTTTTATCTTTTATATCTGTACTCAGTTATCTGATGCTTCCGCTGACGCTTGTAAGCGAGCTTATGTATTCGAGCCCTCGAGGCCCCTGGCTTGTAATATAAAGCTTGTATGACTTTATTTATGTTTTCGAGTTGTGTTGTGATATCTTCAAGTGAGTCCTTAGGCTTGATCGTGTGCATTTGCGTGTATGATTAGTGCATGATTAAGCCGGGGGTGTCACATGATCTGCCCCTTCCTCATGGCATTTGGTGTTGTGCTTGTCAAACCAATTGAAGTTGATCTTGAATCCCTGGATAAGCTTGGCCCAGCCCGCATCAAGGTCTGGTGTGTGGACCCGATCTATCTTCACGGCGTGGTTGATGTGTTCCCCTCTTCTGATGGGTTCCGCCTGCGGGTCCGGGTCGAGGGTGCCGAGGCTCTTCATGCCCCTCTTCCCCCTCCTCCTCCTGGTGCTTCGCACACTGATAAGCGTGGAGATGGCATATCTGGAGGCCAGAATCCTAGTTGTGGTACTGATACTCATTTTACTTGCTCGGAGTGAGATGGAATGGAGCCTGAGGTCCGTGAGCTATTTAAAGATAATGCCCCCCTAGGAAACGCTTTGAAAGGTGCGATGGAGGTGCCGCCGGCTGTTGGGGAGGGCTTGCTCCGGGGTGACAAGGGGGCGACGGTGCCTGTTGGCACGCTGGCCTCTGGCGTCTGCTCTAACATGCCGGCCCGGCCTATTTCACCTACCACCTCGGGGATTGAAGACCTGCCTCTCTCTCCAGCTCATATGGATATTGCCCCTGCTAGCAAGAAGAAGACTTCGGTCAAGAAGTTCTCCGCCAAGAGCAGGGCGTCGTCGGGCTCCAAACAGTTTGTGGCTGGGTTGTGTCGTCGTCTGGAAGCTGATCTTGGGGCGACGTCTGGCTCTGCCTCGAGTGCCGTTGCGCCTTCCCCTGTGGTTCATTCTCCACCGATCCGATCGCCCACCTCCACGGCTCGCAAGGGCCGACGGGTTTGGTACTCCGGGGAGCCGGTGGCGGTGCGCGTGGAGCGTCGTGCGGCCGCCAAGGATCTTCCCCGCCCAGGTACTCCTCCCCAGCCTACTCCTTCTCCTTCCTCCCCTGTGCAGTTGGTTTTGCCTGTGTTCTTCGATGATCACTTATTACACGTACTTTCTGATGTGGGGGTTTCTCTTGATCCGGGATTTGGTTCTCCTTCTACTATTCTCTCTCTTGTTCGGGCGAATGAATTGGCCCAAGCTGCTATTACTAAGGCCAAGGAGACCGCAGCGGCGCACGTGGTCGCTGCTGCTGAGGGCTCGGTGGGGGGGGGGACGACACTGGTAGGGGCTAGGCTTGTCCTTCCACTGCAAAGCGGGGTGCTTCCAAACACGCTAAATCCTATGCTGCCCCGTGCAGGTCGAGCCTTTGCATTAAAAACATTTCTTTCAAATGAGAGCTCTGTTCTGGAATATTAGGGGTTTCGGCGCTAGGGAGCGCCGCGACCAACTTAAGGATATCATGAGAGGAGATAATATTGATATTATCGGGTTGATTGAGACCGTCAAGGAATCATTTTCTCCTAACAAACTTTCTGCTGTTGCGGGGATGGATAGGTCCGACTGGAATTCTCTTCCTGCTTCTGGCCATTCGGGTGGGATCCTTATTGGCACTAAACGTGATCTGTTTGATTTCGTGACCTTCGACCATGGAGTTTTTTTGGCTAGCACAAAAGTGCATCATCGGCGTCTTAACACCCTTTGGGAAACTATTGTGGTCTATGGCCTGCTGACCATTCTCTTTCTGCCCTCTTTCTTGATGAGATCACGACCAAAATTGAATCTTGTACCCTGCCTATTTTGGTTGGAGGGGATTTCAACCTTTTGCGCTCTCTGATACGTCTCCAATGTATCTATAATTTTTTATTGTTCCATGCTATTATATTATCTATTTTGGATGTTTTATATGCATTAATATGCTATTTTATATTATTTTTGGGACTAACTTATTAACCTAGAGCCCAGTGCCAGTTTCTGTTTTTTCCTTGTTTCTGACTTTTACAGAAAAGGAATATCAAACGGAGTCCAAATGGAATAAAACTTTACGGTGATTTTTCTTGGACCAGAAGAAACCCACGAGACTTGGAGAAGAGGTCAGAAGACCCATGAGGATGCCACAAGTCGTAGGGACGCGCCCCCAGGGCTTGTGGGCCCCTCGGGGACCTCCTAACCCTAATCTTCGCACTATAAATCCTCAAATATTCCCCCTATGCCAGAGGGCACACCAAAAAAACTTTTCCACCGCCGCAAGCCTCTGTTCCCATGAGATCCCATCTTGGGGCTTTTTCCGGCACTCCGCCGGAGGAGGATTCGATCACGGAGGACCTCTACACCAACATTGTTGCCCTTCCGATGATGTGCGAGTAGTTTACCACAGACCTACGGGTCCGTAGCTAGTAGCTAGATGGCTTCTTCTCTCTCTTTGATCTTCAATACAATGTTCTCCTCGATGTTCTTGGAGATCTATTCGATGTAATCTTCTTTTGCGGTGCGTTTTTTGAGATCCGATGAATTGTGGATTTATGACCAGATTATCTATGAATATTATTTGAGTCTTCTCTGAACTCTTTTATGCATGATTAAGATATCTTTGTATTTCTCTTTGAACTATCTATTTGGTTTGGCCAACTAGATTGGTTTTTCTTGCAATGGGAGAGGTGCCTAGTTTTGGGTTCAATCTTGCTGTGTCCTCACCCAGTGACAGAAGGGGTAGCGAGGCACGTATTGTATTGTTGCCATCAAGGATAAAAAGATGGGGTTTATGCCATATTGCTTGAGTTTATCCCTCTACATCATGTCATCTTACTTAAAGTGTTGCTCTGTTCTTATGAACTTAATACTCTAGATGCAGGCAGGAGTCGGTCGATGTGTGGAGTAATAGTAGTAGATGCAGAATCGTTTCGGTCTACTTGTCGTGGACGTGATGCCTATATTCATGATCATTGCCTTAGATGTCTTCATAATTATGCGCTTTTCTATCAATTGCTCAACAGTAATTTGTTTACCCACCGTATGTTTTCTTCAAGAGAGAAGCCTCTAGTGAAACCTATGGCCCTGGGTCTATTTTCCATCATATATTTTCAGATCTATAAACCAAAAAACCCAAAAATACCTTGCTGCACTTTATTTATATTTACTTTAGTTTGCTCTTTTATTTATCTTTTATACCTATCTCTATTAGATCTCACTCTTGTTCGTGACCGTGAAGGGATTGACAACCCCTTTTTCGCGTTGTGTGCAAGTGTTAGTTAGTTTGTGCAGGTGCATATATTGGAGACTTGATTGTGCCTCCTACTGGATTGATACCTTGGTTCTTAACTGAGGGAAATACTTATCTCTACTTTGCTGCATCACCCTTTCCTCTTCAAGGGAAAAATCAATGCAAGCTCAAGAAGTAGCAGGAAGAATTTCTGGCGCTGTTGCCGGGGAGGTTCTACATCAAGCCTACCAAGTACCTATCATAAACTCTGATCTCTTGCACTTACATTATTTGCCATTTGCCTCTTATTTTCCTTGCCCCCACTTCTAAAACGTTTTTCAGAAAAACACAAAAATATTTTAATTTTTATTCGCCTTCTTTCATTCGTCTTTTCGTTTGCTTTTTTGTTTGCTTGTGTTCTAGATTGCTTGCTTTGCCATTATGTCTGAATCTGGGGAGGTTTTCGTTGAAAAAGGTAGTAATAATCTTGAGGGAAACTTTGATGATTTTGCTAATAATTATCCTCATGAAGAAGAACCTACTATCATGCACGCTAAAAAACTCCGTGTGGGTTGCGGTAATATTATTGGAAAAGGTGTTATTCAAAATTTCTTTACTTGTGTTGGTATGATACCTATGCTTGGAGGGTCTATCCTTAATAAAACTAATAGCCTTGCGGATGCAATATCATTGCTTATAGTTGAACTTGAAAGACAATTTGTTCACATGCATCCATGCATACAAAGGATTTTCTTAGAATTCTCTAATATTCATCACCCCTCCGTTAAACGTGTTACCACCATATTCCTAGCTCATGAATTTAGATACATCATAAAAGAGGCTAGTGAAATATTTGCTCATTATAATATCAATAGTGGTTGCCCTCCCATAGAGGAGATCCTTTTTAATCAAGAGGATAATGAGATTACAATCTCCGAATTGTGCTGCTTATAATGAAAACTTAAGGAAAAGGGTTCCTACCGATGTTTTGATTGATAAGATTTCTGAACTTAATGATAATTTTGCTATACAAAATAACTGGTTAGGGTTTGTGCTAAGAGATAGACTTAGATAATTCAATCAAAGGAACATTTACAATGAAGAGATAATTAACAATTACAAAGGGCCAAAAGAGGAACCTATTCCTCACAAACTTGATCTTATAGATCCATACCCTATTAAATTTAGTCCCTTCGATTATTTTTGCTTGCCACAAAGGAAACTTGCTGCTGAAAGGAGGGATTATGAGAAGAGTATGGATGATCTCCCTCACTTCTATTACAAGACATAGATCTATGCAATATGCCTAGCTAGGGTCGTTAAACAATAGCGCTTGTTGGGAGGTAACCCAATTTTTATTTTGTGTTTTTTGTTTTTTGCTCCTGTTTTTCAATAAATACACATTATTACCTTTGTAGTAATTGTGTTTTGGTGTTTTAATTAGTGTTTGGGCCAAGTGAGACCTTTGGGATGGTCTATGGTGATAGTTGATTTGATCTTGCTGAAAAACAGAAACTTTTGCGTCCAGTAACAGAATTGTTAAAAATCACAGAAGCGTGATAAAATTCTGAATTTTTTTACACAAGATTGATACACAAATTTTTGGAGTTACAGAAGTATACGAAATTTCCAGATTACTACAGACTGTTCTGTTTTTGACAGATTCTGTTTTCTATGTGTTGTTTGCTTATTTTGATGAATCTATGGGTAGTATCGGGGGGTATGAACCATGGAGAAGTTGGAATACAGTAGATATAACACCAATATAAATTTAGAATGAGTTCACAACAGTACCTAAAGTGGTGATTTATTTTAATGTACTAACGGATCTTACGAGTTTTCTGTTGAGTTTTGTGTTGTGAAGTTTTCAAGTTTTGGGTAAAGTTTTGATGGACAACGAAATAAGGAGTGGCAAGAGCCTAAGCTTGGGGATGCCCAAGGCACCCCAAGCTAAAATTCAAGGACAACCAAGCATCTAAGCTTGGGGATGCCCCGGATGGCATCCCCTCTTTTGTCTTCAATCCATCGATAAATTTACTTGAGGCTATATTTTTATTCACCACATGATATGTGTTTTGCTTGGAGTGTCTTGTATGATATGAGTCTTTGCTTTTTAGTTTGCCACAATCATCCTTTATGTACGCACCTTTTGAGAGGGACACGCTTTAATTGTGAATTTATTAGGATACTCTATGTGCTTCACTTATATCTTTTGAGCTAGGTAGTTGCTCTAGTACTTCACTTATATCTTTTTAGAGCACGGCGATGGTTTTATTTCATAGAAATTGATGAACTCTCATGCTTCACTTATATTATTTTGAGAGTCTTTAAACAACATGGTAATTTTCTTAGGTTATGAATTTAGTCCTAATATGATGGGCAGCCAAGAGGGATATAATAAAAACTTTCATATAAGAGCATTGAATAATATGAGAAGTTTGATTCCTTGCATTTGTTTTGAGATATAAAGATGGTGATATTAGAGTCATGCTAGTGAGTAATTGTGGATTGGTAGAAATACTTGTGTTAAAGTTTGTGATTCCCGTAGCATGCACGTATGGTGAACCGTTATGTGATGAAGTCGGAGCATGATTTATTTTTTGATTGTCTTCCTTATGAGTGGCGGTCGGGGACAAGCGATGGTCTTTTCCTACCAATCTATCCCCCTAGGATAGTATTAGTACTTTGCTTTGATGGCTAATAAATTTTTGCAATAAGTATGTGAGTTCTTTATGGCTAATGTTGAGTCCATGGATTATACACACTCTCACCCTTCCACCATTGGTAGCCTCTCTAGTATCGCGCAACTTTTGCCAGTGCATTAAACCCACCATATACCCTTCCTCAAAACAGCCACCATACCTACCTAGTATGGCATTTCCATAGCCATTCTGAGATATATTGCCATGCAACTTCCACCGTTTCGTTTATTATGACACATACCATCATTGTCATATTGCTTTGCATGATCATGTAGTTGGCATAGTATTTGTGGCTTGGCCACCGTTCATATTTTTATACATGTCACTCTTGACCATTGCACATCCCGGTACACTGCCGGAGGCATTCATATAGAGTCATATTTTGTTCTAGTATCGAGTTGTAAATAAATAAAAGTGTGATGGTCATTATTAAAGCATTGTCCTATGTGAGAAAAGGATGATGGAAGCTATGATTCCCTCACAAGTTGGGATGAGACTCCAGACTTAAAAATAAAAGAGGCCAAAGAGCCCAAAATAAAAAAAAGAGGCCAAAGAGCCCGAACAAAAAATATGAGAAAAAAGAGAGAAGGGACAATGTTACTGTCCTTTTTCCACACTTGTGCTTCAAAGTAGCACCATGTTCTTCATGATAGAGAGTCTCCTATTTTGTCACTTTCATATACTAGTGGGAATTTTTCATTATATAACTTGGCTTGTATATTCCAATGATGGGCTTCCTCAAATTTCCCTAGGTCTTCATGAGCAAGCAAGTTGGATGCACACCCACTTAGTTTCTTTTTGAGCTTTCATACACTTATAGCTCTAGTGCATCCGTTGCATGGCAATCCCTACTCACTTGCATCGATATCAATTGATGGGCATCTCCATAGCCCATTAATTTGCCTAGTTGATGTGAGACTTTCCCCTTTTTGTTTTCTCCTCACAACCTCCACCATATTCTATTCCACCTATAGTGCTATATCCATGGCTCACACTCATGTATTGTGTGAAAGTTGAAAAAGCTTGAGAACATTAAAAGTATGAAACAATTGCTTGGCTTGTCATCGGGGTTGTGCATGATAAAATATTTTGTGTGATGAAGATAGAGCATAGCCAGACTATATGATTTTGTAGGGATAACTTTCTTTGGCCATGTTATTTTGAGAAGACATGATTGCTTTATTAGTATGCTTGAAATATTATTGTTTTTATGTCAATATTAAACTTTTGTTTTGAATCTTATGGATCTAAGCATTCATGTCACAATAAAGAAAATTGCATTAATAAATATGTTAGGTAGCATTTCACATCAAAAATTCTGTTTTTATCATTTACCTACTCGAGGACGAGCATGAATTAAGCTTGGGGATGCTTGATACGTCTCCAACGTATCTATAATTTTTTATTGTTCCATACTATTATATTATCTGTTTTGATGTTTTATATGCAATAATATGCTATTTTATATTATTTTTCGGACTAACTTATTAACCTAGAGCCCAGTGCCAGTTTCTGTTTTTTCCTTGTTTTTGACTTTTACAGAAAAGGAATATCAAACGGAGTCCAAACGGAATAAAACTTTACGGTGATTTTTCTTGGACCAGAAGAAACCCACGAGACTTGGAGAAGAGGCCAGAAGACCCACGAGGAGGCCACAAGCCGTAGGGGCGCACCCCCAGGGCTTGTGGGCCCCTAGGGGACCTCCTAACCCTAATCTTCGCACTATAAATCCTCAAATATTCCCCCCTATGCCAGAGGGCACACCAAAAATACTTTTCCGCCGCCGCAAGCCTCTGTTCCCGTGAGATCCCATCTTGGGGCCTTTTCCGGCACTCTGTCGGAGGGGGATTCGATCACGGAGGACCTCTACACCAACCTTGCTGCCCTTCCGATGATGTGTGAGTAGTTTACCACAGACCTACGGGTCCATAGCTAGTAGCTAGATGGCTTCTTCTCTCTCTTTGATCTTCAATACAATGTTCTCCTTGATGTTCTTGGAGATCTATTCGATGTAATCTTCTTTTGCGGTGTGTTTGTTGAGATCCGATGAATTGTGGATTTATGATCAGATTATCTATGAATATTATTTGAGTCTTCTCTGAACTATTTTATGCATGATTAAGATATCTTTGTATTTCTCTTCGAACTATCGGTTTGGTTTGGCCAACTAGATTGGTTTTTCTTGCAATGGGACAGGTGCTTAGTTTTGGGTTCAATCTTGTGGTGTCCTCACCTAGTGACAGAAGGGGTAGCGAGGCACGTATTGTATTATTGCCATCAAGGATAAAAAGATGGGGTTTATGTCATATTGCTTGAGTTTATCCCTCTACATCATGTCATCTTACTTAAAGCGTTGCTCTGTTCTTATGAACTTAATACTCTAGATGCAGGCAGGAGTCGGTCGATGTGTGGAGTAATAGTAGTAGATGCAGAATCGTTTTGGTCTACTTGTCGCGGACGTGATGCCTATATTCATGATCATTACCTTAGATGTCTTCATAATTATGCGCTTTTCTATCAATTGCTCAACAATAATTTGTTTACCAACCGTATGTTTTCTTCAAGAGAGAATCCTCTAGTGAAACCTATGGCCCCTGGGTCTATTTTCCATCATATATTTTCAGATCTATAAACCAGAAAACCCAAAAATACCTTGCTGCACTTTATTTATATTTAATTTAGTTTGCTCTTTTATTTATCTTTTATACCTATCTCTATTAGATCGCACTCTTGTTCGTGACCGTGAAGGGATTGACAACCCCTTTTTTGCGTTGTGTGCAAGTGTTTGTTAGTTTGTGCAGGTGTATATATTGGAGACTTGCTTGTGCCTCCTACTGGATTGATACCTTGGTTCTTAACTGAGGGAAATATTTATCTCTACTTTGCTGCATCACCCTTTCCTCTTCAAGGGAAAAATCAACGCAAGCTCAAGAAGTAGCACTCTTCTGCGGATAAAAGTAGCCTCAACTTCTCCTGGCCTCTTGTTGATGCTTTCAATGGGTTCATTAGGGACTGTGCCCTTCACGAACTCCCTAGGGCGGGATCACGTTTTACCTGGACTAATCATCAGGTTAACCAGGCCCGATCAGTGTTGGATCGCGTCTTCATTTGCTTGAACTGGGACTCATTATTCCCCCGTGCGTCATTGAAAGATAGAGCAATCATTGGCTCTGACCACGCTCCTCTCAACTTAGATGCGGGCTTGGAAAATCTTGCTCTCTCTTCTCGCTTCCAGTTTGATGCTTCTGGGCTTTTTGTTGATGGTTTCGGTGAAATGATCGCTAAAAAGATCTCATCGTTGCTTTCCTCTTATAGCCGCTCCTTTGGGACCATGGATGACCGGCACAAATGTTCGCACGCGATTGGCAAATTCCTCCGTGGCTGGGTGCGTAATAGGGTAGCGAAGGCGCGTAGAGAGAAAGTCACCCTGGAGGCCGTGGAGAGAAAGTCACCCTGGAGGCCCAGGTCACTGATTTGAATGACGCGCCCGATGGCCATGGCCTCTCGGAGAGGCACTGGCTTATTAGATACGGCTTAGAGGAGGCCTTGATGCAGTTGCATCTTCAGGCTGAGATTTACTGGCGTCAAAGGGGCACCTTGAACTGGACCCTTAAGGATGATTCCCTGACCGTGTATTTCTTCGCTATTGCCAATGGCAGGAGGAGGCGGTGCTCGATCGACAACCTCCTTATTAATGGTCTTAGACTTTCGAATCAGGATCAAATTCTTTCTCATGTGGTTGAATTCTTCTCCTCCCTCCTCTCTGCCAAACCGGCGTCCGGCCTCTCGATCTCATCCTCTCTGTGGGATGCTTCTTCTAGGATCTCAAGGGCTGACAATGACGCCCTTCTTCTGCCTCTCTCTGAGGATGAGATTTGGGAGGTCATTTGCTCCGCCAATTCAAACGCGGCCTCGGGTCCAGACGGTTTCTCTATTCCTTTTTTTAGAAATTTCTGGCCGCAACTCCGGCCCCTGGTGTGTAAGATCATTCAGGGCTTTTGTTTGCGGACAGTGGATATTTCTCGCCGTAATTATGTTGTTATTACTCTCATCCCTAAGGTCAAAGGGACGGACTTGATTTCGCAGTTTAGGCCTATCGCCCTCATTAATAATTTCGCGAAGTTTCCTGCTAAGGGTTTTGCCACTCGCCTTACTCCTGTTACCCACAGAACTCTTAGCCCGTACCAATTTGCGTTCATTAAAGGGAGGTTCATTCTGGACGGGATTCTTTGCTTGCACGAAATTGTTCATGATCTCAGAATACGTAAGACTAAGGCGGTGATCTTGAAATTGGACTTCAAAAAAGCGTATGATTCGGTTAGTTGGCCGTTTCTTAAGCAGGTTCTTCTTGCTAAGGGCTTTGATGGAGCCTATGTTCACAGAGTTATGCAGTTGGTCTTGGGTGGCCACATGGCGATCTCGGTAAATGGCCAGGTTAGTAATTTATTCGCCAATGGCAAGGGCCTGAGGCAAGGGGACCCGGTCTCTCCTCTTTTGTTTAACTTTATGGCGGATGCTCTTTCTCAAATCTTGTCTAGAGCTGTCTCGTGCGGCCACATCTCCCCTATCATCTCCCACCTAATCCCTGAGCGCATCACTCATCTCCAGTATGCGGATGACACAATTATCATGGTGGAATTGCATGATACTTGCCTTGCTCACCTTAAATTCATTTTGCTGTGTTTCGAAGCCTTATCTGGGCTTAAGATCAATTTCTCTAAAAGCGAAGTCATTGTTACTGGTTTGGATAATATGGAGGCCTTGCGGGTGGCCCAACTCCTGAATTGTTCCCTAGGCTCTTTCCCCTTTAAATATCCGGGCCTTCCGATTTCCCGGATAAATTATGTGACAAGGAGTTCGCTCCTGTGGTTGCTAAGGTGGGCAATAGGGTAATGCCTTGGAGGGGCAGCTACAACACAAATGCTGGTAAGGTTGCTCTCATCAATGCTTGTCTCTCCTTCCTTCCTATGTTTATCATGGGATTCTATCTCTTGTTTGTTGGTACTCATGATGGTTTTGATAAGCATAGGGGTGCTTTCTACTGGAATGCTTCAGAAAATAGACGAAAATACAGGTTGGTTAAGTGGAAAGCTATATGCAGACCCAAAAACCTTGGGGGGTTGGGTATTCTTAACACTGCTATTATGAACAAGTGCCTCATGATCAAATGGTGGTGGAAAATCATGACCACGGAGGAGGACACCTTGTGGCTATCCATTCTTAAGGCTAAGTACTTCCCTATTTCTAATCCCATGTTTGCCTCTTCTTGGGGAGGGTCTCAATTTTGGAAACATCTTGTCAAGGTTTGCCCCATTTTTAAGGACCACGTTAAGTTTGTGGTTGGTAATGGTGCCTCGATTCGTTTTTGGCTCAACTGGTGGTGTGGAGATTCTACTCTCTCGGTGGCTTTCCCCATGTTGTTTTCTTACTATCCGAACCCGGATATCTCCATCGCAGAGCTATCTGTTAATTACTGGGACCTTGCCTTCCGTCGCTCGCTGTCTCTTGCAGAGTTGGATGATTGGTAGCATCTTGTTGCCTTCATCCCCGTGCTCTCGGAGAGAGAAGACTCGGTGGTCTAGCCCCACTCTTCGTCTGGCCGCTTTTTCTGTTAAGTCGCTTTATTCCAAGTTAATTTACGGCACCCCCACTAACAAGTTTAGACCGATTTGGCGTGCTCGTATTCCCCCTAAGGTGAAGATCTTTCTTTGGCAAGCTTTTAGGGGCCGTCTTCCTGCGGTCGATCAAATTCGTAAATGCAATGGCCCAGGCTCGGACAGATGTATGCTTTGCGGAGACCTGGAGGACACGAACCACATTTTCTTTCACAGTGTGTTGGCCAAGTTGGTTTGGTGTTGCTTTAGATTGTGGCTTCAGGTCTCTTGGGATCCTTCCTCCTTTTCTGAGCTTCGGGCTCTTTCCAATGGCCTGGTGGGGGTCACCAAACTGTTATTTTGGTTCGACGTTGCTGCGGTCTGCTGGGCCCTGTGGACAACTAGAAATAAGTTTACGATTGAACATATTTTTCCTTCTAAACCTGCTGATTGCTTATTCAAATCATGCATGTTCCTGCAGCAGTGGAGATCATTGACTAAGACGGAAGGCCGTGATGCTTTCGACCTCCTATCTTCTAAAATTCGGGCTTCGGCGTCCTCTTTATCGCGGTAGGAGCCAGGTGGCTAGTTGTCCTGGGTGACCTTTTGGCTTAGGTGATGTCGTCGTTCGCTTACCTTTCATGTTTCTTAGTTTCGCCCTACGTGCCGAGGTTGTGGCCTATGAGCCCTGTACCACCGTACCTCTTTATGACTTTGGTTGTGGCCGTCTGCTTGTCTGGTTGTCTGGAACGCTGCCTAGTGGCTTTATTTATAAAGTCGGGCTGATGCCTTTCCTCTAAAAAATCTGGTTGCCAGAGTGCTTCACTTGTTGTTCATCCCGGCAAGGAGGCTACTGTGGCCCATGCGCAGTTGGGTGCATGTACCCAATGGTCATAGTACCGACACATTTGTTCTTCGTGCTGGTCCATGGAGTGTTGTATCTGTAGATCGGTACATGTGGATACCTCAGAGGTGCCGTAATCTTCAACACCGGGATAATTGAAACAAGCAAGATAACATCTCTTCTTTAACTGATCGGCAGATTGTCCCAAAGAAATTCTTGCGGCTGGGAGGTATAACCTAGCCACGAGAATCGTCGCGCTTCATCAACTCTTCTTCCTCTACTTCTGATGTGTATATTGTTGATTAGATGATCGTTACATGTATCTACATAGTGTTCCTGGGATTGGATTGTGCGCATAATTTTTTTATTGATTAGCACGTTCCCTTGCACATTGCCCATGGATACGATCAGTCACAACCAAACCGGCATGCCACATGTGAATTACATGGCTGCATCCCCGGTGTAGTCAAGTGATATATTATAATGTGATGATCAAAGTAGTGGTATCAGCTAATTACATTCTAGTTTGCTACTACAAACGATCTACCATTGTAAATTTTCATGCAATCGATCAATGTTTGCATATTAGGTGATAGATATTTTTAGTGCTAAAAAGTTCACTTCTCTAAGAAACGAAATTAGTTTTATTATTATTATTTTGGAAAAAATGAGTTTTATTTAAATAGATGCTAAGCACATATTTTGTGTGAAAGTTTACAAGCTTGTTAATGACTCAAATGTGTACACCGACTATTTGGCCGAGTCTATCTATTTATTTTCTCAGCTTATGAATGCCTCCATTTTATGAAAATAAACAAAGCAAGGAAGAACGTGTTTTGTGCTTTCAAGTTGGATACAATGAAGGTATATTACATGCTGAGTAAGATTATATAGATGCTATCATGACTAAGGTGGGGTTTGACCAGCTTGGATCTGTTTGATCATGGGCATGGTGAGTTCTGTCAGATTTTCAGTTTTGTATAATGACAATAAACTTAAGGAAGTCAATCCACCTCGAGGAATCCGTTGACAATATTTCTCCATAGCTATTATTATTGGCAATGGAGGGCCTCTTCTGCCTCTTGAAAAGTAAAAGAGAGTCATCGCACCTAAGTGGAATAAAAGTTGCTCAATTGGCACCGCCGTAAGCCACTTGCTCTTCACGGATGACAACGTGTTGTTTTTGCAAAGCCAGTGTTTATGGGGCAACTGAGTTGTCTTCTTTACTGGATTGTTATTCCATGCTTTGGGTCAACAAATTAACTTGTCAAAATCATCTACCCTTTTAGCAAAGGTTGCCCTTAAAATCTGAAAGTTGAGGTAAAACAAATGTTATGAATGTCACCAATGAATCTTTATCTGAGAAATTCTTGTGTATACCATCTGATGTCAGGAACTCAAAGATTGGTGTTTTTAAGTATCTGAAAGATAGGATTTGGAACAACGTTAATGGCTGGATGGAGAAACTGCTCTATGTCGGGGGGGGGGGGGTGTTCTTATTAAAGTTGTGGCCCAAGGCATCCTCAGGTCTTTATCAACATATTAATTCTCCGATCTGGAAGTTTTGGTGGGGCAGTAAGAGAGGAGAGATGTAGACTTGTTGTTTCTTGGGATGTAATGACAAAACCAAAGTTCTTAGGAGGTCTATGTTCCAGAGATATTTAGCTTTTTAACCTTACTATGTTGGATTGCCGGGCATGGTGTATTTTGCAAGAACCAAGCTCCTTAACTTCTCAAATTCTAAAAGCATGATACTTTCCAGCCACTAACTTTTTGCAAGCTTAGTTGAGAAATTCTCCTTCCCATATTTGGCTGGGTGTCCTAGAGGCAAGAGAAATTCTCGCGCACTAAGTCATCCAAAGAATCGGGGAAGGGAAAACCACTAATATATAGCGGCGCACAACTGGCTACCCTGAGACTATAGCATGCGACCGATCACTAGTCTATCAGACGACCCTCCATGTTTGGTCAACAAGCTTATCCGGCAATGCTTAGCATCCTGGAACCATGAAAAGATCAAATAACATTTATTGCTATAGACATCGAGGTTATTCTCTCTATTTTGTTGTGCACTAGGCATATGGATGATTTTTTGTCTTTGAATTTTGAGAGGAAGGGTGTATTCTCTGTTTGGTCAGTCTACCAAATGCTCATGGCTACAAAGCTTTAACGTGAGGCGTGTATATATGAATGAGCTGACACATCGAACTCTGAGGCAGAGCAGAGAACCTAGACCAAAATGTGGAAAGTACATGTATCATCGTAGCTGATTTTTTTTATGAAGACTAGCTTAGCAGTTATTACCTACGACTAATCTCCTTCGTCATCGGCACATGTCATTGGTCAGAAATTGTGGCCTTTGTGATTCATGGAGACATTCATGGCTTGAATGTAATATGTTGATGGCTCGAGAATTTGCGATGTTTTTCATAGTGATTTCCATTTGGTTTCATTGGATTTTTGTTATTATTCAGATATTTCTAATGCTAATCCAACAAAAGAGAGGAAAATCTACTTTGTCCTTTGGATGGCAGAAAATATCATGTTTGGAAGGAAACCAAAGGAGATTGCTGCAAATCAAGCCAATTGGAGCAACTTTCCTGAAGAGAGCATTGTCAACAGGCGCACTAGAGTGAAAGACGGTGTTCCATACGATCGCACGCGCTCGTTTGAGCGATCGTTTGGAGTGCCAACAACCCCTCCTTTTCTATACAAGCAACTTTTGTGAAGGGACCACGGGGAGAAGAGAACCCTAGCCACCACCACACCATCCAGAATAGGAGAAGAGAGGATTTGGAGAACCCAAGAAGATCATTGTAGTTTTTGGTCCTTTCATCTCCATCATCATCATTACCTCCTTCACTATTGTAAGAGGGACTGTAAATTGTAATCTATACTCCATCTCATATGAGATCAGAACTATTTGAGCACCATTTCATTTCATTGTGGATCCGCTCAATATTATCGATATGGTTTTCATGGTTTTTCTCTCTGTTGTAATTGATTCCCCTCTTACGATGTGTGAGTAATTCTGCTAGGTGTGGGAGATGTAGGTAAGTGGTAAGATTGATAAGTGCCTATCCTATATGTCGTCATTTGAATTCATAGTAGTATGATCTATTTAGTATGTTGTTATACTGTGGTGAACTCTATGCGTGTTGTCCAATTTAAGGGCCCGGGCAACATGATCTCAAGACCTACACATGTAACACATATTGTTTAGGAACTCTTGACCTCTAACGTGACAAGTGGAGATATCCATATCAAACAAAGTCCAAACACGATAAAAAATTATGGATATTTATTTTGGAATATATGTGATTTTTGGGAAGAAGAATCAATGCAAGACGGTGTCCGAGGTGGCCACAAGACACCAGAGTGCACCCGAGGGGTGGCTGCGCCCTGGTAGCTTGTGAGCACCTCGTTAGTCGGCTGACCCCCTTCTTTCGCCGCAAGAAAGATAATATCTAGAAAAAAATCATGTTAAAATTTTAGCCCAATCGGAGTTATGGATCTCCGGAAATTTAAGAAATGGTGAAAGGCCAAAAAACAGGAACATCAAACAGAAGAGAACACAGAGAGAGAAAGATCCAATCTCGGAGGGGTTCCTGCCCTCCGGGGGCCATGGAGACCAAGGACCAGACGGAAAACCCTCCTCCCATCTAGGGGGAGGCCAAGGAAGAATAAGTAGGAGGGGGCTCTCTCCCCCTCTCTCCCGGTGGCGCCAGAACGCCGCCGGGACAATCATCGTGTGACGACGATCTACTCCAACAACTTCGTCATCTTCATCAACACCTCCATCACCTTCCCTCATATATATTCAGCGGTTCACTCTCCCGCAACCCGCTATACCCCGCACTTGAACATGGTGCTTTATACTTCATATTATTATCCAATGATGTGTTGCCATCCTATGATGTTTGAGTAGATTTTTGTTGTCCTTTCGGGTGATTGGTGAATTGCTATGATTGGTTTAATTTGCTTGTGGTTATGTTGCTGTCCTTTGGTACCCATCATATGAGCGCGCGTGTGCATCACACCACAAGGTTAGTTGTATGCTGATAGGACTATGCATTGGAGGGCAAGAGTGACAGAAGCTTCTTCCTACCATAGAAATTGATTCATACGGGATTGAAGGGGGACCAAGATATCTTAATGCTATGGTTGGGTTTTACCTTAATGAACGTTAGTAGTTGCAGATGCTTGCTAATAGTTCCAATCATAAGTGCATAGAATTCCAAGTAAGGGATGACATGCTAGCATTGGCCTCTCCCACATAAAAACTTGCTATCGGTCTAGTAACTTAGCCAATTGCTTAGGGACAATTCCGCAAATCCTACCACCACTTTTCCACACTAGCTATACTAACTTAATTGTTCTTTTAGTAAAACAGCACCTAACTTTTATTTTCATGTTCTTTATTATCTTGCAAATCTATCCCTTCACATCTACAAAGTACTTCTAGTTTTATTCTTGTTCTAGGTAAAGCAAACGTTAAGTGTGCGTAGAGTTGTATCGGTGGTCGATAGAACATGAGCGAATATAAATTCTACCTTTAGCTCCTCGTTGGGTTTGACACTCTTATTTATCGAAAAAGCTACAATTGATCCCCTATACTTGTAGGTTATCAGTGGACTCAGACTTGGTGGAGCTAATGAATGCACCAAACCAGTGAACTGGATGGCAAAAGGTGGATACTCTCTTTAATGGACTCTACACCGCATGTGGATTTTGTGACCGTCTTAGTTACTCTATGGGTATCTGGCACACGATAATAGAGGCACTCCATGAACATGTTTTCCAAAGTCCACAAGCAACATAGGCTAGGCGCGTTGGAACCCTATCCCTTCTAATGTTGCAAAAATCAAAGTTGATGGGGGCAATATCAAGAGTATCAAGTGAAGGTTCTCTCAGTGCGGTGTGCAGGGACTCCACAAGAAATTACATGGGTTCTTCGGCCATGCTGAGTCCGGGAATCATTGATCCATCATATTTGAAAGTAATAGCGTGTCAAAAGGTGATTTATCACTAAGGAGATTGTGATTGCTTCGAAATGCAACGAAGTTGCCGACAACATTAACTCTGGTACGGGAGGCAGACGTGAAAGCATCATCAAAAAGATTATTTCCATGACATCTGATTTTCAGTTATGCTCCTTCATCTTTGAAGGAAGAGATTCTAATATTGAGGCACATAGCCATGCTAAAGGTGCTCTATATCTTCATGAAGGACGCCATATTTGGCTACATTAGCACCCCCCTATCCACTATATCACAACGAACGTTGATACTACATCTGTTTTTATTACTCTGTGTCTAAGTTTTCCAATTTTTTCCCAATTGCTCTCCGCACTAGCCTTTTTCTCTGTTTCCTTCCAACTTTGCCCTGCTTTTTCGGCTTACTACGCAGCTAATGCGTGTACTACCCAATCCCTTGCGTGACAGAGAAATTACTGTAGGAGTTAGTGCGCATGCATGAGCGGGCGAGCGGCATGCAGGACAACCGAGTCGTTGGGGCCAATCAGCTGCATGCCCTTACCTATAGTGAGTCGGTTCCCAACATGCAATTAACATCAAAGTAGGGGTAAGATGGTCCAGGAAAAACTCAGTGATGTGCTACTTGGTATGCGGGTTACAAGTTATGCATAGAGGAAAGAAAAACATAGGGAGTATGTCGGCGTTCTGGGATCGGGGGTACCCAGACTTGCCTGCCTACGGCCCAGCGCGTAGCCTCATCGACGGCCTGCTACGGCCCAACTACAAGACCCCAAGGACAAGACCCTCGTGAGGGCCCCCGGCCTGGCGAGGCGGATGACGCCGGGACCTCCAAAGGAGCAGCTCCATGAGCCTGCCTTCCGAGGAGCCGAGATTTCTACGCAGGTACCCAGCCTCACGAGGCTCCCGATGACGTAAGCCATGACAACCAAGGCCAGGCGGGCACCAGCCGGCGCAGAGGAGGACAGTTTCCTCTTTGGTGCTAAGGAGGCAAGGATGTACGCGTGTCCCAAGGAGCCCCCCCAAAGGTTTCCATTCCGGTGCAACAAGATCAAGACCACGAGCTCGGTAGGACGGATGTCATCGCCGAGCCCACATCTGCGTCACGACCAGAAGCTTTGCAGGCAAAGACCACCTTTCATCAGGATAAGATGTACTTCCTGTCCTCTTTCAAATTGGCCATTGTGGAATCCCTTCCCTCCTAAGCTATGAGGGAAGGGAACCGAGGCCACTATAAATATAGGCTAGTCTCCACCGTAGAGGGGGACGGATGGAACCTCACCCTTTGAGCCATCGCGAGGCGACTCACCCACTGTACTAGTTCATCCTCAACCTCCTCGTGAGGACAATCTACCACAAAGCAGGAGTAGGGTTTTACACCGCAAGGTGGCCCGAACCTGGGTAAACTGTCGTGTCCATTCTTCCCCCGCTCGCACGAACTCAACGAGGCCAAGCCCTGAGGCAACGAGCTTGAGGCGATAGCAAGGAAAGGTCTTCACACACGCCCCAGAGTTTGAACCTTGTTGGGTCCGCGGAGCCCCGATTCCGACATTTGGCGTGCTAGGTAGGGGCGTGTCGAAGCCTCAGTTCTCCTTCAGCTCCGTCCTCGCTCCGTCACGTCCATGGCTGAGGCTCGCCAAGTCCGTGCCGAGCGTCGGGCCGCCCGCGTCGCCCATGCAGCGTGCGTGGGCTGCGGCGCTCTGCGCCACCCCGTTTCTCCCACGGCTGACGCTACCATCGACCCTGCTACTCATCGGCAGCAGGACGCACCGCTGCCACGCCTCCCTTTGACCCCGCCGCGGCGTCGCCGTCCCATACTCATCGGGGGCTGGCGGATGCGGGAACCATGTTCCTCTTGGCGCACGAGTTATTGCGCTACCATCCTGCCGACGGTGACTACCATGCCTGGCTCGGTCACGTTGCCGAGCCCCTCAATGGCATCTGCGGGGGTACAAAGCCCTTTTGCCTTCTGCCGGTGTCGCGACCCTCGCCGCTGCCCCATACTCGGCCCCGCTGCGCCCGTTTGCCCCCCGGAGTGGACCAGAAGGGCCTCACAGCGGCGAGATCAGAAACGGGGCTCCTTCCCTAGCCCAGGAGGAGCTTCCCCTGGCTCCGGTCTGGGTAAGTGACTCCTCGCGAGAGCCGCCGCTGCAGGCCGCCTCTTATCCGTCGCGGTCCAGCGGGGGCGACGGCAGCCAGCAAGACGGCAGGACCAGGGGCTGATCTCAGGCACAGGCCCGCGGCCGCCACTCCAAACAGCTCCTTGTCGACTCTTCCAACAGGAAGTACAAGTCAAAGGACAAGCACATGGCGGCAAACCTGGGGGGAATGCGTGGAATCGACGAGCAGTTCTCGGGCCTGGAGTTGCGGTACGCCCCGCGGGGCATGAGCTAAGGAGCAGATGATGTCGCCAAATGGGCGTAGCATCACAAGCCTCAGGGCTTGGCCTCGTCACTCAGGGCATTGGTGTCTGTCGAAGAAGTCTATTCAGGCCGGCAGTCGCGCCCCCGACATCAGGAGTCATGCTGCCTTAGGAGGAGTGCCTCCCGCGCCACCTGCTGGCGCCCCGACGTCGGGAGCCCGTTTGCTCTGGGTGTCGACGCCTCAGGAGGGCCGGTGGACTTAGGAGTTCTAGGTGTGCCTACTCCACGGCACCCTGCCCAAGAGGAAGACACGAAGCACTGCCCGCCAAGCCACCGCCTGCTGGGATGGCAAGTAGTACCACAGACGCCCTGACGGCACCCCACTAAGGTGCATTTCAGAAGTTCAAGGACGCGGGCTGCCGGCAAATGCCCACGGGGGAGACTGTGGGCATCATTCTCCGCCGCGTGCTCTCGTGGACAGGATGCTCCGCGGCGGGCTGTGCTAACCCACGGCGCTGCATGGCGATAGTGCACCGATCCGACCCCGCAAGGCCTGCCGGTTTCCATGCCAGGCAAGTTCATCGATCTACACGGGTAACCCAGACGACCCTGCCCCCATCGCCCTTTGCGGCCCGGGGGCTGGACGTACGAGGCCTTGTCCTCGGGCGACCGACGGATACCGCTGCCTCCATGCAGCTGTGGGCGAAGTCGCCAGGGGGGCGGCAATGGAACCTATACGCACCGTCCCAATGGACCCGGCGGTCGAATCCCTCAAGGGCCTCGCGAGCCAGTTTGGTGTCCCCGGCCGTGTCATCACCAGCAACGGTCTCCAGCTTACAAGCAATTTTCCCGGTCTAATTGTGCTAACCTTGGAATGCAGATATACTACGCCTCGGATCTGCTGGAGGCGTTGCGGTCCGTGTTGTGGTTCATCCGCACCACCGTGACTAAGACGCTAGCGGGACCCTGTCCTCCCTGGACTACGGGGCCGAGGCGGTTTCTTTCGTTTGAAGACAGGTACGCCCCCATCCCGCGGGCCTTTGCATTCAACGAGGCCCGCCAGGATGCTGCGTGGGGGGAGAGGTGGGCCAGTCTCACGCCCGGCAAGGGGAGCCCTACGTCGAGCCTTCCTCTGTGTCGCAAGATACCAGCAGGCGCTGCGGCGTTGCCATGGCTGCCATGCCCGGCTCCAGACTCCTGAGGCCGGAGACCTCATCCCGAGGCGGGTCCTTGATGTTGCTTTAACTCCGTCGGTATTTCCCCAAAGAGGAAGGGATGATGTAGTACAGCTACGCTAGGTATTTCCCTTAGTTATGAAACCAAGGTTATCAATCCAGTAGGAGAACCAAGCAACACTATGTAAAAGGTACCTGCACACAAAGAACAAATACTTGCAACCGATGCTTATAAGGGGTTGTCAATCCCTTTTTCGGGTAACGGCGCCAGAAATTGTCAAGTTGACGGGATCAATTTTTGATAGATTGGATAAATAGATCTCAATAAAACTCGAAATAAAAGATGCAAATAAAAAGTGTAGCAAAGTATTTTTGGGTTTTTTGGAATAATAGATCTGAAAACAAAAGCAAATAAAAATAGATCTCAAAGCAAATATGATAAAGAATAGACACGGCGGTCGTATATTTCACTAGTGGCTTCTCTCAAGAAATAGCACACGGTGGGTAAACAAATTACTGTTGGGCAATTGATAGAAAATCGAATAGTTATGATGATATCCAAGGCAATGATCAATATATAGGCAGCACGTCCAAGATTAGTAGACCGACTTCTACCTGCATCTACTACTATTACTCCACACATCGACCACTATCCAGCATGCATCTAGTGTATTAAGTTCATGGAGAAACGGAGTAATGCAATAAGAACGATGACATGATGTAGACGAGATCTATTCATGTAGGAATTGCCCCCATCTTGTTATCCTTAATAGCAACGATACATGTGTGTCTTGCTGCCCCTTGTGTCTCTGGGAAGGAACACCGCACGATCGAACCCATCACAAAGCACCTCTTCCCATGGCAAGAAAAATCGATCTAGTTGGCCTAACTAAACCAAAGATTCGAAGAAGAAATACGAGGCTATAAATAATCATGCATATAAGAGATCAAAAGAAGACTCAAATAATATTCATGGATATAGATCTGATCATAAACTCAAAGTTCATCGGATCCCAACAAACACACCGCAAAAAGAGTTACATCAAATAGATCTCCAAGAGACCATTGTATTGAGAATCAAAAGTGAGAGAGGAAGCCATCTAGCTACTGCCTACGGACCTGTAGGTCTATGATGAACTACTCACGCATCATCGGAGAGGCACCAATGAGGATGATGAACCCCTCCATGATGGTGTCTAGATTGGATCTTGTGGTTCTGGAACTTGCGGCGGCTGGAATTGTGTTTCGTCGACTCCCCTAGGGTTTCTGGAATATTTGGGTATTTCTAGGGCAAAGAGGAGGTGCGGGAGGCCACCGAGGTGGGCACAACCCGGCACACCCTGGTGGGTTGTGCTCCCCTCGGAGCCCACCTCTGGTACATCTTTGGCCCATGTGGTGTCTTCTGGTCCAGAAAAATTCTCCAAAAAGTTTCACTGCGTTTGGACTCCGTTTGGTATTGATTTTATGTGATGTAAAAAACAAGTAAAAAACAACAACTGGCACTAGGCACTATGTCAATAGGTTAGTCCCAAAAAATGATATAAAGTTGCTATAAAATGATTGTAAAACATCCAAGAATGATAATATAACAGCATGGAACAATCAAAAATTATAGATACGTTGGAGATGTATCAGCATCCCCAAGCTTAATTCATGCTCGTCCTCGAGTAGGTAAATGATAAAAATAGATTTTTTGATGTGGAATGCTGCCTAACATGTTCATCACATATTCTTTTCTTTTGTATCACGGACATTTGACTTTTATATGGTTCAAAGAAATAGTCTAGTTTAGACATGAAGATTTCAATACTCAAGCATATAAATGAGCAACCATGTCTTTCAAAATATCAACACTAAAGAAAGTTATCCCTAGCCCATCATGCTCAATCATTGATCCATTCATGAAACACACTTGCATATTAAATACATCCACTGCTCAAGTATGATCATAGTGCTCCCTAGTTCGTGCTTTATAAAGATGGAGACTCAAAATAAAAAATAAAAAATGCATAAAGTAAATAGAAAGGCCCTTCGCAGAGGGAAGTAGAGATTTGTAGAGGTGCCAGAGCTCAAAGCAAAAAAATTCAGAGATAATTTTTTTTGAGAGGCATACTTTTCCCATCAACAAAAACGACCGAGTAATTTCCAACACTTTCCATGCTAGATATATCATAGGCGGTTCCCAAATAGAAAATAAAGTTTATTCCTTTTCCACCATTCTTTCACAATCCATGGGTAGCCGTATCCATGGGTGCCTTCCATACCAACACTTTCCAAGGAAAGTATTATTTGACAACATAAAGTAAATTTCTTTTTCATTTCGGGACTGGGCATCCCTATTACCGCCGTACTCTCATGCAATGACAAGTGAATAAACACTCATCTTGAGAATAACACATCTAGCATGGAAAATATTAGCCACCCCCTGCCGCTTCATGAGTGGTACGAGCACACAAAAAGGAAATTTATTTTGAAAATTCGAGGTGGCACATACAAATTTTCTTAGAACGGCACGAAAATACCGCATATAGATAGGTATGGTGGACTCATATGGCAAAACTGGGTTTTAAAGATTTTCGATGCACAAGTAGTATTTCTACTTAGTACAAGTGGAGGCTAGCAAATAGATTGAGAAGCAACCAACCAAGAAACGAAAAATCACATAAGCGAGCATTAAGCATAACTAACACCAAATAATGCACCATAAGTAGGATGTAATTTCATTGCATAACTATTGACTTTCGTGCTTGCATAGGGAATCACAAACCTTAACACCAATATTCTTACTAAAGCATAATTACTCACCAACATGACTCACATATCACTATCATCATATCTCAAAACTATTACAAAGAATCAAGTTTATTTTGTCCAATGATCTTCATGAAAGTTTTTATTACATCCCCCTTGAATATCTATCACTTTGGGACTAGTTTCATATGTTGCTTTTGATAAGCTCAAACAAATTTAAGTGAAGAACATGAGCATAAAGATTTTCATCTCTCAAAATAATATAAGTGAAGCATGAGAGAAATTCATCAAAAAATTACTAACTCTCAAATAAATCTAAGTGAAGCATGGGAGCATTTCTTCAAAAATATTAAAGCACACCGTGCTCAAAAAGATATAAGTGAAGCACTAGAGCAATTCCATAGCTCAAAAAATTTAAGTGAAGCATGAGAGCAATTCTAACAAATCATAGCATAATTTTGACTCTCTCAAATAGGTGTGTCCAGCAAGGATAGATGACACAAACTGAAAAGAAAAACAAGCAAAGACTCATATAATACAAGACGCTCCAAGCAAATCTCATGATATGTGACGAATAAAAATATAGCTCCAAGTAAAATACCGATGGTCGTTAGAAGAAAGAGGGGATGCCTTCCGGGGCATCCCCAAGCTTAGTTGCTTGGTTCTCCTTGAATAATAACTTGGGGTGCCATGGGGCATCACCAAGCTTAGGCTCTTTTCACTCCTTATTCCTTCATCCATCGTGATCTCACTCAAAACTTGAAAACTTCAATCACACAAAACTCAACAAAACCTTCGTGAGATCCTTTAGTATAACGAAGCAAATCACTACTCTAAGTACTGTTGCAAACCCATTCATATTTTATTTTTGCATTATATCAACTGTATTCTAACTTTACAATGGCTTATACCCTCCAGTACAAGCCATAGATTCATCAAAATAAGCACACAACGCAAAGAAAACAGAATCTATCAAAAACAGAATAGTCTGTAGTAATCTGAAAACTTAGTATACTTCTGTAACTCCAAAAATCCTGAAAAATTAGGACAATGTAGGAAATTTTTATATCAATGTTGTGTAAAAAATTCAGAATGTTATCACGCTCCTGTGATTTTAGAGAATTCTTCTACTAGCACACAAAGTCTCTGTTTTTCAACAAGATCAAAGCAACTATCACCCAACATGATCTTAAAGGCTTTACTTGGCACAAACACTAATTAAAACCTAAAAAACACAATCATAAAAGTAGCATAATTGTGCAAACACTCAAGAATAGAAAGGAAAAGGCAAAAATAAAATTTATTCATTGGGTTGCCTCCCAACAAGCGTGTGTCCAGCAAGGATAGATGACACAAACTAAAAAGAAAAACAAGCAAAGACTCATATAATACAAGACGCTCCAAGCAAATCTCATGATATGTGACGAATAAAAATATAGCTCGAAGTAAAATACCGATGGTTGTTAGAAGAAAGAGAGGATGCCTTCCAGGGCATCCCCAAGCTTAGTTGCTTGGTTCTCCTTGAATAATAACTTGGGGTGCCATGGGGCATCACCAAGCTTAGGCTCTTTTCACTCCTTATTCCTTCATCCATCGTGATCTCACCCAAAACTTGAAAACTTCAATCACACAAAACTCAACAAAACCTTCGTGAGATCCTTTAGTATAATGAAGCAAATCACTACTCTAAGTACTGTTACATACCCATTCATATTTTATTTTTGCATTATATCTACTGTATTCTAACTTTACCATGGCTTATACCCTCCAATACAAGCCATAGATTCATCAAAATAAGCACACAATGCAAAGAAAACAGAATCTATCAAAAACAGAATAGTCTGTAGTAATCTGAAAACTTAGTATACTTCTGTAACTCCAAAAGTCCTGAAAAATTAGAACAATGTAGGAAATTTTTATATCAATCTTGTGTAAAAAATTCAGAATGTTATCATGCTTCTGTGATTTTAGAAAATTCTTCTACTGGCGCATAAAGTTTCTATTTTTCAACAAGATCAAAGCAACTATCACCCAACATGATCCTAAAGGCTTTACTTGGCACAAACACTAATTAAAACCTAAAAAACACAATCATAAAAGTAGCATAATTGTGCAAACACTCAAGAATAGAAAGGAAAAGGAAAAAATAAAATTTATTCATTGGGTTGCCTCCCAACAAGCGCTATCGTTTTATGCCCCTAGCTAGGCATAATGCATAGATTCAAGTATTGTCGTATTTCTTCTTATTTTCCATAGATGTGTTATTATCATGAGGTTTTGCAAAAATAACTTGAAACACATTATCCACAGAAATTTTAGCATTATCAAGTTGCCCATCTATGTATAACCTTTGATTTCTGGCCACAATCGAAGAATAGTGTCGATTAACATCATTGAAAACTTGTTGGATTATATCGAAAACGGGGATTTCCTTTTTAAAGTTCTCATAATTTTTTTGATTATTTCCAAGAAAATGTCTCAACATATAATCACTATTATAAAGGATCTCATTAATCACAGGTTTTTCACGGCTCATACCATAAAAATCAAAAAATTCCCTAGCTTCCCGCACTATGTAATCAAATTCATTCATAAGAACAAGGGTAGCTAGCTTTTTAGCCTTGGGATCCTTTATAATGGGTAGCTCATAAAACAATATTTGCAAAGTAGGATGGGTATGGATAAATCTATTTTCAAGTTTCAGAACTAGTGCTGAAATAGCTTCCGCACAAGATTTAGTTCTTTTAAGTATAGGAGCATCATCAAGCGTCAAATTTCCAACACAATTGAAAAATTCCTGGATATGTTCTTTTCCCATAACATTCCCTTGCCCCAAAACAAAAGTTTTAGCATCCAGATTGCCAGATCGTCCAATTTTAGGAGTTAGGCCATCATCTATTTCTGCCATACCGAAATCACTCATGATGACAAGTTCAAGCAAATAAGAGATCTGAGGAGAAAACGGCGAACGAAAAAGAGGACGAATAAAATGGCAAATTTTTATGAAGTGGGGGAGATGAAAACGAGATGCAAATAGCAAATAATGTAAAATGCAAGGAAATGAGATTTGTTATTAGGAACCTGATAGATGTTGATGATGTCTCCCCGGCAACGGCGCTAGAAGTTCCTTTTGATGTGGCTTGAACTACGTCGGTATTTTCCCAAAGAGGAAGGGATGATGCAGTACAGCTACGGTAATTATTTCCCTAGGTTATGAAACCAAGGTTATCAATCAAGTAGGAGAACCAAGCAACACTATGTAAACGGTACCTACACACAAAAAACAAATACTTGCAACCCAACGCTTATAAGGGGTTGTCAATTCCTTTTTTGGGTAATGGCGCCAGAAATTGTCAAGTTGACGGGATAAATTTTTGATAGATTGGATAAATAGATCTCGATAAAACGTGAAATAAAAGATGCAAATAAAAAGTGCAGCAAAGTATTTTTGGGTTTTTTGGAATAATAGATCTGAAAACCAAAGCAAATAAAAATAGATCTCAAAGAAAATATGATAAAGAATAGACCCGGGGGCTGTAGATTTCAATAGTGGCTTCACTCAAGAAATAGCACACGGTGGGTAAACAAATTACTATTGGGCAATTGATAGAAAATTGAATAGTTATGACGATATCCAAGGCAATGATCAATATATAGGCATCACGTCCAAGATTAGTAGACCGACTCCTGCCTGCATCTACTACTATTACTCCACACATCGACCGCTATCCAGCATGCATCTAGTGTATTAAGTTCATGAAGAAACGGAGTAATACAATAAGAACAATGACATGATGTAGACGAGATCTATTCATGTAGGAATAGCCCCCATCTTGTTATCCTTAATAGCAATGATATATGCGTGTCTTGCTACCCCTTCTGTCACTGGGAAACAACACCGCATGATTTAACCCATCACAAAGCACCTCTTCCCATGGCAAGAAAAATCAATCTAGTTGGCCTAACTAAACCAAAGGTTAAAATAAGAAATACAAGGCTATAAATAATCATGCATATAAGAGATCAAAAGAAGACTCAAATAATATTCATGGATATTGATCTGATCATAAACTCAAAGTTCATCGGATCCCAACAAACACATCGCAAAAAGAGTTACATCAAATAGATCTCCAAGAGACCATTGTATTGATAACCAAAAGAGAGAGAGGAAGCCATCTAGCTACTGCCTACGGACCCGTAGGTCTATGATGAACTACTCACGCATCATCGGAGAGGCACCAATGAGGATGATGAACCCCTCCGTGATGGTGTCTAGATTGGATCTCGTGGTTCTGGAACTTGGGGCGGCTCGAATTGTGTTTCATCGACTCCCCTGGGGTTTCTGGAATATTTGGGTATTTATAGGGCGAAGAGGCAGTGCGGGAGGCCACCGAGGTGGGAACAACCCACCTAGGCACGCCTGGGCCCCCAGACACACCCTGGTGGGTTGTGCTCCCCTTGGAGCCCCCCTCTGGTACTTCTTTGGCCCATCTGGTGTCTTCTGGTACAGAAAAATTCTCCAAAAAGTTTCGCTGCGTTTGGACTCTGTTTGGTATTGATTTTCTGCGATGTAAAAAAGAAGCAAAAAACAGCAACTGGCACTGGGCACTATGTCAATAGGTTAGTCCCAAAAAATGATATAAAGTTGCTATAAAATGATTGTAAAACATCCAAGAATGATAATATAACAGCATGGAACAAAATAAAAATTATAGATACATTGGAGACGTATCAGTCCTCTCCAGTTAGGTCCCCCGCGAGCTCCCGCCCATATGGAAGGACCCGCTCAGGGCCACCTGCGTCCCCAGGCCCGGCGCCGCATGCCTGGATGCGAAGGATGGGATCTACGTCCAGAACACCTGGAACATCCAGCGTCTCCGTAAGCTCCAACCATGACACTCTCACGTAATAATGAGTGGGGCTGTACACGCCCCGAAGTCTCCTGGTGCGCCGCCCCTCGGCCCCATGGGAGCTCCCGCCCACGCCCAAGTGGAAGCCCCATGCTCCATGCTGGTGGACGAAATGGTCGAACAACGACTATGCCCACACCCAAGTGGAGGCCCCATGCTCCGTGCTGGTGGGAAGACTAGCCTAGGTGCCGGACGCAGCATTTTCCTTGCTTTGTGTGAACCATTTGCGGCTTTCTTGAATAAATCTTGAAGTTCTTGCGTGCTTTTTAGGAAAGGGGATGGGTTTTTTTCTGCGATGCTTCTTGTTCCTCGAGCTTTTATAAGAACAGCAACGGCTGCCTGACGCCCACTCCCCGATCGTCTCGCGAGCGGGGGCTGGGCCGGTGCGTGCGTTCAAGTCAGCTCGATCGCGGCCACTTTGGCCGCGGGCCTGCCTCTACGCGCACCTCACCAAGACTTGGTGCCTGAGTCCTCGCGTGACACTCTCGAGCGAGCCAGCAGGCGCGCGTTGACCGAGGTCCCTAATGAGTACCCATCTCCTAGCCTTGACCGGGCATCACGACTCAGCATAATAGTAGCGATCCACCCCTGCTCAGGGGCCGCAGGCGCAGAGTAAGCAAAGGGAAGGTGGCCTAAGGGAGTACAACGTTACTTCATGCGCCTTAAGGGGGTTTTCTTCAAAGTACTTTTACATCCCTACGGGGTCATGTTCAAAATCTTGACAGGCAAACAGGAAAAAGACAACCTAAAGGGACGCGCTGTCGCTATCGCTACCATCAACCCCACGCCCCTCGACCTCAGGCTGGCCCTCGCCACCTACGGGAGTGAACTCTGCGATCAGGTCATCCACGTGGTCCTCCACCCAGTCCCCCAGGGTGCCCTGAATCACCTCGGGCACAGGGCCTGTCACAGCCTCAAAGTCGAAGTCGGGATCGAAGCGAAGAAGGTGACTGAAGACGCGTGAGGACGCTTGATGCGGCTTGAACTACGTCGGTATTTCCCCAAAGAGGAAGGGATGATGCAACAAAGCTACGGTAGGTATTTCCCTCAGTGATGAGACCAAGGTTATCGAACTAGTAGGAGAACCACGCAACACTACATAAATGGCACCTACACACAAAGAACAAATACTTGCAACCCGACGTAAAAGAGGGGTTGTCAATCCCTCTCGGGTAAAAAGATAGATAAAATTGTAGTAGATCGGATAAATAGATCTCGCGGGAACGCGAGATAAAATAAATAACAATAAATTGCAGCAAGATATTTTTGGGTTTTTGGATTAATAGATCTAAAAATAAAATATGCAAATAAATAAAAAGGCAAATAGCAATATAGATATGAAAATATATGATTTGAAAATAGACCCTGGGGCCGTAGATTTCACTAGTGGCTTCTCTCGAGAAAATAGCATACGGTGGGTAAACAAATTACTGTTGGGCAATTGATAGAACTTCAAATAATTATGACGATATCCCGGCAATGATCATTATATAGGCATCACGTCCAAGATTAGTAGACCGACTCCTGCCTGCATCTACTACTATTACTCCACACATCGACCGCTATCCAGCATGCATCTAGTGTATTAAGTTCATGGAGAAATGGAGTAATGCAATAAGAACGATGACATGATGTAGACAAGACCTATTCATGTAGGAATAGACCCCATCTTTTTATCCTTAATAGCAACGATACATACGTGTCATTTCCCCTTCTGTCACTGGGATTGAGCACCGTAAGATAGAACCCATCATAAAGCACCTCTTCCCATGGCAAGAAAAATCGATCTAGTCGGCCTAACTAAACCAAAGATTCGAAGAAGAAATACGAGGCTATAAGTAATCATGCATATAAGAGATCAAAAGACTCAAATAACTTTCATGGATAAAAACATAGATCTGATCATAAACTCAAAGTTCATCGTATCCCAACAAACACACCACAAAAAGAGTTACATCAAATAGATCTCCAAGAGACCATTGTATTGAGAATCAAAAGAGAGAGAGGAAGCCATCTAGCTACTAACTATGGACCCGTAGGTCTACAATGAACTACTCGCGCATCATTGGAGAGGCACCAATGAGGATGATGAACCCCTCCGTGATGGTGTCTAGATTGGATCTGTGGTTTCTGGAACTTGCGGCGGCTGGAATTGTTTTCATCGACTCCCCAAGGGTTTTTGGACGTCCAGGGTATTTATAGAGCAAAGAGGCAGTGCGGGAGGTGGCCGAGGTGGGCATAACCCACCTGGGCACGCCTGGGCCCCCAGTCACACCCTGGTGGGTTGTGCTCCCCTCGGAGCCCCCCTCTAGTACTTCTTTGGCCCAATAGTTGTCTTTTGGTCCAGAAAAATTCACCAAAAAGTTTCGCTGTGTTTGGACTCCGTTTGGTATTGATTTTCTGCGAAGTAAAAAACAAGCAAAAAACAGCAACTGGCACTGGGCACTATGTCAATAGGTTAGTCCCAAAAAATGATATAAAGTTGCTATAAAATGATTGTAAAACATCCAAGAATGATAATATAACAGCATGGAACAATCAAAAATTATAGATACGTTGGAGACGTATCAACGCTCGCGCGAGAAGATCGCGGCTCTTCTCTTCGATGAGCTGGCGTACCTTCTCAGGCCCCCTTCAAGACGCTCCAAGATCCTGGTGAAGAAGCCGAGGTAGCCGGCGTCGTCGGGAACGAGCGGGCTGGAGAAGCTCTCGTTGCAGATGCTGCTCAGGGCCCGGCGGGCCCTTTGCTCAAGGTCATGGAACATCTGGGAGCGTGTGTGCTGCAGTTCCTGAGCTCGGTTCGCCTCGTCCGACGCCCGCTCCACGAGGGAAGTGACATCCTTCACCTGCTTGTAGAAGGACAGCTCGGCTTCGGCTGCGGCCTGGGCGTCCAGCGCAGCCTTCTCAAGCCACTCCGCTTCGGCTAACTTCTTCTTGAGGCCGTCGGCCTCGCCCTTCAGCTCATCGCGCCTTTCGCAGAAACGGGACTCCTGAAGCTTCAGCTTCGCGCGATAGTCCTTGGAAAGGGCCCAGCGTACCCCCGCGACCCTCTCACCGACCTCCTCCTGGACCCTCACCTCTCGGGAGTCTAGGGCGGCCTCGGCAGTCATCACTTGGCGCTCCATCGTCTCCAGCCGATCGCGCTCCAGGTCCTGCTCCGACGCCACCAGCTCCAATGCCTCCCCTAGAGAGCGGAGCTCCACTTCGCGGCTCGGCGACCCTTTTGTGGGGACGGGCGCGATGACCCCATGCTCCTGGGCTTGTCGCTCCAGGGTCGCGATGGAGGCCAGAAACTCCTGCTCGCGCCTTTTGGTGGCCTCGCGCCGCCGGTCCCAGGCCTCGGCCTCCTCGAAGGCGCGGTCGCGGGCTTCTTTGGCCGCGGCGGAGGACGCCTCAGCCTTTGCGTGGGTGGCTTCGTGCTGGAGGTGGCTGAAGTTCACAGCCACTTCGAGCCAGCACCACTCGCACGCCAGGCGCTGGTGCTCGGCCTCGAGGTGGGAGTCGATGTCGCCAAGCTCGTCCTCGAGCCGGTCCAGCGCGCCCCTCGCGTCCTGAAGAAGGTCATGCCGAATGGCACCACGGCCACGCGCGAGCTCCAACGCTGGGCCAGGGACCTACTCCGCGCCCCCGGCCGCAACAGAGGCTCCAGAAGGTCCGGCAACATCGGGCAGGAACCCGAGACCAGCCGGCTTGGCGCCCACTTCCCTGGCCTGAGGCATGGCCCAGCACGAGCCGGATATTAGGCTGCTCATTGGCTCGCGGTGACCCCAAGCGTCGCCAGGTGATATTGGGAAGAGTGGCGGCGCCACCCATGTAAGCCTGACGCTGTCAGAGTACTCCGGGGCCCCAGGGTCGCGAGCCGCCAGGGGTAGCCTCGGGGGGAGCGTGACCTCGCCAGTGGGCGTGAGCTCGGCCGCTGGGCACTTCGACGCTCCCGGGGGTGATGACGGGAGCTCCTTTGCCCCTTCGCTCGACGGAGACCTGAGGAATGAGGCCTCAGGAGGGCTTGATGAGCAGAAGTCAGGAAAAGCAGAAGACTTACTCGTCCGTGGCGATCCATTTCCTCTTCTTCAGGGCCCGCGGGGCCGAACTGGTGCGGCCACCGAGCTTTCCCCTCCTTCAGGGAGCGCGGAGGCCGGAAGTCGGCGCGTCGGAGTTCGGCACGTGGTCCCCTGTGCTTGGGGCAATGGTCGTGCCCCCTGGAGGAGCGTCTTCTCCACCTACCGAAGACGCGGAGGAGGACCGCTATGGGGCAGGCGCCCCGGCGTGCTCCTCCGCAGTCGCTCCGGGGGCTTCAGCCCCGGGACCCCTGGGACCAGGGTCACCAGGAGGGGGTTGTCACGAGGCCCTGTGTGACCTTTGGGGAGCAGCCCCCACTCGTCGAAGTGCGGCATTCCCTTGGCAAAGCCCCCCCCCCCGTTTGGATAATTGTACAAGGGGAGCCCTTCTTGAGGGAGCGCGGTAGCCTCTCCACCGGTCAGGAGGCGGAGTACCCCACATAGCGCGCTGGAGGGCAGAGAATGCGCCTGAAGCCTCAGGGTGTCCTCGCGACCGGTAAGGCCCACATTGGGCGGGAATGGCGCTGGAGAGGAGCGATTCGCCACCGGAGGAACTCCCTCACCACCATCGCCATCGTCACGCCCGCTTTCCTCAGGTCGGCCAGCCTGGTCATAACTCGCGCGAGCCGCGGGTCGATGAGCTTCACATGCTCCCAACCAGAGCTCGGCTCCGCTGGAGCCGTCAGAACCTGGAGCAGGGGGCTGTACACGGTGGCGTCAACATACACCCACTGCCTCCGAAAGCCCTCCGTGTCCGGATGGAGCTCAGTGTCAATGCCCGCACCCGCCGTCGCGTCCGCCACTTGGAGCGACACGCACCCCGAGCGCTGCTCGCCGATGCCCATCTGGAGGGAGAAGAAGTGGCGGAGCAGAGCCACGGACGGGGCGATGCGCACGAAAGCCTCGCACAAGAACGCAAAGGTGGAGAGGAGGATGATGGACCTAGGGTCAAGATGCAATGCGTGGATCTGGTAGTGAGTGAGCACAACATTGAAGAAATCTGAGAACGGCGGCAGCAAGCCAGAAAAGAGGGCATGGAGGTGAAGAGGGATGTTGGTGGCCTCCAAGTTAGCTGGAGATCGAGAGGTGGGGTAGATCTTTGTCGCCTTCCACTCATTGGAGTCGACGGCGACCGCCTATTGGACCTTGTCCAGCCCTTCGATATTGAGCATGGTGGACCGGCCCAACGCGGGCTCCGGCCCCGCCTGGCGGTCCACCACCGACGAGGCCCTGCCCCTTTTCCTCTTGGGAGCCATGGCGGCGAGGCAGGTTGAAGAGGGTGTAGGATCCGGCGGGTGAGGCGTGAGCTTGCAGAGGAAGGAAGGAGCAGAAGCATAGTGGGACAATGATGGCTCCACGGCGCGCGCCAGGCTTTTTGTCAGCCAGGGCAATTGCCGGGGCGACATGGGGAGGTGGAGGCGTCCGCGTCCTGATACGTCTCCAACGTATCTATAATTTTTTATTGTTCCATGTTGTTATATTATCATTCTTGGATGTTTTACAATCATTTTATATCATTTTTTGGTACTGACCTATTGACATAGTGCCCAGTGCCAGTTGCTGTTTTCTGCATGTTTTTTACATCACAGGAAATCAATACCAAACAGAGTCCAAATGCAGCGAGACTTTTTGTGGATTTTTTTTGGACCAGAAGACATCCAGTGGGCCGAAGAAGCACCTGGGGGGGTGCTCCGAGGGGAGCAGAACCCACCAGGGCGTGCCTGGAGGCCCAGGCGCGCCCAGGTGGATTGTGCCTACCTCAGGGGCCTCCCACACTGCCTCTTTGCTCTATAAATACCCTAATATTCCAGAAACCCTAGGGGAGTCGACGAAAATGAATTCCAGCCACCGCAAGTTCTAGAACCATCAGATCCAATCTAGACATCATCACGGAGGGGTTCATCATCCTCATTGGTGCCTCTCCGATGATGCGTGAGTAGTTCATTGTAGACCTTCGGGTCCGTAGTTAGTAGCTAGATGGCTTACTCTCTCTCGTTTGATTCACAATAAAATGGTCTCTTAGAGATCCATATGATGTAACTCTTTTTTGCGGTGTGTTTGTTGGGATCCGATAAACTTTGAGTTTATGATCAGATCTATCTTTTTATCCATGAAAGTTATTTGAGTCTTCTTTGATCTCTTATATGCATGATTTCTTATAGCCTCGTATTTCTTCTCCGATATTTGGATTTTGTTTGGCCAACTTGATCTATTTATCTTGCAATGGGAAGAGGTGCTTTGTGATTGGTTCGATCTTACGGTGCTTGATCCCAGTGACAGAAAGGGAAACGACACGTATGTATCGTTGCCATTAAGGATAACAAGATGGGGTCTATTTCTACATAAATAGATCTTGTCTACATCATGTCATCATTCTTATTGCATTACTCCATTTCTCCCTGAACTTAATACACTAGATGCATGCTGGATAGCGATCGATGTGTGGAGTAATAGTAGTAGATGCAGGCAGGAGTCGGTCTACTAATCTTGGACGTGATGCCTATATAATGATCATTGCTTGGATATCGTCATGAGTATTTGAAGTTCTATCAATTGCCCAACAGTAATTTGTTTCCATCGTTTGCTATTTTTCTCGAGAGAAGCCACTAGTGAAAACTACGACCCCCGGGTCTCTTCTTTAATATATTTGCCTTCAAGATCTATTTTGCTATTCGCTCTTTTATTTTTTTGCAACTTTGATTTTCAGATCTATTAATCCAAAAACCCAAAAATACCTCGCTGAATTTTATTTGCTTTTATTTGCATCTTTCAATATACTACAATTTTATCTATCTCGTTACCCGAAAGGGATTGACAACCCCTTTAACACGTCGGGTTGCAAGTATTTGTTCTTTGTGTGCAGGAGCTATTTACGTGGTGTTGCGTGGTTCTCCTACTGGTTCGATAACCTTGGTCTCATCACTGAGGGAAATACCTACCGTCGTTGTGCTGCATCATCCCTTCCTCTCTGGAAAAAAAACCGACGTAGTTCTAGCAGACATCAAGAGGAGTTTCTGGCGCCGTTGCCGGAGAGACATCATCAACATCAACCAGGTTCCTAATCACAAATCTCATCTCCTTGCAATTTACATTATTTGCCATTTGCCTCTCGTTTTCCTCTCCCCCACTTCACAAAAATTTGCCGTTTTATTCGCCCTCTTTTTCGTTCGCCGTTTTCTCGTCAGATCTGTTTTTTGTGTGCAATCTTGTTGACTACTTTTTGTCATTATGGATAGTTCTTCCTCTATTGCGTACACCCCCGAGAATGAGGTTCTTAACTTTAAACTAAGGGGAGGGGAGAATTTAAAAGATGCTTGGTATAGGATTTGCAATGCTCATAATAGATCTATCCGAAAGCAATCTATCGTTGTTCTTCTTCGCTGTTTTTATGTGGGTATCACCACTTGGTATAGATTCGTCCTTGATACGATTACCAGTGGAAATTTCTTGATGTGCCCCTCTCTTGATGCTTTTAATGCTATGGGAAATTTAGTGGGTTCTCCACCACTTATGATTAATGAAACAACCTTGACTCTTGAGCATGTTATGGAAAGACTAGATGCTATCAAAAAGAAAATGCTTACCGAGGAACATATTGAAAACTTAGATAAAAAGATGCATAATTTTGCTACTAAAATTGGCCCAAGAGCGGGAGAAGTTTTTGAGTTGTTAAAAGAAAAGGGCACTGTAATTCATGAAAGAATTGAAGAAAGCCCGTCTAGGATTGATAAACTGGATGAAATCTTTAGTAATCTAAGTATGGCTTTTGCTTCCGCCAAAACTCCCATAAAAATTTTCAAGACTACCCAAGTTACTAAAAACAAAGGTGCAACTTCTAGTAATGATAAAGGAGATCTTAAGATGATTAGTATCCATCCCGATTTTATTGAAGTGATAAGAAACCCTTTTTGCAAGAATGAATTTTTCAATCTCGTGCCTAGAAGTATTGTCGTTGAGAATTTATATGCTAAATCTTTGAAGAATTTTAAGTGTTTGATTGAGGAGTTGGAGGACAAAGTTGACAACACGTAGATCTTTTGCGTTATGCCTAGCTAGGGGCGTAAAACGATAGCGCTCGTTGGGAGGCAACCCAACTTGTATCTTTTTACTTTTTGGTTTTCTTGCTGTTTTCAATAAAATACCCAATTATTCCTCTGATTAGATGTGTTTTTGTGGTTTAAATTAGTGTTTGTGCCAAGCAAAGCCTTTGGGGTGATTTGAGTGATAGTTGATTTGATCTTGCTGAAAAACAGAAACTTTTGCGCTCACGAAAATATTTATTACTTTTTACAGAAGAGTTATTTTGACTTTATTATTTTTTCAGAAGATTAATAAACAAATTTCTTACGTTGTCCTAATTTTTCAGAATTTTTGGAGTTATAGAAGTATTCTAAATATCCAGATTGCTACAGACTGTTCTGTTTTTGACAGATTCTGTTTTGTTTGCGTTGTGTGCTTGTTTTGATGATTCTATGGTTTTATTTGAAGAGTTTTTTCCATAGAAAAGTTGGAATACAGTAGATATAATACAAAAATAAAATATGAATGGGTGTGCAACAGTACTTAAAGTAGTGATTTGTTTTCTTATACTAACGGATCTCACGAAGGTTTTGTTGAGTTTTGTGTGATTGAAGTTTTCAAGTTTTGGGTGATATTACGATGGATGAAGGAATAAGGATTAGCAAAAGGCTAAGCTTGGGGATGCTCGAGGCACCCCAAGATAATATTCAAGAAGTATCAAGCAACTAAGCTTGGGGATGCCCCTCAGTGGTATCCCCTCTTTCTTCTAACGACCATCGGTATTTTACTTGGAGCTATATTTTTATTCGTCACATATTATGAGTTTTGCTTGGAGCGTCTTGTATGATTTGAGTCTTTTCTTGTTTTGATTTTTATTTTAAGTCTTGAATCCTTGCTGGACACACCTTTTTGAGAGAGCCAAAAACTATGCTATGCTTGCTCCTATGCTTCACTTAAATTTTTAGAGCCTTGGAATTGCTCTAGTGCTTCACTTATATCTTTTTGAGCATGGTGTGCTTCGTTATTTTTTGAAGAAATGGTCTCATGCTTCACTTAGATTTATTTGGGAGTTAGTAAAATTTTGAAGAAATTCTCTCTTGCTTCACTTAGATTAATTTGAGAGAAAGAAATATTATGCTCATGTTCTTCACTTATATTTGTTTGAGCTTATTAAAAGCAACATATGAAACTAGCCCCAAAGTGATAGATATCCAAGAAGGATATAATAAAAACTTTCATGAAGATCATTGTACAAAATAAAATTGGTTCTTTGTAATAGTTTTGAGATATGACGATATAATATGTGAGCCATGTTGATGAGTAATTGTGCTTTAGTAAGAATATTGGTGTTAAGGTTTGTGATTCCCTATGTAAGTACGAAAGTCAATAGTTATGCAATGAAATTATATCTTACTTATGGTGCATTATTTGGTGTTACTTATGCTTAATGCTTGCTTACGAGATTATTCGTTTCTTGGTTGGGCGCTTCTCAATATTTTTGCTAGCCTTCATTTGCACTAAGTATGATCACTACTTGTGCATCCAAAACCCTTTAAACCAGTTTTGCCATATGAGTCCACTATACCTACCTATATGCGGTATTTCCGTTCCGTTCTAAGCAAATTTGTATGTGCCATTTCTAATTTTCAAAATAAATTTATCCTTTGTGTGCTGGTACCGCTCGCGAGGCGGTGAGGGGTGGCCGATATTTTCCATGCTAGATGTGTTATTCTCACGATGAGTGTTTATCCACTTGTCATTGCACGAGAGTACGGCAAAGGTATTAGGGATGCCTAGTCCCGAAATGAAAAATTAATTTACTTTATATTGTCAAATAATAAATTCCTTGGAAAGTGTTGGTATGGAGGGCACCCGTGGATACGGCTAGCCATGGAAAGTGAAAGAAATGGTGGAAAAAGGAATAAACTTTATTTTTTGTTTGGGAATCGCCTATGATATATCTAGCATGGAAAGTGTGGGCAGCTCTAAGTCGTTTTCGTTGGTGGGAAAAGTATGCCTCTCAAAATGTTTTTATCTCTCAATTTAAGCTTTGAGCTCTAGCACCTCTACAAATCCCTACTTCCCTCCGCGAAGGGCCTTTCTTTTACTTTATGCAATTTTTATTTTTAATTTGAGTCTCCATCTTCTCTTACAAAGCACCAACTAAGGGGCACTAAGATCATACTTGAGCATTGGGTGTAGCTAATATTCGAGTGTGTTTCATGAATAGATCGATGATTGAGCATGACGGGTTAGGGATAACTTGCTTTAGCGTTGATATTTTGAAAGACATGGTTGCTTGTTGATATGCTTGAGTATTTAAGTTATCATGTCAAAACTAGACTATTGCTTTGAACCATATAAAAGTCCACATGTCCATGCTATTAAGAAAAGAATATGTGATGAACATGTTAGGCAGCATTCTACATCAAAAATTCTGTTTTTATCATTTACCTACTCGAGGACGAGCAGGAATTAAGCTTGGGGATGCTGATACGTCTCCAATGTATCTATAATTTTTGATTGTTCCATGCAGTAATATTATCATTCTTGGATGTTTTACAATTATTTTATAACCATTTTATATCAATTTTTGGTACTAACCTATTGACATAGTGCCCAGTGCCAGTTGCTGTTTTCTGCATGTTTTTTACATCGAAGGAAATCAATACCAAACGGAGTCCAAATGCAGCGAAACTTTTGTTGAATTTTTTTGGACCAGAAGACATCCAGTGGGCCGGAGAAGCACCTGGGGGTGCTCCGAGGGGAGCACAACCCACCAAGGCGCGCCTGGAGGCCCAGGCGCGCCCAGGTGGGTTGTGCCCACCTCGGGGGCCTCCCGCACCGCCTCTTTGCTCTATAAATACCCCAATATTCCAGAAACCCTAGGGGAGTCGACAAAAATCAATTCCAGCCGCCGCAAGTTCCAGAACCACCAGATCCAATCTAGAAACCATCACGGAGGGGTTCATCATCCTCATTGGTGCCTCTCCGATGATGCGTGAGTAGTTCATTGTAGACCTTCGGGTCCGTAGTTAGTAGCTAGATGGCTTTCTCTCTCTCGTTTGATTCTCAATACAATGGTCTCTTGGAGATCCATATGATGTAACTCTTTTTTGCGGTGTGTTTGTTGGGATCAGATGAACTTTGAGTTTATGATCAGATCTATCTTTTTATCCATGAAAGTTATTTGAGTCTTCTTTGATCTCTTATATGCATGATTTCTTATAGCCTCATATTTATTCTCCGATATTTGGGTTTTGTTTGGCCAACATGATCTATTTATCTTGCAATGGGAAGAGGTGCTTTGTGATGGGTTCGATCTTACGGTGCTTGATCCCAGTGGCAGAAAGGGAAACGACACGTATGTATCGTTGCCATTAAGGATAACAAGATGGGGTCTATTTCTACATAAATAGATCTTGTGTACATCATGTCATCGTTCTTATTGCATTACTCCGTTTCTCCATGAACTTAATACACTAGATGCATGCTGGATAGCGGTCGATGTGTGGAGTTATAGTAGTAGATGCAGGTAGGAGTCAGTCTACTAATCTTGGACGTGATGCTTATATAATGATCATTGCCTGGATATCATCATGAGTATTTGAAGTTCTATCAATTGCCCAACAGTAATTTGTTTCCACCGTTTGCTATTTTTCTCGAGAGAAGCCACTAGTGAAAACTACGGCCCCCGGGTCTCTTCTTTAATATATTTGCCTTCAAGATCTATTTTGTTATTCGCTCTTTTATTTGTTTGCAACTTTTATTTTCAGATCTATTAATCCAAAAAACCAAAAATACCCCGCTGAATTTTATTTGCTTTTATTTGCATCTTTCAATCTACTACAATTTTATCTATCTCGTTACCCGAAAGGGATTGACAACCCCTTTAACATGTCGGGTTGCAAGTATTTGTTCTTTGTGTGCAGGAGCTGTTTACGTGGTGTTGCGTGGTTCTCCTACTGGTTTGATAACCTTGGTCTCATCACTGAGGGAAATACCTACCGTCGCTGTGCTGCATCATCCCTCCCTGTCTGGGGAAAAAACCGACGTAGTTCTAGCAGACATCACGTCCCGTCGCGCGCCACACGTCGAGCCAGGCCCGCAGGAGATTGGGGCCCGCGGCGCTTCCTCCTTCGCTCCTTGCCTTCGCTTCGAAGCCAATGCGGGTGCACCTGGGGCCTGGGGGCTACTGTCGGTGTTCTGGGACCGGGGGTACCCAGACTTGCCTGCCTACGGCCCAGCGTGTAGCCTCATCGATGGCCCGGTACGGCCCAGCTACAAGACCCCAAGGACAAGACCCTCACGAGGGCCCCTGGCCTCGCGAGGCGGATGATGCCGGGACCTCCAGAGGAGCAGCTCCCCGAGCCTGCCTCCCGAGGAGCGGAGATTTCTATGCAGGTACCCAGCCTCACGAGGCTCCTGATGACGTAAGCCATGACGACCAAGGCCAGGCGGGCGCCAGCGGGCGCAGAGGAGGACAATTTCCTCTTTAGTGCTAAGGAGGCAAGGACGTACACGGGTTCCCAAGGAGCCCCCCAAAGGTTTCCATTCCGATGCAACAAGACCAAGACCACGAGCTCGGCAGGACGAATGTCATTGCCGAGCCCACCTCTGCGTCATGACCAGAAGCTTTGCAGGCGAAGACCACCTTTCATCAGGATAAGATGTACTTCCTGTCCCCTTTCAAATTGGTCGTTGTGGAATCCCTTCCCGCCTAAGCTATGAGGGAAGAGGACCGAGGCCACTATAAATATAGGCTAGTCTCCACCGTAGAGGGGGATGGACGGAACCTCACCCTTTGAGCCCTCGCGAGGCGACTCACCCACTGTACTAGTTCATCCTCAACCTCCTCGTGAGGCCAATCCACCACAAAGCAGGAGTAGGGTTTTACACCGCAAGGTGGCCTGAACCTGGGTAAACTGTCGTGTCCATTCTTCCCCCGCTCGTATGAAATCGACGAGGCCAAGCCCTGAGGCAACGAGCTTGAGGCGATAGCAAGGCAAGGTCTTCACACACGCCCCAGAGTTCGAACCTTGTTGGGTCCACGGAGCCCCGATTCCGACAGAGTATCTATTAATAAGATGAAGCGTGTTTAGACTAGAAAATCTATTTTTACTTTCTATCTGTGTACGTGGGGTGTCATATTTCCATTTTGCATCACTATTTGCTAGTATAATTTATCCTATATCAATGATGTATTTCACATTATGATGCAATCCTAATGTCTTTTCTCTCTTAAAATGCAATGTAAACACAAAGAGGGAAATTGTCGGACATCTGGAAGTCCAGACCTAATTCACAACAGAAGAAAAAGCAATTTTTTAGAGCTCCAAAAATACTGGGGATTTTACTAAATTATTTCCAGAAAATATGAAGACCAGGGAGCGAAGATTGGCCAAAGGGGACCCACCAGGGCGCCACGCGGCCACCCCATGCGGGTGGGGCCTAAGGCGCGCCACCTGGTCACATGGGCCCCTGGTGGCTCCTCTCCCGATGCCCTTTTGCCATAAATTCACAATTACTCTAGAAAAAATGATAGAAAATCCTCAGGACTTTCCGCCACCGTCTGCGAGATGGAACTTAGGTGGAGCACTTTTGCTCTTCGGCGGAGCGATTCTGTCAGGGAAACTTCACTCTGGGAGGGGGAAATCAAATCCATTATCATCACCAACTCCGTTCATCATTGGGGTCATCATCTTCATCAACATCTTCACTAACACCATGTCATCTCTAAACTCTAGTTCATCGCTTTGCTCAATCTTTGTATCAAATCTCAGATTGGTTGTGGGGTGTACTTATATGTGTTGGTTACACCTTGTAGTTGATGCATAGGAGATTTATTGGTGAAAGATTGTTATGTTCTCATTGTTTATCTTATATTTATACCCACTGTCATGATCCATATGATGTCTTGTGAGTAGATCCATTAGTTTTTTTAGGACATGGGAGAAGTCTCGTTGCTACTAATCATGTGAAGTTGATTACCGTTTAATATTTTGATGATATGTTGTGTTGTTCTTCCTCTAGTAGTGTTATGTGAACTTCGACTACATGACACTTCACCATCTTTGGGCCTAGGGGAAGACATTATTATGGAATTTGTTTGTAGATGATGCGTTGTGGGGGTAATAGAAACCCAAAACCCAGTTTATGAATTGTTCCGTGAGGGGTTGTTTTGGATCCTGTTGTTTAATGTTATGGTTAGATTTATCTTAATACTTCTCTTGTATTGCGGATGCTTGCATGGAAGGTATAATCATAAGTAGGTATTTGTTCAAGTAAGGGCAGTACATTATCTCTGATCCATTCACACAACACTTGTCGAATCAATGAACGGTAACATAATGAATCGTGGTGAAAGTAACTTGGCGAGATTCCCATGTGGCCTCAAGAGCATTTTAACTATTATAAGAAACACCATCCTTAGAATACATAAGGATTGGGCCACTTGCTACACTCTATTACTTTTGTTACTTTTATCTTGTTACAAATTATGTTGCTATCAAACAACCTATAAAATTATTTTACATCATTTACAGTGAAACCTTGCTAAAAACTACTAGTAAATTCCTTCTACTCCACGTTGGGTTCGACACTCTTATTTATCAAAATGGCTACGATAGATCCTCTATACTTGTGGGTCATCAGGGTGGAGGAGGGTGGGGTGTGGTGTGGTCACCGTCCTGTGAGGTGATGTCGCTTGAAACTGTGTCGGTATTTCCCCAAAGAGGAAGGGATGATGCAGTATAGCTACGGTAGGTATTTCCCTCAGTTGTGAAACCAAGGTATAAATCCAGTAGGAGAACCAAGCAACACTATGTAAATGGTACCTGCACACAAAGAACAAATACTTGCAACCCGACGCATATGAGGGGTTGCCAATCCCTACTGGGTAACGGCGCCAGAAATTGTCAAGTTGACGGGAGAATATTTGTGGTAGATTGGATAAATAACTCTCGATAAAACGCGAAATAAAATAAGTAATAAAAAAGTGCAGCAAGGTATTTTTGGGTTTTTGGAATAATAGATCTGAAAACAAAAGCAAATAAAAATAGATCTCAAAGCAAGTATGATAAAGAATAGACCCGGGGGCCGTAGATTTCACTAGTGGCTTCTCTCGAGACATAGCACACGGTGGGTAAAAAAATTACTGTTGGGCAATTGATAGAAGATCGAATAATTATGACGATATCCAAGGCAATGATATATATATAGGCATCACGTCCAAGATTAGTAGACCTACTCCTGCCTGCATCTACTACTATTACTCCACACATCGACCGCTATCCAGCATGCATCTAGTGTATTAAGTTCATGGAAAATGGAGTAATGCAATATGAACGATGACATGATGTAGATGAGATCTATTCATGTAGGAATAGCCCCCATCTTGTTATCCTTAATAGCAACGATACATGCGTATCTTGCTGCCCCTTCTATCACTGGGAAAGAACACCGCAAGATCGAACCCATCACAAAGCACCTCTTCCCATGGCAAGAAAAATCGATCTAGTTGGCCTAACTAAACCAAATATTCGAAGAAGAAATACGAGGCTATAAATAATCATGCATATAAGAGATCAAACAAGACTCAAATAATATTCATGGATATAGATCTGATCATAAACTCAAAGTTCATCGGATCCCAACAAAAACACCACAAAAAGAGTTACATCAAATAGATCTCCAAGAGACCATTGTATTGAGAATCAAAAGAGAGAGAGGAAGCCATCTAGCTAGTGCCTACGGACCCGTAGGTCTATGGTGGACTACTCACGCATCATCGGAGAGGCACCAATGAGGATGATGAACCTCTCCATTATAGTGTTAGATTGAATCTCGTGGTTCTAGAACTTGCAGCTGGAATTGTGTTTCGTCGACTCTCCTAGGGTTTCTGGCATATTTGGGAATTTATAGGGCGAAGAGGCGGTGCAGGGGGGCTCCGTGGGGGGCACGACCCCCCTGGGCACGCCCTGGTGGGTTGTGCTCCCCATGGGCCTCCCCTTTGGTGCTTCTTTGGCCCACTGGGTGTCTTCTGGTCCAGAAAAAATCTCTAAAAAGTTTCACTGTGTTTGGAGTCCGTTTGGTACTGATATTCTGCGAAGTAAAAAAAACAAGCAAAAAATAGCAACTGGCACTGGGCACTATGTCAATAGGTTAGTCCCAAAAAATGATATAAAGTTGCTATAAAATGATTGTAAAACATCCAAGAATGATAATATAATAGCATGGAACAATAAAAAATTATAGATACGTTGGAGACGTATCAGCATCCCCAAGCTTAATTCCTGCTCGTCCTCGAGTAGGTAAATGATAAAAATAGAATTTTTGATGTGGAATGCTGCCTAACATGTTCATCACATATTCTTTTCTTTTGTAGCATGGACATTTGGACTTTAATATGGTTCAAAGCAATAGTCTAGTTTTGACATGAAGATTTCAATACTCAAGCATATAAACAAGCAAGCATGTCTTTCAAAATATCAACACTAAAGAAAATTATCCCTAGCCCATCATGCTCAATCATTGATCCATTCATGAAACACACTCGCATATTAGCTACATCCAATGCTCAAGTATGATCATAGTGCTCCCTAGTTGGTGCTTTATAAGAGAAGATGGAGACTCAAATAAAAATAAAAATTGCATAAAGTAAATAGATAGGCCCTTCGCAGAGGGAAGTAGGGATTTGTAGAGGTGCCAGAGCTCAAAGCTTCAATTGAGAGATAAAAAAATTGAGAGGCATACTTTTCCCATCAACGAAAATGACCGAGTAATTCCCAACACTTTCCATGCAAGATATATCATAGGTGGTTCCCAAACAGAAAATAAAGTTTATTCCTTTTTCCACCATTCTTTCACAATCCATGGCTAACCGTATCCACGGGTGCCTTCCATACCAACACTTTTGATGCGACGGCGGCCTGATCTTTCGATGAGAGTGGGGATAATTATCGATTTGGTGGATTTTGACCTTGACGATCCAGCTATACCGTACCCGATGATACACCTCGACAATCGCTAAACCAATCTCCGATGGTTATTGACCTTGCCATAGGCACGATCAACTTGAACAACGAGGTTCGAGTTCCTGCAAGCAACCGAAGAACCGGCAAGAACAAAGGTGAATTGCAATCTGAAATTGCGGATGATAAATTGAGCACATGAACTAGATGAAAAGTTGGGGTTCCATTGTGGATCTGACAAGGCGGTAGTCCTACACATCTCGTAGATGCGAAATTGTAGCGATGGCTAGACAATACAATAAAACCCAAGTCTAAACCCTAATCTAACCTAGCTATTTATTAGAGGTCGACGGCGACCGAGTCTGTCCGCTCTGTCCCGTCCAGACTGCTTCAGGTCTGTTCATACATGAGTCATGCTGTAGAGGCCGAAACATTGCAGCCAAAAGATAGGGCCCACCTTCCTCTTCGTGGCTGATATGAGACTAATCCAAGTCCTTCGATGGTTCGGTGTGCATGCACGCAAGGCCTTGCCTTGGACCTTTGGCTGTTTGAGTTGATGCGTCCTGACATGCATGGCTAGCTAGCCCACCTTTGCATGGTACGTATGAAAGTACACACAAGACACATGCAAGGCATCTTTTATTTGAAGAACACACACACGATGCATGGATGCATGCTGCTTGTACACATGCATGCCTCTCTCTGTATATACATACTCTCCTTCTTCGTCGCATCTTGACACGTGGCTTGTATAATTCCTTAATTCTGCATATAATTAAAAGAGGTGTTGCATCTTTTTTTTCAACCATAAAATAATTCATGAAATTATTGTTAATAGAAATCACCTTCAAAATATGTAATTTTGTATTATTTTTGGTCGTATCCGAGGCAGCCATGTCCACATCATCCTCCCCTTCTTGAAAACAAAGCCGTCCTCGGCGTTGCTTATTCTGAAAAAGTACTAGCCAAGAAGACAATGTGTATGCATGGTATATGTATATATCATCCGTTTTAACTCCTCTCAAGTGTTGCACAATTAATACATCTATGTAAGAGTGATGAGCATACCTGGTGAGATTAAAAGTCAAGGAATTATCACAAGAAATATATCGATGGAACAAATTACAACTTACTTTGCACATATAAGTGGAGCATATATTCATATCATCTAATTTGTAACACTCATGATTAAACCATCCCAATATGTGTGAATAACTATTATCGATGTCCAAATTAAAAGCTACAACATGCTTAGATAAGCAATCATGCAACAAGTTGTTCGACATGTAATCCACAAATATATTGGAGGTCATATCAAAATGATTAAGCATGTTTTCTTCCAAACTAGCAAGTTTGAATCCATCAAAGTTATCGGACATGATGAAAAGTTGATGCACCAAAAAATCATCGTTCACACCATATTCTCCAATCAATTTAATCTTAAGTTTACCAAATGTATGAACACTAGTAAAAACACTAGTAAACGATGGCAAACTTGTCAGTTTAGACATTTTGTTTTTAGCATGTAGTAACTTCATAGGTTTATCGAGCATAATATCACACAAAGAATTAGTAGGTGAAATACATATACATACTTCTTCATGTTGTATTATCTCCATGAAACCGAAATCATGAACAATGCTCTCAGATGGCTCATTATTAACAGAGGAAAAATTATTTGTTTCGACTACTTGATCACACGATGTAACCAATTTAGTAACACAAATATCCATAAGAGGTGGTGTGATCAAAACAGATGGCATGCCATTGAACTCAACATATGAAGATTTTAATTTAGCATGACATGGAACAATCTCATGTGGAAGGGTAGATTCAATACCTTTCTTATTACCTTCGATGGCCAACTCAGAAGATGTAGGTATTGCTAGTGGCATCATGCCACAAGCCGAGAGTGGCGTGGGTCCAACAACCACTGTAGTTTGCGCATGTGAAGAAGTAATTGAAACAAAACTTCATGCAGGGGCTTGCACTGTGTGTTTGTTTGTCTCATGTATGTGTCTATTAATTTTCCGTTCAACTTTACAAGCAAGACGAAACAAGCCATTCATGGAATAATATTCTTTATGCACAAGTACATCATAAATATCACGATTTAATCCTCTCAAAAATCTATTAATGGTAGCTTCCTCACATTCTTCTAATCCACAACGAAACAAAGCAATACACAAATTATCATAATACTCTTGAATGGTGTTATTGCCTTGGGCTAAATGTTCCAATTTTCTAAGTAAATCGCTAGCATGGTATGAAGGAACAAATCGGCTCCGCATAACAAGTTTTAAATCATTTCAAGTAGTAGGTCTATTAGAAATATTCTCCTTGTAATAATTTCTCCACCAAACTGAAGCAAAACTGAAAAAGCTTCTAGTGACATCATTTATTTTCTTATGCTCGGAAAAATCATGGCTACCAAATATTTCTTCTACCTCAATTTCCCAACCAATATATGAATCGGGGTCATATTTACCCTCGAAATTTGGCAAAGAGGTAAGATGATGATGTGTGTTTCTACCATGATGTATATCATGTGACGGTCGTCGTACCTTCTGTGGTGGGAAAGAGTGATCTTTATCAATATATGGCAAGTCATCTCCCACAATAGACGCAACCCAACTGTTGGCTGTTCTAGAATTTGCCATGTTTAGTACCACATAAAAACAAAATCACAAGTATAATGTTCCTACAGTACTACTCGGAGGTGGTGAAAATGTTGCTCAACTCTCTAGAAATTACCAAGCTCTTACCAGTTCTTACCGTGCTGCAGTGGTTGTCGGCCGTTGGCGATGTCAATAGTTATCAAAAGATTGATATAGTGATTGCCAAGTGAACGAACAGGATACAATATAGGCAGTGGAGCTTGGTGATGGTTTCCTCAACTCACAATATCAGTGGCACAATTAAGCAAAAAGTAATGCAAGCTGAATAATTGCGCAAACTCCTAACTAGTGCTGGCAGTCGACTAGTAAGAGAGAAAACAATCTAAGCCCAGATACTGAATCAAGTGAGTGAAAATTATGAAGGAAAATATGCGATAGTTCAAAGTAGTGAAAGACACGTGAGTGTAAAACAAAGCTCGAAAACAGATGATAGTTGGTGCGGCGATCAAGTTTGGAGCAGCAAAAATATTGCCCTGAATAGCCAAAGAAAAATATTAGCCCAAAACAATTGCTATCCGGCTCGATGTCAGTACTGTTTTTTTCTTTTGCTATTTGTTTCTTTCTTTCTTTTTTTTCTTGCTCTTTTCCCCCTTTTTTTGCTGTTTTCTCTCTCTTTCTTTTGCTCTTGTTTTTATCAAGCCGGATACTAGCGAATATACACAGGATGGCACATACACAAGTTCTCGCCAAAAGAAGAAACAAAAGTGCATTGACAAGTGCTACAGCAAGGAAACAAGGATAGGAAAGCTAGCTAGATATGAATATCAGGCTGTTGTGATTAGAGTACTACTTCACGCAAGATCAGTTGGTGGAGTGGAGAGTTTGGGCACACGCTGCTTGCGGAGTACTTCGCAACACTGTTGGGCAGGCGCGTGGAAGGCCTACGGCGTACGCGGCAAGCTGCCTGGCGCGATGGGAACAGAGGATGCCTGTACGGGAAACTGAAGCACGAGAATCCCGGACAGATGAGCAGCTGCCGAAGAAAGACAATTCTCAATCTCGTGACTACCTGGTAAATTTGGAGATACGGGCATAGGCTTTATCGATAGAAATCAGCATGTGGGTAATAGCTGATGCACTATTACGTGGCGCCCAAAAAGATGGCAGTAAGGAAAGCAAGCGGGGCGATGAACGCCAAGCGACTAGACATGACCTGGACTTTTTTTAGAGCAGTGGATGGCAGAGATTATTATGGTGGACAAAATAAGATCGATCTAGTAGACGATATTCTCCCAAACTAATCTAAACCAGCACTATTTCTAGGATGGATGCAACCAAAGACTCAACAAAGAAAATACTGGATGCAAAAATTGCTAAAGGCTAAAAAGATAGGTATACTGGATGAACTAATCTAATATATTTTTTGGCCTTTTCGTGGGTTATAGGACAGAAAATAACTAATCAAAAACAAAACTGTAAATCTCTCACCAATGAACCTGAAAACTGATACCACTTGATGTGACGGCGGCCCGATCTTTCGATGAGAGTGGGGATAATTATCGATTTGGTGGATTTTGACCTTGACGATCCGGCTATACCGTACCCAACAATACGCCTCGACAATCGCTAAACCAATCTCCGATGGTTATTGACCTTGCCGTAGGCACGATCAACCTGAACAACGAGGTTTGAGTTCCTGCAAGCAACCGAAGAACCGGCAAGAACAAAGGTGAATTGCAATATGAAACTGCGGACGACTAATTGAGCACACGAACTAGATGAAAAGTTAGGGTTCCACTGTGGATCTGACAAGGCGGTAGTCCTACACGTGTCGTAGATGCGTAATTGTAATGATGGCTAGACAATACAATAAAACCCAAGTCTAAACCCTAATCTAACCTAGCTATTTATTAGAGGTCGACGGCGACTGAGTCTGTCCGCTCTGTCCCGTCCGGACTGCTTCAGGTCTGTTCGTACACGAGTCAGGCTGTAGAGGCTGAAACATTGCAGCCAAAAGATAGGGCCCACCTTCCTCTTCGTGGCTGATATGAGACTAATCCAAGTCCTTCGATGGTTCGGTGTGCATGCACGCAAGGCCTTGCCTTGGACCTTTGGCTGTTTGAGTTGATGCGTCCTGACATGCATGGCTAGCTAGCCCACCTTTGCATGGTATTTATGAAAGTACACACAAGACACATGCATGGCATCTTTTATTTGAAAAACACACACACGATACATGGATGCATGCTGCTTGTACACATGCATGCCTCTCTCTGTATATACATACTCTCCTTCTTCGTCGCATCTTGACACGTGGCTTGTATAATTCCTTAATTCTGCATATAATTAAAAGAGGTGTTGCATCTTTATTTTCAACCATAAAATAATTCATGAAATTATTGTTAATAGAAATCACCTTCAAAATAAGTAATTTTGTGTTATTTTTGTCGTATCCGAGGTAGCCATGTCCACATCAACTTTCCAAGGAATTTATTATTTTACAACATAAAGTAAAATTCTTTTTCATTTCGGGACTGGGCATCCCTATTACCGCCGTACTCTCGTGCAATGACAAGCGAATAAACACTCATCTTGAGAATAACACATCTAGCATGGAAATTATTGGCCACCCCATGCCGCTTCATGAGCGGTACGAGCACACAAAAAGAAAATTCATTTTAAAAATTAGAGATGGCACATACAAATTTGCTTAGAACGACATGGAAATACCGCATATAGGTAGGTATGGTGGACTCATATGGCAAAACTGGGTTTAAAGATTTTGGATGCACAAGTAGTATTTCTACTTAGTACAAGTGGAGGCTAGCAAATAGATTGAGAAGCAACCAACCAAGAAACGAAAAATCACATAAGCGAGCATTAAGCATAACTAACACCAAATAATGCACCATAAGTAGGATGTAATTTCATTGCATAACTATTGACTTTCGTGCTTGCATAGGGAATCACAAACCTTAACACCAATATTCTTACTAAAGCATAATTACTCACCAACATGACTCACATATCACTATCATCATATCTCAAAACTATTACAAAGAATCAAGTTTATTTTGTCCAATGATCTTCATGAAAGTTTTTATTACACCCCCCTTGAATATCTATCACTTTGGGACTAGTTTCATATGTTGCTTTTGATAAGCTCAAACAAATTTACGTGAAGAACATGAGCATAAAGATTTTCATCTCTCAAAATAATATAAGTGAAGCATGAGAGAAATTCATCAAAAATTTACTAACTATCAAATAAATCTAAGTGAAGCATGAGAGCATTTCTTCAAAAATATTAAAGCACACCGTGCTCAAAAAGATATAAGTGAAGCACTAGAGCAATTCCATAGCTCAAAAAATTTAAGTGAAGCATGAGAGCAATTCTAACAAATCATAGCATAATTTTGGCTCTCTCAAATAGGTGTGTCCAGCAAGGATAGATGACACAAACTAAAAAGAAAGCAAAGACTCATATAATACAAGACGCTCCAAGCAAATCTCATGATATGTGACGAATAAAAATATAGCTCCAAGTAAAATACCGATGGTCGTTAGAAGAAAGAGGGGATGCCTTCCGGGGCATCCCCAAGCTTAGTTGCTTGGTTCTCCTTGAATAATAACTTGGGGTGCCATGGGGCATCACCAAGCTTAGGCTCTTTTCACTCCTTATTCCTTCATCCATCGTGATCTCACTCAAAACTTGAAAACTTCAATCACACAAAACTCAACAAAACATTCGTGAGATCCTTTAGTATAACGAAGCAAATCACTACTCTAAGTACTGTTGCAAACCCATTCATATTTTATTTTTGCATTATATCTACTATATTCTAACTTTACAATGGCTTATACCCTCCAGTACAAGCCATAGATTCATCAAAACAAGCACACAACGCAAAGAAAACAGAATCTATCAAAAACAGAATAGTCTGTAGTAATCTGAAAACTTAGTATACTTCTGTAACTCCAAAAATCCTGAAAAATTAGGACAATGTAGGAAATTTTTATATCAATCTTAGTATACTTCTGTAGCATAACTAACACCGAATAATGCACCATAAGTAGGATGTAATTTCATTGCATAACAATTGACTTTCGTGCTTGCATAGCGAATCACAAACCTTAACACCAATATTCTTACTAAAGCATAATTACTCACTAACATGACTCACATATCACTATCATCATATCTCAAAATTATTACAAAGAATCAAGTTTAATTTGTCCAATGATCTTCATGAAAGTTTTTATTATATCCCTCTTGAATATCTATCACTTTGGGACTAGTTTCATATATTGCGTTTGATAAGCTCAAACAAATTTAAGTAAAGAACATGAGCATAAAGATTTCAATCTCTCAAAATAATATAAGTGAAGCATGAGAGAGTTTCTTGAAAAATTTACTAACTCTCAAATAAATCTAAGTGAAGCATGAGAGCATTTCTTCAAAAATATTAAAGCACACCGTGCTCAAAAAGATATAAGTGAAGCACTAGAGCAATTCCATTGCTCAAAAAATTTAAGTGAAGCATAAAGAGCAATTCTAACAAATCATAGCATAATTTTGGCTCTCTCAAATAGGTGTGTCCAGCAAGGATAGATGACACAAACTAAAAAGCAAAACAAGCAAAGACTCATATAATATAAGACGCTCCAAGCAAAACTCATGATATGTGACGAATAAAAATATAGCTCCAAGTAAAATACCGATGGTCGTTAGAAGAAAGAGGGGATGCCTTCCGGGGCATCCCCAAGCTTAGTTGCTTGGTTCTCCTTGAATAATAACTTGGGGTGCCATGGGGCATCCCCAAGCTTAGGCTCTTTTCACTCCTTATTCCTTCATCCATCGTGATCTCACCCAAAACTTGAAAACTTCAATCACACAAAACTTAACAAAACCTTCATGAGATCCATTAGTATAACAAAGCAAATCACCACTCTAAGTACTGTTGCAAACCCATTTCTATTTTATTTTTGCACTATACCTACAGTATTCTAACTTTACCATGGCTTATACCCCCCGATACAATCCATAGATTCATCAAAATAAGCACACAACGCAAAGAAAATAGAATATGTCAAAAATAGAACAGTCTGTAGTAACCTAGAAACTTTGTATACTTCTGTAACTCCAAAAGTTGTGAAACGTTAGTCAACGTAGGCAATTTGTATATAAATCTTGTGTAAAAAATTCAGAATTTTATCACGCTTTTGTGATTTTAAACAATTCTGCTACTGGGCGCAAAAGTTTCTGTTTTTCAACAAGATCAAACCAACTATCACCCAACATGATCCCAAAGGCTTTATTTGGCACAAACACTAAGTAAAACTTAAAAAACACAATCATAACAATAGCATAATTGTGAGAACACTCAAGAACATAAAGAAAAAGGCAAAAATAAAATTTATTCATTGGGTTGCCTCCCAACAAGCGCTATTTTTTTATGCCCCTAGCTAGGCATAATGCATAGATTCAAGTATTGTAATATTTGGTTTTTGATCCATAGGATGCCCTCATGATTGATTCATATGGTGGCTTAATTCTTGTTCTAGGGAAGTGTTCCATACCCTTGCTTAGTGGAAATTGAAATTTAATATTCCCTTCTTTCATATCAATCACGGCACCTATAGTGCATAAAAACGGTCTACCAAGTATAATAGGACAAGACGGATTGCAATCAATATCAAGAACAATAAAATCTATGGGCACATAATTCCTATTTGCAAGAATAAGAACATCATTAATTCTTCCCAAAGGATTTTTAATAGTAGAATCCGCCAAGTGCAAATTAAGAGAACATTCTACAATATCGGTAAGACCAAGCACATCACATAAAGATTTCGGAATTGTGGAAACACTAGCACCCGAATCACATAAAGCAAAACACTCATAATTTTTAATCTTGAATTTGATAGTAGGTTCCCATTCATCATGTAATTTTCTAGGAATTGAAATCTCTAATTCCAACTTTTCTTCTAAAGCTTTCATCATGGCATCTACGATATGTTTAGTAAAAGCTTTATTTTGTTCATAAGCATGGGGTGAATTTGTCATGAATTGCAACAAAGAAATACATTCAATCAAATAGCAATTATCATAATTAAAGCCTTTGTAATCCAAAAGAGTGGGCACATCACTAGTTAAAGTTTTGACCTCTCCAAACCCACTTTTATCAATTCTCTCAACAAGATTTTCACTCTCTAAATTATCGGGACACCTTCTAGCTAAAGTTGACTCTTCTTCAGTCCCTTTATCATCAATTTTAATTTTATTAAACAAGGAATCAATAGAAGAAACACCAATCATTTTAAGATCTTCATCATTTTTATGAAAGCAATGGGTAGAAAATGCTCGTTCTAAAAATTATCTTTTAGCTCTAAGCATAGCGGTTCTTTTCCTACTTTCATCCATATTGACATATAAAGCTTTTATTGATTCATTGATATCAACCTTAGGTGGAAAATTTTAATCTTGAGATTTTCTACATCATGGGAAATTCTATCAATACTCCTAGACATATCATCAATCTTATTCAATTTTTCTTCTATCGTAGTATTGAAAGCTTTTTGGGCATTGAAAAATTCCTTAATATTATTCTCAAGATCATAGGTGTTCCTATTATTATTGTAAGAAGAATTACCATAATTATTAGAGGAATTTCTAGGGAAATGCCTAGGATTAAAATTAGCTCTATAAGCATTGTTGTTAAAATTGTTTCGCGAGACAAAATTCACATCTACGGGATCACTATTTTGCTCAATCAAAGTAGACAAAGGCACATCATTAAGATCAATATGACCACTTTTATTAGCAACCAATTTCATAAGAGCATCAACTTTTTCACTCAACGTACTAATTTCTTCAACCGAATTAACTTTTTTACTAGTAGGTGCTCTTTTGGTATGCCATTGTGAATAATTTGCCATGATATTATCTAGCTATTTAGTAGCTTGACCCAAAGTAATTTCCATAAAAGTACCACCCGCGGCGGAATCTAAAAGATTTCTAGAAACAAAATTCAATCCCACATAAATTTTTTGTATAATCACCCAAAGATTTAAACCATGAGTAGGACAATTTCTTAGCATCAATTTCATTCTTTCCCAAGATTGTGCAACATGTTCATGATCAAGTTTCTTAAAATTCATGATTTGAGTCCTAAGGGAAATAATTTTCGCGGGTGGAAAATACTTAGTAATAAAAGCATCTTTGCACTTATCCCAAGAATCGATACTATTGCGAGGCAAAGAAGAAAACCAAATTTTTGCACGATCCCGCAAAGAAAAAGAAAATAATTTCAACTTCACAATATCATTGTCCACATATTTTTCCTTTTGCATATCACACAATTCTACGAATGTGTTTAGATGGGACGCGACATCCTCATTAGGAGTACCGGAGAATTGCTCTTTCATAACAAGATTCAACAAAGCGGCATTAATATCACAAGACTTCGCACTAGTGGCGGGAGGAGCAATCAGAGTGCTAATAAAATTATTATTATTGGTATTGGAAAAATCACACAACTTGGTATTTTCTTGAGACATCGCAACTACGCAAACAAGATTGCAAACAAAAACAGATCTGGCGAGAAAACGGCGAACGAAAAAGAGGGCGAATAAAACGGCAAATTTTTGTGAAGTGGGGGAGATGAAAATAAGAGGCAAATGGCAAATAATGTAAATTGCAAGGAGATGAGATTTGTGATTAGGAACCTGATAGATGTTGATGATGTCTCCCCGGCAACGGCACCAGAAATTCTTTTTGATGTCGCTTGAAACTGCGTCGGTATTTCCCGAAAGAGGAAGGGATGATGCAGTACAACTACGGTAGGTATTTCCCTCAGTTGTGAAACCAAGGTATCAATCCAGTAGGAGAACCAATCAACACTATGTAAATGGTACCTGCACACAAAGAACAAATACTTGCAACCCGACGCATATGAGGAGTTGTCAATCCCTACTGGGTAACGGCGCCAAAAATTGTCAAGTTGACGGGAGAATATTTGTGGTAGATTGGATAAATAGCTCTCGATAAAACATGAAATAAAATAAGTAATAAAAAGTGCAGCAAGGTATTTTTGGGTTTTTGGAATAATAGATCTGAAAACAAAAGCAAATATAAATATATCTCAAAGCAAATATGATAAAGAATAGACCCGGGGGCCGTAGATTTCACTAGTGGCTTCTCTCGAGAAATAGCACACGGCGGGTAAACAAATTACTGTTGGGCAATTGATAGAAGATCGAATAATTATGACGATATCCAAGGCAATGATCAATATATAGGCATCACATCCAAGATTAGTGGACCGACTCCTGCGTGCATCTACTACTATTACTCCACACATTGACCGCTATCCAGCATGCATCTAGTGTATTAAGTTCATGGAAAAACAGAGTAATGCAATAAGAACGATGACATGATATAGACAAGATCTATTCATGTAGGAATAGCCCCCATCTTGTTATCCTTAATAGCAACAATACATGTGTGTCTTGCTGCCCCTTCTGTCACTGGGAAAGAACACCGCAAGATCGAACCCATCACAAAGCACCTCTTCCCATGGCAAGAAAAATCGATCTAGTTGGCATAACTAAACCAAAGATTCGAACAAGAAATATGAGGCTATAAATAATCATGCATATAAGAGATCAAAGAAGACCCAAATAATATTCATCGATATAGATCTGATCATAAACTCAAAGTTCATCGGATCCCAACAAACACACCACAAAAAGAGTTACATCAAATAGATCTCCAAGAGACCATTGTATTGAGAATCAAAAGAGAGAGAGGAAGCCATCTAGCTACTGCCTACGGACCCGTAGGTCTATGGTGGACTACTCACGCATCATCGGAGAGGCACCAATGAGGATGATGAATCTCTCCGTGATGGTGTTAGATCGGATCTCGTGGTTCTGGAACTTGCACTACTAGGGAAATGCTTCTAGGTAGGACATCAATAGTAGTGCTGGAAAATAACCAGCGCTGCTGCTAATTAGCAGCAGCGTTGATCTATGGTAGTGCTACAAGTGACACCTTAGCAATAGCGTTGGAAATGGAAAGAGCGCTACTAATAATTGGGACCAAACGAGCCCACCAACGCTAGCTGTAGTAGCAGCGCGGCCCAAAATACAGTGCTACTGCTAAGATTTTAGCAGTAGCGCTTTCTAAGATAAAATCGCTACTACTACTGGGCCCCACTTAGTAGTAGCGCCGATTCCAACAAGCGCTACTACTAAGCACCATAGCAGTAGCGCCTTCAGGAATACAGCGCTACTGCTAGGCGTGGCTGCCACCTTTTCACCCACCCCTCTCCCCCTTCCTCCCCCTTTGCCCTCTCCCCTCCTTTCCCCTCTCCCCTCTCTAAGTTACTTCTCCACCATTATTGCCCTTCTTCTCTCTTCCTTCTACCTCTCTTCTCTCCCCATTAATGCCCCCCTCCACCATTATTCTCCTCCATAAATGGCATTTCTTCTCTATCTTCCTCATTTATTTGGCTCTCCCTCCTTCCATACATATAGATCTAGCTAGCTCATCTCTCTCCATCTTCATTAGTTAGCTAGGGTCATCTCTCCTCCCAACAAGTAGATCTAGCTAGCTATTTAGCCATCCACTTTTGATCCCTATAGGTAGCGAAGGCCTCATCTAACCGTGCTCGATCTCTCTCGGGAGATAGGTGAGTAAAAAGTTGTGCATTTCAAGAATGGGAATATGTGTGTTTGAGATATGGAGGGATTTGTGCGAGTGACATGCCCCCGAGTTGCTTATGTTTTGCCAAAATGTCGATTTATTTCCGTTTCGGTGAATTTCGAGCAAACTCGATATGTCCTATTTTTAGGCAAGGTTATGCCAAATTTTTATATGACTTTGATGCATGCATGCATTTTGTTTATAACCCTTTTGCTTGTTATACCGTGCAGTCGGTCATGAAGGTGAGTGGATAGAAGGCGGAGCGATACTTGCAATCCACGGTGATGGACATGTATGCAAATAATCGGACTAGGATTAGATGTCCGTGTACAAGATGCAAAGAAGGAGTCCTTTTGGACCCTTTTGCTCGTGGCAGTTTGAAGGCGCACCTGCTGATGAATGGTTTTATGGATGGCTATACTCGGTGGATAAGTGAAGATGATGATGAGGACGTCCACATGGCAGGGAATAATGACATGGGGCTAGACGAAGAGATGACTGATCGACACGAAGACGATGGTGCCGGACATGGCGGCGGGGAAGAGTCCGGACATGGCAGCGGCAGAGAAGATTCCGGACATGGTGAAGAAGAGTCTGGACATGGCAGAGAAGAGGTGGCAGACTACACACCGCAGTCTTCGACGCTACTAAGTTCAGTCGTGCAGGACCCTCATGTTCAAGACCTCCTTCGCAAGAGTACGACTAGCGACAGAGCTACTTCTAGAGAGGAGGCCAAGCTGGCGCAACTTGAAGTAGACTCAAAGACTCCATTGTATGACGGTTGCGATCCCGAGGTGACCCGCTTGAGTTTCACACTCGAACTTCTAAAGACGAAGGCCAAAAACAAATGGACAGACAAAAGCCTCGATGAGCATTTGAAGTATCTACATAATAAAGTTCTTCCCATGGGGAACCTGTGTCCTACTAGTGTCGAGGAGGCCAAGAAAATCGTTTTCCCTCTTGATCTGCCGCACATTAGATACCACGCATGCATCAATGATTGCATCATTTATCGGGGGAGCACACGGAAAAAACCAGTTGTCCAGTGTGCAATGCTTCTCGATACAAGAAGGCGGGAAAGAAAGCTCCTCAGAAAGTTGTATGGTACTTCCGATCACTCCCCGTCTCCACCGGTATTTCGTAGATCCTAAGGAAGCAAAGCTCATGCGCTGGCACGCAGAGAGGAAGAAGCCTGACGATGCAGATGATCCGAAGCTGAGACACCTCGCAGATGCTAGCCAGTGGAGAGCATTCAACGCCGAATATCAATTTTTTGCAGAAGATGCAAGGAACGTTGTGCTTGGTGCGAGTACCGATGGCATGAATCCATTTGAAAACCAGAACACCAACCACAGCACATGGCCCGTCTTTGTATGGATGTACAACCTCCCCCCATGGAAGTGCATGAAGACAAAGTACATACACATGAGCATGCTGATTCAAGGGCCGACACAACCGGGAAATAATATTAACCTGTATATGGGGCTTCTGAAAGAGGAGCTAGACACGTTATGGAAAACATCGGCATGGACATGGGACGCCAGCAAAGGAGAGTATTTCTATATGAGAGCCGCGCTGATGACGACGGTGCATGACTATCTCGGTTACGGGTACACCTCAGGCCAGGTGTGCCACAGATACTGCGGATGCACGAGGTGCATGGATGATACAATGTCTCAGCAGCTTACGTCAACGAAAGATGGCGGGTCTGGGAAAATCATGTACATGGGGCATCGTAGATGGCTCGAGAAGGATGACCCGTGGAGAAAACGTGGAGATCTATTCAATGGTTTGGCTGAGCATCAAGGACCTCCACGTAAGAGGAGCGGCGCCGAAATCAACAAGCTGTTGAAAAATTGGGAACAGTGCCCCACGCTGGGAAAGATGAAAAAGGCACTGGAGCCGCTGCTGAAGGTATGGAAAACGAGGTCAGTTTTCTAGGACTTGGAGTACTAGCCCAATCACGACACGCCTCATTGCCTTTGTCAAATGCATATCACGAAGAATGTCCCTGAGAGCTTGCTTGGCACACTGATGAACATGCCGAAGAAGACCAAGGATGGGCAGAAGGCAAGGAAAGACTTTGAAGATTTGGAGATCAGGAGAGATCTCCACATGTCGCCCCGTAAAAAGTCGACGAAGGAGACGGAGACGGAGATGGAGGCGGGGGAAAGGGGCAGAAAAGTCAACAAGAAGGAGGAGAATTATTGCCCCCCTTCTTGCTTCACCTTAAGTGCGAAGGAGATCGATCAATTCATCAAGTGCCTTACGGGAATCAAAGTCAGTTCTGGTTACTATGGGAAGATAAGCATATTTCTAGACACTAAGAAGAAAAGGTTCAGCGGGATGAAGTCTCATGACTGTCACGTGATGATGACGCGGATACTCCCGGTTGCCATTAGAGGGATAATGGACAAGCACGTCCGTGACATGCTTACTGGACTCTGCAACTTCTTCGACGTTATCTCTCGAAAGTCCTTCACTATGAAGTAGCTCCGAAGGCTACAGGAAGAGATCGTTGTCATACTATGTGAGCTTGAGATGTACTTCCCGCCCGCGTTCTTTGACTTCATGGTGCATCTGTGTGTCCACATCGTGGACGACATCATCAACCTCGGGCCGACATTCCTTCACAGCATGATGCCGTTCGAGAGGATGAATGGGGTCATCAAAGGATTCGTTCGTAACATGTCCCGTCCCGATGGGAGCATCGTCCAGGGGTATCTGACGTAAGAGTGCATCTCCTTTTGCGAGAATTATATAGGCGTCGGAGACCCTGTTGTTGGTTTGCCCATCAAGAAGCACCATGGGAGGCTCGAAAGATAAGGTCACAACAATGGCCGAAGGGAATTACACGTGGACTACTCAGATCGACGGAATGACTTTGACAGGGCTAACTTAGTAGTGCTACAACACCTAGATGTGGTAGATGATTATGTGACACTGCACAAAGAAACCATCGCAAAGAAGTACCATGATAAGGGATGCGCAAGACGGACGACGAAGTTACTGTAGAGCACAACGCCACTTTCTTGCGTTGGTTCAAAGAGCAAGTTCTTGCTAATCCCCCGGAAGAGGGCAGTTCGGACGGATTGCTCATACACGCCTTAGCACATGGCCCCGCACCCAAACTCGCGATCTATTAGGCATACGATATCAACGGGTACACGTTCTACACGGAGGCCAAAGACATGGACAGTGATTACCAGAACTCAGGGGTGACGATTGAATGCGTGACCGACGCCAACGGCACAACTAAAAGATTCTACGGAAGGGTCGAAGAGATCTGGGAGCTTGACTACGCTGGAATGTGATGACCCACAAGTATAGGGGATCAATTGTAGTCCTTTCGATAAGTAAGAGTGTCGAACCCAACGAGGAGCAGAAGGAAATGACACGTGGTTTTCAGCAAGGTAATATCTGCAAGCACTGAAATAGTCGGTAACAAGTTGTTTGATAGCAAGATAATTTGTAACGAGCAACTAACGGTAACGATAACAAAAGTGCAGCAAGGTAGCCCAATCCTTTTGAGGCAAAGGACAGGCCAAAACGGTCTCTTATAATAAGCAAAGCATTCTTGAGGGTACACGGGAATTTCATCATATCACTTTCACCATGTTGGCTTGATTCGTGTTCGCTACTTTGATAATTTGATATGTGGGTGGATTGGTGCTTAGGTGATGTTCTTACTTGAACAAACCTCCTACTTATGATTAACCCCCTCGCAAGCATCCGCAACTACGAGAAAAGTGTTAAGATAAAATCTAACCATAGCATTAAACTTTTGGATCCAGATCGGTCCCTTACGAAGTAGCGCATAAACTAGGGTTTAAGCTTCTGTCACTCTAGCAACCCATCATCTAATAACTACTCCAGAATGCATTCCCTTAGGCCCAAATATGGTGAAGTGTCATGTAGTCGACGTTCACATGACACCACTAAGGGAATCACAACATACATATCATCAGAAAATCGAACACATATCAAGTTCACATGATTACTTGCAACAGGACTTCTCCCGTGACCTCAAGAAGAAAAGTAACTACTCACAAATGATAATCATGCTCGAGATCAGAGGGGTATTAAATAGCATAATGGATCTGAACATATAATCTTCCACCAAATAAACCATATAGTAATCAACTACAAGATGTAATCAACACTACTAGTCACCCACAAGCACCAATCTAAGGTTCCGGTACAAAGATTGAAGGCAAGAGATGAACTAGGGTTTGATAGGAGATGGTGCTGTTGAAGATGTTGATGGAGATGGCCCTCCCAAAGATGGGAGAGTTGTTGGTGATGACGATGACAATGATTTCCCCCTCCGGGAGGGAAGTTCCCCCGGCGAAATCGCTCCGCCGGAGGGCAAAAGTGCTCTTGCCCAAGTTCCGCCTCGAGACAGCGGCGCTTCGTCCCGAAAGTCCTCCTCTTATTTTTTTTCTAGGTCAAAATGACTTATGTACCAGAAGAGGGGCACCGGAGGTGGGCCGAGGAGGACACAACCCACCAGGGCGCGCCTAGGCTCCCTGGCACGCCCAGGTGGGTTGTGCCCACCTGGTGGGGCCCCTCTGGTAGTTATTTTCTCCAATAATTCTTAAATAATCCATAAAAAATCTTCGTGAAGTTTCAGCTTATTTGGAGTTGTGCAGAATAGGTAGCTCTGACGTGCTTTTTCAGGTCCAGAATTCCAGCTGCCGGTATTCTCCCTCTTTGTGTAAACCTTGCATATTATGAGAGAAAAGGCATTAGAATTACTCCCAAAAGCATTATTATGCACAAAAACATTATAAATAATAGTAGCAAAACATGATGCAAAATGGACGTATCAACTCCCCCAAGCTTAGACCTCGCTTGTCCTCAAGCGAAAACCAAAATCGAAAAACATGTCCACATGCTTAGAGAGAGAGGTTTCGACAAAAACAAAATACGTACATAGAAGCATCATGCATATTATTATAGCAGCACAGAACTTTAACATAAAACTTTTATCATATAACTTATCATGAACAAGTAACAATTCATCACAATATTGAAGATAAAGCATAAACCTTATTGAAAACCAACAAACTATGTTCTCAGTCAACTTTGCAACTACAATTCATCATATTTTCAGGAAGGGTCATGTGTCGGAGCCTTTAGGCAAGTCCACATACTCAACCATCATTTAATCTTCTATGATTGCTAAAACTCACAGCGTACCCATGAACAAAATGTTTCAACCAGAAAGATAGGGGCTTATAGTTTCGCCACCCAACATATTCACCTTAAGGCTGATGTCAACAATAATAACTCATGCCTGCTCATATCCAACTGGATATATGTGCCTAGATCTTTCCTCACCACATGATGCTTGCAAAAAGAGAAAATAAAAAGGAATAGGGAAGAAAACTTTGACTCTTCATAAAAGTAAATGCATAAAAGTAAAAGATAGGCCCTTCATAGAGGGAAGCAGAGGTTGTCATGCGCTTATTTGTTTGTATGCCAAATCCCTTAATGCAAAAGAACGTCACGTTGTATTGCCCCTTATGATAGAAACCTTTATTATGCAGTATGTCGCTTCGATTCTTTGCCATCACAAGTTCGTACAACGCTCAATTTTCTCTTACACTAAATGATCCAACACATTTAGAAGCAATTTTTATTGCCTTATTGCACCGATGACAACTTACTTGAAGGATCTTACTCAATCCATAGGTAGGTATGGTGGACTCTCTAAATAAGATTTGGGTTAAGGGTTTTTGGATGCACAAGTAGTATCTCTACTTAGTGCGGAATTTTTGGCTAGAAAAGATATTGAGCAAGCACCACATGTTAAAGGATCTATGGAAAAATTACTTCTATGTGAATATGAACAAACATAAATCATTACGTTGTCTTCCTTGTCCAACGTCAACTATTTTGACACAAAATATTTAATGGGGGCTCACAATCATAAAAGATGTCCAAGATAGTGTATTTGCATGTGAATCTTCTCTTCCCTTATTAATTCTTTCATGAGTTGCATCATTGACCAATGCTATGTTTGTCAATCTCCAATAAATTTTACCACTTATACTTTTCCTTATGTGATGTCATTACTTACCATAAGATTAGCATATGATCTTTTTATTTTTTCTTTTTCTTTTTATTGAAACATTAAAGTAAAGAAACAAAACTCAAACTACTCTTTATTATATATCTCGAACACAATTACATAGATAGATCACTAAGCAAACACTCGAAAAGAAAGGATCAAACTAAACTTTTATTCAACTAAATCATAAGAAAACTAAAGATCGAACTAAAATAGATAAAAGCAAAGATAGTGGTGGTGATATGATACCGGGGCACCTCCCCCAAGCTTGGCACAAGCCAAGGGGAGTGCCCATACCATGGACTCAATTCTCCTTTGGTGATGAAGGAGGAGGTGGTGATGATGAGGGAGTAGTGTTTTCCAATATAATCATGAGTAGCTCCCTCAAGCCTTGAATCTCTCGAAGGGCTCGATGAAGTAACTCAGTATTTTTGTCCACTTCAACCATAATGTGTTTATTCTCTGGGCCCCAAGAGTTTGTTCCTGCATCACTTTCTCTTGGACGAGGTATGTCCCAATTGGATGGTAGGTGCACACGAGGAGTATTCTCGAACCCATAATTGTGAATCAAATTGTAAAAATTGTTTCGATGCAACCTGTGTAAAGGCCTCCTAGGAGGGAGCTCTTCCTGCACTTTGGGGCTCTCTTGGCTGTGTGTTAGTCTCATGGACTGATGGGGGATTTGGACGAGTGGAGATGCCGGCTAGTGTGCCCCTCTCGAAGGCCGGAGGGTGAACTCCAAGTAAATTCCCCTCATCCTCCTCAAGCTCCTCCTGTAGCAACCAAGCATCGTCTTCTACGTTGTTGGAGGAGGGAGAAGACATGATGCCTGGCTTGATAGATCTGACAGAAAACAACAAGAAACAAGAACAGAAGATTTCTCCGTGATACGGAGGTCAATGCATTCGGGGGGTATATAAAGATTTTTTATCTTGTGGAACAAGCAAATGGGAGAAAAAAGGAGTCCGGAAGGTTCCCGAGGTGGGCACAACCCACCTGGGCGCGCCAGGGGGCCCTGGCGCGCCCTGGTGTCTTATGCCCACCAGGGTTGCCTTCCTGGTTGTTTCTTATTTTCCTAATTTTTAATATATTCCAAAACTGACAGAAAATATTTTTGCGGATTTTTCGGAGTCCGTTTACTTATCGTATCACGTACCTCCTCTTTTTTGGTTATTCTGGAGTGTTCCGAAAGGTTTCTTTTATGTGTTCCTCCGGTGTCATGGTTTGGATAATATTGCTTTCAATATTAATAGGCGTACCTGAGATATAGTGTTTAATTCTTTGCCTATTCACCACCTTCGGGTTAGTACCTTCGGCATTATTTATTTTGATAGCTCCAGCGCGATAAACCTCCTCGATATCCTTCCCATTTGGAGAGAAGTTTTCCTGCAAAGAATCTGAAACGAGAGTTGTACAAGAGAACATATTCCCCAACTTTGAATTCCCGCTTTTGGATTCTTTTATCAAGCCATCTTTTAACTTTTTCTTTAAATAGTTTGGCATTTTCATAGGCTTGGGTTCTCCATTCATCTAGTGAGCTAATATCAAATAACCTCTTTTCACCGGCAAGTTTGAAATCATAGTTGAGTTCTTTAATTGCCCAATATGCTTTATGATCTAACTCAAGAGGTAAATGACAAGCCTTTCCATAAACTATTTTATACGGAGACATACCCATAGGATTTTTATAAGCTGTTCTATAAGCCCAAAGTGCATCATCCAATTTCTTAGACCAATTCTTTCGGGACCTATTAACAGTTTTCTGTAATATCAACTTTATTTCTCTATTGCTAAGTTCAACTTGACCACTAGATTGAGGATGATAGGGTGATGCAATTCTATGGTCAACATCATATTTAGCAAGCATTTTACGGAAAGCACCATGAATAAAGTGTGAACCACCATCAGTCATTAAATATCTAGGGACTCCAAACCTCGGGAAAATAACTTCTTTAAGCATTTTAATGGAAGTGTTATGATCAACACTACTAGTTGGAATAGCTTATACCCACTTAGTGACATAATCAACAGCAACCAAAATATGAGTATACCCATTAGAGAAAGGAAAATGTCCCATATAATCAAAACCCCAAACATCAAATGGTTCAATAGCAAGTGAATAATTCATAGGCATTTCTTGATGCTTACCAATATTACCAATTCGTTGACATTCATCACAAGATAAAACAAACTTACGGGCATCCTTGAAGAGAGTAGGTCAATAAAAACCAGATTGCAATACCTTGTGAGCAGTTCTATCTCCCGCATGATGCCCTCCATAAGCTTCGGAGTGACATTTCCGTAGGATTTGTTCCTATTCATGCTCAGGTACACAACATCTAATAATACCATCTACTCCTTCTTTATAAAGATGTGGGTCATCCCAAAAGTAATGTCTTAAATCATAGAAGAATTTTTTCTTTTGTTGGTATGTGAAACTGGGTGGTAAATATTTAGCAACAATATAATTAGCATAGTCAGCATACCAAGGAGTATTATGAGAAACATTTATTGCAGCTAGTTGTTCGTCAGGAAAGCTAACATTAATAGGTTGTGGGTCATCAAGAATATTTTCTAACCTAGACAAGTTATCGGCTACGGGGTTCTCAGCTCCTTTTATATCAGTTATATGTAGATCAAATTCTTATAGTAAGAGAACCCACCTAATGAGTCTAGGTTTAGCATCTTTCTTTTCCATAAGATATTTAATAGCATCATGATCGGTGTGAACAATAACTTTATAATCAACAATGTAAGATCTGAATTTGTCACAAGCAAACACAACTGCTAAAAATTCTTTTTCAGTAGTAGCATAATTTCTTTGGGCACTGTCTAGATTTTTGCTAGCATAATGGATAACAATTAGTTTCTTATCAACTCTTTGTCCTAGAACAGCACCAACAGCATAATCACTAGCATCACACATAATCTCAAAAGGCAAGTTCCAATCAGGTGGTTGAACAATAGGTGCAGAAATTAAAGCTTTCTTAAGTGTTTCAAACGCTTCTACACAATCATCATCAAAAACAAATGGAACATCCTTTTGTAAAAGATTTGTAAGAGGCCTAGAAATTTTAGAGAAGTCTTTGATAAACCTCCTATAGAAACCAGCATGACCGAGGAAACTACGAATACCTTTGATATCTCTGGGACATGACATTTTCTCAATTGCATCAACTTTGGCTTTATCCACCTCAATACCTCGTTCAGAAATTTTATGCCCCAAGACAATACCTTCATTAACCATAAAGTGGCACTTCTCCCAATTCAAGACAAGATTAGTTTGCTCACATCTCTGCAAAACTCGATCAAGGTTGCTTAAGCAATCATCAAAAGAAGTTCCATAAACAGAAAAATCATCCATGAAAACCTCAACAATCTTTTCACAAAAGTCAGAGAATATAGCAGTCATACATCTTTGAAAGTTAGCAGGCGCATTGCATAAACCAAAAGGCATATGTCTATAAGCATAAGTTCCAAAAGGGCAAGTAAAGGTGGTTTTCTCTTGATCAGGTTGTGAAACAGGTATTTGAGAAAAACAAGAATATCCATCAAGTAAGCAAAAGTGTGTGTGCTTTGATAATCTGTCTAGCATTTGATCAATAAAAGGCAAGGGGTAATGATCTTTTCTAGTGGCTTTATTTAATTTTCTAAAATCAATTACCATTCTATAACCAGTAACAATCCTTTGTGGAATGAGTTCATTTTTATCACTAGGAACAACAGTGATACCTCCTTTCTTAGGGACACAATGAATAGGACTTACCCATCTACTATCAGCTATGGAGTAGATTATACCTGCTTCCAGAAGCTTTAATATTTCAGTTCTTACCACTTCTTTCATCTTAGGATTCAGACGTCGTTGATGATCAACAACAGGTTTAGCATCAGGTTCCATATTAATTTTGTGCTAACAGAGAGTGGGACTAATGCCCTTAAGATCATCAAGAGTATATCCAATAGCAGCTCGGTGCTTCTTCAGAATTTTCAATAATCTTTCTTCTTCATGTTTTGAAAGGTTAGCACTAATAATAACAGGATATATCTTTTTGTTATCAAGATAAGCATATTTCAGAGTGTCAGGCAATTGTTTTAATTCAAACACAAGATCACCTTTAGGTGGAGGAGGACCTCCTAGAGTTTCAATAGGCAAATTGTGTTTAAGCAGAGGTCGTTGTTCAAAGAAAATTTTGTCTATTTCATTTCTTTCATGCATATGCATATCATTTTCATGGTCTAGCAAATATTGTTCTAGTGGATCAGTGGGAGGCACGGCAATAGAAGCAAGACCAATTATTTCATCCTTACTAGGTAGTTCTTTCTTATGAGGTTGTCTATTAAACTTGGAGAAATTAAATTCATGAGACTCATCACCAAAACAAACACTGACAGTTTGTTTATGACAATCTATAGTAGCATTGACAGTGTTCAAGAAAGGTCCACCAAAGATAATGGGACAGAAGTCATCTTTTGGGGAACCAAGAACTAGAAAATCAGTAGGGTATTTTATTTTCCCACACAAGACTTCAACATCTCTAACAATCCCAAGTGGTGTGATGGTGTAGCAAGTTTAATAGTAACATCTATGTCTTCTATTTCAGCGGGTGCTATGTCATTCATGATTTCTTGATATAAGGTAAAAGGAATAGCACTCACGCTAGCACCTAAATAACATAAACCATGATAACAATGATCTCCTATTTTAACTGAGACAACAGGCATGCCAACAACAGGTCTATGTTTATCTTTTTCATCGGGTTTGGCAATTCTAGCAGCTTCATCACAGAAGTAAATAACATGCCCATCAATATTTTCTACCAGGAGATCTTTAAACATAGCAACACTAGGTTCTACTTTAATTTGTTCAGCAGGTTTAGGTGCTTTAATATAACTTTTATTAACCACGGTTGAAACCTTGGCATGTTCCTTTATTCTTACAGGGAAAGATTGTTTTTCAATATAAGCAGTAGGAACAACTGGGTCAACATTGTAAATGATAGTTTCATCTTTAGATATGTCGGGTTCTTTAATAGGTGGGTGATATTTAAACCACTTCTCCTTAGGGAGATCAACAAGAGTAGCAAATGATTCACAAAAAGAGGCTACTATCTCAGAGTCAAGTCCATATTTAGTGCTAAACTTTTGAAAAGCATCGGTATTCATAAAACATTTAACACAATAAAACTCAAGCTTAATACCTGACTCTTTACCTTCATCGAGTTCCCAATCTTCAGAGTTGTGTTTAATTATTTCTAAAAGATCCCACCTGAATTCAATAGTCTTCTTCCTAAAAGAACCAGTACAAGAAGTATCGAGCATGGACCGGTCATCATGAGAAAGCCAAGCATAAAAATTCTGAATAATAATTTCTCTTGAGAGCGCATGATTGGGGCATGAATATAACATTGACTTAAGCCTCCCCCAAGCTAGAGCAATACTTTCTCCTTCACGAGGCCAAAAATTATATATATAATTCCGATCACGATGAACTAGATGCATAGGATAAATTTTTTGGTGAAATTCCAATTTCAATCGATTCCAATTCCAAGATCCAATATCATCGCATAGCTTATACCATGCCAATGCTTTTTCCCTTCAAAGATAAAGGGAAAACCTTCTTCTTAGCTTCATCTCCGGGCAAACCTGCAAGCTTAAATAATCCACAAATTTCATCCACATATATCAAATGCATATCAGGATGTTCAGTTCCGTCTCCTGCATAAGGATTAGCTAGCAGTTGTTCTATCATACCTGAAGGAATTCCATAACCAATATCTTCAGTAGGTGCAGTAGGTTGAGGGGTAACTAACTGTGGTTCCGGTCGAGGTGAAGATACCCCGAACAAACCCCTCAAAGGATGATTCTCAATAGTAACAAGTGACAATAAATTCCAGCACGTAGTAATAATTTTTCCTTACCAAGAGCGCTTCACCCCCCCGGCAACGGCGCCAGAAAAGAGCCTTGATGACCCACAAGTATAGGGGATCAATCGTAGTCCTTTCGATAAGTAAGAGTGTCAAACCCAACGAGGAGCAGAAGGAAATGACAAGTGGTTTTTAGCAAGGTAATGTCTGCAAGCACTGAAATAGTAGGTAACAAGTTGTTTGATAGCAAGATAATTTGTAACGAGCAAGTAATGGTAATGATAACAAAAGTGCAGCAAGGTAGCCCAATCCTTTTGAGGCAAAGGACAGGCCAAAACGGTCTCTTATAATAAGCAAAGCGTTCTTGAGGGTACACGGGAATTTCATCATATCACTTTCACCATGTTGGCTTGATTCGTGTTCGCTACTTTGATAATTTGATATGTGGGTGGATTGGTGCTTAGGTGCTGTTCTTACTTGAACAAACCTCCTACTTATGATTAACCCCCTCGCAAGCATCCGCAACTATGAGAAAAGTATTAAGATAAAATCTAACCATAGCATTAAAATTTTGGATCCAGATCGGTCCCTTACGAAGTAGCGCATAAACTAGGGTTTAAGATTCTATCACTCTAGCAACCCATCATCTAATAACTACTCCACAATGCATTCCCTTAGGCCCAAATATGGTGAAGTGTCATGTAGTCGACGTTCACATGACAACACTAAGGGAATCACAACATGCATATCATCAAAATATCGAACACATATCAAGTTCACATGATTACTTGCAACATGACTTCTCTCGTGACCTCAAGAACAAAAGTAACTAATCACAAATGATAATCATGCTCAAGATCAGAGGGGTATTAAATAGCATAATTGATCTGAACATATAATCTTCCACCAAATAAACCATATAGTAATCAACTACAAGATGTAATCAACACTACTAGTCACCCAAAAGCACCAATCTAAGGTTCCAGTACAAAGATTGAACGCGAGAGATGAACTAGGGTTTGATAGGAGATGGTGCTGTTGAAGATGTTGATGGAGATGGCCCTCCCAAAGATGGGAGAGTTGTTGGTGATGACGATGACGATGATTTCCCCTTCCGGGAGGGAAGTTCCCCCGGCGGAACCGCTCTGCCGGAGGGTAAAAGTGCTCCTGCCCAAGTTTCGCCTCGAGACGGTGGCGCTTCGTCCCAAAAGTCCTCCTCTTATTTTTTTTCCTAGGTCAAAATGACTTATGTACCAGAAGAGGGGCGCCGGAGGTGGGCCGAGGAGGGCACAACCCACCAGGGCACGCCTGGGCTCCCTGGTGCGCCCAAGTGGGTTGTGCCCACCTGGTGGGCCCCCTCTGGTAGTTATTTGCTCCAATAATTCTTAAATAATCCATAAAAAATCTCCGTGAAGTTTCAGCTTATTTGGAGTTGTGCAGAATAGGTAGCTCTGACGTGCTTTTTCAGGTCCAGAATTACAGCTGCCGGTATTCTCCCTCTTTGTGTAAACCTTGCATATTATGAGAGAAAAGGCATTAGAATTTGTCGGATTCAGGGCTCCGTAGACCCAAGAAAGGTTCAAACTCTGGGGCGTGTGCGAAGAACTCAACCTATCCAACCAACCAGCTCGTCGCCCCACAGCCTAGCTCGATTCACACGAACGAGGAAGAAGATGAACATGGCAGTTTACCCAGATTCGGGCCACCTTGCGGTGTAAGACTCTACTCCTGCTTTGTGGTGGATTGGACTCACGAGGGGCTGAGGGTGAACTAGTACAAGGGATGAACAACCTCACTAGGTTTGGGGTGAGGGAATGAGTCGATGAGGTTCGGATCGGATCGATCTGATCCCCCTCTACGGTGTTGGCTAACCTATACTTATAGTGGCCTCGGTCCTCTTCCCCCAAAACGTAGGCGGGAAGGGATCCCATAGTGGCCAATTTGCAAGGGGACAAGTAGTACATCTTATCCTAACGAAAGGTGGTCTTCGCCTGCAAAGCTTCTGGTCATGACGCAGCGGTGGGCTCGGTGATGACATCCGTCCTGCCGCGCCGGTGGCCTTGGTCTCATTGCACCGGAATGGAAACCTTTGCTAGATTCCTAGGGAACCCATGTCTGTCCTTGCCTCCTTAGCACCAAAGAGGAAACTGCCTTCTCTGCGCCCGCTGGCGCCCGCCTGCCTTGGTCGTCATGGCAACCTCATGAGGTTGGGTACCTGCATAGAAATCTCTGCTCCTCAGGAGGCAGCCTGGGGAGGCCGCTCCCTCGGGAGGTCTTGGCGTCGTCCGCTTCGCGAGGCTTGGCCCCTCGCGAGGGTCTTGTCCTGATAGTCTTGGAGGTGGGCCGTAGCAGGCCGTCGATGGAGCCACGCCGTGGGCCGCAGGTAGGCAAGTCTGGGTACCCTGGTTCCCAGAACGCCGACAGAATTACTCCCAAAAGCATTATTATGCATAAAAACATTATAAATAACAGTAGCAAAACATGATGCAAAATGGACGTATCAGAATGGACGATGCGACGATGTTCCGTGTCAGATGGGCTAAGGACATCGTAAGAGAAAACAAGTATTTCACTACCATGTCTATACCCGACGCGAAGAGCGTTATCGTGAACGTTAACGTCATCGCCAAAACTGAGCCATGGGTACATGCTAAGCACGTGACACAATGCTTCTTCATAACCGACCGACCAATGCCAGCCGTGTTGTCGTGAGGAGAGGTAAAAGGAGCATCGTCAGAATGGATGGAGTCGCCAACGAGGAAGACTACGACCAATACGGCAACCCGATGAGGGAAGATGACGATGACGATGAAGCATATGTGAAAAGAAGAATCAAGACTATATTACCTAAGAAAGATCGTACTCCATGGTGCCGGAAAAGTCACAACGAGGGGCTCAATTATTCGACAACGAACAAGAAAGGGAAGAAGCTCAATTTGAAACGTCGTCGACGCAGCTGAGAAACCATCATTTATATATATGTATCTATTTTGTGTACACACTTAAGTAACCGTTATCGGTCAAATGATGTATACATCGTATCCCCTTCAATTACCACCACATGCATGGTTCCGATGATATTCGCGCAGTGTGGGAGGGAGACGTTCTCGTCGACTACGTGCTAGGCCATCGGGAGAAAAACAAAAAAAAACAAAAGGGAGAAAGCAATACAAAATAAAAAGAAAAGTAAACAGAAAAGGAAAGTAATAAAAAGAAAAGAAAACTAAAAACTAGAAAAGGAAAATAATAAAAAGAAAAGAAAACTAGCAGTAGCGCTGGATTAGGACCCAGCGCTATAGCTAAGTAGCTATAGCGCTGGGTCCTAATCCAGCGCTACTGCTATGTGTATTTTAGAATTAAAAAAAACTAAAAATTGGAATACTTAGCAGTAGCGCTGGATTAGGACCCAACGCTATAGCTAAGTTAGCTATATCGCTGGATCCTAATCCAGCGCTACTGCTATTTTTAGTTAACCCCTGGCCGCGCGGGCTCAAAATTTGGCCAAGTCCTTCCCCCTCCCCCCCTCTCCACCTCTTCCCCCACTCTGTCGCCGCCGGCCGTCGCCCGAGCCCTCCCTCGACCTCACCGTCGTCGTGCGGGCCCGCCCTCAACCTCGCCGCCGACGCCCTCTCCCCTGCCCTCGACCTCGCCGCCGTCGCCCTCTCCCCCGCCCTCGACCTCGCCGCCGCCCCGTAAGCCTCTCCCTCTCTTCCCCCCTGCCCTCCTCTCTCTCTCTCTCTCCCTGCTCTCTCTCTCTCTCTAATATGAACCCTAGCTAGGAGTTGGATGTATGAACCCTAGGAGATGAGATGTTGCTGCTGTGATTAGGAATTAGGACAGTAGAAATTTTTGTAGCATTTAGGAAAAAAAATTAGCAATTTTTTTTAGGAAATTAGCTAGGGCAATTTTTGTAGGTATATAAATTAGCTATAAATAAAAAAACAGTAGCTCCCTTCCTAGACTTTTTTAGCTATAAATAAAAAACTGTAGCAATTTTTTATAGGAAATTAGCTAGGGCAATTTTTGCAATGTTTAGTGAGGTCATTTTGCAAAGGTTTTTGGTTTTTGAAAAGACCACTATTTTGCAATGTTTAGTGAGGTCATTTCACTATGTGTACTTGCTTTATATATGTGCTCCTGTGATACTCTGGTGACATGGGGTTTCTCTGGATTTACTAAGTTCGTTAGGAGCCGTGCTTAATCTGTTGTTTGCTCCTATGTGGATCTGTTGTTCCTATTAACTTGGTTAAAGTAATTGTTGCTATATAAACAAAAAAACAAGAGTGATGTTATATGATATATGTCATTGATGTTATATGATTTTGCAATGTTGGTTGGATGTTGAAGAATATCCCGAGTGGCCTATGTTTTGCCTGATTGTTGATTCATTTCCATTCCGGCAAATTTCAGGCGCTCCATATGTCCACTTTTTGGCAAAGGTCATGCCAAAAATTTCCGTGAATTTCAGTATGACTTGTGCTAGAAACTAGGACATATCGAGTGCCCGGGATTTGCCGGAAGGGGAATGAATCAACATTTCGGCCAAATATAGACCCCTTTTTTCTTTTCATTATTCATTTTATTCGGTCTAGAATTAAACTAGGATACTTATAATTAATCGTAGGAACATGTCTAACCACGCGGAAGCCATGGGTTCTGGCCGCCTCGAAGAAGACCCCGTCGAGGCAGCAAATCATTATTTCGGTTACCTGGACGAACACCAGTTGCGGGTGCAGGGTGGCACCAACCCCAACACCGACGCCGACACCGGCACCGACACCACCCCCGAGACCGGCAACGATGCTGTCGTAGCCGGTAAAGCACCGAAGCGGAAGAGGACACGAAAACCAAACGAGCTCGGCATCGGACAAATTGTGGTCACGGCGATGCACCCCAAGAAATTAGAGCCAACGGCGCCGAAGGAAGCCGCGCGTGCTACGGTAATCAACTAGGATGCATCCTCAGGGAAACCGCCAACATCAACAACGAAAAGTTAAAGAAGATACCACATATGGAGCACATGCTCCTAAAGAAGTTGCACAATAGGTTCCTATTCCCCGGCCGGGATGAAAGCAAACATTCGTGGGACGGCAAACCCATGACAAAGATAAACAGCAAGGTGATGGTGATGTTCACCAACGACTTGTCCGCCTAGAAAGTTAGGGTGAAAAAAGCGATTGCGAAGAATGAACCGTGGTCCAAGATTCATGCTGACAATCCGACACTAAAGGAAGAGGACTTCGAAAAATTCAAGGAGACTTGTGCTAAAGAAGAAGTCAAGCAAAGGTGAGAGAAAATGAAGGCACTCCAGGCCAGGAACACACCTCCCCACTGCCTCGGAAGTCGTGGTTACGAGGGGAAGAGGCACGTATGGGCCAAGGAGGACGCCGAACGTGAAAGTCACGGAATCCTAGACCCCTTGGCGGAGTTCACCGACCCGCAGGAGCGTGACTGGATCAGGGCCCGGTACAAGTGGGACCGCGTCAATAAGATCTTTTACACGGACCCGAACACAAGGGAGTTCATGAGACTTCTGGTAATTGTTATATTACCACCTTATTATATTAGATTCCAATCAATTCGACTACAAGTTTTGTCACATTTGTAAACCATCCACGTTCCTTTGCAGAAAGAGCAGCACCAAAAGGCAGCCGAAAGCGACGAGTCGTCACAGTCGTCGGCGAGGCCCAAGTGGGACACCCCTTTCATTCGGGCCCTGAACATACTAAAAAAGGTCCCGGAGGACAAACCGCCGTCGTATGGACGTGTGCACGGCGTCAGAGATGGCGCCTCGTGGAAGACGTGCTACCACGAGAAGCCAGAGGAAAGAAGGCAGAGACGGTTGCTTACTCAATAGACCATCGACGAGAAGGTCGCGATTGCGGTCAATAAGACCAAAGCTGAGACCAAAGAAGAGTTGGTCGGGGTAGTCAATGCAGCGGTCAATGTAACGGTAGCTGGCGTCACGGCTGACTTCCAATCTTCCATTATTACCAGCTTGATTCCGACAATTATCAATTGGTCGAAGAGCAATCCAGATAAAGGGCCAGCGGCCTTTCCCCTTCCCAGCTACGTTGGGAGCAATTCGGTGACCATCGCACCACCAGCACCTGCTCACGCAACCGCACAAGGTCCTGCTCCTGTTCATAGCAGCCCGACCTCCGTCTCTGGCATGCTCGGCGGGGCTTCGTCTTTGGCTGAGCTCGACGCCCTCACGGTAATTACGCGTCATGCCCTTTTCACCAGCATGTCTATAGTCTTCCATTTCAATTGCCTTTCGGATGTTTGACGTCGTAGACATGTCTTCGCAGGCCGACGAAACCCCGTGCACCCTACTGTACGACATGAACGGCCAGAAGGTGGGCGTGGGAAAGGCCATGATCGTGAAGCCGAAGGAACGCATGTTCCACAACCGAGAGATGCCCCATGGCGTCTTCAAGGTTAACGTGGCCAGTGTCAAAGCGGGCTTCGAGGATTTGCCTCCTCCGGTACCAGTCGATGACGACGAGACCCCTAAACGGATTGGCGCATGCAAGAGCTGGTTCTTGCCTTGGCCGAAGACTCTTCTTCGTGTCGAGGCGCCCGGTAGCACACTAACGACAGCTCCTCAAGAAGGTATGAACACCACCCCACCACCCAAATTACCTGCACCTGTCGTGGCGGGTGATAGCGGACGACACGAGGGAGAGCCTCCATTAGTGCCAGATGACGTCGCCCCCGTCGAAGAAGCAAATGCTGATGATGTCATGAAGGAGGAGGATGATGACCCTCTCAAGTATATCAATACCGCCTATGACGATGGAGGATTGATGGCTCGGGACTATGACTCAGGCTATGAGCGTGGAGATGACTTGATGCTGCCTGATTTGCCGGAGCCGGAACATCCTAAGGCGGAATGCAAAAAGTCTCTCTTCATGTGATCCTCGTAGGAGACGCCTCCAGATGCCGCCTCTACCCAGCAACAACAACCCAAGGGCCGTCCACTGATTAGCCCGACGACACTGGGGGTGGTGGTTAGGGAAGGTATGGTGGGCTCACTACCGCCACCCGCCAAGAAGCAAAGGAGGAGACCAGACAAGAAAGGCCCTAAAGGCGCCAGAGCTGCTTCAAGCAGCCAGCCGCCTCTGAAGCCTCGGGAGGTAGACATAATACATGTCGAAGGTGCGGAGCGTTTCCATGTCGCCGGCCACCCGATCCTACCTCCGAAAGCGCTAGAGCACATACTGAACAATGATCTAAGGAGACTTCATGAAGATGTGCTGGCCAGAGAGAAAAGCCTTCTCATCTCGGGAAAACCAGGATACCAGCTTTACGCGGCTCAGGTGCCGGGTGGGAAGTTGTACGTCGAGAGATGGCCCGCGGATAAGTTCATCCTGCGATTTGACTACATGTACGACATGTTCCACATGACCAAGCTAGATTTTCAGTTCATCCGCATGTATGCGTTGTATCTCAACTACATCATCAGGCGCGAGAACATAAAATATATCTACGTCGCGGACCCGTACTATATGCACGAGAGCTTCTTGGCAGTCTGCAAAGAGCACCGTGACTATGCGATCAAGTACATCGGCGAGTTCATGATCGCTAATAAGGATAAGGAAACGATTCTCCTGCCTTATCATCCTATGTAAGTCATCCGCGGATATCCTTTCGTAAGTTTTAATCATTTCTTTACAAGCATGGAGGCTAATTTGAGGTGTACTTATTTTGCACAGTGGGGGGGGGAGGGGGGCGCCGTCCTCTTCTGTCCGTACCCACAATACTCCCATGCTCTGTACTTGGGCTCATCGAAGAACATCAAGAAAAAGGATTACACGCACATAAAGAGTGTTCTCGATAGTGCCATATTAACCTTCAGCCAGCCTGTCTGGTGGATATATCATGGTGAAAAAGTACAGGAAGAACGGGCTGGGTTTAGGCCATAAGACCGACTTCTGCTGCATCCAGCAACCGTACACCAGTAAGGCTGATGGATCCTACCTCATGCATCACATGATCGAGTACAGAAGGAATAATCAACGCCTTCGCATGTCAGCTACTTCCAACGATGCCGAGATTGTCAAATGGGCCACAAGCATAGGAAGGACACCGGATCATCGAATCCGAGCTGAGTTTTATCACGTACAGTGTGAACTTGCCCAAGTGATCATGAAGGAGGTCCTCAAACTAATAGGGATGTTCTACCATGGGCCAATCACGCGGGATGATGTCCGAGCACTGCTACTCGCTCAGCGTCTGGACCCGAAGCCTTTCACGAAGCTCGGGTGCTTCCTCCCTGACTATGAAGATTGGACCGCCGACATGGAGGGCTGGTTGTCGATGACAATGTGTCTATTTAGTCACTACTGTCTTCCTATGAAAAAACTTTGAATTTACGCACGACAAAACTCTGTGATGTAATTAAACTGTCCTCCTGAACTAGCGTAGATCGCTCTAGTTAATTAGTTTGGGTATGAGGAACTTCGTTATTTATATTTACTATAGGTTGCTTGTATTTTGCTAACTATGCCTCTTTGTGTTTCTCAAGTACATTATGTTGCATATTATCGTTGAATTCATCAACTGACGATGTAGGTACATAGATCAGAGATGGCGAAGGACTGCTACGTCATATTCATTGGGAGGCTTCCAGGAGTGTACGACCACTGGCCAGACGCTCAGGCCCAGGTGGACAGGTACCCGGGCGCTAGCCACAGAAGGTTCGACAGCAGAGCCGAAGCGGAAAATAGTTACTTGAGGTGAACGCTCCGGCAAGAGAGGGAGCGAAACCGGTGCCTCAAGAAGTACTACATAGTCGTGTTCTTGCTCATACTGATCGCTCTTCTTTCTACATCATGGTTTAGATAGAGATGATGAAATTTGTGTCTGTGCCATGACCATGCAGTTGCATTTATTCGAGACATGACATGACTTGTGTATCATTATTTTTTGAGATGTGATGATATTTTTGTTGGATGATGATGATGATGATGATGGTATGGCGAGACCACTGTATGTGTGTGATATGATGAGAATAATGTATGTTTATTATGATATGATGAAACTACTGTATAGAGCATGCACAAATACAGCACAAATATGTAGAGGGGAAATAAATCTGTGAAAGCGGGAATATTAGCAGTAGCGCTGGTAGGCAGCGGCAGCGCTGGTTTAGCAGCAGCGTTTGTCATCGTGCAGCGCTACAGATAGTTAGTACTAGCGTTGGTTCAAGCAGCGCTACTGCTAATTAACCATACTTACCAGTAGCGCTGGTTGGAGCAGCGCTACTGCTACAACTTAGTTGTAGCGGGGCAGCGCTACTGCTATGGTTATTTCCAGCGCTACTAGTAGGCTTTCTCCTAGTAGTGTTGCGGCAGCTGGAATTGTGTTTCGTCGACTCTCCTAGGGTGTCTGGAATATTTGGGAATTTATTGGGGGGAGAGACGGTGCGGGGGGGGCTCCGTGGGGGGCACAACCCCCCTGGGTGCGCTTGGGCTCCTGGGCGCGCCCTGGTGGGTTGTGCTCCCCATGGGCCTCCCCTCTGGTACTTTTTTGGCCCACTGAGTGTCTTCTGGTCCAGAAAAAATCTCCAAAAAGTTTCGCTGCGTTTGGACTCCGTTTGGTACTGATATTCTGCGAAGTAAAAAAACAAGCAAAAAACAGCAAGTGGCACTCGGCACTATGTCAATAGATTAGTCCCAAAAAATGATATAAAGTTGCTATAAAATGATTGTAAAACATCCAAGAATAATAATATAACAGCATGGAACAATCAAAAATTGTAGATACGTTGGAGACGTATCATGAGGGTGGTCGTTCTCATGGTTCCAAGTGCCGACTTCGAGACGGGGCCGGTGATGGTGCAATGGAGTTCCTAGGGGTCTTGTGCAGGTGGTGGTGTTGTGTTGTATAGGCTGGTGCATGATCTTCGAGATTTATTCTCTTTCCAGCGAGATGACTTCACTTCAAGGGCGTTGGTCCTCCAGGGCCTAGGTGTCGTGACTTCCCGGTTGCGACACCATCCAAAGAGTGGTCGGTTCAGGCAACGATGGCTGTGGAGCGGTGGCAGCGACGTGCCATCGGCCCGCTTGGGAGGCTGCAGTTGGTCGGTTCCCCAGGGACCTTACTGTAATTTCTATATTTTTACAGGGGTTCTTGTATTGCTGGAAACTTTAATAGATTAAGGGGTTGTTTTGCAAAAAAAACAACAAAGTGCAACTAATCCATGCGGAAACAACAAGAGAGCATGAGAGAATACAATGGTGTTGAAACTTTGCAGAGGACATACCCAGTAAAGAAAAAAAAAGGGCCCTACCACAAAGAAACAAGCAACACTGAGGTGTACAGCTGAGATCCATCGGAGCCGGAATGCACTATCGCCCATGGGCTTTCTGAGTCTATGAACAGGGCCAACATGAGTGTCGGATCACACCTTTGTGGCGCGTCGACCAGGGATTTTCCCCATGCTTCCCGGACCCCGAATTCACCGCCTCAAACCGAACTCGTCAAAGAATGGCATCGCATCTAACTTCCAATGACCACTTGCATAATTCTAACGTAGCTAAAACCTCGCATGAGCCAACGTCGTCATCAACTAGGACAACCACCTCCATGCATGCTCATGAAACGATCTTCACAAACTCCACCACGAGGGCGTAGACGTCGTAGCAACGGGATCGAGAGCAAAAGAAAACACACATGTCGTGGAGAGAAAGGAAATAGATGGTCTGTACCAAAACCAAAACGTAGGAAGGAACATGCGGTTGTATTGGTCGTGGATGCTATTCCTTGTATGCGGAGTTTGACATCCTCGCCGTTTTACGGTGTCTTGAAGTCTTGATTTTTTAACATACTGAAACTTCTAACAGCAACAAACATAGCGGCACATTACTTTATTTGTAAAGGATCTATTTCCTCCGATTCGAGCTTACTGGGTCTCCTCGTATTTTGGGTCAAACTTTGATTATTTATATAACTAACAAAATATAGAGTATATGCTATAAAAATGTATATTGTTGGATTTGTATTCAAAAGAGATTTTCCATGATAATATTTGTGAGATGTAGTTTACGTTTTACGAACTAAATCTATGATCAAATTTTGACTCAAAATAAGAGAGTGTCCAATAAACCCGGACAAAGGGAGTATTCTAATCCTGCCATCGATCAAAAGCAGTGAAAAAAATAGCGCACTATACCGCCGCTAATAGCACACAATAACGTTTTAAGTAATGTCTCGCTAAATAAATCAGTGTATAATGTCTTGCTAATAGCATATTTTAAAGGTCACGCTATTTTGTTACAGCATGCTATTTTTTTCATTGATCACAAGGTCGGACAGGGGCGCGCCTTGGCGCGTATTCGGCACTAGTAAGTTATAATAAGGACCTGCCTTAAACGTGCCCCGGTTGCACCACTTGCTCCCTCGATTTTCTCGCCCGTTAGCATTACACGCTTGCTTCCCTTCCTCCTCTCCTCGTCGCCATCTTCTCCCCTGCTCCTCATCATCGCCATGACGAGCACATCCTCCCAGTTGAAGCGTTGAAGATCGAAGCAGTACGAGCAACAAGGTAAGCGTCATCCCATATCCTCCCTTGCATGCAAAGTAGGAGGTCGTTTAGTTATACTCCGGTGCTTTGCTAGTTTCTTGCTGATTTGAGAATACGATGCAGTTTCTTGGCAGCTGATGCACGTTTAGCAATTCATCATCAGTAAATAGATTATATCCACGTTTTGCCTTAAGTTTGGTATGTAGAAGCAGGTGTTTGTGTTACTAAGGGTACATAGCTTAGCTTTGGAGAAGGAACAAGAAGTCAGGTCGGACGGTGAAGAACAAATCAAAGATCATCACCTGGGAATAGCCGCCATGCATGTTCATTAGAATAAGAAAAGGGAGAAGAAAAAAGAAGGGCTTGGCTGCCGTCTACGCATTTCAAAGACCGCGTGAAACAACGACAAATGCAGGCTTGACTGGACCGGAGGCGCCTGGTCTGGCGCCATGGCAAATTTGGCAGTTCCTGGCGTTGCATCGTCGTATCTTTAATTTGACAAACTACTGGCCAAGAAATTTTAAAGAATACACTATACAAGTTCATTGAATTTGACATGGACGCTCAGGTTAATTTAGTAATAAAAAGAGGCTCATAAGAGCGCAGTTTTTGAAAAGAAAAAAAATCAAAAAACATATTTTGATTGTTTTTGTTGGTAGCTTACCAAGCTAGCCGCTTAGTAAAAAAAACATATTTTGATGTTTCAAAAGAAAAAAACTGAAACAGAAGACAAATGTACATAGGGGTGTATAATACATTTCTGTACAACTTCATGATGAGATACATTTCGGTGTGAGCTGCAAAAAAAAAACTCATGGATATTATAGTGAATAGCGCATGTGTTACATGATTTTTTTTTAGCTTGCACCAAATGTATTCATCATGAAATTTTACAAAAAAAGTAGTATACATCCCTATGGACATGGTACATTTTTTAGTCCTTAAAAATGTGTTTTTCAATAATCGACGCTCCATGGAACCCATGATCCAAAAACAATTTTTGGTTTATAATATCTATCTATCTATGTATGATGTACGGGAAGCAAAACTTGTTGTAGGTCGCTATTAAACTTCAACACCTTGCCCATTTCATTCACTCACAAAGATTTCTGAAGCCCTTGTTGTATCTCGCTATTAATCTACAATGCGCTTCTCTTCTCTCTCTCCTCTCATCTATCCTCCAACTCAGTATAAATCTGATGTGATACTTACTGTTAAATTGCGATTCAAATTCTAGTACCGTGTTGGACTAGACATAGTACAACCGGTGTGCGCATTGCGTTGACGTCGACGCGTACGAGTACAACTCGTTTACTTGTCCTCCAAAGACTCTCATGTATTGCCCTCATATATACCCATATAGTCGCACCTAAAGACGGCATGTCGTCTCATGCTTGTAATACTCCTCCATCATAATTGATAGATGAATAAAACTATTGCTTGTATTATGTTTAGCACAGGGTGCATGGCTATATATATTGGTACAAACCGACTTGGACTAGGAAACTTGTGATCCAAGAAATAGTCTAACATCCCCCCCCCCCCCCCCCCCACCCACAGTATCAACGGGAGGCTCGATGACGTTGAGATTGGAACATATGTCTTGAAATGGCTTAGTAGCAAGTCCTTTGGTGAAGATGTCAGCAAATTGAGCCGTAGTAGGAACATGGAGCACCCGAACTTGTCCAAGAGCCACCTTCTCTCGAACAAAGTGAATATCAATCTCAATGTGTTTGGTGCGGCGATGCTGAACAGGATTTCCAGACATGTAAACAGCGAAAATATTATCACAATATACAATAGTAGCCTGCTCAATCGGTCGGTGCAGTCCTGAGAGCAACTGACGAACCCAAATAGTATCAGCGACAGCATGTGCCACAGCACGGTACTCAGCTTCAGCGGACGAGCGGGAGACCGTAACATGTCTTTTTGAGGACCAAGAAATCAAATTGTTACCCAGAAAAACACAAAAACCGGATGTGGATCGTCGAGTGTCTGGACAACCAGCCCAGTCTGCATCAGAGTATGCGGTGAAAGAATGAGGAGTGGACTTATTGATGTGAAGACCATGATCAAGAGTACCTTTCAAATACCTAAGAACACGTTTGACATGATTATAATGCGGAAGCCATGGATCATGCATATGGAGACATGCTTGTTGAACAGCAAAGGAAATTTCAAGACGAGTGAAAGTGAGATATTGGAGAGCCCCGGTTAGACTACGGTACAGAGTAGGATCATGGAAAGGTTCACCGTCAACGGATAGTTTGAAACTGGTATCAACAGGGGTGCGAGAGGACTGACAGTCAAGCATGCCAGCACGATTAAGAAGATCAAGAGTATACTGACGTTGGGAAAGAAAAGGGCCAAAAGAATCACGAAGAACAGCAATGCCCAAAAGGTGATGAAGAGTACCAAGATCAGTCATAGAGAGTTCAGAACGAAGAAGGGTAATAATATGATCTAAAAAGGTTTGAGAAGATGCGGAGAGAATGATGTCATCTACATAAAGACGGAGTTAGGCAGTTTCGGAATTGTGGTGGTACACAAAGAGAGAAGTGTCAGAAAGGGAAGAAGTGAAACCTATCGTTTGGATGAAAGAAGAGAAACGTTGAAACCAGGCTAGTGGAGCTTGTTTGAGACCATAAAGAGATTTCTGGAGAAGACAGACATGATTTAGATAGGAAGGATTTTCACAACCAAGAGGTTGCTGACAATAGACGATCTCTTGAAGAGAACCATGGAGGAAAGCATTTTTTACATCTAGTTGATGGATGGGCCATGCGGAAGAAATAGCGATGCTAAGAACAGTACGAATGGTGCTGGGCTTGACAACAGGAGAGAATGTTTCATCATAATCAATGCCATGTTGTTGAGAGTAACCACGACAGACCCAGCGGGCTTTATAGCGGGAGAGGCTCCCGTCAGAGTGGAATTTTTGGCGAAAGACCCGTTTGACAGAAACGATATTTGTATTGGAAGGACGAGGAACTAACTACCAAATATTGTTTTGAATTAAAGCATCGTATTCTTCTTGCATGGCAGCAGCCCAATTCGGATCAAGAAGAGCAGTTTTGTAAGTTCTGGGGATGGAAGAGAGAGATGTGGTAGCATGTAGGTTGAGGCGATCTGTGGGCTGACGAAAACCTGATTTGGCGCGAGTACGCATGCCATGATCATTGACAGGGGCGACGGTAGGAACAGCTTTAGCTGGTAGGATGGAAATGGGGGTGTCTGGTGTAGGAGAAGATGCGGACGGTGGGTGGGGTGGTGTTGGGTTGTGTGGTTGCGGGTTGGGTGTTGGCGGGTTGGGTGATGGTGGGTTGGGTGGTGGCGAGGTGTTTGGTTGCGGGTTGGGTGGTGACTGGGTGTTTGATAGCGGGTTGGGTGGTGTCTGGGTGTTGGATGGCGGGTTGGGTGGTGTCTGGGTGTTGGATGGCGGGTTGGGTGGTGCTGCCGTGACAGTAGGTGCGGTAGGTGGGGCTGCCGTGACAGGAGTGTAGAGGTGGAATGGACGGGGAGAAGAGGTGGCGGCGGAGGTAGGGATGATTGATGGTGTGTCGGTGCGTTGAGCAAAAGGAAAAATATGTTCGGTGAATGTAATGTGGTGAGACACGTGTACCCGTCCAGTTTGTAAATCAAGACAGCGGTAACCTTTGTGTTCGGCGGAAAAACCAAGAAGGACGGCGCTGATGGAGACGGCGTAGGAGGACGAGCCGCAGCATGGAAGACCCGTGGGCGAGAGTCCTTGCGGGCTTGAGTGTCCGCCGCGAGCTGCAGCATGGAGCGGACTTCGGCGAAGGTTGGAGGAGGCCGCATCACGGGGATGAAGGAGGCCTGCTTGTCGAAATCCTTGCTCAGCACGACGACGATGATGTTGATGAGCTGTGTGTCACTGACGGGATCACCGAGTTCGCGAAGCTCGTCGCCGATGGCCTTGACACGCTGACAGAAAAGATTTACCGGAGCATCGCCTTGGGTCAGGTTACGAAGCTCGGTGTGCAGAGCGTTTTTTTCGAGCGTCGCTGTTGCTCTGAAAAAGCTGGCGAAGAGAGCCCCAGATGTTGGCGGCGGTGGCGCTGTCGTGATCATGCATGTTGAAGATCTCGATGGTGATGCGGGTGTAGAACCACTGAACAATCGCGAGATCGTCTTTCACCTATTGAGGATCATGAGGGCGAGGAGGACTGTTGGCGGCGACGTGAGAGCGGAGGTTGCAGCGTCCCAGGTGTAGATCAAAGAGGTGGCGCCAATGATAATAGTTGTGGGCGGCGAGGTCGAGGACGATGGGGATGAAAGGACTGACATCAGTGATGGTGTTGGCGAGCGACATGGGTGCAGTCAGAAGAGTAGTAGGAGGTGTTGGTGGTGCTAGGGAAAGAGTAGAGGAAGAAGAGGCCGCCGAGGCGGCGGCTTTGGCGATGATAGCAGCCCGGCGCTCGAAGTAGCCGGGCGGCGGCGGCGGTGGTGGGGTGGGTGGAGCCATACCCTAAACCCTAGGATCGAAAAACTGATACTATGATAGATGAATAAAACTATTGCTTGTATTATGTTTAGCACAGGGTACATGGCTATATATATTGGTACAAACCGATTTAGACTAGATATTACAAACTGACTTGAACTAGAAAACTTGTGATCCAAGGAATAGTCTAACAATAATGATTGCGCCTTCGTGCGTGCGTGGCTTTCTCCTGCAAGGGTTTTCACGTAAAAATCCGTGCCTCTCGTATCTCGGTTGATCTCGTTTTATCTAACACCTACGTCATCTTATTATACCTAATCTAACTAATTTTTTTCTGAAGTCAATGGTTCACTGACCTCGGTAAAATTAAAATATTTATGTTTGCTTAATTGTAGTACTGGTTAAGAGTAAGTATGACGTTCCCGAGAAATAAAAGGATTAAGTATGGACAACATCTCTTGATTATGTACATATATTGGCCCGTGAACATTGCATATTTTTGTCATTACATTGTTAAGCATAAATCTGATCTTTAATATCTAAATAGCTAGCCCTTACTAATATATTTCTCTTAACATGCAAGCATGCCACCTCATCATGCAAATGCATGAGAAAATGCCCACCTCAACAGCCAACAATGCATTGGAAAAGCTCACTTCAACATGCAAATATGCATGATAATTTCCACTCTATTATGGTCTTTATATTTTAAGAATATTTTACAACTATGCAATAATCAAACACAAAAAAATCTCGTAAAAATCAAACACAAAATATCATATGTACTTTTAGTTTTAGTTATCATATTATTACTCCAAATATTCATGTTTCATACCACCAAATCTCATTAAAATATATTGCAACATTCCCGCAAAAACGTGTGGGGTATCATCTAGTAACAAAGTTAGATTCCAACCAATTACTCCCGGATGGACCCCTTCTCAAAATTGATATTTTCGACAAACAGAAGACAAGTTTTTGCAACTTGTGTGCATGGTCAAAAGCTCATTAAATGACTTGGTGGAAGGTGCTCCCATAACTATTGTGTTTCATTAACTAATAAAAACTTTCTGAATATATATTAGTGTTTAAAATAAATCATGCACTAATTTCTCCCACAACCTTGGACAACTAAATTTGGGTAGACTCGCTTGTCCCGGTGGGCCGATGGTGACCAGCTCCCCCGACCCAGTTTTCCTATGAAGCCGACCCAAAGGACCCGGCCTTCAAAATATGGGCCGGGCCAATGTCCTAGTGGATAACGTCGGCTTAGTCCCATCATGATTTTTCAGGACTCAGGGGCTTATGAGGCCCTTGGAACTCGGCGAAATTTTTTTTGGGGGGGGGGGGGGGGGGGGGTATGACATGGCGCCTCCAATGTTGAAGCAGGTGTTGCCTTTTGATCTTCCTTCGCAGTCGCTTACCCGGCGTTCCCATCAACAACCGCGAATACGGCTCCAGAGGATGCCCCCTTCTCTACGGTTGCGACGAGCCCGCGAAGTTGAATCTGGGAAAGAAAGCTTCCGACCTCACCATAACAACTCGGAGGGACGGCATGATCAAGTCGACCATGGTGAACTTACCACAAGAATCTTGGTTTGTTGCTGCTTGGACTCCATCTAGAGAGGTTGCTCCTTGTACGCTATTTATTTTTTTTAGGTGACCTTGTACGCTATATTGATATCCAAGGATGGCAATTTTGCTCATGGGCACAGGTACCCATGGGTACCCAACCCTCATGGATAGGGTATGGGCACATTTTCGTGCCCATGGGCAGTGCCCAAACCCAATCCGACAGGCCGTGCGTAGGGAATGAGTACGATGTATTGATTATCGCACAAAAATTATAAGCTAGGTCGTGAAATAGATGTATTGATTTAATGAAAGACACACAAACAACGACCTGAATGTAGGGCTTTTCAAAGGGCATAATGATCATTGTCCCACGATTAAAGTTATTAATGCATATTCTCTATTTTATTTAGCACAATGTTTACGTTGGTTATAGAACTGTAGTATTATTTCTTATATCACATAATATAAATATGCATACACTTCACTCACTAAAGGAGGTCTAGTTAACCCAAAAGCTAAAAGAGTTTTCAGTTCCTACGGTATAGTTTGTTTCAATTGTGTATGGTGTCTGTGGCATGCTAAGGAGAAAAGAATGCTTACATTGAAGCTAAAAAAGTGATGTCAATTGCATCGACAGGTGCTATGCTGGATAGACCGCAAGGGCTGATTTTCCATAGGAAGTGAGATCGGAGATGTGGACAACAAAGCAACTCTGCATCGCGGTTTTGATCACCTTCTTTTCTCCACTTATCGTGCGACATTTGATAGTGAACAGCCCCATATCAGGAACATCTCGCTATCAAATTCTCAATGCCAATCCCCTTGCATGGTTCAGCAACCGAGTGGATGCAGATGCACCAGCAACCAATCCAGCGAATGCGCAGGTGGTATCATCACCAGCAGATGATTCAAGCAGCCTGGGTCCTAGAAATTCCTCTACTAGGGTTGTATCATCACCAGCGGATGATTCAAGCAGCCTGGATCCCAGAAACTCCTCTACTGAAAGACTACACTGGCTAGACACATGGAACCATATGAAGCAGCTAACCAACGTCTCCACTGGCCTTCCTCATGCGACTAAGGCGATCAAAGATGCGAGAACCGCATGGGAAAACTTGACGACGGCAACGGTTCAAAAAGCAACTTCTCCGGGAACAGAGAAGGGAAGGCTCTGCCCATACTCGGTTCGCAGAATGGACGGTTCCAAGTCGGCGGGCGGTCACTTTACCATGGACATACCGTGTGGGCTTGTCGCAGGTTCTTCCATAACTGTCATAGGCACGCCTGGCAGCCTGTCTGGTAACTTCTGGATTGATCTTGTCGGGACGGCACTCCCGGGGGAACCTGAAGAACCCATTGTGCTGCGGTACGGTGTTCGTCTAACCGGCGATAAACTTGCTCAAGGTCCGGTCATAGTGCAGAACGCCTTCACTGCAAGTAATGGCTGGGGTTATGAGGATCGTTGTCCCAGCAGCAACTCGAACAATGCAACTCAAGGTACTTTAAACTTGCTTATAAATTGCTTACTAGTAGTAGTTATTATTGTGGTGCCTCACACTACTTATCTGACATCTTTCACAGTGGATGATTTGGAGAGATGTAATTCCATGGTGGGCAGAGAAGAAAAGAGCATAAAGAACTCTACACATCACACTGGTCTCAAGCAAGGTGGAAAGCCAGGCACATATTTTCCTTTTAAGCGGGGATACCTTGCTATCACAACTCTCCGGATAGCGCTCGAAGGAATCCATATGACTCTTGACGGGAAACATGTTACCTCATTTGCATACAGAGCGGTAATCTTCTCCCGTGTGGATCATGAAATATATGTGATGTTGCTCAAATCCTTACCATCTGAGTTACTGTTATCAGGGCTCGGAACCTTGGTTTGGCACTCAAGTAAGGATTTCTGGTGACTTCAAGCTAGCAAGTGCCATTGCAAGTGGACTGCCTACCTCCGAAGACTTGAAGAATAGCTTGGATCTTGAAATGCTGAAGTCATCACCTATTCCAGACGGCAAAGATCTCGACCTTCTGATCGGCATCTTCTCAACAGCAAACAACTTCAAGCGTAGAATGGCGATTCGAAGGACGTGGATGCAATATGATGCAGTGCGTAACGGAACAGTTGCTGTCCGATTTTTCGTTGGCCTGGTAAAAGACTACACAATACTAATTATTTCAATCAACTGACAAGGGTTTCAAAGTGGTCTTTTACTGCTTCCGTTTACATATTAAGGCAGTCCAGAATCCTGACACCAAATTTGGTACTGTTTTGTTTAAAAGCATACAAACCTGATGGTAAATAAGGAACTCCGGAATGAGGCACGCACATATGGTGACATTCAGGTGTTGCCCTTTGTTGATTACTACAGCCTAATCACATGGAAGACACTGGCAATATGCATCTATGGGGTAAACATTGAACTTCTTCTCACAATTACTTTAGGCTTCTCCATTTCTTTTGCTTTTGTGTTCTTAATTAGCTGTGGACTATTTGAACAGACCAGTGCTGTGTCGGCCAAGTATCTGATGAAAACAGATGATGATGCTTTTGTTCGAGTGCATGAAATCTACTCCTCGGTAAAACAGCTGAATGTCAGCAACGGTCTGCTCTATGGTCGCATCAATTCAGACTCGGGTCCTCACAGAAATAGTGAAAGCAAGTGGTACATAAGCCCAGAGGTAATGTCCCCACATAGAAAGGTTCGCTGCCGTAAACATGGGTACCAAGATTTCTGATGTATTCTGCTTCTGTAGGAATGGCCTGAAGAGAGATACCCACCATGGGCTCATGGACCAGGATATGTGGTTTCAGAAGACATTGCAAAGACAATCAACATTTGGTATAAAACAAATCATCTAAAGGTATTTCTGTTTAGGCAGAAGTGTAACCTATGGCTCTGTGATATACGAAGTACATTTTTTTTTGGGAAAAGGAGGCTTGCCCCCGGTCTCTGCATCTGAACGATGCATGCAGCCATATTATTAAAAGTCTCAAAGTAGCACAAAGTCTTTAAAGTATTACAGCTCGCAAAAGGAGCAAAGAAACATAAAAAAAACGCAATGCCACAACCGGTATGAATTAAAGGACTAGGGCCCTAGACTCCTATCCTGTTATGCGACCGCCATCCAAACCGATTGAAAATAGCCCGTGCTATCATCTCTCATTGGTTGCACCCAGTAACCAATGGCTCTCTGGAGTCCGTAGGAGTGAGTAAGGACCACGTACGGATCCATGCCGTAGCTCTGAAGATGACCTGCAAGAAGTTTAAAATATGTTGTCTGTTAAAAATCATATCATTCCTGCAGTTCCATATAGCCCACATAAGTGCACATATTCCAATTCGAATACGAGCCGCAGTAGTCTGTTCCATCCCAGATAACCACGTCCCAAATAACGATTCAATGCTAACTAGAGGGACGATGTTGAAGGCTATATGAATCGTTCACCAAAGTAATTTGGCAAGAGGGCAAGAGATGTTGTATTGTTTCATCATGATCACAAAAACAACATCGTGAAGCGCCTACCCATCGTCGCTTTAACAAATTATCTTTGGTGAGGATCACTCGCTTGTGGACAAACCACATAAAGATTTTAATACGCAAAGGAACCTTAATCTTCCAGATATTAATAGATCTCGGGATTGGGCCAGAATTAATGAGATCCATATAAAAAGATTTTACCGTAAACATTTCGTTTCTAGCCAACTTCCAATGTAATGAGTCAGGTTGGTCGGATAATTGAACATCCATCAATCTCCGTACCAAGTGCATCCAGAAATTTCAACGCTCCCCATGCTAGATGAAAACTAATTTACAAACGACTGGTCAAGTGCCAAACCACAACCAAGTCACCTAGAGGTATATTGATTTAGCAAAAATGAGCTATGATTTGATTTCCCTCCTGGAACAAAGAAAAACTAGCTGAAAGAGGCACACTCAAGCTATAATTTTGCTATTCTATAAAGAACTCTACTGTACTTAAGTCTAGCCTCTTACTATTTGATCCTCTCTGCTGCTACCAGCTGACAGATTTTATAGCTAAACAATATGTTATCTACATCCTTCATTCTTGCAGATGTTCAAACTAGAAGATGTCGCGATGGGCATATGGGTTGACGAAATGAAGAAGGGCGGTTTACCCGTGAGATACGAAACAGATAAGAGGATTCACACTGATGGTTGTAAGGAGGGGTACATTGTTGCTCACTATCAAGAACCAAGGAATATGCTCTGCATATGGGAGACACTCCTAAGGACAAATCAAGCAATGTGCTGCAACTAACTAACTAGTAATGCAGAAGCAATTCCGATGATGTGAATATTTTTAGAAATTCACAAACATTTTTAAATCATGATCCTTTTTTGAGTTCACCAACATTTTTTAAAATCTTAAAAAAACAAAAGGGAGGCACTGCGGCCTTTTGATCGGTTTCTATTTGGGGGGAACAATGGCAAACGGTTTTATCAGGAAGCTAAGAGCATCTCCAGCAGACCCCTTAAAATCGTAAACTGTAAAACTGGGATACGAGTCGAAAAAAATGTATTTTAAGGGTTCATTTGAGCTACGGCCGAACAGATACTGTAAAACAAAGTGTAAAACTGAGATAAAGAGCTCCTTCCTCAAGTCCGGCCGCTGCCGCCCCTTCCCCCAGCCGGCCGCGCCCAACACCGTCGCCCGCGCCCCGTCGCCCGCCGGCCGTGCCCCGTCGCCCGTCGGTCGCGCCCCGTCCCTGCCGGCCGCGCCCCATCGTCCGCCGGCCGTGTCCCGTCGCCCGTCGGCTGCGCCCCGTCCCTGCCGGCCGCGCCCCGTCACCACGCCGGCCGCGCCCAGCCTCGCCGGCCACGCCCCGTCGCCTCCGCCGTCCGCGCCTTGCTCTATTGCCAGCCATGCCGGCCGAGCCGTGCCCCTTTGCCTGCCGCGTCGGGAGGATTCCGGCGGCCAGGCTGAGGTCATGGGAGGCCACGGCGATGTTGACCTCGTCCAATTAGAACCGGCGGCGATCGATTGCGGCGTCTAGCAGCCTTTTCCGGTGTGCGGTGATGAATTCCGGCGAGTTTAGGGCGGATTCCGGCAAACTCCGCGGCGGCGTGTTTGCTCCGACGAGGTTTGACCGGTATACGGGGCCCCTTAGGTTCGGCCTTCCAACCTCCAAATATAAGGATTTCGGGTGTGCATTTTCGATGACCCTTAAAAAAATTACGAGTTGGACCACTTTTACGGTTTCTGTTCTGGACATTTTTTTCGACCAAAACTATAAAACAAAAAAATTATAAGGGTTTGACCACTTATACAGGGTTTATACGGGGTCTGCTAGAGATGCTCTAAGGAGCCAGTGGTGTTGGAGGAAGAGGTTTGGGGAGGCACGGCGGCGAGGGCGCGGATGTTGGAGACGGAGAGCCTCAAAGACATGTACCACATTATTGCCTCCCTCGTCGCCTTCTCCACCTAGGCCGCCGGACAGCCTAGCAGATAACTCCAGCACAACTAAACAACAGCTGCATCCGTACGTGTACATTGCTATGACGCATAATCGATGTTTCCGGTCCCCAATTCATGATCGCCAAATCCATAGAAACTGTAGGTACAAACATTTCTCGATAAACACGAGATTTTCAGTGCAATGATGTTCACATTCAGATTTAGTACCCACTATATGGCTGTTCACGTCAGAAAGGTTAATTAACACATGAGCCATCAAGGGCCTGCTAAATGCATGTGAAAGCAGTAAAACATTACCACTGACTAGCTAATTAGTCAAAATCAATCAAAGCAACAAACATGGAACAAACAGTTCACATTGTAACTCGGATTACTCTGTTTTGTGCCCAATGTATCAGAGGCAATCTAACTAATACCCCCTCCGCCCCGTAATATAAGACGTTTTTGCTAGCTAACATAGCTTGTAAAAACATCTTATTATGTTGTGGGACGGAGGGAGTACTAACTTTTAAACCATGTACCAATACAAGTTTTAAACCGTGTACAGTTAATATACCATGTAATTTTTTTGAGAGGAAAATACCATGTAATTTGTCAACACACAACTCTGACGAGCTCGGTCGTCAATACAGGAAAAATGGACTCTACATATTTGTCAGCAAGTTCAGACTTTCACCAATTCATTTATTATATATGAAAAGAGTCGAGACACTAAGAAATAGTAGCACATGAGAAGTATCCAATGAGAAGAGAGAGCCCTCAGTCACAGGCTGGAAACAATGGAACATAAGGGTTGCTACATCCTGGGCCGATGGCCCATGTGAGTTCAGAGTAGCGCCAGCCGTCAAACAAACGAGCAGCACAACAGCAATCTTCACAGCCTGCCTCGCGAGTTTGGGCCCGCTGAACTAAATCGGCTTATACGCCTCATGTATCCTGCTTTTCTGCATTCACATATATATCACAAAAATACATCTAGCACACATCTCCAATCAAGAAATTGCAGTCCATTGGGTACCAGGAGCAAGTGTGCGCAGGTACCAAAACGACACCCCCTTTTATTACCAAGAGGCGAGAGCTTTAAGGAGGTTACTGATCAAGGGGACAACCTTTGGATGTGCCATTCTGTACTCCCACCTACTTCTCGCTGTGAATACTGTAGCCTGTTTATATAAAAAAGTATTGTGTTCAAAACTGCATTGACATGTTCACGGATATTCAAATGAGGGTTTCTGACAAAATCAAAATTGATAGTCAAATGACAAATGTACAGAACATACCGGTCATGCAGACGAGACTGTTGGCCTTGCCAGAACTCAAAAAGATTTGGTGTCAATCTGTAGCCACCCCAGTAATCAGGTTTTGGGATGAAGCTACTGCAGAACAAGAAAACGGCAATGGGGTTAAAAGAAGAAGCCAGAATTCAGGATTAACATGCAGCAGCTAACTAAAGATTGTTACACTTTAGCAGCTTAGACCGACACACTAACTGCAGTTAAGGCATATCAAATCACAGATAAGACATAAGTGATTCATGCCAACTATGCCCCACTAATACCGACATACTGGCTATGGAGCCTTTGAGCTGTACTCTCCATCTCCCTCTCTCCAGAGGTAGAACAGGAGTAAATGAATCCATTTCCATTGCTCCAGATATAGGGACAGAGAGTAAGTGAGTAACCATAAATGTGCTGAAGCTCCAACAGAGATCGTTGCAGTGCATGCTTTTTTCATGATGTTGTATTCACAAATAATATGCAATATGAAGATGCAGATATATTAGTGGGAGCAACATGTTAAGGTTGTTGAGTACACCCCCAAATAAATTTTAGCACTTTGACAACTGTTCACGAAACCGGGTTTATGGCAGTGTTGCCCTGTCCTTGGATCTAGGAGTATTAAACTGGTGTCGCAGTTACCATTAACGTGGTAAAGTAGAAATAAACTGCTTGGAAACAAAGCAGCTAGGGTGAATTATTCGTGTCAATGAAAAAATAAATGGCATGGATGACAAAAAGACCGGCTTTTCATGGAAGTAGCACGTTCTTTGATCGAATCAGCTGCACCTCTTACAGATGCTATTTCTATAAAGCATATTATTTGAAAAGGAAATTATAGATAGAGTTAGGGAAATCCTTTCTTGAGGGTCAAGTAATTTTTCCATCTATATATGGGGGCACACGCTTGTATTATTCAATCTAAGTTAACCAACAAGAATAATTTATCAATCTCTCCTCCCTTGTTCGTCATCAATAATCTATATTTTACTCCCCAATCCCCTATCTATCTTTAAAACACCCAAGGATGCTTACAGAAACATACAATCGAGACCAAACATGGGTGCAGCTGGCATACTGACTCACCCGTCAGAATATTTTTGCTCCAATTCCTTGTACGCTTGTTGGAGAACTTCTCTTCCAGAAATGACAGTGCTCTATAAATAGCATAGTTAATACTGAATTTTGCTTTGAAGCATGCTGCGACAAACATAAACTAGAACAACAATACCTGCTTGCTAACAATTGCACCAAGCTGACTTCCACGTGGGCGGCTGTGGAAATACTTCTCAGATTCTTCTTCTGAGACCTTCTGAACCGACCCTTCTACTCTAACCTATGAAACGATGAAGGTCAGCATCAGCCAACAAGAGCACTTTTAGTATACACTGTTTTCTCAGTCAGTTTGAAACAGATCGTTCCACTGGAGCGTTAAAAATAAGAATGAACTGAGCACCTGACTGAATTTACAAAAATATGCGGTAAATAGGAATTTGGCATGGTACTTGGTTTTAAAAACAAAAAGAATGTAACGTACCAACACCAAACTGAAATTACCAAGCAAACCAACATATCCTTTATTTGCCTTGAAGACCCATTATATTTCAACACATACTGAACCAAAATTGTTTCACATTAATTTATTAAACCACACTGAAAGTCCATTTGGTAAATCTATTGCCTGGTTCAAAAACTATGTTGCATAAAAATATACCAAACATGCCTCACGAGTTCATTCCTTACTCCTTGCTAAACGAATACACCAGATGCATCAACGTTCATTGTTCTCACTTATAACTGGTACCAAAAATCAGATGAAACATGAAATGAGACCTAGTCTAATAATTAAATACATGGTAGAATAATGAAGAATGTCAGATTTGAGAAAAGGTCAGAAAAGAAGAACATAGATAAAAGAGAGGATTACTTAACAGATCAGCTTACAAATAAATGCAAAACCAGATTATGCTGAAAGAGGTGAAACCATATTTCACATATCAGACAGCAAGCACAGTATAGTTTGGTAAAGGACTACCATTGTGTTGCTTTCGCCCTCTTGCTACTGCAGGCAATGAAAATTATCCTATAATAGTAGCACATGCGGTTGGTAAAATCACCTGTCGGTTCATCTCATTCCAGTAGAAAAGAAGTGCCGCATTTGAATTTTCCGATAAATCATGTGCTTTTTGGCTACCGTAATTTGTGTACCTGCACAAGACCCAATGAAGGCATGAGTAATAAAATTGTAAGGAGGTTCACTGGAATGGATGGATAATTGTTTAAAATGGTGATTTTTAACGTACCAAACGAATCCCTGCTTATCAACGCCTTTTAAAAGAACCATTCTTGAAGAACTGTCCATAAATTAACGACAAAGAAAATTATCATTATTAGTAACCAGTTTTGCAAGCTGAAAGGAACACTAAGGAAAGAGAATCATACGGCTTTCCCGCTTTATTGACAGTTGTTAAAGCCATGGCATTAGGTTCGCGCGGGCCAGCAGTAACTGCTTCATCAAACCAAGTACGAAACTACAGCAAAGAAACAGTCATCAGAATATAATATTATTGAAAAATTGGCTTACGATTTCTGGAATTACTCAAGTTAATCGTACCTGGTCAAACGGATTAGGCATCACTTGATTCTCAATAAGTTCCGGGGAAATATAATTCTCCCTGAGAGATGAAATGTCAACTGACGGCACTTTTCCAATTCTCACACACATGGAGGTTCCAGGATATGGAGGAAGTTCAAGCCCATATTTGCTCGAAATGGGAGGTGGAACAAACCTACCCCCTAGGAAATGGTGGGGTCCAGTAAATTTTTTGGCACAGAGCTTTGGTGCAGTCAATGATACCTGGACATTCCGCAATAACTTGAGAACTAAAATTTGTCATGGTTAAATGGTTATCTATAATGTTGATGCATGAATTCGTCAAAAAATCTTTCAATAGATGCTAACCAGCATGTCAGGCTTAATTCCTCCTCCACTGACATCTCCCTCCTCTACATGCCACCCAGAAGGGATATCAACAGAAACAATTGGCGGTCTTTTCGCTGAATCACCAACAACACTCAATGAAACAAGCATTTGGATAAGATCATCAAAGGGTGGTCGGGGTGTTCCTGAACAATAGTTTCCAAAAACAAAATCTTAAGTAAGAATGATGGAGAATATATGGTATAACTGAGGAAAACAATCACATAGCCTGTTAGTGCAATTCCATTCAGTTTACACCTCAAATGGTAGCAGTACTTTCTTAATTAACAGATTACAGATCATTCTTTCTTTCATAAGATTCTGCATTAAAATAAGCCACTTGCTCCCAGCACCCTTCTGTATACCTATATTCCAAAATACCACTTGATACCAGAACAGTAACCCCATGTGTTTACTGAATAATCATGTGATGTATGAGTATGATCAAATTCAATTTACCCAAAAAGCTGCTAACACTTTCCTGAAAATCATTGTTGTTTATGCTTGGAGCTCAACCATTGTTTTGATTAGATTATGCATAAAATAATTCTGACTTGTACAACCTATGTGTTATGCATACATTCAGCTCCTCAACTACTGCTGATACAGGGACAACAACAACATTGTTTCAATGAAAACATATGAACTACTTTAAAAATCATATGGCATAGAATATTCACATGGAACAAAACAGGGGACACATGTAAATGATAAAAATATCTGACATGAGCTTTACATAAAATCAGTGGTCACAGATCAGAACAACACAAAAGGTTAACAGGATATAAAAATCACACATACCATGAAATGAGAAACCAAACATCGCATCAATAACAATGTCGTACTGCCCTGATAAATCCTGAGGTAGGTCTTCAACAGGCACAAACGGGATAGCCAGCGATTCAAGCTAGAACATAAAAGATAATTAAAAGAATAATACTGGAAAAGGGTACCATATGGCACACCAAGAAAATCATGGAGTCCATCAAAGATTACCTGAGTAACAAGGCCAGAATACAGAGGTTTTGCCGTACGTTTTGGATAACAAACAAAGGGCTTGTATCCAAAATGATAAAGATGCCGAGCAGCAACCAGACCATCACCGCCGTTATTTCCCGGACCACAGATGATAAGAACCCTTGTATGTTCACTCAACTTATAAACCTGTGTTGATCATGAAAATTTTCACTAAACAGAAAGAATAACTAACAAAGAAAGAAGGGGCCTGAAAAGACAAACATGATCAAGGACATAGATGATAGCTCACGTAGAACATTAGTACTACCTTCTATGTCTGATCAGTTCCTATCTTTTCAACTAGTTAGTGGGAGTTCACAACTATCAAGAGACCATAGTACTGTATTGCCCAGTCATTTTGTCTGCAGTGGTCTCATCTTGAGTTCTTTAATGGGATATATCTTTTTATCATTTCACAACAACAGCAAGCTACTGCTGCATAGTCTAGACGGTCCAGTGCTAGAAATTTTACTCACACAACTAACCTGCTAACTGGTACTCCCTCCGTTCCAAAAGAAGTGTCGTGGTTTTAGTTCAAATTTGAACTACACTTATTTTGGAACGGAGGGAGTAATTAGCACGGCAACCAGAACAGCAAGCCAACATGGCAATACAGTTCAAGAGCAGCTCAGAAAGTCAGGTATCTTATACCTCCGCGACGGCCGTAGCGACGCTTAGCCCGGCGAGCTCCTGCACGGAAGCAAACCCAGATCAAATCAAGGAGTCAGCACCAGAGGGCCTCCGCCCCACAACCGCGGCGTTAACAACAGCAGGTGAAATGAGAGCGAGGGGCCGAGGTTCCTCGCCACTTACCATGAGCTGGTCGACGCTGAACCCGAGGGGCCCCATGAGCTGCTCGTCGATATCCACGGCGTCGCGCTGCGAGAGGTGCGTCACCTCCGCGGCGGCGGCGGCCGCCGTCGACGTCGCCAGCGACGCCATGGCCTGCCTGGGCGTGGGGGACAGGTCCCGCGCCGGCGAAGCGGCGGCGAGGAAGGCGAGGCCGCGGCGGGGCGGGGAAGGGAGGCGGAAGTGGGGGCTAGGGTATGGGGACGGAGGAGGGCAGAGAGGAGTAGCGGTGGCGGTGGCGGTGGCGGGGGCGGGGAAGATGGAGAGGAAGAATGGCATAACACGGGTGGTGCTGGCGAGACCGGATTTGTTGCGGAACTTGGACACGGCGGTCAGCATCGAGCGCTGGCGGCGCCGGGGACTAGGCGCTCGCACCGCGGTGACTGGAGCCGGCTGGCTGGTGTGTCTGTCATGTACGGGGTGGGTGCTAGCCAGCTGGGTGATGTGGCGTGTCAAGGGTTACATAAATTGATGCACGGAAAATGTTTAGAAATTCATTTATTTCGTCTGAACCGTATTTTTCAGATAATAAAAATGCTAAACTTATGGATGAAACGCTGGACCCCTCCGCACTAGTATCTCTATTCTAATGTCTCACTTGGTAGAATAGTTTTCACGATTTTATTTTATCTGATTTTTTTTCACCTGGTTTTTTCGTCTAATTATTTTTCGTCTCACCTCCCACCACCCCATTCCACGGGATTTTTCTCCCTCTCACTCTATCTTTGATAACCAAGTAATTCACATATGGTAACCAATCTGTTCTTTTGTAATACAAACGCAATCAATACAAACACAATCAATTCACGTATGGTAATCAATGTCTTCTTTGAGACTAGCCACAGTGGGAGTAACTTCAGCAGTAACATCGAGTCCAACTCAGCAAATTTGCTTATGTGGCAATGAGTTAATGAGGAGAGAGGTAGTTTGAGTAACTTAGCTAGTTACTGTAACATCACATGTTCCAATGCAATATGAGTCTATAACATAATAAATGAAGCTTTGTATGTTACCACACTTATGTTACTACCCACTATGAAGGTAGTAATATAGTCTAGGGATATGTGTATGTTACTAGTGTATGTTACTCTTCATTGTGGCTAGTCTGATAACACAATAGTAGTTTTGGACGGTAATCGATCTCCTTTCTTTATATTAAACTTGCTAATCAATCTCCTTACTTGTTTGATAGCGGAAAAGTAGTTTTGTAAGCAATCACATGCATGTAGGGAAGATGATCGTGGAGATTGCAGGGCAGTTAAGACCGTGGCATTCAGGAAGAAATTCCCGAGTTCCGCGGAAGAGAAGGAAAGAAATCTCTAGGCTGCTCGCACTAACAACCCTGCACATGCGCTCTAGATTTGGAGATCATACTAAATCACTTAGAATGTCTGTGTTTAGGAAAAAAAAAATTGAAACTTGTTTAGGAAACTATTGATTTTTTGAATACACGGTTGTGGACATGTGATTAGGCCGCTCGCACGATTGTGTTTAGGAAAGTTTTGATTTTCTTTTTTCCAGCCTAAATGGCATCTTCTATCAATGATCTCGGTACGACGTATCCTTGAAAAAAAAAGTTTTGATTTTCTTACACGATTGTATGCTCGCAATATATCTCTTTCTTCTCTCTCTGGCCAATCCTTGTGGCCACGTTCATCAATTGAACAAGAGAAGTTGTAGACGCTAGCGACCCGACAGCAGCCGCGACAGGCTGACCAGTATACCGCTCCTCGAGGTCGTCCTTCTCAAGACGGTAACACGATGCACCACCGCTGCGTCCGCGTCCGCCTATTCGTCACACTCGCCGAGGTGAGCTCCTTGGCATTCACGTACGTGCATTAGAACGAGCGGATCAATTTTCATCCTTGCATGCGTTCCGCTTGTAGCATGGCAAGATAAAGATTATATATTCGCATACATCCAACCACGAACCCATGATTCCATAATGGATCATGGTTATGGGGATGGAGAAGCACGTACAGGTACATCCCAGCAGCGTATACTTCCACAGTTCTACCTTCCCATCTTTTATTCAAAGTTTTCTTAATTTTATCCTTGTCGAAATGTACATCTCTGCTTCGATCCGAGAGGAAATGCACCTACCAAGCTACCACTGCAGACTGATCATGCAACCACTTTGGGCCGATCGATTTGTGTGGTTGTTGTCTCAGACGCAGCGACGCAAACCGACGACAGCTATACACAGCCGCAACAGCTCTCACCAAGGGAGCCCCATTAGGACCTGAGCCGGGAGGAGACTTTGCTTGCGGACGACAACTGCGACAGTGGGAAGGGAATGGAGGATGGCTGGAGGAGATGAGGTAGAGCTTTGGCCATATGACCTTGAACCCAAGGTGGACGTCAATCAAAAGGTGTGAGGTAACTCTGCCAATTTTTTTAGGAGAACTCTGCCATATTTGAGAGATCAGATTTGTTATCAATGGTCAGAACATTTTCCTGGATATTCTTTATAATCTTCTACATTTCCTTAGCCGTTATTTTTTCTTGGTTTAATAGATGAAAGGAGTCCCAAAGATAATTTACCATCCAAGATCAGGGTTAATATCTGCATGAACTACTATCCTCCTGATACTAGATGAGCAGACATTGGGTAGTTAATGTCATCCTAATTGAATATATGACACATACAAAATGCGACATGGATGCATGTGAAGCGGAGAATCTGGGTAGTTAATATCATTAGTTCCTTACTACCCAGGTTATCATTTTCTTCCTTTTTACTACATTAACCTTGATCAATTTATCTTGTAGGAAGAAACAATCGATTATGTTAATAACAACAATAGTGTACAAGAGAGAAATGTGTGTCTGCTGATCTTGCACAATTTACCTTAGGCTACATTTTTAGTTTTTTGGAAATATAACCTGACCTACTATGTGGGTGTAGTCTCTAATGTTTTAATGAAGCACCGTATGATAGAACACATTTTGTTGTGATTGTTCGATACCTTATTAAGCACGGACCAGTTTATGGACCAAAGATAACATATGCCTTGTCACGAGTTTTCCACATGGTTTAAAAGATGTTACGTTTCCGTTTTTAACTTTCTATCTGCTTTTACTTGGGTTTGACATTTCTTGGCACGGGTTAGACTTTGGTTGAGTTTCACTACGTTTTTTGGGCTCTGTGATGTAGATGGAAGGAGAGGGGAGACTCGAGAGCGTACATGATTTTTTTGTCTGCCTTGCTAGATAATTATCGAAAGTTATTGGTAACGATACAAATTAGTAATCGACGATTATCAAGAATTAGTATTGTACTACACAATTTTCTTTATAAAAGGTACTGATGCTATCCTGACAGAGATTCCGCCTATTTGACACCTTAGGTTTGAAGGTCGTACCACGCCTCCGCCGATATTTCCCAGTCTTCGCTTACATTACAACCGCTCTAGGGTATCATAATGGGAAATCACTGAAACGTCGTCGTTGCCTGATCAACGCGTTGCAGGTTTGATAATCTTATTTTTTTCCCTACCTTGATGATCTCTACTCCTAATGTCTCAGTTGGTAGTCTCCGACGGTTAATTTTCGTCCCATCTCCACTGGTTTTTTTTCGTTCTAAAAAAAATCTACGAAAAATAACCTACGAAATTTAACCAGGACGAGGCCCCCTCGCACTTGGCGCGAAAAATTAGACGAACGAGGCTCCCTCCCTCCCTCGAACCCTAGCTACCCCTCGTCTCCCAGCCTCCAGCCGCACCCGCCGCCGCACCCCAATCCCCGATCTGACCCCCCCTCCTCATGCCCTCTCCGTCCTCCTCCTCAAGACTTCACCATCGCCTCCGTTCGCCTTCTCCCGCGCCGACGCCGTCGAGGCCGAGGCGTTCGACTTCCCGCTCTGGCAGGTCTGCGCGGCCCCGTGCGGGGCGTTCGTCTTCTCCAGCGCCGACGCCGTCGAGGCCGAGGCGTTCGACTTCCCGCTCTGGCAGGTCTGCGCAGCCGCGTGCGGGGTGGGGCCGGCCGAGGTGGCGTCCCTCGACGGGCGCACCAGGCTGCGCGCCGCCGCCGCGGCTGGCGGGACCGGCGCCGGCGTGGCCAACCCCACGGCCATGGCCGTCACCCACGTGCTCCTCAACAAGCGCGAGTTCCCCTTCGCCGCCGGCGCCGGCGACCTCGTCGTGCTGTCTCTTGGCGGGAACGCCGCCGCCGCCGGGTCGGGCGCCCGCGCGTCGTCCTCCAGCCTCCTGCGCATCGCCGGCGCGTGCCAGGCCGACATGGTACGTCCCGATTGATTCTTGAGCATTCATTGCACGGACATAATCGTATAAATTTGATTACCCATTTGGACTAAGACCGGGATTCAATGTAAATTGCCTGATTGAGTGGTGGCTAGAAGCCCTTGAATTACTTCCTGTGCAGCGCCACAAAGAGTTCTCCTCCATGTGCATGACGATTTGGTGGATGACATGGAAAGAGAGAAACAGTAGGATCTTCAACCAGAGGGCTTGTGATTTTCTGGGCACATGCAATTCGATCACTGAAGAACTTCGAACCTGGCTGCACGCAGGCATCAAAGGAGTGAAATGGATTGAGTAGTCGACATGTGAGCTACCATGTTTCTGTACATCTGTAATTAGTTCTTAGTATTTTTCCTTCATTTTTGTAGTTACGCCACCTGATTACGGTCCTGCCCTGTAACCTGTGGTTTCCCTCTTAATGAATGAAAAGCAGCACCTGTTGCGGTTCGTCAAAAAATAATCGTACCATCGTCACGTACGCAGGGCTAAACAGGACTGTGGGTGTCTGTGCTTTTCAGGTGGACCAAGCCATATCAATGGCGTTCGGAGAGAACAGAGCAACCAACTACATCCGCATCCAGGTAAATAATTTATCTTGTACTGTAATTTTCTTCACGGCTGCTGAATTATTATTACCACTGTGAAATGTGAGTCAACCAAAGCTTACTGTCCCAATTGTTCCTGTCCTCAGGGTAACAGCATTACCGCCGGAGCGACGGCGAAGGCGGCCATGGCGGAGTCGGTCCTGTTCCGGGGGAAGAAGCTGATGCCGCAGACCAACGACGAGCGGCTGGACGGCGTGGCGGAGCAGCTGGTGCGGGATCCTCCGTGATTCGGCCATGGCCGTTCTCCACGGATCTGGCCGTGGCCACAACCGACGCTGCCGGTTCCATGGAGGAGCTCACCCCGGCCTTCTCCTTGTTTTCCCCCACGGTCGGGTCTCCTGGTGGAGGTGCCGATGCTGCCAGTTCCACAACGCAAGAGCCCGTGGCAACGCGGCGAACTGAAGCTGTTCGCCGGCGTCGCGCAGGGCGTCTCTGGCGTCGCAGGAAACCCTACCTTGGGGCTGGCGCAGGGCGTCTCTGGCGTCGCAGGAAACCCCACCGCGGGGCCGGTGCAGGGAGTGGCCGACCATCCCACCCTGCTGAAGCCGCAGGGCGTCTCTGCCAAGTCCACGGTTGTCCAGTCCAAGGCCGTCTCTGGCCAGGCCTCCGTGGTCGAGGCGAACTACACTAACATCGATGTCTGCCCTGAACTGTTGTAAGTTTACTGACCGTGTGCTTCTGATTTCTAATGTATTCTTGCTGTTTGCATTTCTCTCATTCGTACCCTCGTATTACAGTGCATCTAAAAGCTCTTGTGACGATGGAAAGTCTACCTCCAAGGGGCCAAAAAAGAAAATCAGTCCTAAAAGATCGTAAGTTGATCACTAGATCCATATACACGTCTGATATCGTGCTGTGTCCATCTGTTCATCGTTTCATGATCTGATCCATGGTTTCTGTACTTGCAGTTCGCCTGACACATCTACTCACGATGATAGTGAAGTATATCAAGCTGGTGCTAAAAGAAGGTTTGTGTTTATCCTCTCTAATATATTTTTACTGTTGTTGTACTTGGTTGGTCGCTAATGCTTTTTTGATACAACGTAAGCAGGACTCTTAACCCCTCTATTCCTCATAAGGAGAGCTTGGAATCTGAAGATTTTTCTGCAAAGTAGGTTTCCCTTTGGCTCTAATTCATGATATTTGGTAACTTGTTGTTGTTGTAGTTATATTGATAACCTGGTGATTCCAGATACCAACAAAAATTTATTTGCCTGCATAGTATTACGGTTGCAGAAGTCCTTGTGGATATCCTATACAGTATAAATATGAACCACCACTTGGTGGATCCCTGCTGTTTAGAGCTCTGCTCTGTTAATGCTACTTTAAGTCTAGATGGCATTAACTACAGAGAAGGGATCTAGCTAGGTTTGCAATGGCATGTGTACTAACAATCATTTTAGTCTCAGGTTTTCCCTGCAAAACTGAAGTTCATGTCTCATGTTTGGATTATTCACGGTGTAGTCTGATGGTAATTTGTCTACTTAATGCAGTTTACGTATTCTTCCACAACTTCATTTCCTGCTTTCAGACTTAAAGTTTTGGGGATAGTTTGGATGTTATACCCAAGGCATTATAATTGCTCTATATTATTCTTAATTTCGTATATCGTCACCTTAGACTACTCGAACTGTCGGCCATGCTTTGTGATTAAACAATTCTTGACTGATTAAATCCATTTCAAGTGTAATGCAATTGTTGAATTATGATCGATGAACAGCAAGCCCATTTGGGGAATGTATTTGAACAATGACCCAAGCAGTCGCACAAGTGTATCTGCACATATTATTATCAAGGTATCGTCTCATCTTTCAATTTTCTTTGCCACTCTAAAATAATCGGTTTTCTCTTTCGTGTGAGCATTTTGATTTTTTTTATAGAAGCTTGACAAGAAAACTGAAAACAAATAATTAGAGAAGATTAACCGCGCGGGAGGAGAGGGAAGAAGGGATAAAGAGAAAAGAAATACATAGTAACGTTATATTGATTAAAGAGTTCTAGCAATGCATCTGCTTTTAACTATATATAAAGATCTTGCATGTGATTAACCGGGCGGGAGGAGAGGGAAGAAGCGCTTGGCCACTTGGATCGTGAGATGACTATTCGGTTGACTAATCTGACCATTTGTGCTATCTATTCGATGGCATGCATCATAGAAACAAAGATTAGTTTTGTTGTTGTGGAATTTGCAGGAAAACATAGTAGGTCATGGTGGATGAAGAGAACATTAACCGACAGACTTTTCGGTAAAAAAATTGGCTGCCTTGATTAGTTTATTTCTTATCAATTAAATTTGTATGTGATGACTTCTCAAATTTTCTTGAAATTGGCTGCCTTGAAATTTGTTTCTGGCTTTCTGCATATGCATGATTGCAATGTAAAACTTCAGGTTATGCTGATTGTGTGCTATTTTGTACGCCCTTCTTAATAAGATAACAGATGCAATGAGTTTGAACCTCTAATATCTTGTTTCTTAATTGCCTCCTTTTATCCATAACCAGATATTTATAGCAGTTTCTGTAAAATTGTGTTTACTTATCTCGCGGAAAACACACGCCCGCTAGCAGCAGCAGTTACGACCAAGCGGTTGCGGAAGGTGATAGGTGTGGTGGTCGGCGGTGCATGGGCTATTGATGTTCGATTTGAGAGGAAGAAGAGAGATTGGCTACTGATTTTGGGAGGAAGAAGAGAGATTGAGCGTGCTGTTGCTACCGTGTGTGGTCTTGGGAGAGGAATAAAAGAGAGTAGTAGAGAGCTTTAGGGCCAGTTCTTTTCGGCGATTCTCGCAGAATCAACCCCCTCCCCAGCTTCTTTCAGAATCGCCACTCTATAATTTTTTTACAATCCTAACTAATTAGATCTTAATTAGTTAGGATTGTAAAAAATATATGAAGTGGCGATTATGGGGGAAGCTGGGGAGAGGGGCGATTCTCGGAGAATCACGCAAAAGAACTGACCCTTAGAGAGATAGCAAAGGATTGAGAGGCTACTGCTATTTGTATTGCTGTCGATGCTTGCACAATGCCACTGCTTATTATACTGGGTTATTCATCTTTGAAAAAAAAACAATCCTAATACACCTTGGCAAAAAAAATTGTCACTCAGGATCAAACTCACAGTACTTAACTTTATACCTTCAATGCTTTTAACTGGGTGTGTGATTCTTTTGTTACTAAATAAGATTAGCTTCTCCCTATGCATCTGTTGTTTGTTTGATAATTTATTGGGCATATTTTCAACTGGAAGACACAAAGGAGGTGGCGTAGTGGCATGGAGATCCTGGTGTTGAGTGTCTTGTTTGTCTGGCTACTGTTCTGAATAGATGGTAACACTAATTATTGAGGCTAAATGATACTGTTATACCGCTTTCTTGGCCTAAATATTATTTAGTAAACATCTTTGTTCCATATCCTATTAATATGCGTGCATCTTCTCAATTTATTCCCATTGGTGCAATGCCTATTTGATTTTATTATTAGGTATAATGGGAAAGTTAGTACTAAGTACTGCCCTTGAGCAAGCGCTTTCTATTTATGTGATTCAGTTAACGAATTCAGTTTTCCGTGGTCGATGAATACAGATGGAGCCTGGGATCTTTTAACCGCAGAGATGCTTAATTAGTAATAAAAAAATGCATCATTTCTTTGTTGGAATTCTATTGGTTCGGCCGTCGACACGTCTCTCTTCAAGGCAAGGTCAGGTCTAAGGTGAGCTCATCATATTTTCTTTCTTCAATCTCAGGTGAAGATTTATTTCCTGTGCACTAAGATCCATTTTTAATGTGAATGAGGAGGCCAGACAACATTTTATGAACCGTTTATGTCTCTGAACCGGACCATACCGTGCGTGATTGACGATTGTCTTAGTGTGCATAGCTATATTCTTGGGTGCATGTTAGATCTAATAATTTTGACAATCTGTTAGGTGACAGACGAAAGATTTGCTGATACGTTTGCATTTATCGAGTTCGGTGCAGAAGGTATTATTATATCTTCAGATGCTACATTTACGTTTTTCAGCAGTTAATTGATTGCTTGATACATGGCACATTTAATATAGCGGGTGCTAGAGCTGCACTTAACCTTGGTAGCACAATGCTTGGGTTCTACCCTGTTAGAGTCTTGCCTTCAAAGACAACTATCTTACCTGTGAATCCAGAAATTCTTCTGGTGGTAGGTTGTTTGATGTTTCACCTTCTGCCAGCTCTATTCTACTTATCCACAATACTAACAACAATATCCTATTCTTCCTGGCCCGTAGATGGAGGATTAGAAAGAAATGGTCCTATAAACGGTTTCTTGTAAAATATGGATAAGAAGGTACACACTCATGTTCTACTTCGACATCGTATTGTCTTTCACTTGCTCATTTTCTCATCATACATTTTTTATATTTCAAGACACCGCAATCAAATCAGATGTTTAATTACAATTTACCTGTTTTCTCTGCAGGTTACTCAATTAGATGTAAAGAGTTTCTTTGAAGAACTTTGTGGTGAGGTGAGTTATGGCGCATATCCAATCATCGTGCCGCATAGCTTCTAAATAAGTATCTGTCTCATGGTGTAAAAAGTCCATAACTTTTGTGGGACTAGCTCTAAGACTGAAATATTTAAGTAACACTATATGCTCCTCTCCTTATCAATATGAGGAAAACTGAACAAAGTACCTTGCATGAGTTGTAAATAAATAATTCTGAATTTATCAATACTGAACGTGACATTTGAATGTGTTCAATAGGCTATGCTGATTGCCCTGGTGAATGACAATGATATCTTTGGGGAAGCTTCAGAAAGTACATCAACTTCTGCAACATCTGTACCTACTGCAGATCTTACGAGTATTGATCAGCTTCTCAAAACAGTATGTCCTTGTCAGAATCATTATTTAGCATGTGAAGTCATTTTTGTTCTTTGTTCTACACAGTATAATCATTATTTTGTGTTTGCGCTAGAGTGGTGGAGTTAATGAGCCAGGATGAAGTTCGAGAAGTTGCATTACACCATGTAAATATTAAGGTTCCACTTTAATGAGCTGTGGAAGACAAGTGCACCGGTAAGTGTTCGAAATTTTAAGTGTGTTGGTGGAAGTGGAAGGGGGATTGTGAGTTGGATCTGTCATTAACAGAGGTGGTGAACTTGGATTGGTCATGCAGACATAACTGTTGGAGAAATAAGAAGACGATGAAGAGCGATTTATGGGTAAAAAATATAGTGAATAGATTTGCACGTGAAGTCAAGTGTATGCCCAGACTCGAGCAGGTTCGCTGTTATTGTTGTTCTTGTGTGTCAAGGCTTTTGGCTGCAGACTTGCAGGTATACATACGAGTCCATGCTTAATTTTTGTTATGTTTCTTACTTACCACTGTTATTTCTAGCAGAAGGGGCAGCTGGGGCATGGGGACACTCTTGCGTAACCTCCAGCTGTTGTTTCTAAACTATGAAAGTAAGAGAATCGTATGCACTGCCCTTCATTTTAATTGTGTAAACAGGTGTGTATGGTATTGGTAAATCCATGAACATATAGCATCCAACATACTTGAACTTAATAGTCCAACAACATTACATGTTTTCTCGACATGTTTCCAAATGCTAATTAGAAGTTGTCAGTTCTGCAGATACAACATAATTGCAGCAGCTGTTGGAAGAAATCACACGGTGGTTGTAACTAGCGAAGGGAAAAATGCTTTTCATTTGGTGACAACATGCATGGGCGGGAGGGATTCACTAAGGAGTGGTCGACTCCCTCGCCTGTTGCTTTTTTTCTTTATGGTTGATAGATGACACAACTAGAAGTGCAGTAAATACGACTTATATTGTCACCTGTTCTTACAACCTACCTGTTTGGGTGATAATGAAACCAATATAAATATGGCGGCCATTAGTCAGTGTTTGACCGGAATGTCGGATCTGAATTCACCGTGGGGTTTGGGAGAGGGGACTCAGGGGAGACGGGGCGGCGGGGTAGATGGGAGCAGATGTAGTTGGCAGCGAGGACATCCCGTGATGGATTTTGGGAACGGGGGCTGGTGATTTCGGCGGCGATTAAGGAGATAGACCACGACATAAGATGGAACCAGCGGATGAAGCGGGGTGGGGTTATCGGAAGTGGGAGGTCCGACGAAACTTAGCGACGTAAGAGGGGAGACGGAACCATACGGTTTTTTTAGGTAGTGGAGATTTTATGCTCTGGTGGAACGGTAAAGAATTGGTCAAGCCGGTTTGCCCGGTGAGTATTGTCCATTACATGTTTTAAGAACTTCGGCGTGAAATTTTCATACTAACTACATATATTGTTTGTGCAGGATGGGTATGAGTTGAGGAAGCGGTTTTTATTATACTTGCTAAAACATCGTGGGAATGAAGCTAAAGACAACTTTCATGATATTGTGAAAGAATCTCTTAAGCGCATCGTCTAGATATTGATAGTTTTGTAATATATGTTTAGTTGGAGCATCGCTCCGTTTGTTACATGGACATGTCGTTAGTCTTTCTTTTTGTTATCAATTTACATTGCAAAAATGGACTTCAATTATTCAATAATTGTGTTTGTGTTATATTGTTTGTACATTTGAAATTTAACATGTAACTCTTGTAAACTATTTCAAAAGCCCGTGGCAACGCACGGGCACTCTACTAGTGTTTCTGTAAGTTGCGATCCAGAGGACACTTGGGACAGTACCTAGGTTGGTGGTCACATGAAGATGGTGTCTTTCTGTATTCCATTGTGTCCCGTGTTTGCCAGGTCATATTTTTCGAGGGGTTGAGTTGAGCAAACAACATACAGACTTAATTACCATCATCATTCAGCTTTGTTCGTTAAGGAGTTTAGCTTGTATGTAACTGCTATGTGCAAGTGATACACCCGATATGTAGACCTTTTATTAAACCGTATATGTCTTCTGTTCTTTTAACAACTTGTTCAAGTACTTGTGACCGGTTTTGGCAATGTCGGGCAAGGGTTCATCGACAGTCTTCGATTGGCGGGATGAGGTCATGTAGAGAACGATGATGGCACAATGGAGTGCAACAAGTATTCCCAATGCAACATCGATATGCAACATAGCCAGGACGTCCGGGGTAGCGTCGGAAGCGGCCGCGTAAAGGGCCTAAACAATAAGCAATTTACTAAAAAAATCTGCTTGTCAGACAAGCATACATAATCGTGTTTAATAGGAGTATTTGGATTAGTAACACTTATGTGTAATTAAGAAAATAGCAGCAAAATCGGCGCCATTGGGAGAAAATCTGGTTGTGCAATCGCATGTCAAAAAAATAAGGAACTAACAATAAGAGCGGTTTAGATTTTAGAAACAAACTTAATTTCCATCAAATGCAATTCTACATTCAGACTTGAGCAAATGCGGAGTGAGCGGGATGAGTGTTGGGTTCAGTTACGGTTGTCTGAGCGGAATAATGTCCCTACTAAAAAATGTGGCGAATTGCATTTGATTGGAGATGGATTTGTACCAAGTTGCATGAGTGAGCAGTGCAGTTTCATAAAATCATACATTTTTCTGGTTTGGATAGAGGGTAAATGCATTAGTTGGTTGCTTCAAGAGTTAACAATGAAGATTCTTTGTTTTGGATAGAAGGGTAAATGCATTTGTTGGTTACTTTAAGAGTTAATAACGAACACGGTGGCATATCAGTTGCATGCCCAACAACGGACATCATTTTTTCGTTTTGTAGTAATGCACGACATTCAATTATATGTTACAATGTGGCGAAGGCTTAGGAGACATCGGATCAGCCTTCATGGCTCGGGGGCGTCACGGGCGGCACACGCCTCCCCTCCTTGATGGCAGTGGTGGATCGGCACGAACAAGGGGGGAGGGGAGGCGATCGGAGCAAAGAGAGGGGCGGTTGGCGGGGGACTCCTACTTGGCGGTCTGCGCAGAAGTACGATGTGAAGGAGTTTTGACGCAATGGCGAAGGTGAGGCGGGCTTCATCTGGTTTTAAAGGAGAGGGCTCCAGTGAGAAATGTCCCGCTGCGCCGTGAAACTGAGCGGGAAGGAGAGGGTATGGCAGAAAAAAAGGAAGGGTGCATAATGACATAGAGTTTTTGTGCTGGGACCGCGTGTTGGAGATAACATGGTGGATAGTATGGACAACCACATTTCCCACCACAGATGGGCTGGATTTGGGAGAGCCCAGACTCTCTAGATGGTTGAATTTTGGAGAGCCTGTTGGCCGCCCGTGTGATGTTCAAACACGCCCAAACGTGTGAGGGTGAAATAAGATTCAACGTTGGAGAGGACCCTAAACATTTGTCTGAGTCATTCGTATGCACGTAGCCCGTAGCAACGCACGGGCATTCTACTAGTCTTCGTGAATGTCGAGATGGCAGACCATATTTTGCAGACGACTGCCTGGATGCTCAGCACGGTGGCCGCCACCTGCTTGCGCACCAGGTAGCCGCGTACCAGAGCCTGAAACCTCACCAGTGATTTTAACGCCCGCCGTGCCTTCTTGGCCTGCACAATCAAGACAGGACAGGGTTAAGCTGGCGGACAGAAATTATAGTAAGAACAAGAGGTATTACCAAAAAACCACGGAACGCAGACTGAATTTTGACGGCGGCAAGCACCCTCAAAGACGACCCGATGAACCGAACGAGCTTCCTCTCCGGACTCGAGCTACGCCGCCCCGGCCGCACGCGCGATTGCCCTGTTGCCGCGGTCGCCGCCTCCGCCTCCGCTGACCTGTAGAAGCCTAACCACTTCTCCCCCCCCCCCCCCTGCCGCCTAACCACCTACGAAGCCACGTCGCGTTGGGAGCCATCCGCGCAGCTTGGGCTGGTTCAAATCGACTCTTCTGTCGTATCAATTATACTCCAGTGATAAAGATACTCAAGAAAGCGATGCGCAGGCGACGCGCCACGCCGATGTGCATATCTTCCAGAAAGGGATGTTTAGATCTCGGTATGGTGTACGTTGACCCAATGCATACGAAATCATTTCTTTTTACTTTTTTTTTGAAAAGGCATACTGCCAGTGGCGGCGCCAGCTCTCCAAACATGTGGGGTCAGCCTTTTTAATATGTGGGGTCGGCCGACCCCACAGCCACAACGTGGCTTCGCCACTGCATACAGCCATCTTACATTGCCACACGGGCCAGATTACAATTTTTAGCTAGGATTTCTCTAAGGTCTGGTGGGACATCTGCCACACAGGTAATATCTCCTGATCTCCTAGCATAAGCGGCCAGTTCATGAGCCAGTTTATTCCTATTTCATTTAACAGTGTTGACTGAGACTTCTGTGAAGTTAAGCATTAGGACTCTTGCGTCATTGGTTAGAGGGAACATGCCAAAGCGATCATCATCTTTGCTCTTCAGAAGCGAAGCTACATTCACATAGTCCGTCTCGATACACAGCTGGCCATAGTAACGTTTCCTTAATTCTGCTAGACCATAGAGAATGGCGGCCATTTCAGCCTCCTCGGGCGAGTTGCAGGGGGCCAGTCTTTTACAATTTGACAGAGCAACGCGTCCGTTGCAATCTCTGACAACAATGCCCGCATTAGTCTCTCCAGTACTAATTAAAAAAGAGGCGTCGTTGTTCATCTTCCAGGTCCCATTGTCCGTCGGCAGTCACCACTCCATCTCATCAGCATTTTCGACCGTGCGCCATGATTTGATCGATTGCCACTGCTTGTGTTTGAGTTGTTAGTCAGGGGAGCAGTATTCCGGAGGAAGATCGGCTGTTTCCCCTTAATGCTTGCGGCCAGGGCCTGCATTCTTCATGGGTCTACATCCTGAGCTGGATTATGCATGGCTGCCTCAGGATCATTGTTGGTCATATACGCCACATCAAGCTCATTGTGGTATTTAATTAAAAACTGAACTGACGCCCCAATCGTTGCTCTACCTTTTGCATGTACACAATCCTCACGAAGCCACCATGCACGCCACAGCAAGAGCAATATTTTCTGCCGCACATCCATACTTCATGTGTCCAGAAGGAGTTGTAGCCAATCCTCATCTGTATATTTGAACTTCTCTTCAAATGGCAGGCCCTAGAATTTTCTCATCTCCATTCGGAGAGCCCTAGCTTTGGTGCAGGAGACTATGGCATGGTACTCGTCCTCAGTTTCTTTTCCACAGATATTACAAATGCTGTCAATCTCCAGTGTTCTTCTCCATTTATTTTTCTTTGTGGCCAAAGTTTCAGTAGCAACTCACCACCCAAAGATACGGATTTTCTCAGGGCACTTGGATTTCCATATTAGGTCCCAAATACTTCTGTTGTCCGCATCGCGCACAGAGCTTGACGCATCGGCTCCCACTTGTTGTTTGAGTTGAGCCCCCAGTTTGTATGCACTATGCACCGTGAACACGCCATTCCTCTCACTATGCCAGGCCACACAATCCTCAGCTCTGGTGCTGGGCAATTTGATTTTACATATTTCCTCTGCATCAAACTCATGGAACAAATCATTCACAAGGTTAACATTCCATTCATTTCCTTCCGAAGTTAGGAGCTGGTTCACCCATCTCAGTCGTGATCGTCTTTTGAAAGTGGCCACTTTCAGACCACTTTTCCGGGGGATCCATTGGTCCCTCTGAATCTGAATCCTTCTCCCATTTCCCACTCTCCAAATTAAACCTTTTTTAGGAGCTCAAGGCCATGCTCAATACCTTTCCATGCTTGAGAGGCGTCTGAAGTAAAAGATGTATCAAGAAGTTCCCCATTTGGGTAATATTTAGATTTTAGTACTCTTGCACATAGACTCTCAGGGCATTGTAACAACCTCCAACCCTGTCTTGCTAGTGGAGCTTGGTTAAAAAATTGCATGTCATGGAAGCCTATTCCCCCTGCTCTTTTCGGTTTCACCAATTGATCCCATGCTGTCCAGTGCACTTTCCTATGGCCTTCCTCCTCACCCCACCAGAATTCTCTGATCAGTCGCTCGTATTTGTCACAGAAACCGGTCGAGAGCTTAAACACCCCCATAGTGAAAACCGGGAGGGCCTGTACTATGGATTTGACATGGACTTCTTTTGCCGCAAAGGACATGAACCTTCCATCCCAGTCGTTACATCTCTTCCTGAACCTGTCCATGATAGGTTGGAAATTTGCATCTTTCATCCTTCCTTCCGGTGTAGGGAGGCCAAGATATTTGCTCTCAAATGTTGATGTGTCTATGGCTAATATACTTTTGATTTCCTTCTGAACTTCTGTTGGGCAGTGTTCACTGAATAAAATTGAGCATTTGCTATTGCTAAGCAACTGTCCCGTACATCTCTGAAACAAGGATCATGCTTCCTTTACCGCTACTGCTTGCTCTCTTGTATCCTTGAAAAAAACGAGGCTGTCATCCGCGAACAGCAGATTCGAAATTCTAGGGTTGTTACGTGCAATTTTGACTGGGGTGATACTTCCTCCCAACACTGCCTTCTTAAAGATATTTGCTAGTCTGTCTGCCACAAAGAGGAATAGGTAAGGGCTCAAGGGATCTCCCTGTCTGAGCCCCTTTGAAGGTGTGAATGGTTTCAGTACCTCCCCATTCGTTCTCACTGAGAATCTCACTGAAGTTACACATTTCATCACCCAATTGATCCAGACCGAGCTGAAACCAATCTTCTCCAGAGCGCCTCGCAAGTAGTTCCAATCCACTCTATCGTAAGCCTTTGCAAGGTCCAACTTGTATGCACAATGAGTATTTTGTGGATTTTTACTATGCTGAATCTTGTGGAAGTGTTCGAAGGCAATGATAGCATTATCAGTAATCAGCCTACCTGGGATGAACGCGCTTTGGGTTTCTGAGATCAAATCATCAAGGTAGGGCCGAAGCCGGTTGACCAAACACTTGGATATGACCTTGTAAATCACGTTACAAAGACTGATTGGCCTGAAGTCCTTCAAACTTTGTGGGTTTCTTCCCTTCGGTATGAGTACAATGATTGTGTCATTGATTCCTTCAGGCATGATTCCATCCTCAAAAAATTTCAAAACCGCTTCTATGACATCCTTTTTAATTGTACTCCAATTTCTCTGGAAAAACCGGTCCAGAAAACCGTCTGAACCAAGGGCTTTTAGCGGTCCAATCTGGAACAGTGCATCACTCACTTCTTTCTTAGAGAAAGTTTCAGTAAGTTTTCTGTTCATATCATCTTGGATTAAGCGGGGAAGCAGCTCTATCAGTTCAAAAAGGGACGACCTCATCGTCTCTTGTGTACAGTTTTTTAAAGAAATCAGTTGCCAAAGCATTTAGGTCAGCCTTCTTGTCAATCCAGGTTCCTTCCTCATTCTTTAGCTTCCTAATTTGATTTTTCTTTTGCCTCCAGGTGGCTTTTTGTGGAAATATCTTGTGTTTTGATCACCTTCTTTAATCCAAGTTGCTCTGGACCGTTCGGGTGAGTCCACTCCCCTATCCAGCCTAGCTTGGACGTTCTTTCTCCCATGTTGCTTGTTGTCGTATGTCCAATCGGGTCCTTGGTAGCCAAGATCATGAAGATTGCACCATGACAGAGCATCTCTGAAGTTGCTCATATACCTTTCCGATCTTCTTGTTGCAGAGAAATGTTCACTTTGCCATAAAGTTTCATTAAAATTCCCTATCATCATCCAAGGCTCAACCGATTTTGGTTTGATTCTTCTTAATAGGTTTGACATTTTATGCCTCTCATGTGCCATACACAAAAGTACCCCGCCACATCGGGCCATGGGGATCGACGCGGATATGCACATCAATATACCTCAAACCATAGGAGAGCAGCTTTATTTCAACATTTTCATCCCAAAACAAGGCGATACCAGCACCTTTTCCCATGCCATTGTGGGTGATGCAGTTTTTGAGGCCAAGCCTCCATCTTATTTTCTTGACGCTCTCCTCACACTGCCGCGTCTCAGAGACGAACACGACAGAGGGGCGATATGTGCGCACTAGGCACGCAAGCTCACGAAACTGTCCCGGGGTGGCCCAATCCCCGGCAGTTCCAGCATAGGATCGTCATTTCTCCTGACGGACGCTCACATTTGCGTCCGCCAGTTCCCCGATAGCCCCAACATGGTAGCTTCCTTACCACCTAACTCTCCTACAACACTCTCATCCTCCACCTCCCTAGCACCCCTCTTTTTCTTATACATTTCTCCTGTTACATCAAGTTCACTAGCAGTAATCAAGGCTGGTGCAGCCATGTCGCCTGTAGTTCTCTTCCCAAGCACCAAGTCCATTTCCCCTAATTCCTTCCTTCCCTTGAACTGACTGATATACCTTTTTGCTTTGGCCTTGATACCTGATGTCTGGGTCATCTCGGGGACACTGATCTGGGCGACCGGCTCTCTGTCTTGGACAGTCGGGCCAACCACCTTGCTTGCTTCAATTGGTGCCTGCACCTTCCCTGTCTTCACCTCTGTCTCTCCTGGATTGGTAGTGGTAGCAGCAACAAGAGTGGCCTTGACGGTGTCCGGCCCAAATCCTGGTGGGTAAGGAGGGGTTACCGCATCCTTAATGGTGTGTGCGAGCGGGGTTTTGTCGGTGTCGCCCCCACCCCTATACCCGGTGGTATAGATGGTGAAGTGTCCACGCCAGCCATGGCTATGGTTGGAGTAGAAGCCGTGGTCAGCACAGGTTCTGTCGATGTCGTCGCGATGTTCTCGCCGATGCTTGTCTTCCTTGCACCGTCTTGTCTAGGGCCATCGCTCACTCTGAGCGCGCTCACCGCGGCGATCGCTGCTTGTACAGCCGGGTCAAGCAACACGTCATCCGGTATGTCCCTGTACTTTACCATCTCCTGTGGTCGTTTGTGCATCACATTCTTATCCCTGGCTAGCTTCTCCCAGGCCAGCTTGGCCGGGGCTGTCCAAGCTTCCCCGTCCATCTCTGACCCAAAATGCAGGAAGCGTCTGACACTGCAAGCATCCGGTGCCATGAAGCCTCCCTTGTTCTTGCTTGATTTGTAGGGCGATGCTCTCATCGCACCTGTGAACCTCACTGCTTGATCATCTACCGGTAACCTGCAATCTCTCTCCCCATGACCTATATGCCCACAGTACATACAAAACCGGGGATCTCTCTCATACTTGACCTCTAGGTCCATCTGTTCATCCTCACCTAACTCTCTAGGACTGATCTCACGCAGGAGAGGAGTATTTACATTATGTTCTACCCGTACACGAAGAAATTCAGAGAAGATATTTCCAAACTTATCAGCATCTACCCTTAGAACTTTCCCAAGAGGCCACCCAGCTTACACCCGATCTCTTCCGATAGCATGAGCGGTGGTACATCATAGATGTGGGCCCTAATTGGCATGACATTCACTGGCACGTCCGACGCCTTGCCCTGTCCATCAAAAGGAACAATGAGGAATCCATCCTTACGGTGTGTCCAAGGGCCGTTCTTGAGGACGTGCCGACGATCACCGTCACGCTCGAATTCGAGCATGAAGCGATTGTTGCGGAGGGGTGTGTAGCTGAGCCGTCTGCGCAGCCCCCACTTGCTCTTTAGTTTGCCAAACAGGCCCGCCGTGCTGAATGGGAGTTCGGAGAAGAAGTACCCCACAACGAGCCAACGAGTACTCATGGCGGCCCTTGCCCTTGTCAGATCTAGTTCAATCGTTGGAGCACCACGCCGCTCCGCCGGTGACGCTCTTGGACCTGGGAGGGGAGCTAGCAGAGCACTACCCCCCCCCCGGCCCGCCCTGTGAGGTGGAACCTCGCCCCATTCTCCTGTCCTCGCGCTCGCTGCCGTTCGATGGAACGACCTCAAGCTTGCTCTTCGTGGCCGCTTGCTTCATCTTGTGGTCGGTGGTGTTCTCCATTCTAAGCCTAACTGGAGGTGTATTGTGTTCTCGCGGATGCAATGTGGTGACTCCCCTTCGTATGCAGATCTTTATAAACCCACGGCCGTGAATCACCCAAGGCATGGGATCACTCTTGATTGATTTAGACCTTACATATATGTCTGGTGGATCCCCAGTTTGGGAAAGAATGATATGTTTCTGAATTAGCAAACGCATGGTCTCTCCAGAATCCCTCCCATGCCTCCATCTAATTCTTTCCACAGACTCATGATCTCTTTCCTTTCGATCACTCCCTCCACAATCCGTTAGATTCATCAAATAATTTTCCGTACACTTTTGGTTCGGTACTGGAAACTTATCCTCACAAATCCCTTCCTTCCTTGGTCCACCCTCAATCTTTTCTTTTGTGCCCGATTCTGTCCATTCCTCCGAAGATTCGCGCGACTATGGGGCAATGGTAGCCACAGTGGATGCCTTGAAGGGTGGGGTTGTGATTTTACCTACCAGATCTTGTACACTCGGGCTCCAATCCAATCCGCCATTAGCGGCCTCTAGGCTTGATGTGGTCACCTATTACAGGTAGGGTCAAGGACCCATCATTTGGGACCCACATGGGGCCCATCACCATCATAGGTAGGTCCCTGGACCATGCCAGCATTCGGATGCGTCCATCCGGAGGATCACTCGGATGGCTCTACTGCACTCGGACGACCACACGTCACTCGGTGGATGGTCAACCACTCGGACGTACAGGGCAAGAAGGCGTCGTGGGAGCTGCAACGGTCGAGGGATCCTAAGTCATCCACTAAATAGAGTTATAACTACCGTTACCTGTAACTGATTTAGTATAGGCTCATTACACTAGTAACTGCCTCATTCAATGGCATTAATTGCCCCGGCGGCGTGGGAGACATGGGGCTGCAGCGCACTCTATATAAGCCGCACCCCTCTCCATAGCCGGGGACGTACACCCTTGTAACCCTATCCATCAAATCAAAGCAAGCATCAGGGCACGAGACGTAGGGGCTTTTACCTCCACCGAGTGAGGGGCCTGAACTCATTAAACACCGTGTGTTACACCTACGCCGTAGCTAGTCTCTGCCCCTTATTCGTACCCCTAGTACTCATTGTCAGGATCATAACCGCGACAGTTGGCGCCCACCTTGGGGCTAGGCGTCTAGCAAAATTTCATGGTGTAGGTGGACTTTTTCATCATCATCATGTCAGTCGATGGCGAAATCCGCTTCGGGGCGATCTCTTTCATCGCCGACGACTCAGCGTGGCTACGCGAGGCCCCGCTGGACGTGGAGGCGTTGCCCATCCGTGGCGCGACGCACTTCCGAGCCTCTTCCTACGGAGTCCTTCTCCGACAGCCCTCGGCTCCATACCAAGTGGTTACCCATCCCACCGTTGTGCGCCGTCGCAAGCGCTCCGAGCGTTCGCGGCTGCAGCGCTGGATCAAGCACGATGTTGCCATCCAGGCAGCAGCGGAACAAGTGGCGGCTATCGAGTTCGACGAGCCCGCCCTCGACCTCTCGAACAGATCACTCGGCGATTCCTCAGAGGAATCCGAGTCCGAGAGCGTCGAGTCGACCGCCGAGGTTCTTATGGCGGATAATTCCGAGCACCGCGTGCCCCCGGGCTACTCGAAGCCCAGAGATGATCGCGCTGGTGCATCCCACGTCAACACCAACGGTGGCTTCCCGGGGCACGAGCCGTATGTACCTCAAGCTCTCACTCGGGAGCAACGAGACGAGCTCCGTCGCCGGAACGACCAGCTTCTGAACACTCCCATCACCGGAACGACTCCCGAGGCATTAGCCATGGAGTCGACCCGCCTGGCTACTTTGGCCGAGCATGATCGCCTCGAACGGCTTCAGAGGGAGCTGGATGAACGCGAGCGCCGTCAGCCTAGCTCTAGTCGGCACAAGCGTCGGCTCTACTCGAGTGACCAACCTCGTAAGTATCAAGTTCTTAGTACTCCGTTACAAAATCTACCAGCTGCCACTCGGATCGCGGATTCCATTCAGCCCTCTGGCTCTTCGGCTGGAGAGGGGATTCGCCAGATCCATGCACTCCTCAAGACAGCACTGTCGCAAAATGCGGCGGTGTCCCAATCCAGAGACCGGATCCATAGCGCATCCGTGCATGCGGAGACCGACCAGTCGGCTCATAGCCCACTCGGCTCAGGCAGGCGCCAAGCCACTTCTTCCTCCAAAGATCATCACGAAGATCGGAGGCCCGATCGAGTCGCGTTGCCCTGGCGTAACAATGACTACGATCGTGCACTGATGCCTCCACCCCGGGATGTCGCGTACGGGCGCCAGCCCTACGACGACAGACGAACACACGGCGGCGACCGCAGGCCGAGTCATACTCGTCCGTCGAGGGACACTCGAGACCCACTATTCAACGCAAGATTCGTCCTTGCTCAGAACCTGGTCGACAGAGGCCGGGCCTTGCGGGAGGGCCAAGATCATGACATGCCGAGTGGTTCTATACCATCGGGTCCCGAGTGCTTCAGCCGTTACATACGAGCGGCTGAGATTCCCAACAACTTCAGGTTGGCCATGGGGATCAGCAAGTTCACTGGCGAATCCAAGCCCGAAATTTGGCTAGAAGATTACTGAGTGGCAGTCCAGATCGGCGGCGACAATGACAATGTAGCCATGAAGCATTTGCCGCTGATGCTAGAAGGCTCAGCTCGGGCTTGGCTAACACAGCTCCCGTCAAGTAGTATCTTTTGCTGGGATGACCTGGCGAAAGTGTTCATCAAGACCTTTGAAGGCACGTACAAGAGAGCAGGAGGTTTGACTGAGTTGCAGCACTGTGTGCAGAAGCAAAATGAAACTATCCGAGAGTACATCCAGCGGTGGACCACTCTGCACAACACGGTGGAGAATGTCACCGAACACCAGGCAATCTGCGCCTTCAAGGCCGGAGTCAGGTACCAGGAGCCGAACATGAAGTTCGGCCGAACTGAGACCCCGACTCTCAGTCGGGCTATGGAGATAGCCAACCGGTATGCCAATGGTGAAGAAGAAGACCAACCGAGAAGCGGCAAGAGCCGAGCAGGCGACGCACATCAGTCGGAGAATAAGGGCAAGAAGCACAAGCAGAAAGTAGATGCCGGAGGGAATGCCGAGGTCATGGCTCTGGCCGGCCAAGGCAAAAAGAACTCCCAAAAGCAGAAGAAGGATTGGAAAGGAAAGAAGCAGGTCACCATGAAGAGCAACATTCTCGACCAGCCTTGACAGATCCACACAAAGAAAGATGAGGAAGGTAACTTGATCTTTCCCAAGCATACCACTCGGGAGTGTCGACTCCTGAAGCAAGAGATGCGACAGGATTCTTCTGGAGAAAGAGATGACGACGATGAAGATGGAGGTAGAGGTATGATACATCCATTTTGCATCATGTTTTCCTACTGTTATTTATAATGTTTTTATGCATAATAATGCTTTAAGGAGTAATTCTAATGCATTTTCTCTCATAATATGCAAGGTTTACACAAAGAGGGAGAATACCGACAGCTGGAATTCTGGACCTGAAAAAGCTACGTCGGAGTTACCTATTCTGCACATCTCCAAATGAGCTGAAAATTTACGAAGAATTTTTTTGCAATATATGAAGAATATTGGAGCAAAAAACTACCAGAGGGGGCCCACCAGGTGGGCACAACCTAGGCCCACCTCGGCGCGCCAGGGAGCCTAGACGCGCCCTAGTGGGTTGTGCTCTCCTCGGCCCACCTCCGGTGCCCCTCTTCTGGTATATAAGTCATTTTGACCTAGAAAAAATAGGGAGAGGACTTTCGGGACAAAGCGCCGCTGTCTTGAGGCGGAACTTGGGCAGGAGCACTTTTGCCCTCCGGCGGAGCGATTCCGCCAGGGGAACTTCCCTCTCGGAGGGGGAAATCATCGCCATCATCATCACCAACAACTCTCTCATCTTTGGGAGGGCCATCTCCATCAACATCTTCAACAACACCATCTCCTCTCAAACCCTAGTTCATCTCTTGTGTTCAATCCTTGTACCGGAACCTTAGATTGGTACTTGTGGGTGACTATAGTGTTGATTACATCTTGTAGTTGATTACTATATGGTTTATTTGGTGGAAGATTATATGTTCAGATCCATTATGATATTTAATACCCCTCTGATCTTGAGTATGATTATTATTTGTGAGTAGTTGCTTTTGTTCTTGAGGTCACGGGAGAAGTCATGTTGCAAGTAATCATGTGAACTTGATATGTGTTCGATATTTTGATGATATGTATGTTGTGATTCCCTTAGTGGTGTCATGTGAACGTCGACTACATGGCACTTCACCATACTTGGGCCTAAGGGAATGCATTGTGGAGTAGTTATTAGATGATGGGTTGCTAGAGTGATAGAAACTTAAACCCTAGTTTATGCGCTATTTCGTAAGGGACTGATTTGGATCCAAAAGTTTAATGCTATGGTTAGATTTTATCTTAATACTTTTCTCGTAGTTGCGGATGCTTGCGAGGGGGTTAATCATAAGTAGGAGGTTTGTTCAAGTAAGAACAACACCTAAGCACCGGTCCACCCACATATCAAATTATCAAAGTAGCTAACACGGATCAAACCAACATGATGAAAGTGATATGGTGAAATTCCCGTGTACTCTCAAGAACGCTTTGCTTATCATAAGTGACCGTTTTGTCATGTCCTTTGCCACAAAAGGATTGGGCTACCTTTCTGCATATTATTTACCATTACCGTTACTTGCTCGTTACAAATTATCTTGCTATCAAACTATCTGTTACCTACTATTTCAGTGCTTGCAGAAAATACCTTGCTGAAAACCACTTGTCATTTTCTTCTGCTCCTCGTTGGGTTCGACACTCTTACTTATCGAAAGGACTACGATTGATCCCCTATACTTGTCGGTCATCAAGGCTCTTTCTGGTGCCGTTGTCGGGGAGTGAAGCGCTCTTGGTAAGTGGAAATTGGTAAGGAAAAATTATTACTACGTGCTGAAATTTATTGTCACTTGTTACTATGGAGAATCATCCTTTAAGGGGTTTGTTCGAGGTATCTTCACCTCGACCGGAACCACAATTAGCTACCCCTAAACCTACTACACCTACTGAAAATATTGGTTATGAAATTCCTTCGGGTATGATAGAACAACTGCTAGCTAATCCTTATGTAGGAGATGGAACCGAACATCCTGATATGCACTTGATATATGTGGATTATTTAAGCTTGCAGGTTTGCCCGGAGATGAAGCTAAGAAGAAGGTTTTCCCTTTATCTTTGAAGGGAAAGCATTGGCATGGTATAGGCTATGCGATGATATTGGATCTTGGAACTAAAATCGATTAAAATTGGAATTTCACCCAAAAAAATTATCCTATGCATCTAGTTCATCGTGATCGGAATTATATATATAATTTTCGGCCTCGTGAAGGAGAAAGTATTGCTTTATCTTGGCGGAGGCTTAAGTAAATGTTATATTCATGCCCCAATCATGATCTCTCGAAAGAAATTATCATTCAGAATTTTTATGCTCGGCTTTCTCGTGATGATCAATCCATGCTCGATACTTCTTGTACTGGTTCTTTTATGAAGAAGACTATTGAATTCAGGTGGGATCTTTTAGAAAGAATTAAACGCAACTCTGAAGATTGGGAACTCGACGAAGGTAAATAGTTAGGTATTAAGCTTGAATTTTATTGTGTTAAATCTTTTATGAATACCGATGCTTTTCACAAGTTTAGCACTAAATATGGACTTGACTCTGAGATAGTAGCCTCTTTCTGTGAATCATTTGCTACTCATGTTGATCTCCCCAAAGGGAAGTGGTTTAAATATCATCCCCCTATCAAAGAAGAAATTAAAGAACCCGACAGAGCTAAAGATGAAACTGTTATTTACAATGTTGATCTAGTTGTTCCTACTTCTTATATTGAAAAACCACGTTTCCCTGTTAGGATAAAGGAACATGCTAAGGTTTCAACTGTGGTTCGTAAAAGTAATATTAGAGCACCTAAACCTGTTGAACAAATTAAAGTACAACCTAGTGTTGCTATGGTTAAAGATCTCTTGGTAGAAAATATTGATGGGCATGTTATTTACTTCTGTGATGAAGCTGCTAGAATTGCCAAACCCGATGAAAAAGATAAACATAGACCTGTTGTTGGCATGCCTGTTGTCTCAGTTAAAATTGGAGATCATTGTTATCATGGTTTATGTGACTTAGGTGCTAGCATGAGTGCTATTCCCTTTACCTTATACCAAGAAATTATGAATGACATAACACCCGCTGAAATAGAAGACATAGATGTCACTATTAAACTTGCTAATAGAGACACCATCACACCATTTGGGATTGTTAGAGATGTTGAAGTCTTGTGTGGGAAAATAAAATACCCCACTGATTTTCTAGTTCTTGGTTCCCCACAAGATGACTTCTGTCCTATTATCTTTGGTAGATCTTTCTTGAACACTGTCAATGCCACTGTAGATTGTCATAAACAAACTGTCAGTGTTAGCTTTAGTGATGAGTCTCATGAGTTTAATTTTTCCAAGTTTAATAGACAACCTCATAAGAAAGAATTACCTAGTAAGGATGAAATAATTGGTCTTGCTTCTATTGCCGTGCCTCCTACAGATCCACTACAACAATATTTGCTAGACCATGAAAATGATATGCACATGCATGAAAGAAATGAAATAGATAAAAATTTCTTCGAACAACGACCTCTGCTAAAACACAATTTGCCTATTGAAACTCTAGGAGGTCCTCCTCCACCTAAAGGTGATCCTGTGTTTGAATTAAAACAATTGCCTGACACTTTGAAATATGCTTATCTCGATGAGAAGAAGATATATCCTGTTATTATTAGTTCTAACCTTTCAGAGCATGAAGAAGAAAGATTATTGAAAATTCTGAAGAAGCACCGAGCTGCTATTGGATATACTCTTGATGATCTTAAGGGCATTAGTCCCACTCTCTGTCAGCACAAGATTAATATGGAACCTATTGCTAAACCCGTTGTTGATCATCAACGACGTTTGAATCATAAGATGAAAGAAGTGGTAAGAACTGAAATATTAAAGCTTCTGGAAGCAGGTATAATCTATCCCATAGCTGATAGTAGATGGGTAAGTCCCATTCATTGTGTCCCTAAGAAGGGAGGTATTACCGTTGTTCCTAATGATAAAAATGAGCTCATTCCACAAAGAATTGTTACTGGCTATAGAATGGTAATTGATTTTAGAAAATTAAATAAAGCAACTAGAAAAGATCATTACCCTTTGCCTTTTATTGATCAAATGCTAGAAAGATTATCAAAGCACACACACTTTTGTTTTCTTGATGGATATTCTGGTTTTTCTCAAGTACCTGTTTCACAACCTGATCAAGAGAAAACCACCTTTACTTGCCCTTTTGGAACTTATGCTTATAGACGTATGCCTTTTGGTTTATGCAATGCACCTGCTACTTTTCAAAGATGCATGACTGCTATATTCTCTATTTTTTGTGAAAAGATTGTTGAGGTTTTCATGGATGATTTTTCTGTTTATGGAACTTCTTTTGATAATTGCTTGAGCAACCTTGATCGAGTTTTGCAGAGATGTGAGCAAACTAATCTTGTCTTGAATTGGGAGAAGTGCCACTTTATGGTTAATGAAGGTATTGTTTTGGGGCATAAAATTTCTGAACGAGGTATTGAGGTGGACCAAGCTAAAGTTGATGCAATTGAGAAAATGCCATGTCCTAAAGATATTAAGGGTATTCATTTTTTTCTCGGTCATGCTGGTTTCTATAGGAGGTTTATTAAAGACTTCTCTAAAATTTCTAGGCCTCCTACAATTTTTTTACAAAAGTTCGTTCCATTTGTTTTTGATGATGATTGTGTAGAAGCCTTTGAAACACTTAAGAAAGCCTTAACTTCTGCACCTATTGTTCAACCACCTGATTGGAACTTGCCTTTTGAAATTATGTGTGATGCTAGTGATTATGCTGTTGGTGCTGTTCTAGGACAAAGAGTTGATAAGAAATTAAATGTTATCCATTATGCTAGCAAAAATATTGACAGTGCCCAAAGAAATTATGCTACTACTGAAAAAGAATTTTTAGACATTGTGTTTGCTTGTGATAAATTCAGATCTTAAATTGTTGATTCAAAAGTAATTGTTCACACCGATCATGCTGCTATTAAATATCTTATGGAAAAGAAAGATGCTAAACCTAGACTCATTAGGTGGGTTCTCTTGTTACAAGAATTTGATTTACATATAACTGATAGAAAAGGAGCTCAGAACCCCGTAGCTGATAACTTATCTAGGTTAGAGAATATCCTTGATGACCCACTACCTATTGATGATAGCTTTCCTGATGAACAACTAGCTACAATAAATGTTTCTCATAACACTCCTTGGTATGCTGACTATGCTAATTATATTGTTGCTAAATACATACCACCTGGTTTCACATACCAACAAAAGAAAAAATTCTTCTGTGATTTAAGACATTACTTTTGGGATGACCCACATCTTTATAAAGAAGGAGTAGATGGTATTATTAGACGTTGTGTACCTGAGCATGAACAGGAACAAATCCTATGGAAATGTCATTCCGAAGCTTACGGAGGACATCATGCGGGAGATAGGACTGCTCACAAGGTATTGCAATCTGGTTTTTATTGGCCTACTCTCTTCAAGGATGCCCGTAAGTTTGTTTTATCTTGTGATGAATGTCAACGAATTGGTAATATCGGTAAGCGTCAAGAAATGCCTATGAACTATTCACTTACTATTGAACCATTTGATGTTTGGGGTTTTGATTATATGGGACCTTTTCCATCCTCTAATGGGTATACACATATTTTGGTTGCTGTTGATTATCTCCACTCCTAATGTCTCAGTTGGTAGGCCGGTACCCGCGTTTTTTTTCGCCTCACCTCCCACCACCCCCTCCCACTCGATTTTTTTCCTTCCATTAAAAAACCAAACCCGACTAAAAACCGTAGGCCGACACTTTTACTCGCAGAAAAGGGATGCACGTTGATTTGGCTGCCAAAAAAAGGAATCGCCTTGATTTGGCTATCAACAATAAAGAATCGCCAAAAATAAAGAATCGTCTTGATTAGGCTTCCAAAAACAAGGACGCGCCATGATTTTGCTTCCAAAAAATAGGAGGCGTCTGTGACCACGCCGCCCCTCGGAACCTCAGGTGACGGCGCAGCATGTTCGTACAATTGCTAAAACCTTTTGGGCCACCTCTCACCACTTATCAGGCCTTGATCCTTTTTGTACGATCCCAGGGTCGTGGCCACCGCCTTCGCAGATCCGCCGCCGCCATCGCCATCGCCATGGAACCAGTCGGAGGCCTCCGCCTTATTGGATCCATCGCTGTCGTCGCGGATTCGCCGCCGCCGTCGCCGCAGAACCCCTCGGACGCCTCCGCCTTTGTGGATCCATTGCTGTCGTCGCGGATCCGCCACCATGGAACCCATGGACGGCTCCGCAGGGTGTTGATGACCCACAAGTATAGGGGATTAATCGTAGTCCTTTCGATAAGTAAGAGTGTCAAACCCAACGAGGAGCAGAAGGAAATGACAGGTGGTTTTTGACAAGGTATTTTCTGCAAGCACTGAAATAGTCGGTAACAAATAGTTTGATAGCAAGATAATTTGTAATGAGCAAGTAACGGTAAAGGTAAATTAGGTGCAGCAAGGTAGCCCAATCCTTTTGTGGCAAAGGACAGGCCAAAACGGTCTCCTATAATAAGCAAAGCGTTCTTGAGGGTACACGGGAATTTCATCATATCACTTTCATCATGTTGGTTTGATTCGTGTTCGCTACTTTGATAATTTGATATGTGGGTGGACCGGTGCTTAGGTGCTGTTCTTACTTGAACAAACCTCCTACTTATGATTAACCCCCTCGCAAGCATCCGCAACTATGAGAAAAGTATTAAGCTAAAATCTAACCATAGCATTAAACTTTTGGATCCAAACCAGTCCCTTACGAAGTAGCGCATAAACTAGGGTTTAAGCTTCTGTCACTCTAGCAACCCATCATCTAATGACTACTCCACAATGCATTCCCTTAGGCCCAAATATGGTGAAGTGCCATGTAGTCGACGTTCACATGACACCACTAAGGGAATCACAACAAACATACCATCAAAATATCGAACACATATCAAGTTCACATGATTACTTGCAACACACTACTGCAGGATGCTGCTAACGCGACACTACGATCAGAGACCCTTCGACGAAACTGTGTGCGATACAATAATCACAAACGGTGATGTAAAAAAACCATCAAAAAAGGTGCAAAATGTTTGTGATGACGGATGCATCAAACACGGTTCAGATTTTAGTTGCGTGTGCGATGCAGGGCATACGGTTCAGTTCAATGAACTGTTTGCGATGAGGCAGAAGAACAGAAACAGGCAGCCAGATGAAGGTGTGTGCGATATATGGCATATGGTTCACTCGGATGAACTGTTTATGATTAGGCGGAACAAAAGAAACGGTCATCCAGATCAAGGTGTGTGCGATAGAGGGCAAACAGTTCACTCGGACTAGCTGTTCCACCAATAGCTCATCTAAGAGAACTCTCAAGTTAACTGTGCTCAGGCTGGAGCAGCCATCAGATGGGTGACTGAAGGAAATATGCCCTAGAGGCAATAATAAAGTTGTTATTTATATTTCCTTATATCATGATAAATGTTTATTATTCATGCTAGAATTGTATTAACCGGAAAATTGATACATGTGTGAATACATAGACAAAACACAGTGTCCCTAGTATGCCTCTACTAGACTAGCTCGTTAATCAAAGATGGTTAAGTTTCCTAACCATAGACATGTGTTGTCATTTGATGAACGGGATCACATCATTAGGAGAATGATGTGATGGACAAGACCCATCCGTTAGCTTAGCATAATGATCGTTAAGTTTTATTGCTATTGCTTTCTTCATGACTTATACATATTCCTCTGACTATGAGATCATGCAACTCCCGAATACCGGAGGAACACCTTGTGTGCTATCAAACGTCACAACGTAACTGGGTGATTATAAAGATGCTCTACAGGTGTCTCTGAAGGTGTTTGTTGGGTTGGCATAGATCAAGATTAGGATTTGTCACTCCGTGTATCGGAGAGGTATCTCTGAGCCCTCTCGGTAATGCACATCACTATAAGCCCTGCAACCAATGTGACTAATGAGTTAGTTATGGGATGATGCATTACGGAATGAGTAAAGAGACTTGCCGGTAACGAGATTGAACTAGGTATGAAGATACCGACGATCGAATCTCGGGCAAGTAAACATACCGATGACAAAGGGAATAACGTATGTTGTTGTGTGGTTTGACCAATAAAGATCTTCGTAGAATATGTGGGAACCAATATGAGCATCCAGGTTCTGCTATTGGTTATTGATCAGAGATATGTCTAGGTCATGTCTACATAGTTCTCGAACCCGTAGGGTCCGCACGCTTAACGTTCGATGACGATTTGTATTATGAGTTATGTGTTTTGGTGACCGAAGTTTGTTCGGAGTCCCGGATGAGATCACGGACATGACGAGGAGTCTCGAAATGGTCGAGAGGTAAAGAATGATATATTGGAAGGTTATATTCGGACACCAGAATGGTTCCGGAGTGATTCGGATATTTTTCGGAGTACCGAGTGGTTACCGGAACCCCCCGGGGAATTATTGGGCCTACATGGGCCATAGGGAAGAGGGGAGGCAGCCCACAAGGGGTGGCAGCGCCCCCTCCCATGGGGAGTCCGAATTGAACTAGGGGAGGGGGCGCGCCCCCCTTTCCTTCTCCTCTTCTCTCTCCCTTTCCCCTTTCCCACTCCGGAAAAAGGAAGAGGGGGGCCGAATTGGACATGGAGTCCAAGTAGGACTCCTCCCCCTTTGGGGCGCGCCTAGGCCGGCCCTCTCCTCCTCCCCTCCTTTATATACGGGGCAAGGGGGCACCCCAAAGCACATCAATTGTTCTTAGCCGTGTGCGGTGCCCCCCTCCACAGTTTACTCCTCCGGTCATATTGTCGTAGTGCTTAGGCGAAGCCCTGCGCGGATCACATCACCAACACCGTCGCCACGCCGTCGTGCTGACGGAACTCTCCCTCGACCCTCTGCTGGATCAAGAGTTCGAGGGACGTCATCGAGCTGAACGTGTGCTGAACTCGGAGGTACCGTACGTTCGGTGCTTGATCGGTTGGATCGCGAAGACGTTTGACTACATCAACCGCGTTAAGCTAACGCTTCCGCTTTCGGTCTATGAGGGTACGTGGACACACTCCCCCCCTCTCATTGCTATGCATCTCCTAGATAGATCTTGCATGAGCGTAGGATTTTTTTTGAAATTGCATGCTACGTTTGCCAACAGTGACTGGATGGGAAGTTGTCTTGATGTTAAATTAACTAATGGGATGGGTCATAGAGGTCAAACTAAATGACCTCTATGATCCATCCCATCAGTTAAATTAACCTCGAGGTCCTTGTTTTTTTAACACATGTTAAAGAAGGTCTACCGCATTACTTCTTGACAATGTGCGATACATGGCATACAGTTGATCCATCCGACCTGTTTGTGATGGAATAAGCCGTGTGTGTTGTGGGCAAACGCTTGCTAGTATACAACTGTTTGCGATTGATGAATTCATCACCGACGGGTTCCCTAGTGTGGTCCGTGCTCATCTGATCGTCATCTACTTCTTGTGCTAGCTCGATGTTCCTTATATGCTAAGTTTCCATTAATTGATGGCGTTTTATGAACAAGCCACCGTTTCCCGCCATTTCCTCACCTGTTTCCCGCCACCCAATGATATTGCGCATAAACCTAGGCGGCGCGCGACGCAAGGAGGCAACAAGCGCAGCCTATAGCACATCCACCTTTTCCAAGCATGCCAACACACCAAAGCGCCACCTCTGCCATCAACCTCATCGACGAGGAAAACGAGAAGGCGCCACGGCCCGTCGAGGCGGAGGCGCTCCCCGGCAACGCGATGGACGACGCCGTGATGCACATCATCGCCACGGTTGAGCAGACCCTTGGCGCATGGCGCTTCAGTGCCACGGATCAAGATAGGCATGTCAGCGCCGAGAGGCTGCAGCTCACCGCACAACATGATCGATGGCATGCCGCAGAGCAAGCTAGGCGCGTCCGCGCCGATAGGCTGCGACTCGCCGCACGGCGAGACCGTTGGAGCGCCGCAGAGCGAGAGGCACGGCGCACCGCACAGCAAGAGCGGATCCATTGGCGCTTGCCTGCTGTCGACAGGGCGTCGTAGTTGGGTACACATCCCGTCAGTACCCCCATTCCTCGCCAGGAGTGGGTAGAGGCCCTCTGCGCCGTACTTGCACCAGACGCCCGCCGCGCCGTTCGCATGGGTCGCGCCATTCGCCTTGTCCGCGGCCCGCTCGATGCCAACGCACTGGTCGGTAGGCTCGACCGCCTCGCAGTAGAGGAACATGGCCGTCGCATCCTCGAGCTGGTGATCTCCGATGAAATAGCCAACTTGGAGCTCGAGATCGCGCTCCAGATGTACCGCGAGCGTGTCGACTGCTTGGACGAACGCCTGCATGAGTTCAGGCAGAGCCCAGAGCTACCGTAGGCAAGGGCTGTTGGTCATGGTCTCATGGACGCGTTTTATTTTGTTGAGTCGTTTCGACGTGGATAGCTATGTATTCACAGCAATCATAGTATTGCTCTGTTTCAATGTGTGTACTCTATTTTCTGTTCTTATATGTTCTGTTTCAATGTGTGTATATACGCTTTCCATTCTGTATATGTGGATGATAACAGCTAGATTCAAATTAGTATACAAAAACAGATAGAAAATGGAATTCATAATATATATATTAATTGTTCATTAGTTCATCACAGAATATATATAATATCATCACATATACGTGATGATACTTAACTACTAGGTACAATGTATAAAATTGAAAACGAACAATACTAAAACTAATAATCCCTCCTGGGGGCAGTATTCCGGCAGCCCCTCGCCAGCAGCTCCCTGGTGCGCGGCGTCTTCCCCGCGCGGAGGCAGTACTCCACCTCTTCCGCCTCGCAGCGCTTGACATACCGATCTGCCTCTTGCTGGCGGACGAGCGCGAACGATCTTGCCATTTCGTTGGGCGCCCACCGGAGCTCCTCGTTGGTGGCACGCTGGAGCTTATCGGCCCACCTCCACGCAGCGATGAGACGCCTAGCGCCTTTGACCTTCCTCGCGAAGTACCCGTTTTCGTACACCTCCTCCGCATGATGACGCGCCCGCCCCCAAAGCTCCACCGCCTCCTTTTTCCAGGTGGCATCACGGGCTTCACAGGCCGCCTGGTACCTGGCTTCCTCCTCCGCCATCTCCTTCTTGAACGCCACTCGCCTGGCTTTCTCAGCCGGCGGCAGCGACTTCCACAGACAAAGATTGTACTAGCCCCAAAACCAATCCAAAGTTGGGGGGTCCGACGCAACCTCGTTCGGCGGCGCGTAGGGGTCCTCGTCGCTGCTCTTCGAGTGAGCGTCCTTGGGGGGCGGCGAATCCTCATCGGCGCGTGGGCAGACCAGCGGCACCATGGCAGAGATTTGAGAGAGAGAGAGAGAGAGAGGGTGAGCGAGGGGAGGATGTAGATGAGAAAGCAGGCGGGACGATGTGAGCAAGGTAGTATTTATTGGCGGCCGGAATCTAGATCGACGGGAACAATACACACGCCAGTCGCCGAAATTTACGAGTACTGTAGTTCGAATTACACACGATTCCCGCAGCAAAATCCGTGTGTGAACTTAATAGCTGACGGTTTCCAATACAGAACTGTGTCTGATTAATAACCCCCGCCACTCACCTTCCAAACCTCGAGGCACGAAATAGAGTGCCAATCGTGTGGGGGCCGGTTGTCTTGCCAGATCTTTACATTTTCTTTTTTGAACACCAGATATTTACATCATCTGATGATTTTTAACTCGCACACAAGTACACAAAAATATGATTTTTCAAATAGTTATGGTTAGCCGTTGCATGTAGATGTAGTTCAAATTTGAATTACGGTCATTAAATGGCTAGAAAATCACTTAAATGACTTTAAAAGGTCGAATGACCCCTAGAATTTTCCAAATTTTCACATGACAGTTGTAGTAGTGCACGTTAAACGTAGTAAAAATTTGAAGGCCGTAAGAGGAAGCTATCTCCCATTCGTCATCAAACATGCATTGTTCCTCTCGGAACCATGAGCCTTCTAGTGAGTTGCTCCGGTTTGTGAGGGGTGTGTGTCCAAACTTTTGTCAAACAGGCCAATTTTTTTACCACACCATCTTGGTGGCATGACATTACATCAAGCAAGGTTTCATATTTTTCTGATCATTTTTTAATTTTTTGGAATTAAAATGCCATGGCACTCCATGCATGTGTCCATGCCGTGAGACCAATATGTTTGAAAATTCCTTCTAATTCACTGCACATGGAATTAACTCACACACAAGTACACAAATATGATTTTTCAAACCATTATGGTTAGCCGTTGCATGTAGATGTAGTTCAAATTTGAATTACGGTCATTAAATGGCTAGAAAATCACTTAAATGTCTTTAAAAGGTCAAATGACCCCTGAAATTTTCCAAATTTTCACATGAGAGTTGTATTAGTGCATGTTAAACATAGAAAAAATTTGAAGGCCGTAAGAGGAAGCTATCTCCTGTTCGTCATCAAACATGCATTGTTTCCTCTCGGAACCACGAGACTTCTAGTGAGTTGCTCCGGTTTGTGAGGGGTGTGTGTCCAAACTTTCGTCAAACAGGACAATTTTTTTACCACATCATCTTGGTGGCATGACATTACATCAAGCAAGGTTTCATGTTTTTCTGATCATTTTTTAATTTTTTGGAATTAAAATGCCATGGCACTCCATGCATGTGTCCATGCCGTGAGACCAATATGTTTGAAAATTCCTTCTAATTTACTGCACATGGAATTAACTCGCACACAAGTACACAAATATGATTTTTCAAACCGTTATGGTTAGCCGTTGCATGTAGTTGTAGTTCAAATTTGAATTACGGTCATTACATGGCTAGAAAATCACTTAAATGTCTTAAAAGGTCAAATGACCCCTGAAATTTTCCAAAATTTGACATGGCAGTTGTATTAGTACTACAAATCTTCTCATACATTTAAAACACCATCCGTTGCCACTTTACTCCAAATTCGTCTTTCACAGCTAATAAAAAATATCCACAACATCACACACAATTTTTTTGTAGGAACCCTTTGCGATGAAAATTTCTGGGTCTATTTAAGTCTTCCTCCTTAAGCTTTGCTGGCTCGTCTGCTCCAGTGCCGGCAACCCCCGAATCCACGAATCCCGATCCCCATTCCTGCACCCCCTTCTTGCAAAGATGACGCCGTGGAAACGCTTCGTGAAGGACCGTACGATGGCCGCGTTCCCCCCGAGCGCCGCCGCCTGCGCCGAGAGCGCGGTCGCCTACGCCGAGAGTGCTGCCGCATCCGCATTGAGCACGGTCGCATCCGCCGAGAGGGCGTTTGCGGCAGCCGATAGGGCAGCTGCATCAGCCGAGACGGCTGCAGCTGTTGCTGCTGTGATGGCGGCTGCAAACACCGGGAGTGCTCGAGCTGCCGTCCGTGCCGCCGATGTCGCCCTGGCCCGGGTCGAGGCCATCCACGCCAAGATCGAGGACGCACACGCCAAGATATTCCAGGCCACCTCGGAATCCAGCATGCAACCCACATCTGAAAAGGCGGCGGTGGCCATGGAGCACCTACTCCCTCATGAGATCGCCGAGCAGGAGCTGGAGATGCAGGAGGCAGCGGAGATCGAGGAGCGCCGGGAGGAGGAGTTGCGCGTGGCCGAGGTCGAGGTAGAGAAGAGTCTGTCCGTCGAGGAATCGGCGGTGGAGTACCAACGCGAGCTCTGGCGCAGCCACTACTACGAGTACTACAACCTTGAGGGCGGCGCCGAGGACGAGGACGAGGACGCGGTCGACTTCAGCAGGGGGGACGTGGAGTCCACCAATGGCGGCATGTCGCCAGGACAAGTCATCGACGTCTCATCTCACACCGGCGATGCATAGGCCGGCGCGGCGGCGGATTTGTTAAAATTATGCGTACTTAGGCTTTGTTTTTAATGCTGGTCTTTTGTTAGAGCAATGTTTAGGTCAACTGGCTCTATTTAATTACTAAAATTGCTCGATTCAGTAAGTGTGGTCTGTGTGCTGTACGCTCTTTTGTGTGCGCAAATTAGCAAGCGATGTTAAATTATGCAATGACATACCCGAGGAAATTTCCACCAAAATTAGAATTATCAAACTCATCCCATGCGCGTAAAGCAGAAGAATCGTTTGCGATGCACACAATCATTCAAAGTGAATGGTGCCGGCGGCACCTCGCGCAAAGTTTCCCTCCACATTTCGAAATTTTTGGCCTACCGCCGAAATATCTACCCCCCTTCCCCCCATCTTTTAACTTTTTCTTTAAATAACTTGGCATTTTCATAAGCTTGGGTTCTCCATTCATCTAGTGAGCTAATATCAAATAACCTCTTTTCACTGGCAAGTTTGAAATCATAGTTGAGTTCTTTAATTGCCCAATATGCTTTATGTTCTAACTCAAGAGGCAAATGCCAAGCTTTTCCATAAACCATTTTATAGGGAGACATACCCATAGGGTTTTTATATGCTGTTCGGTAGGCCCAAAGAGCATCATCCAATTTCTTAGACCAATTCTTTCGGGACCTATTAACAGTTTTCTGTAATATTAGTTTTATTTCTCTATTGCTAAGTTCAACTTGACCACTAGATTGAGGATGATAGGGTGATGCAATTCTATGGTTAACATCATATTTAGCAAGCATTTTACGGAAAGCACCATGAATAAAGTGTGAACCACCATCAGTCATTAAATATCTAGGGACTCCAAACCTTGGGAAAATAACTTCTTTAAGCATTTTAATGGAAGTGTTATGATCAGCACTACTAGTTGGAATAGCTTCTACCCACTTAGTAACATAATCAACAGCAACCAAAACATGTGTATACCCATTAGAGGAAGGAAAAGGTCCCATATAATCAAAACCCCAAACATCAAATGGTTCAACAGCAAGTGAATAATTCATAGGCATTTCTTGACGCTTGCCAATATTACCAATTCGTTGACATTCATCACAAGATAAAACAAACTTATGGGCATCCTTGAAGAGAGTAGGCCAATAAAAACTAGATTGCAATACCTTGTGAGCAGTTCTATCTCCCGCATGATGCCCTCCATAAGCTTTGGAGTGACATTTCCGTAGGATTTGTTCCTGTTCATGCTCAGGTACACAACATCTAATAATACCATCTACTCCTTCTTTATAAATATGTGGGTCATCCCAAAAGTAATGTCTTAAATCATAAAAGAACTTTTTCTTTTGTTGGTATGTGAAACTAGGTGGTATGTATTTAGCAACAATATAATTAGCATAGTCAGCATACCAAGGAGTATTATGAGAAACATTTATTGCAGCTAATTGTTCATCAGGGAAGATATCATCAATAGGTAGTGGGTCATCAAGGATATTCTCTAACCTAGATAAGTTATCAGCTACGGGGTTCTCAGCTCCTTTTCTACCAGTTATATGTAAATCAAATTCTTGTAGCAAGAGAACCCACCTAATGAGTCTAGGTTTAGCATCTTTCTTTTCCATAAGATATTTAATAGTAGCATGATCGTTGTGAACAATAACTTTAGAATCAATAATATAAGATCTGAATTTGTCACAAGCAAACACAACTGCTAAAAATTGTTTTTCAGTAGTAGCATAATTTCTTTGGGCAATGTCTAGAGTTTTACTAGCATAATGAATACCATTTAGTTTCTTATCAACTCTTTGTCCTAGAACAACACCAACAGCATAATCACTAGCATCACACATATCAAAAGGCAAGTTCCAATCAGGTGGTTGAATAATAGGTGCAGAAGTTAAGGCTTTCTTAAGTGTTTCAAAGGCTTCTACACAATCATCATCAAAAACAAATGGAACATCCTTTTGTAAAAGATTTGTAAGAGGACTAGAAATTTTAGAGAAGTCTTTAATAAACCTCCTATAGAAACCAGCATGACCGAGAAAACTACGAATACCTATAATATCTTTAGGACATGGCATTTTCTCAATTGCATCAACTTTAGCGTTATCCACCTCAATACCTCGTTCAGAAATTTTATGTCCCAAGACAATACCTTCATTAACCATAAAGTGGCACTTCTCCCAATTCAAGACAAGATTAGTTTGCTCATATCTCTGAAAAACTCGACCAAGGTTGCTTAAGCAATCATCAAAAGAAGATCCATATACAGAAAAATCATCCATGAAAACCTCAACAATCTTTTCACAAAAATCAGAGAATATAGCAGTCATATATCTTTGAAAGGTAGCAGGTGCATTGCATAAACCAAAAGGCATACGTCTATAAGCATAAGTTCCAAAAGGGCAAGTAAAGGTGGTTTTCTCTTGATCAGGTTGTGAAACAGGTATTTGAGAAAAACCAGAATATCCATCAAGGAAGCAAAAGTGTGTGTGCTTTGATGATCTTTCTAACATTTGATCAATAAAAGGCAAGGGGTAATGATCTTTTCTAGTTGCTTTATTTAATTTTCTAAAATCAATAACCATTCTATAGCCAGTAACAGTTCTTTGTGGAATGAGTTCATTTTTATCATTGGGAACAATGGTAATACCTCCTTTCTTAGGGACACAATGAACGGGGCTCACCCATCTACTATCAGCTATGGAGTAGATTATACCTGCTTCCAGAAGCTTTAATATTTTAGTTCTTACCACTTCTTTCATCTTAGGATTCAAACATCGTTGATGATCAACAACGGGTTTAGCATCAGGTTCCATATTTATCTTGTGCTGACAGAGAGTGGGACTAATGCCCTTAAGATCATCAAGAGTATATCCAATAGCAGCACAATGCTTCTTCAGAACTTTCAATAATATCTCTTCTTCATGTTCTGAAAGGTTAGCACTAATAATAACAGGATATATCTTTTTCTCATCAAGATAAGCATATTTCAAAGTGTCAGGTAATTGTTTCAATTCAAACACAGGATCGCCTTTAGATGGAGGAGGACCTCCTAGAGTTTCAATAGGCAAATTATGTTTGAGCAGAGGTCGTTGTTCAAAGAAAATTTTATCTATCTCATTTCTTTCATTCATATGCATATCATTTTCATGGTCCAACAAATATCATTCTAGTGGATCAGTAGGAGGCACGACAATAGAAGCAAGACCAATTATTTCATCCTTACTAGTTAATTCTTTCTTGTGAGGTTGTTTATTAAACTTGGAAAAATTAAACTCATGAGACTCATCACCAAAGGTAACACTGACAGTTTGTTTATGACAATCTATTGTAGCATTGACAGTGTTCAAGAAAGGTCTACCAAAGATAATGGGACATAAGTCATCTTGTGGGGAACCAAGAAATAGAAAATCAGTAGGGTATTTTTATTTTCCCACACAAGACTTCAACATCTCTAACAATCCCAAGTGGTGTGATGGTGTCTCTATTAGCAAGTTTAATAGTAACATCTATGTCTTCTATTTCAGTGGGTGCTATGCCATTCATAATTTCTTGGTATAAGGTAAAAGAAATAGCACTCACGCTAGCACCTAAATCACATAAACCATGGTAACAATGATCTCCTATTTTAACTGAGACAACATTCATGCCAACAACAGGTCTATGTTTATCTTTTTCATCGGGTTTGGCAATTCTAGCAGCTTCATCACAGAAGTAAATAACATGCCCATCAATATTTTCTACCAAGAGATCTTTAACCATAGCAACACTAGGTTATACCTTAATTTGTTCAGCAGGTTTAGGTGCTCTAATATTACTTTTGCGAACCACAGTTGAAACCTTAGCATGTTCCTTTATCCTAACAGAGAAAGGTGGTTTTTCAATATAAGCAGTAGGCACAACTGGATCAACATTGTAAATGATAGTTTCATCTTTAGATATGTCGGGTTCTTTAATTTCTTCTTTGATAGGTGGGTGATATTTAAACCACTTCTCCTTAGGGAGATCAACATGAGTAGCAAATGATTCACAAAAGGAGGCTACTATCTCAGAGTCAAGTCCATATTTAGTGCTAAACTTGTGAAAAGCATCGGTATTCATAAAAGATTTAACACAATCAAATTCAAGCTTAATACCAGACTCTTTACCTTTGTCCAGTTCCCAATCTTCAAAGTTGTGTTTAATTATTTCTAGAATATTCCACCTGAATTCAATAGTCTTCTTCATAAAAGAACCAGTGCAAGAAGTATCGAGCATGGATCAATCATCATGAGAAAGCCGAGCATAAAAATTCTGAATAATAATTTCTCTTGAAAGCTCATGATTGGGGCATGAATATAACATTGACTTAAGCCTCCCCCAAGCTAGAGCGATACTTTATCCTTCATGAGGCCAAAAATTATATATATAATTCCGACCACGAAGAACTAGATGCATAGGATATTTTTTTTGGTGAAATTCCAATTTCAATCGATTCCAATTCCAAGATCCAATATCATAGCATAGCCTATACCATGCCAATGCTTTTCCCTTCAAATATAAAGGGAAAACCTTCTTCTTAGCTTCATCTCCGGGAAAACCTGCAAGCTTAAATAATCCACAAATTTCATCTACATATATCAAGTGCATATCAGGATGTTCAGTTCCATCTCCTACATAAGGATTAGCTAGCGGTTGTTCTATCATACTCGAAGGAATTTCATAGCCAATATTTTTAGTAGGTGCAGTAGGTTGAGGGGTAGCTAATTGTGGTTCCGGTCGAGGTGAAGATACCCCGAACAAACCCCTCAAAGGATGATTCTCCATAGTAACAAGTGACAATAAATTTCAGCACGTAGTAATAATTTTCCCTTACCAATTTCCACTTACCAAGAGCGCTTCACTCCCCGGCAACGGTGCCAGAAAAGAGTCTTGATGACCCACAAGTATAGGGGATCAATCGTATCCCTTTTGATAAGTAAGAGTGTCGAACCCAACGAGGAGCAGAAGGAAATGACAAGTGTTTTTCAGCAAGGTATTTTCTGCAAGAACTGAAATAGTCGGTAACAAATAGTGTGATAGCAAGATAATTTGTAATGAGCAAGTAACGGTAATGGTAAATAAGGTGCAGCAAGGTAGCCCAATCCTTTTGTGGCAAAGGACAGGCCAAAATGGTCTCCTATAATAAGCAAAGTGTTCTTGAGGGTACACGGGAATTTCATCATATCACTTTCATCATGTTGGTTTGATTCGTCTTCGCTACTTTGATAATTTGATATGTGGGTGGACCGGTGCTTAGGTGCTGTTCTTACTTGAACAAACCTCCTACTTATGATTAACCCCCTCGCAAGCATCCGCAACTATGAAAAAAGTATTAAGATAAAATCTAACCATAGCATTAAACTTTTGGATCCAAATCAGTCCCTTACGAAGTAGCGCATAAACTAGGGTTTAAGCTTCTGTCACTCTAGCAACCCATCATCTAATAACTACTCCACAATGCATTCCCTTAGGCCATAAATATGGTGAAGTGCAATGTAGTCGACATTCACATGACACCACTAAGGGAATCACAACATACATACCATCAAAATATCGAACACATATCAAGTTCACATGATTACTTGCAACATGGCTTCTCCCGTGACCTCAAGAACAAAAGTAACTACTCACAAATAATAATCATGCTCAAGATCAGAGGAGTATTAAATAGCATAATGGATCTGAACATATAATCTTCCACCAAATAAACCATATAGTAATCAACTACAAGATGTAATCAACACTACTAGTCACCCACAAGTACCAATCTAAGGTTCCGGTACAAAGATTGAACACAAGAGATGAACTAGGGTTTGAGAGGAGATGGTGCTGTTGAAGATGTTGATGGAGATGGCCCTCCCAAAGATGGGAGAGTTGTTGGTGATGACGATGACGATGATTTTCCCCTCCGGGAGGGAAGTTCCCCCGGCAGAATCGCTCCGCCGGAGGGCAAAAGTGCTCCTACCCAAGTTCTGCCTCGAGATGGCGGCGCTTCGGCCCGAAAGTCCTCTCCTTCTTTTTTTATGTCAAAATGACTTATATACCAGAAGAGGGGCACCGAAGGTGGGCCGAGGAGGGCACAACCCACCAAGGCGCGCCTGGGCTCCCAGGCGCGCCCATGTGGGTTGTGCCCACCTAGTGGGCCCCCTCTGGTAGTTATTTGCTCCAATATTCTACATATATTCCAAAATAATTCTCCGTAAATTTTCAGCTCATTTGGAGATGTGCAGAATATGTAACTCTGACGTAGCTTTTTCAGGTCCAGAATTCCAGCTGCCGGTATTCTTCCTCTTTGTGTAAACCTTGCATAATATGAGAGAAGAGGCATTAGAAATACTCTAAAAGGCATTATTATGCATAAAAACATTATAAATAATAGTAGGAAAACATGATGCAAAATGGACGTATCAGGTGTCGGCGTGGTCACAACGCACGGACGGCTCTCGCCTCAGCAGCCTGACCTCAGGGGCGAAGCAGCCACACACTCATATAGCAGGGATCAGGTCTGCCATTAATTTTTTTTGCGTGATGTGTAAGTAGACGATCTATTTGTTGTTTTTAGTATGCTAGATCTCTTCAACAGAGCCCAACGCACATACTTGTAAAGATAGATCATAAGCATACAAGCAGGCGGCTTGATTGATGTTCCGCTCACGTATGTGATGCTCCTGTTTCTCTTTATTTTTCTTGAATACCGACACAATTAGGCCTCTGTGTGATTCATGCACTTTTTCATGTCACAAGGAATTTGACATGCATGAAGATTTGACTGTGGTTGGAAGAAATTGTTGAACGATCATTAGTAGTCCATTGTAATCTGTGCCATTTGACGCCGATGGGAAACAAAAATGTCGCTAATAATTTTTTGTATTCAGCCATGAACCACATGTGATGGCACCACCGCGATATTCCCAAGGGCAGCAAGGTCATGTATGAGTTGGACAAGAAGGCGAGGCTCATCAAGGCTGACCGCATCCTCCACTCCTCCACGGTCGCCCCATACAACTCATCCTCTATCTTCAGCAGCTGTGCAAGAGAGATCCCGGCGACAAGTGAAAGACAGTGATGATTGTACATCCTTGCTCCTTTTCTTCTTTCAGCATTAGACACGTAGCAATACCATTCTCGCCATGGGTGAAGGTGTTAATCAAGAATAGAGATTCTCAGCAGCAATGCAGCGATACAGGTATGTGTGTCCTTCTACATGACAGTATGAGACTCTATGTAATTTCCTGTCAACTTGTTTAAATATATTATATTTTGAATTTGCTAGACAAGCAGAGATCCCGAGGCCAAAGATAAAATGAATCCTTTTGCTGAACAGGAAGCATGGGAAGAACATCAAATATCTAATGTTGTTTACTTGGATTAACCACATGCAATCGGTATTGCGACTGTCTTTATGATACCATATCTATGCTCTTTGTTGTATATTTAACAATTGATCAACTTGATTCAGGAAAGTCGAAACTGGAATTTGGATCAGAAGATAAAAAAGCGGTCTTCTAATGAATGCCGGTATGTTTTTTATTCTTCTTGTGAAAGGGATCTTTCCGCTTAGAGTTGTGGCAAGCCATGTAATTAATCAACAGTTAACTGCATGTCGATTGTCTGGTCAGAAATTTTGTTTCGTATAAAAAGATCCCTGTAAGGGTGTGCTTGGATTGGAGGTATTTCTTTAGGGTGCTTCGTTAGTTAGTTAAAGCTTGTACTAAATACTAAAGATCACACAAAAGTACCCCTCATCAGTTGATCTTGGAAGTTCTGATGCTTGGTGGAGCCATTCTTGCAGGCTAAAATTCTGTATTTTTCTCTATGTCATACAAGAGCAGCTCTAATGCTCGGTGGAACCATTCTTGTTTCCAGGACTCCAATTTTTTCCATCTAAGACTCCAATTTTTTCCTTTTGACCCTAAGTTTCTTCCTTAAGTAAGTAAATTTAGACTACACACGAGAGTAGGGAGACGAAGTTGGAAGGAGAGCACATGGGCAATTGAGGACGAAAGGATAACACTTAATCTTGCTTTTCTATATTCTTGGTTCCAAGTACAAATTACGTTCAGTTCAGGTGCAAGTAGTCTTATAGATAGATTGAGAGGTGGGTGCTGATTTGGGGTTGATTTTGGTAATGGTATGTTTTTCCATGATTGCTGTAATTTTGTTGTCCTACATCTGTCCATGCGTTAGGATAGTATGAAGAAAAGTTGCATCTATCCTTACATCATTATTTATAATGGCAGAAGGGAAATCTACTGAATCACACTCACATTTCCTGAAACTCTCGGATTCCAGTTCATCATCTGACAAACTTTCATCACTACAAAAAGAAACATAACCATTCAACAACCATAAATATTATGGATATAATAAGTTACAACCTATAGGGCGATTATTATAGCACTTTTAGGAAAACTACCATCCAAAAGTATAGTATTGATACTCTTAATATGAATGTGGCATTGTTTAGTTTTTTTGTCAGGCATGGCTACCCAAATATTTCCGACATTGGAGAAGAAAATATTAGTCACACCTTGAACAATAATAACAACAGAATTTACAGTTTTTTTATGGAACAACAATTATGTCCCGAGCAAGGCCAATTGTTCTGGCATTACTAAAGAACATCATATGTGCCCATAAAAGAACATGTTCTGAGAAATTTGATATAACATGCATTATGTTTATATATAACTCCAGCCACAAGCTTTCCTTTTACTTTACCACTGCTTTTCAACTACAATTGATGCTCTTCATTACAGTTGGTTTTATTCTCGAGATGAAGTATGCCTTTTCTTTTGTCCTACAGAGTCTAGAAATTGATATATGGTTGTGTGAAGAGACGGTTTCCAAACCCAAAGGAGATCAAGGTCAAAGAACTTCTTGGAGATACCTATGTCGCCCCAGATCACTTCTAATGAATAGTCATGATCGATATTGTCCTTAGAAAAATTACCTTATCAATGTGTATTTTACTTAACAAGGTAACCAATCAAGCTAATGTGGATTTGCATTTTTCTGTCTATCTTCTATGGATACGACACAAACTGTAGGGGTAATTTCAGTACATGCATGTAATTTTGCAACATACATTTACCTTTTAATTTTTCATCTCAATTTCTGTTCATATATATATGTTGCAAAAAAAAAACCCAGAAAATAATGGAGCAGTTTGTTGAGTTGAACTGATTTTGGGAAAAACAGTTGGGATACTATGAAGGAAAATTTGTGTCATGTCTGCATAACAGTAAGCCTTAAAAAGAAATTGGCTGGGTACAAAGTAAGGTTAGAGGGCAGAGGATGCATGAGTACACAACCTGTACCTTGTTGGTTTAGATGACAAGAAGTCTCTCTATGAGGGCATCCACGGCATGATGATTTTGCGCCTGTAAGACTGCCTCTAATGAAGGTATATGCTGCCGATATATCGAGTTTCCACTGTTGATCTTTTTTTGCAGATGTAAATTAGTTAACCAGTGGATTTATTGTGTACCTTTTGGGAAGGCCATTGCGCTCGTCTTACATGGACCGAGGGCGAGCTGAATAAAATGTTAGCCATGGGAGGAGGGATTTACAGGATCAAGGTGAACAGTGGTGGCAGCGCCCGGAAAGGAGACATCGGGAATGCATGTTTTGTGGTCATGGACATAAAAGTCACATAACATAGTAGCTGGAAATATCAAATTCTAAATTTTGTTGTACCAATTAATTTGTTGTCTGTCACATGCTCTAGACATGCTCTAGCCATAATCACTTCTGCCACTTTGATTAATTAGTGGTATATGCATTTAGTTAAACTGAATAATGAGCATAAATAATCAGCGTATCCATTTGATTTTGCTTTCTTGTTTGTGCCATAGGAAAATACATTTGCTGCTCATACTCTTACTGGTTGCTTCTTTAAAATAATATGAACTGAATTGGCTTTGACCTTATCTTGATTAGAGAAATGCTACTTATTCATTTTGTAGGTTACACTTAATACTTTCTTCAAGTGTTTAAAGGGTACTCACTATAATTTTGGAGATATTCCAGGTATCCTAACAAAATTGTGTGGTGTCAACCTCACTAACCAACCACAATTCGTAAGGCTAGAACAATACCACTTTGCTTTATGTTAGTTTCTTACTAAACAAATTCCTTTCGAAGACCCCGCGCCTTCAAATAAATATCTAAATAGTATGGCAAGCAGGCAAATTATGTAGCAAGCTTATTTTTACATATTATGAGAGAGATGAAGATGAATTATGTCAATGTTAAAAAAGAATCCATCGACAAGGGTCCCAAGGCAATGCCATTAGAAGGGGACAAAAATTTATCGAGTTTTATACAACAATACAAATATATATATATATATATATATATATATATATATATATATGTATGTATATATATATATATATAGGACAACAGTATTCTAATCCCAGGATTAGAATAGTTATTTGGATCACAACCAACCCTATATGGGCCCGATGGACCCCTCCCGAACTTCCCGAAACCCACTGCCCAAACCCCCACCTCCCGACCAGGATCCCGACCCCCCCATTGGGATCCCTCCCCCCGCCGCCTCCCCTCTCCTCCCCTCGAGCAGCGGCCAACCCCCGCCTCTGCCGCGACTCGCCGCCGGCGACCGGATCTAGCTCCTCCGTCGCCGTCCCCTCTACCACCGTCACCGACCAGATCCAGCTCCACCCCCTTCGTCGCCACCTCCTGTCCAACAACCGGCGCGGGCGAGCGAGCGACGGCGGACGCCGGCACGAGGGAGCCAGCATCGCCTGGAGGCAGCGAAGCCGCTGGATTTCTACGACGAACCGCCGCCATGGACTTCCGGAAGCCTCCTCCTCCGTCCATCCTTACCTCCCGACGGCTTGGTAGAGCAGATGACGGCCAAGGGGCAAGCTACGGTGAACGGCGCGTCCAAGGGAGCATCTCTGGGGCGGAGGCGGCATCGGCGGCGCCTTCAAATCTAGCAACCGTATATGAACTTCCTCCCTCTTCTTGCGTACTCCTTCAATCTTCCCTTACCTGACCTTCTTGCTTCATGCAGATGAACTTCGCGCCGTATGCAAGACATGGATTGCCATGCGATTCCTCTCCTAACTCTCCACCAAATTGCTCTCAAGGTGGCCTATCTACTGCTGGAAAAAGGTTGGCCGAACTTCTATCCAAGGTATGGTTGAACTTCCTGCCGTCTGTTATCTTCTTTCAGCCATGTGAAGTTCTGGTAGTGTGTGAGCCTCAGTCCAGGCTGCAAACATTAGAAAATCTACCTGCATTCATATGTGAAAAAACCATGTGAAGTTCAACTAGTAAGTGTGCTAGAGTTCAGGTTGGTATGTATCTGGTTGTGTACAAAAAATAAAAGGAAAATAAAACATACATGTGATCACATGAAGGTCAGGTTGGTATGCACTAGTGGTTCAACCATTCAAACTCATGAAGGTCAGGTTTTTTAACTGTAGACAGTATTCCCCCTTTGCAAACAAGAAGTTCAGTATGTGGAGAGTGCTCAGTTCAGGTACATAAGAAATCAAATAGTGTAGAATAAAGAAATGTGAGGTTCATTCTATGAAGAGTGCTCAGTTCAGGTACACAAGTATGGGCAGATGCTCACCTCAGTTCAGAGTGTGATACCTGTCTTAGGGAAAAAATATGTACATGAACAATACTTTTATATGAGAAGTTCAGGCTGTGAATAATGCTCAGTTCAGTTACACAGGTATAGGCAGATGTAACTTGTGTGCTAACACATTTTTTTATGGCAGCAAGATGAGAGACGCAGAAAGAAGCTTAGAAGTTCCTAGCAGCAAGTACACAATCCTAAGCCTGTACGCGTTGCGCCACCCCCTCAATGGGTCACACCTCAAATGCACCAACAACATTACCAACCTACTCCACACCAAAATTGGATGACACCCGAAACACATGCAGACTTCCAAGATGCTAGGTCACAGCCCTATCCGCACCACTTTGCGCCTCCACCTAATTGGGTGACGCCGGAAATCCCCCGCGGATTCTTTGTATCCACCAGCAGACTTCCAAGCACACCGATAGAGGAGGGGGTTAGCTCAGGTCCTGCGTGTAACTCTAGAGGTTATCCTGGTGTGGCTCGTCAATGCCAAAGGGCAGCAACTAAACCAGATCCCAGGACAAATCCAACAGGAACACACACACGGAGGAGAGTGCTCTGCACACTACCACCGTTGGGTGCTGCTGCTGCTACAACTCAGAATTGTATGGGACATAAGGTAGATGGATTGCTTCACAAAACAAAAGAGCAAACCACAACCAGGATCGCAATACCTCCACAACCACCACAAGCAAAAAGGACCCAAACAAGAGAGAAGCCATCTTCAGCCCTCCTTCCTCCTCGTGATCCACTCCTGCATCCTGCTATGATAACTCCGCCATGCCCCATCCCAGAGGGCCAGCAGCAGACTCTGGTGGAGTTACGATCATACACGCACATAAGTGAACAAAAAATTTAGGTATTTATATATGCATCTTGTATGATCTGCAAATTTTCTGCTCCCTCCAGGATAACAAGTTTATAAACTGCTTTTTAACGTGTCGTTTGGATTATTTTTTTCTTTTTCTGCAGATGACGGATCTCCCGGATTATCTAATACCAAGACTAAAGATGCGATTCCAGAATGTAGAGAAAGCAAGGGAATTTTATAACAGATATGCCAGACACGCTGGTTTTGGAATCAGGAAGACGTGAGGGAATGACAATCACAAGTATTTTGTTTGCGCGTTCCAAGGGAAACACACAACTTCTGTTTCAGAGGCTAACAGGAAGCGAAACAAAACATCGCAGAGGATAGGCTGCAATGCAAGAATGAGGGTGAAGGTGCAGGAGGATAACACATGTGTGGTAGTGGACATTGAGTACAATTATAATCACTACCTCATGCAAACTGATGACATGCTGGTATTCTTACACTCACACAAGAATTATGACCCCAATATTTTGGAGTACGTAAAGCTCCTACAGTACCATGATGTCAAGCATACAACAATCATGTCCATGCTATCCGAAAATGAAGATGGAAGCTACTTCCTAAGCATGACCAGACAAGACCTACTAAACCAGTAAGTATTCAAAAATGCACATACTGCAATGTACATAGTATCCTAAGTCACCACCCTTTGCTAGCAAAAATAACAAATGCATGTTTGCATATAATTTGCAGGAAAGCCATGAATGCAAGGAAAGATGATTTGGATGATGTATTGAAACTTGTATCTTTCTTTAAAGACATGAAGGCAATCAATGATGAGTTTTTCTATGACATACAAGTAGACAACGACAAATCAGTTAAAAACATTTTCTGGTCCAATGCAAGCTGCCGAGGAGCGTATCAAGACTTTGGTGATTGCGTAACATTCGAAACAACTTACAAGACCAACATATTTCATATGCCTCTGGGAGTGTTTGTTGGAACAAACCATCATTTGTAGTCAACGATATTTGCTGTTGCCCTCATCAGAGACGAAGATGCAAAGTCATTCAAGTGGCTGTTCAATACAATTGTACGGTGCATGAACAACAAACACCCAACTTGCATTCTAACAGGTAAGTTAAAAAAAACTCTACAATTTCATCATCTTTTCAGTCTATGGGTCTGTATTTGGGTACACTGGTTTTATCTGAAAATAATGTAAAGCAAGCAGTTCAACCACTGTTAGCACAGAAGTCCAACAAACAGTAGAAGAAGCAAAATTATATGTCACATGTTTAGAAAAATATAGTTCTGGATGTGAAGTTCAAATACAGGAATCACAGAAGTTCAAGGACACTGCTGTAAGAAAAAAAATATGAAACATGTTCAGAAAAAATATAGTTATGTATGTGAAGTTCAACCACTGGTACCACAGAAGATCAACAACACTACTGTAAGGAAAAAAATATGTGACATTATTAGATAGTCCTACTGCTACCTGTGAAGTTCAAGTACTTGTACAACATAAGTTCAACAACACTGCTGTAAGGAAAAAATATGTGACATTATTAGTTAGTAATACTGCTACCTATGAAGTTCAACCACTGGTACCACAGAAGTTCAACAACACTACTGTAAGGAGAAAAAAAATGTTGCGCCTCCCCCCCCCCCCGGCTCGGCCTCACGCTACCGCATTGCTGCGCGCTAGGTTTTGACAGGACGCAATGCGGTTTTCAATGATTAAATATTTTAAATCCAAAAAAAATTATCAAAATTTATTGATGAAGTTCAAATTGTAAAGACACAGGAGTTCAGGGGTTTGAAAAAACATCAGATGAACATGTCAAAAAAAGCAAATTATACAGGAGCAAAAATCTAGTAAGTTCAGGTTAAATACATACTGAAGTTCTACCACTGTTCGAAGTATGCAAACATGTTACAAAAAATAAAAAAGTATGCATGCATACTTGGGACTAATCCCATGGTTGCCCACGGGACGAACTAAAAACCAATTCAAAAATTGAAAATTACAAATAAAAAACCGAACAAAGAAAATATAGAGCACCATGCTGCACCGCCTTGCAATGTGGAAACCCAGAAGTTCAATCACTGGTATCATAGAAGTCCAACTTCTACTACAGACCGTGGATGATCCCAAAAACTAACCCCGAAGATAGATTAAAGATAAAGAGGATGTGTGTGTCTATGGACCAGCTCCACATTTACACATATGACTACTGTGAAAAACAAAAAAACATACACAAATTTTTTATAACAACACCAACCGAACGGATCGTATTGCAGCATCACCTAAAAAACATGCATAAAAACGACGGAAGTTCCAACACGAAAGGTGTAGAAGTCCAACTTGTAAAACAGACCGTAGAATGATTGGAAAAATACACACTATCGAGTTTGGTTTCCAGATTTAATCACTTGGGTGACTACACCTTGTCAGTTCGCGACCTCGAACGATATCCTACTCCCCCCTAACATCAAAATGATGCGCCACCAAGCTGTCTAATCGAAGAACCAAACCAAGGCGGTCGGAAACGAGATCCAATCGCCCGATTTCAGAGTGTACACGCCTGCCCGATTAAATTAACAACGTATGAAGGATTCAATCTCACTACTGCAACCAAATCCGCCGTCTATCTTCACAGAAAAACAAGAAATCCACAGAAGCGGCGGAAACCACTCCCACGGACGAAGAACACAAACCCGAAATCAAATCTGTTGAAATTAACGACAAATTGTCCATGAAACTCGTACCTATACCCAATTCCCATCATGTTAGTGGTTCGAGAACATCCAGTGCATGCATTAAACTTGTAAACAGACACAAGTTCATCCGTCCCGAGAGCAAATCCGCCAAAATGCGAAATTTCGAATCAAAACGACCATTTAGATGCAAGCAAGGGTATTTGGATTATACCTACATCACAAACAACACGACTGACCAGAATAATTTGTGGGGGAAGGCACGGTTGCGAAGATAGACCGAAGGTCGGGTTCCTACAGAGGGAAGTTCAGGTTGTGTAACTCAGACAATTCAGGTTGTGATCAGAATATTATTCTCATCCCGTGATCAGAATAGTGTTTATGTATATATATGTGTGTGTGTGTGTGTGTGTGTGTGTGTGTGTATAGACACACACACACACACACACTTATAAGGACATGGTTGCATAACCAAATTAAACATCCAATTACATAGGTGGCTACTACACACATGATATTTCCACACACCAAAGTCAACTATATATTACATGCATAATTAACTTGGATAAACGATCATCTGATCATCATCTACTTCTTGGGATGCTTGCCACTATTGCTCTGCTTGTGGCTCGATCCGGCCTCGTCGATTTCGGTAACGAGGCAGTTCCTCATGTCAACGATCTGCCTGTGCATCTCGTAGCATGTGTACACGCTCTTGGCAGCGAGCCTGAGGTGAGGTTCATCCAGTTGCCGCGTCTAGGCCCCGTGCCAGGATACGGGATTTGTTCTCTTGGCATCCTGCTTCATCTTTTCATAGTAGGGGTCGATGATGGCCGAGGCGAGTTCAACCAGGGAGTCCTTCGTGCTGCCCCAGACCCTGTAGTGGTCACAGATTTCGACAAGGTTCTTGCAGGCCAAGCCCATAACCTTGAGCGCCTTTACATCGTTGCAGGTTTCCACCGTAGCGAACTTGTAGTCGATGCTGTTGACAAACTTGGCGAAATGGTCGCAAGGCTTTGTGGCCATGCAGTAGTGGAAGATGAGGATATGATGGCGCACGCACAACTGGGCGATGGCAACCTTCTGATCTTTGCCGGGATGACCGCCGGTGTACTGGAGGTCGATGCTGACCACCTTGTACTTGTCTTGAGCAAGCAACTGCTCCACGGTGTTGATGTAGTCATCCAGTTGATGTAGTCATCCACCACGGCCGGGTCGATGGTGTACACCACCGAGAGATCCGTCTCCCTCGCGTGGGTCTCCACTTTATGCTCGCCGAACTCCATTGGAGCGCCGCTAGATGTCCTCTCTATATGTGTCGTCGTGGGTGTGCTTGTTGTGTTGTGGGGCGAGATTGAGAGGTTGAAGAGACTAAGGTTATAATGGCCGCAGGAATTAATGGGGAAGCCGGACAGCCTGGAATATCCGCGCCCCCGGATGGCAGTTCTAAATTGCAGCGCGTAACTCCATCATGCCGCATGTAACTGCATCGTGGCAACATGCGCGGCGCAACCGCATGCATATGAGGCCCCCAACGTGATCGTGCGCAGGCCCCAACTGCTAGCAGAGCGCGCGCGCAGGGACTCGAGCAGAGCGCTCCGCGGTTGCCTCAACGGCGAGCAACCATATGTATGCATTTAGCAGTTGAACACGCAAGGAAAAGTTGTCCACAAGCCGAGCACGTGGAGGTACGCGAGCAGAGCGCGCCGACGGACGCGAGTAGAGCGTGCCGCGGCGCCTAACGGCGAGCAAAGCGCGCCGAGGGACGCGAGCAGAGGCCGGCACAGTGATACGTGGAAAATAAGATGAACTGTGCGAGCGATGTCGTAGACATCAAGCACGAATCAGATTAGAGTAGCATGTGCGATACGTGGCATACAGTAGATCCACCCGAGTTGTTTGTGATGGAATAAGCCATGTGTGTTGTGGGCAAACGCTTGCTGGTATACAACCGTCTGCGATTGATGAATTCATGACCGACGGGTTCCCTAGTGTGGTCCGTGTGCGATGTGATATGCTTTGTCTACAGAGCATCAACATATATACTTATAAGAACATCATTGCATAACCAAATTAAGCATACAATTACATAAGTGACTACACACATAACATTTCCACACACCAAAGTAAGCAGTTACATGCATACTAAACTAGGAGAAACGAGCATATCTACATGTTGTTGTGACGACGTTTGCCATTGCTCAGCTTCCGGCTGGATCCCTGGTCGTGAATGGTTAATAAAATCAAAGTCTATTGCATATTAAGGTCAAAATAGTACTACCAATATACGAGTCTCATACGATGCCATTTCAACGATTGTACCACAAAAGCCCGAAATATTACAAGGTTCAAATTCCAGAGTTACATGGCTCAAATTTGAAGATTACAAGGTTCAAACTGATATTAGAAATGAAATTCAGCTCATTCAGCTGCAAACGCCCGTGCTGATCAGCTGAACATGGATATAGGAGAGGTTCAAACTAAAAATACAAATAGTAAGGCCAGTTTCGAAACCTCGTCATTTCTGCATAGGGACCAGCCGCTGACAAGTCATGTATGGGGTTGACACAATGACTTCCAATTACTCTGTCATATGCAGTTCCAATACGAAGTTTAGCTTTTTTGGAGCCTCTTCCATTCTGCAGTAGCTGCCAGCTCTGATCAACAAACCATTCATATTTCCTATTTAAATGCATGTTCAACCTCATTACCTTCAGCACCCTTGCTCTAGCAACAAAGAACCTAGCGAATATAATCTCCGGTAAGGTCCCTCGGTAGGAGTTCGAAGTAATTTTTGAGAGATGCAGATCCAGGCATTCTATGTGATTGTTGTTATAAACATTATCCATCACCGGGCCTATTATTATCTGCAAAAGAAGAGAACGTGTTAGTGCCTACATGCAGTTTTGAACAGTACTACAGGCCTATTTGGTTTGCAGGATTTGTAAAATGCACCAACGTGCCATGCATCTTTGATTTGACATGATTAACATGGGCATTGGATTACAATCTAGAAAAATGTAGCCTTCTTCACAGGAGGTTGAAGTGGATGAAAAATTTCCTAAGAAAACTAGTACAGATGAATCCAAAGGAGAAATGCTTATGGATTGTAACCATATGAATCAAGCAACCAATATGGGGTGGGGGGTGTATGTCCTGAAATCCTCCAAAATTCCTTCAGAAATCGTAGTACATTGTCATTGTAAACTTGGGAAAAGGTGCCAAAAATTGAATTCCCTTATGGTTAACATTTAATAGGAAAGGAACATCACCTCGATATACAACTTCTTCAGGCACGGAAAGCATCTCAGGAAACTGACAACTTGGTACAGGTTGGGGCCGATAGATTCTAGTGCCAAGACCTTCACTGTGCGCAGAATCTGGGTGAAGCTTTTCTGGATGACAGACGAACATACATCTTCAAAATTAGAAATAATGTTGATATCAAGAAGGAGAGGTAGAAGCCGACTGTTGTACCTGAAAGTATTTGACAGACGAGTAGCCTACCACTGTCAATTTTGGCGCAGAAATGACACTGATTCTTGTTGGACCTTATTGATCAACTACAAGTAATCTCTCAAGTGAAGGTGTGTCCTCAATGACCATATTGTGGTCCACCTTTTGTGATCTCTCGTTGCAGCACCAGCAACACAAATAAATAGTCTGGAGAGTCATGGAGGTGATGTGGAAGCTACTCGACCAATTCATCGCCTGAAGACGAAGGAACTCGAGTGCAGTACAGCCGCGGAGCAGGCACTCCATGTCATCCTTTGGGATGCAGATGGTGACGAGCTCGAGGTGCTTCAGTCATGGTAGAAAAAGAGCGGGCGCGTCATTAAGGGGGGTGTAACACCCTGGTTTTCGCTCTTGTTTTTTTTCCTTCGTGGGATTTGACTCCCGTCTTTTTTCTCGGTGTTATCGGATTTCTCTAGCTCTTGGGTATATGAAGATGGTCATTTACCTTGCCTTCCCTATCCAACCAGAGATTCTCTCCAGTCCAACCTTGCCGCCCGAGATCTATTCTCAAGACTTTGCCGCTGAAACCCTACCTTCCGAGTTACCGGAAGGGAAACCCTAATCCCTTCAGTTACAAAGGAACCCCAGTTTCCTTTGATCTGTTGCCTCCCAAACTTTTCCCAGTGATCATCCTTTATCTATAAACCCTGGATATGCAAAAATATTGCCAAGTCATTTGCAATATTTTTCGTTTATAATTAATTCCTTTTTCTGCCAGTTAAAGGAATTAAATCCAGGAAAATATCTATCCATATCCAAAGTTCATGAAAACTTGTGGAGATATTCTTTGTGATCATATTGAGCTCCCATAAAAATATTGGCCATAATGAAATAAGGGAAATTGCATTTTCCTATTTAATGCCAATATTGCATTTTGGGCAGTTTCTAAAGGAACTACCATTTTGGTAGCCAGGAAGAATGCCAAATAAATTGTGGAGCTTCTCCTATCCATATATTTACCATTTCCATCAAAAACCCAAGTTCCATAGTTCAAATTTTGAGCACAACATCAATTTGCAAATTCTGTCCAGTTGGGCAAATTGCAAAGGAAGTGCTGGAACCCTTGATCTATTTGAGCTACAAAAATTCATGGTGATTAATATTGATAAATCACTCATGGAAACCAAAAACTAGCTCAATCCATCTATCCAATCTTCCACAGCATTTTTCCTAAGTTTCTATCCATTTGGAAGCTCTGTGAAGCAAGTACCATTTTGGTGTACCCAAATGGTATGAAACTTTTACACTCGCTTCATATATCCAAATTATAACTCTCCACCAAAATTCAGCTCATTCCATCAAGCCATTTGGGCACAACTTCAAATTCCATTTTCTGGACCAGATTTGGCATTACAAAGGAAGTGTGTGCAAATCTTGTCCAAATGCCTTCAAATTCTACCAGCACCTAGTCCTTTCTACCACATTTCGTTATGACAAGAATCCAACCTCATATCTTTAGCCATTTCTCCAGAAATCTCCACCCAAGTTCCTATCCAGAACCTGTTCTAAATCACCTCGACCCCTCTGGAGTCATCCTAGTCCATCCAATGTTATATCTTATCTCTATGATCAGTGTACACCCTGTTTGACAAGTCCTGACAGGCAGACGCGGGCCGGAGCGTGCGGTGCATGCGGTGACCTCATAGCGGGCGTGTAGAAACGGTGCTCTGCATCATGCACAACCTCTGCCGCCAACTTCGGCCAGCTTCGGCTTGTCCGAGCTTGTCTAACAGCCTCGGGGAGTCCACGTAGCCCCTCTCCAGCACCTTCCCCCTCCTCTTTCTTCCTCCTCGCGCCACGGAGAGCCCTGCCACTGTTCTGCCCGTGACCCGCCGCCGTATACAGCCATGTCCGAGCTCTCCCGAAGCCCAGCTGGCCTCCCCTGCTCCTCCGCGATGCTTCTCGACGCCGCAAGCGGCCAGCCACATCGCCCCGAAGCTCCAGTGCGGGGATAAGCTCGCTGCCGCGGCCGAGCTTATCCGGCGAGCTCGGCCGGCTACAAAAGCCACTGCCCGGAGCCTCCCTGAGCAGCACCCACGCCCACAACCTCCTCCCCTTCCCCTCTAGATCACCCTAGTGCCCTCTCCCGGTCAGCCCCATCGCCGGAGCTGTCGAATTGCCAGCGAGCTTCGCCTACTGCCTCCGCCCGCAAACCCCCGCCCAGCCCTCTCTGGTGCTCGTGGAGGTGCTTGCTGGATGCGGTGATCACCGACGACCTCGCCCGTGCCCTCTCCCCAGCCGTCCGACCACCGGAGTGCCATGCCCATCACCGCCGGAGCCGCCGTCCGCCGTGGCCGAGCTCCCGCTCACCTCGGTCCACCCTGGCGTCCGCGGCCTACACCATCAGGGGCGGCTCCTCTTGCTGAGCCCGCCCATAGGCCAAGCGCTGCGGGGGACGGCCTGAGCCGCCGGCAATCGCCGGTCGAGCGCCGCCCTGCCTCGGCCGAGCGCGCGCGAGGAGGGAGACAGCCCTGCAGATGGGCCCGACTCGTCAGTGGCTTGGCCCCCTCCCTTCCTTTTTTTTCAAGAGAGCAACAGCGGGTGGGCTGGCCCAGTGACTGCAGCGGCTGCGTGGCCCAGCCAGCACCCAGGCGCCGGCCACTTCCGGCCCGTGCGGCCCCAGAGCACAGTGCTCTTTTCTTTTATCGGTGGAAAAACTGCTGAGGACCCAAAAGTAATTATTTATATTACAACAAGGTCCCTCATAGTAAAACCATCACATCTTTTTACCCGTGACTCTGAATCAGGTAAAACCAACGCCCACGTCTTCAGTTCGTACAGTGAAAATGACCATTTTGCCCTTGCCTGTAAATAGCCCCCTCCGAGAGAGAACTATTTCCGGTGATTCTTTCCGCAGACTCTCCACACTTCTCCCGGAGTATTCATCGACCCCCAGGCAAGCCGACCATCTGATATATGCCCTAAAGCATTGTTCTGTGTTATTCTTGCATGTTCAAATTATTATACTTATGCTTGTGTGTGTAGTAGTGAGCTGTATGTGACTCTGACGAACCCTTGTTTGTACCTTCTTCGATGACGACACCACGCCTGTGTCTGACCTGCTTTCGGCCGTCCGGGGTGGATGCCGACTTTATGTTCTCTTTTCAACAACTGGCCGTGTTCTGAGCTGTTTTGCGGCCGTCTCGGACAGTTGTTGAATTTCTTTCTGTAGTAGTGACCCTATGCTCTGAGCTATTTTTCGGCCGTCTTAGGGAATTGCTACATTCTTTTTATCAACACCGTCTCATGCTCTGAGCTGCTTTCCAGCCATCTTGAGCCGGGGTTGAGTTATTCCGGTAATGTCCCAGATCTGAGTTGTAAAGACCGTTCTGGTGGCTACTGGTTTCTTTGCCAGTTTTATGCAAGGGTTCCGATGGTCGTAACTTACATCTAGAGCTTGTAAAGTGATAACTTTCCATTTAATCTTGTTTCACTAATGACTCATTGTGATGTTATATGGAGATAGGTTGTTATGTTTCCACAGTTGTTACCTCATACATAGTTACCACCATGTTAAGTTATTCATGATAAACAACCATGCTTGCTAAGTACCTGCTAAAGTTATACCTAGTCGGTTGATCCAGAGTCACCTGTCCAGACTTATCTGTGCAACCACATTTGCCGGTATGGGACGGCCTCGACTTGGTCTGATCGCGTGCTCTTTTATCGGTACCACCAACTAGGGAAGGTTATGCGTGCGCGCTGCCCTGGCCCGGTAGGCGGCGATAACCTTGTGAGCCCAGTTGAGATATTTGCCGGCGTCCCCGTTTGGGACAGTTTAGTTGGCCACGACGATGGCGGGTGTCACGAGGTGACACAGGGGCCACCCAGGACATGACCCTGGGAGGGTATGATTGTCGGTGGTACGGTGGAGGAGTCATGGGTTAGGCAGGTTTCGTTGGAGCAACCCTGGTCCACCCGAATGGGATCACGAGACCAGGTGCTCCATGGTGTGGGTAAAGTGCACAACCTCTGCAGAGTGTAAGAATCTATTCGAATAGCCACGTCCACAGTATTGGACAGCCCATCCAGACCTCACTAGGTGGTCAACCGTAATAATGATAATAATGATAGAAGAACTCGTCTTATGATCGGAAGTACTCAGCGACTCATGAGTATTTCGAGGGTTGTGGGACAACCCGGAAGAGAGTAAGTTTACCAGACTTACAAAGGAGATGCATAGAAATCGGATGGTGTCAGGAGTATGATGTGATAGCCATGGAATGGCTATGTAAAGATGGTCAGATGACCGAAAGACTTGGATTGGATTTGGTTCAACATCGGATTGGATCATGAGAATGTTCGGAGTATGGATTATTTACTTGATATGCTTTACTTTACTTTACTTGAGTAGTTATCTTGCTAGATAAACCTATTATGTCATGATAATTAATATTGCTAGATAGTTATGCTATGCCATGACAATTAATGATGCTCTAATAACAAATGCATGCTTGAATGCCATGGATTGCTTTGCTTGGTGTATATGTTAGTTTGGTTTTCTTGCGAGTACATTCAAAAGTACTCAGTGGCCTTCAATGTGGCCAGGTTCACATAAGGATCCGTTGTTCGTCGTCGAGGAGCCGGAGCGTTCGCGGGCTAGAAGAGTAACCTAGTCAGATCTCTGTGGATTGGAGCCGCACCAGGACCATGCTGCCTTAGATAGAGCTTTTCCGCTGCCATCACCCTTGTAAGATATCATGTAAGACTTATATATCCATTAATAGAAATGCATGTGTTCTTGATACTTGTTGTAAACGCGCATGCCAGAGTGATTTCCTGGGCTGGTATGCATGGCGATCGTCTGGCTATAGTGGTAATCAGGCGGGGCGCCACAGGGGGGGGGGGGAATGGCAGTTCATGAAATGGGCGAGGCGCGGCGTGGGCGCGAAGCGGAGCGCGGACGTTGGTAGCGAGCACATATGCCCATCATTAAAACTGAGCTCCTCGAGCTGATCTAGGGCGGGGGATCGGAACCACTCGTCGAGCTTGGCTTGGTCCTTGCCGTTGGAATGGAACTTGTCCATGATAAGGCCTCTGATTGGGCCATGGTGACTGCCAACGATCTGGGAGAATGCATCCAAGCTTTTGCGATAGCCATGGCAGAGCTCGTGGGCGTCGAGGAGGTCGAGAGGGGTGGAGAGCCATAGGGGGCGCCACCGCCAGGAAAGGGTGGCTGTCCTCGCCCCATATTTGATTGAGAGGAGGGATATGATGACTGTCAACATATCATCGGGAGGCTGCTGATGAAGTCTAGGCCTGCTGGAGTCGCTTGCGGTTCTTTCTCGACCCGCCTCCGCTTGTTGGCAGCCTTGTTCTCCACCTCGTCGGTGGCGACGGAAACCTCTGTCTCCATATTCACGGCGTGCTCCGGTGCTCCTCCGGGGCGCGTGGCACGTATATTTTTTTGTTTTTTGATGATTCATTCTTCCACTTTACTGCTTAACTGAAGCATGGCACGGTCTAACGCACACAGTCCGAATAAATATTCTGTATGAGATATTGGTTGCCAGTTATTAACAATCTCCCGTTTGTAAGTAGATTATATCAAAACTTGTCTCAAATTTGACGAAAAAAATACAATATCACAGTCTACTGGTGTCCATATATGACACCACGATAAGTTTCATGAATTTCAACTAAGTTTTAGATTTACTAAATTTTAAAAATCAATATTCTCAATGTTTTGAAATTCCTTTCACGGGGAAACATGCACCGAGGGACACACATATGATTTTGCAATCCATTTTGGTGCACATGTAGCTCAAATTTGATTTTTGCACATTAAATCCCTAGGAAATCAATCAATGTATAAAACGGGTCGAATGATCTCTGTTTTTTTTCAAACTTTAACATGACAATCCTTTGGTCACATGCTCACTGCAGAAAAAGTTTGACATGCCTCAGAGTGGAGGTGGTGGTGCGGGATATGTGTGTGTGTGTGTGTGTCATAACCTCGCTCCATGTGGGGACTTTCTGGTTCCCGAGGCAGGTGCCACATCAAAGTTGTGCATTGGTATTCAAACACCACACAATAGCATGCAGGCGGTGCTTGCCCTATAGGAGCTCACTCGCGTGCGGCGCTTCCATCTGTCGGCCCGCGAGAGGTCGTCCTCCATCACTTTGACCCAACGAGAGAGAGAGGCATATTTGATGAACACGGAGGATTAATTCTTTTAGGGCTGTGTTAGGGTAGGAGTATATATATATATTACGTGTCGAAGGGGAGATGGGACCAACATATACTAGGTTTCACACATGAACCTCACTCTGTGTGGGGACTTTGCGGTTTTTGAGGCAAATGCCACATCAAAGGTTGTGCATTAGGTATTCAAAACATCAAAACCATTCGCCTCTCCATATATATGTTTTGGCACACATGCAAGCGATGGTGGTTGTCCTGTGGCACTAACTCACGTGGTTATCGGCGATGCTTCCATCTGTCGGCACGCTTGGTCCATCACTTTCACCGACAACGAGAGAGGTTAATTATTTTGACTTAGGAGGGGATTAATTTTTTGCTTGTCTTGTGATATAGGTGAGATTACATATATAATAGTGCATGTGTACACATGAATCCATCCCGCTGGATCGAGGGGGGGGGCGAGCACACGATACGTCATGAACCTCTTGCTCTGTGTGGGGATTTTGAACGCATGCACCACATCAATGTTGTGCATTAGGTATTAATTCAACACATATGCATGAATCACGCACCTCCATAAATATGTTTGGGACACATGCATGCAATGGTTATCTTTGCACACTCTCACTCGCTTGGTTATATATGGGCGGCAAGCCTATATATATTTGTGGGCCCGCGTGGACGTCCATCATTTCGACCGACGACGAGAAAGGTTACCAGGGTGGATTCTTCTTCTTTGGTTCGTGTTACTGTATAGTAGTAGGTCAATCATTCTAGGCCTAATTAAGTTTGAGCGCATGCATGCTACGCATCGTGAACCCTCGATCAGTGTGGGGATTTTATGGTTCCAAAGCATGGTGCCACATCAAATTTGCGCATTGCGTATTCAAACACCACACACACCACTTCCATACATAATTGGGCCACATGCATAGAGGTGGGTTTGTCTTCAGACAGTACTCCCTCACGAGTTTATCGGCGACAAGCTAGCCCATTTTGCGGGGCCGTGTGGATGTCCATCACTTTAACCAACAACGAGCGAGAGAGGTTGTATGATCAAGTTGGATTCTGTTTGGTCCGTGTTACAGTACATCTTGGTGAGATGCCCTCCCCCCGACATGTGTGTGTGTGTGGGGGGGGGGGGGGGGGGGGTACTTCGCACTACCCGCAACCTCCGTGGGGTCGGGGAAGTCCGGTTATTTTGCGAGGCACACGTGCCACATCAAAGTTGTGAATGGTATAGTTAAATATCACATCACACCCTTTTCATACATATATTATAGGGCCACCCGCAGGTGATTCATATGTGGTCTCACCCATTTCCCGCCACAAGCACACATTTGTGGGTCGGGACACGGTCCACCTTTGTCCGGAAGTGAAAGGGGAAGTTTGACCATATATATGATGGACTCCTATAGGTTTTGTGTTACGGTAGGGTGATATTTCAAACCTAACTATCTGGGGGCATGCATTCGTAGCTAGGATTCCCTTACCGCCGACACGAAGTGGGGTTCGTAGGGGGTGGCTGACTAGTAATACTGTGCGCTTTGTGTGACAGGTGCCACATCAAAGTTGTGCATTGGGTATTCGAACACCAAACCACCCTTTTCATACATATATTTGTGTTCGTGTTCTGACCCTTTCCCGCGTTATTCTTTTTGCCAAATTTATAAACAGCACATGAGTTGGATGCAGAAACCGTCTGCGATTGGGTACGCAACAGACACGGTTCGGTCAGACTACCCGTGTGCCACGCCCGTGCCCCTATAGTCACTCACATCAGCACGGTAGATTGGGCTCCATGAGGCTTGTCTCCCGCTCTCGAAAATATCTACTGCCTTGTAATCTCGAAAATATCTACCCGCGTAGAGGGTTTTTTTGTTTGATAGCACACGATTCGTATGTATCCACCGTGTGCGATGTCTGTTACTCCCGCTCTGCTTCAATCAGTTGATCCAAATTTTTAGTAGCCCCGGATTTTTTTTGAACTAGAGCCCCGGCATTTTACTCCCGCCTGCATCCCTCGCAATCTCAAAAATATCTGCTCGGCTGGAGTGGTTTTCTGTTTGATAGCACACGACTATTATGCTTTAACAGTGTGTGATGTTCGTTACTCCCGCCCCGATCTACTTCGATCCCTTGATCCAAATTTTCGGTAGCCCCGCCATTGTACTCCTGCCTAGTAAAATTTTCAGTACCCGCGGCATTTCCTCAAACACCACCTTGGACCCCCTCCACACACACACCCCAAATCCTTCACTCACCCCAAATCCCCCGCTCACACACATACACACCACCCCTCCCTCGCTCCAAACCTAGCTAGGTCGTCGCCGCCACCGCCGCGCCGCCTCCATCGTCAACCTCTGCCGGTCTGCCCGTGCAGTTTACCCACCAATATACATACCCTCGCCGCCCTGAGTTTCTTAGATGACGCCTACAAAACGCCCCCTTTCCCAGAGATCCCCATCCCCACCCCCCTCCCCCACTCCAGAGCGTCGCAGCCTAAGCCCGGCTACGCTTCCCGGGGAGCTCGAGGAGCGAATGGCCCAAAAGAGCTTTACCGCAGCCTCTTCGCCCGACGTCGGCGAGGTGGCCGCCGAGGAAGCTAACGACAATGACTGGACCTGGATTGAGCCTTTCAATCAGCGGGCTAGAGTATTCTGGCATGTCGCGGACGCCGGCTACGACATTGAGGTCGTCGACACTGACGGCTTGATGTTGGCTATGTCACAGGTTAAGTTGCCCACCCCCAACCCTTCGGGTTCGACAGCTGTCGATCTCATCGATGGCACTGCCGCTAATCTCCTACGGCTTGTTATGAACAATTTGACTTCCTTCATCACCATGGAGCCCCTTTTGTTTTTTCTAAGGGCACGTTCTGCGACGCTGGCTTGGGATCCTCAGCTGGCAAGTCAGACCTCATCGAGGCGACCACAAGGAGGAGCCAATCTGTGGCAAGTGAGGAAACCCATGATTTGTTTTCTCGAACCCCTTTTGTAGTGAGAACCTGTCCAGTATTTATTGCTATATTTGGTTGTTTGCATTACACCTTGTTTATTTCTACGGTTTATGGTTGTTCGGTTCTTTGTAGTTAGCATATGTCCAGTTTCAATTGCCATCTTTGGTTGTTCGTAGTATGCCTTGTTTATTTCAGCTATTAGCAGTGTGATGTTCTATATGTGCTAGTATGAATTGTGCAGTTCAATTTCATCAATACCAATTTTAACAATAGCTCTATGAATGACTATATTTGGTTGCTGTTAAGCATGTTGAACTCCCTCCGAATATTTTTAGTTCGCATATAAGATTTGTCTAAAGTCAAGCCTCGTAAGGTTTGACCAACTTTATAGAAAAAAATACCAACATTCACAATATGAAATCAATATCAGTACATGTGGCATGACTTAAATTTTCATATTGTATAACTTTAGCATGGTAGATGTTGATATTTTTTCATATAAATAAGGTCAAACTTTATGAAGTTTGACTTCAGGCAATTCTTATATGCAGAGTAAAAAGGACTGGAGGGAGTATTTACCACACCTTTCCATTTGATTTAACAATGGCACTGTTTGGATACTCTAACTTAGCTAGAGGTTAGAGTTAGTTTCTAGGTCATGATAGTTAAAAGGGAGAGAGAGATTGGTGGAATAGTTGATTGTATTGCTTGATCCTCGTGGGCATATATATAGGAGTACATGGTCATCTTGGAGTACAGGTCAAGGTCGAATAAATCCTTCGCTATCCTACGTTACCTAAATAACAATGATACTCAACAATGACTAACCCTGAACTAACTCTAGCCAAAGAGGTGTTTGGATGACAGTGTTAGATTGACAATAAATGCACTAGGAGAACTAGCCCCAATCAGCACCTCTTGGGTGGGATAGTTGTTTTGGGTGGGTTAGATGCAACTAGCTCAAACTAGCCCTCATGTTTGGATACTTTAGGGCTATTTGAGCCCAAACTAGCTCAAACTAACTCTAACCCATGGATCCAAACAGGGCCAATAACTAGTGTACTTAGACCTGCACAATACAAGTTTGAATGACTATGTTTTCTTGTTTTTAAATATTAGGCCTGTTGCAGTTAATAACACACCTTTCCACTTCTTGTTTTTAAATAGTAGGTTTTTAACAATTTGGTCTTGCACATGTAGGTCCTGCTGTCAGAGGTTTTGGCCCACTGTTTGACCCTTTTTGCATATGTGGAAATGAGTTGTCCATGAATATCAGTCAAGTCAAGAAACTCAGAAAGATTGTTATAATAAAGAAATTAGCGACAAAAAATAACAAGATCTTTGTCTGCACAATGAAGAAGACATCAGTTCACTACAGGATGGCACTAACTGTTATACCTTGTGTTTTTAATTCCTTTGCTCCATTTCGAATCTAGAGAAGATATTTATGCATATCCTTGTTTTCAGGCCTTTCCAAAGCAGTTCACTGATGATTACCTCTCAAACCACCTGTATGGTTAGGAGGCGAGGAAGGTATTCATACAACACCCACGGTTCAATATTGAAGTGTTCCTGAAGAGGACGAAGGATGGACAGGCACTGGCCTAAAGTTGCAAAGACCTTCAACATCAATGAAGGCTCAATATTCGCCTTCCGCTTTAGCAGTTTTCCAGATGAGATCCATCTGTCTATGTACCGTCTATGATGCTAATTTTGAAAGGTTATAGATGTTGCATGTGAAACTTGGTGCTGGTGAAGTTGTGTAATGGGGTAGCTGAGTGCTGAAGCTATATGATGTTGTACTCAGACGTATTTCAATTATGAAATCCTGCTTCCTTAATATGAAAATGAAATATATTGTGTGCTTAATATGAAATGTCAATTAGATTAATAAATGGATTATTAATAATAGGGCAATTAGCCTGCTAATTGGATTTTTATATTGCAAATGGTTATTGTGAAAACACCGTGGGCGATGACCTCAGGCAACGCACACAGTTTCTAGGAATAAACCGTGTTGGATCAATGAACAATCACACATGACATCCTCTTGAAAACTGTTTGTGTTAGGCCACCTTGCGCAAATGTTTACCACATAAAAAGTGTGTGTGATGGACAGCCATTGCCACACAGTTTCTTCTACGCATCGTGGGTGATGCATTCAGTAACACAAACGATAAAATTGTTAATATCGTGTGCAATGGCAACGCTATCACAAACAATTTAATGGGGATAATTGTGTGTGATGTACCTGCGAACGGAAACGTTTTCCTTGGAGTGACTGTGTGGGATGTATATACGAACAGAAACGTACTTCTCAGATTAACTGTGTGGGATGTACATACTAACGGAAACATATTCCTTGGATTGACTGTGTGGAATGTACATATGAACGGAAACGTTTAGCCGGAACTGACTGTGTGGGATGTACTTACGACCGGAAATGATTTGGCCTGTATAATTGCATTTTTTAGCACAACTGTACGTATAACCATATTTGATCACTCGCCCGTCGCACACGACCTCATTTTGCAGAGCGTGTGTGCCAGGAGGGCCTATCCCCGACGGTTTCTGGGTTGTGTGGGAAGGACCCCCCTATCGTAGTCACTCACTTGGCGACGGTTCGAAACACCGTCGCGGAAAGGGGTTAAAAACCGTTTCTATAGCACCTCGATGTACCAGTGTATACTTTTCCTTATGTGATGACATTACTTACCATAAGATTAGCATATGATCTTTCTCATTATTTCCTTTTATTTTGATTGAAACATAAAAGTAAAGAAGCAAAAACTCAAACTAAACTTTATTATATAACTCTCACCCGATTACATAGATAGATAGATCACGAAACTAGCACTCGAAAATAGATCATACTAAACTTTTATTCAACTAAATCACGAAATAACTAAGGATCGAACTAAGATAGGTAAAGGTAAGAAAAGTGATGGTGATACGATACGATACTGGGGCATCTCCCCCAAGCTTGGCAAAAACTAAGGGGAGTGCCCAAACCCGTGTACTCAAGTCTCCTTTGGCGGTGATGATGATGGTAATGGTGATGAGGTGGTAACAAGATTATCCTCCGGCTTCCATGGCAGCGGATCATCATCATAAGAGGAAGCACGAGTCTAATGAGTCCTGCAACTGGCAGCTAAACTCATACATTTAAATCTTGCCTCATACTCAAACACTTGATTTTGAAGATCATAGATTTGGCTTTGCAGAAAATTGATTTGCTCATTGAAGGTGTAGACGATGTCCTTCATGGACCGGCCATCCACCTTGTGATCACGGGTGAATTCCGTGATCATGAGGTGATTGGCACTGAGGCCACGCTCCACCATCCCTTGGCACTTGAAGATCTCCTACTCCACCACCTCGAGCCTGGCCTCCACGCTTCCCGTATTCTTGGGCCCTTGAACATCCCGGATGTGGAGCACTCCCTCACGCATCTTAATGACTTGAGGGTGCTTCATCACCTCCGACAAGTAGGGATTGATTACCCTCTCTAGGAACTTGTCCTTGGAGGAGCTTGGTGTGGCCATGGCGATCTATATCAGTCAGAAAAACAGCATGAAACAAGAGCAGAGGATTTCTCTGTGATACGGTGGTCAAATCGTCCGGGGGTATATATAAAGATTTTTTATCTTGGGAGGCAAGTATATGGAAGAAAAACAGAGTCGAGAAGGTGCCCGAGGGGCCCACCACCCACCAGGGTGTGCCAGGTGGGGCAAGCATGCCCTGGTGTCTCGTGGCCACCTGGGTTGCCTTCTTGGTTATTCCTTATTTTTTCTATTTTTTCTAATATTCCAAAACTGACAGAAAATATTTTTGCGGATTTTCGGAGTCCGTTTACTTACCGTATCATGTACCTCTCCTTTTTCAGGGTTCTGGAGTGTTCTGGAAGGTTTCCTTTATGTGTTCCTCCAGTGTCACGGTTTGAATAATATTGTTTTCAACATTAATGGGCGTACCTAAGATATAGTGCTTAATTCTTTGTCCATTTACCACCTTCGGGTTAGTACCTTCGACATTATTAATCTTGATAGCTCCAGAGCGATAAACTTCTTCAATGATATATGGTCCTTCCCATTTGGAAAGAAGTTTTCCTGCAAAAAATCTAAAACAAGAGTTGTACAATAGAACATGTTCACCAACTTTGAATTCCCGCTTTTTGATTCTTTTGTCATGCCATCTTTTAACTTTTTCTTTAAATAGTTTGGCATTTCCATAAGCTTGGGTTCTCCACTCATCTAGTGAGCTAATATCAAATAACCTCTTTTCACCAGCAAGTTTGAAGTCATAATTGAGTTCTTTGATTGCCCAATATGCTTTGTGTTCTAACTCAAGAGGCAAATGACAAGCTTTTCCATAAACCATTTTATATGGAGACATACCCATATGATTTTTATAGACTGTTCTGTAGGCAAAAATGCATCATCTAATTTCTTAGACCAATTCTTTCGGGTCCTATTGAAAGTTTTTTGTAATATTAATTTTATTTCTCTATTGCTAAGTTCAACTTAACCACTAGATTGAGGATGATAGGGTGATGCAATTCTATGGTTAACATCATATTTAGCAAGCATTTTACGGAAAGCACCATGAGTAAAATGTGAACCACCATCAGTCATTAAATATCTAGGGACTCCAAACCTTGGGAAAATAACTTCTTTAAGCATTTTAATGGAAGTGTTATGATCAGCATTGCTAGTTGGAATAGCTTCTACCCACTTAGTGACATAATCAACAGCAACCAAAATATGTGTATACCCATTAGAGGAAGGAAAATGTCCCATATAATCAAAGCCCCAAACATCAAATGGTTCACCAACAAGTGAATAATTCATAGGCATCTCCTAACGCTTACCGATATTACCTATTCTTTGACATTCATCACAAGACAAGACAAACTTACGGGCATCCTTGAAAAGAGTAGGCCAATAAAAACCAGATTGTAATACCTTATGCGCTGTTCTATCTCCTGCATGATGTCCTCCATAGGCTTCGGAGTGACATTTCAATAGGATTTGTTCCTGTTCATGCTCATGTACACAACGTCTAATAATACCATCTACTTCTTCTTTATAAAGATGTGGGTCATACCAAAAGTAATGTCTTAAGTCATAGAAGAATTTTTTTCTTTTGCTGGTATGTGAAACTAGGTGGTATAAATTTAGCAACAATATAATTAGCATAGTCACCATACCAAAGAATATTATGAGAAGCATTTATTACAGCTAGTTGTTCATCAGGAAAGCTATCATCAATAGGTAGTGGGTCATCGAGAATATTTTCTAACCTAGACAAGTTATCAGCTACGGGGTTCTCAGCTCCTTTCCTATCAGTAATTTGTAAGTCAAATTCTTGCAGCAAGAGAACCCACCTAATGAGTCTAGGTTTAGCATCTTTCTTTTCCATAAGATATTTTATAGCAGCATGATCAGTGTGAACAATTACTTTGGAATCAATAATGTAGGATCTGAATTTATCACGAGCAAACACAACTGCTAAAAATTCTTTCTCAGTAGTAGCATAATTTCTTTCGGCACTGTCTAGAGTTTTGCTAGAATAATGGATAACATTTAATTTTTTATCAACCCTTTGTCCTAGAACAGCACCAACAACATAATCACTAGCATCACACATAATTTCAAAAGGCAAGTTCCAATCAGTTGGGTGAACAATAGGTGCAGAAGTTAAGGCTTTCTTAAGTGTTCCAAAGGCTTCTACACAATCATCATCAAAAACAAATGGAACATCCTTTTGTAAAAGATTTGTAAGAGGCCTAGAAATTTTATAGAAGTCTTTAATAAACCTCCTATAGAAACCAACATGACCAAGGAAACTACAAATACCTTTAATATCTTTAGGACATGACATTTTCTGAATTGCATCAACTTTAGCTTTATCTACCTCAATACCTCGTTCAGAAATTTTATGCCCCAAGACAATACCTTCATTAACCATAAAGTGGCACTTCTCCCAATTCAAGACAAGATTAGTTTGCTCACATCTCTACAAAACTCGATCAAGTTTGCTCAAGAAATCATCAAAAGAAGTTCCATAAACATAAAAGTCATCCATGAAAACCTCAACAATATTTTCACAAAAATCAGATAATATAGCACTCATACATCTTTGAAAGGTAGTAGGTGCATTGCATAAACCAAAAGGCATATGTCTATAAGCATAAGTTCCAAATGGGCAAGTAAAGGTGGTTTTCTCTTGATCAGGTTGTGAAACAGGTATTGGAGAAAAACCAGAATATCCATCAAGAAAACAAAAGTGTGTGTGTGCTTAGATAATCTTTCCAATGTTTGATCGATAAAAGGCAAAGGGTAATGATCTTTTCTAGTTGCTTTATTTAATTTTCTAAAATCAATTACCATTCTATAGCAAGTAACAATTCTTTGTGGAATAAGTTCATTTTTATCATTAGGAACAACAGTAACACCTCCCTTCTTAGGGACACAATGAACGGGACTTACCCATCTACTCTCAGCTATGGGAGGCCTAGAAAAGATCTGTAAGAGGCCTAGAAATTTTAGAGAAGTCTTTAATAAACCTCCTATAGAAACCAGCATGACCAAGGAAACTACGAATACCTTTAATATCTTTAGGACATAGCATTTTCTCAATTGCATCAACTTTAGCTTTATCCACCTCAATACCTCGTTCAGAAATTTCATGACCCAAGACAATCACTACTACAGGTTGGTCCAAACTCGACAGTCCAATCAGAGACCCTTTGACGAAACTGTGTGCGATGCATTAATCACAAACGGTGATGTAATAAAACCATCAAAAAAGATACAAAACATTTGCGATGGCGGTGACATCAAACACGGTTCAGATTAGAGTTGCGTGTGCGATGCGTGGCATATGGTTAATCCAGCAGAACTATTTGCGATGAGGCAGAACAACAGAAACGGGCAGCCAGATGAGGGTGTGTGCGATACACGACATACAGTTCACTAGGATGAACTGTGTGTGATTAGGCAACACAATAAAAACGGTCAGCCAGATCAAGGTGTGTGCGATGGAGCAAGGTTGTCAGAATCGTGATCCTGAATCGGATCGGAGCTCCGATGGTAGGATCGCAAATCGTAGAATCTTCACTATCAGGATCGTAGAAACGTAGATTTTAGAGACCAAAATCGTAGAATCAGATGGATTAGTTTGGATCGTAAAGTCGTAGAATCGTACAACAGAATCACGATTCTGACAACCTTGTGATGGAGGGCATACAGTTCACTCGGATGAACTATTTGCGATGAGCCAAGACAATAGAAACAGTTCGACTGAACAAGATGTGTGTGATACGTGGCAAACAGGTCCGTAATCAGAAATGTGTGCGAAGACCAATAATAACACAGACGATTGCTGCTAATGAGTCATGTGATTTGCTCTGTCTATAGAACAATAATATATATATATATATAACTAAAATAAACATCCAATTACATAAGTGACTATACAGATCATGCGCACACACCTCAATAAACAATTGCATGCATTATAAACTAGGAGAAACGATCGTCTAGTCATCTACTTCTTGTGACGCTCCTGCCACTGCTCTGTGGCTCAATCCCTTGTCTGGGGCAGGAAGAAGACACTTCCTCATGTCAACGATCCGCCTGTACATCTCGTAGCTTGTGTACGCGTCCTTGGCCGCGTACTTGACGTGTTGTTCATCCAGTCTCTGATGCTAGGCACTGTGCCAGGCGTTCTTGTCCTTCTTGATCTGATCCTTCATCTTCATGTAGTAGGGGTGGATGATGGCCGAGGCGAGGTCAACCAGGGAGTTTTGTTTGTTGTTGTCGCTGCCCCAGACCTTGTAGTGGTCCTGAATGTTGACAAGATTCTGGCATTTCAAGCCCGAAACCTTGAGCACTTTTAGATCGTTGGTGGTGTCCACCGTAGCGAAACTGTAGTCGGAGCTGTTGATAAACCTGGAGAAACGCTCGCAAGGCCTTGTGTCCAGGTGGTAGTGGTAGACGAGGATGTCATGTCTCATGCACAACTAGGTGACGGCAACCTTCTGATCGTGCCCGGCACGACCGATGGTGTACTTGAGGTCGAAGCCGACCACTTGGTACTTGTCCTCCGCAAGCAACTGCTCCATAGTTTGGATGGAGCTCTCCACCAAGACCGGCTCGTTTGTGTACACCACCGAGAGGGACTTCCCCCTCACGTGGGTGTCCACTACGTGATGCGTGGTGAACTGCCCCCCGTTGTCGTCGTCGGCCGCTGGGAGCGCCATTGGAGCCACGGCGAGCGCCATTGGAACCGCTGGATGTCATCTTTGTATGTGTCATCGTGGGTGTGCTTATTGTGTCGTGTGGCACGAGAGATGAAGGTAAATGGCCATAGGAATAAATGGGGGTCGGGCGGCCTGGATTCTCGGCGCGTCCGCCTGGCAGTTTTTGCAGCGGGTAACTGCATCGTGGCGCCGCGCCCAGCGCAACCGCATGCATAATGGCAGCACAAACGTACGTGATCGTGCGCCGGCCCCAAACACTGGCTGCGCACATGGAGGGACGAGGGTAGAGTGCCCAGAGGGATGCGAGAGCACAGCACGCGTGGCGGGATGCGAGCAGAGCGCGCCACGGCCGCCTCAACCGCGAGCAACCACACGCATAGATCAGTTGAACACGCAGGGAATGGTCGTCTACAAGCCGGCCGGCAGTTGTGACGCTGCGTAGCGAGCGGCCGTGTGCTACTACCTCCGTCTTTGTCTATTAGTCCCCTTTATATTCTGTGCCATATTTTGACCTTAAATTTAACCAACAAAATGTTGATGCATGTTATAAAAATTATATAATTGGAAACTATGTTCAAATACGAATCCAATGATATAATCTTTGGCGACATGCATTCGTATTTTATTAGTTAAATCTCTAGTCAAAATTTGGCACAAAAATACATAGACGACTTATAAACCAGGAAGGGGTAGTAGGTAATTAAATCGCAAATGTTTTTATTAACCGTATGTGTACGTGCCCTTTCATCCTCCTCTCGAACGTCTTCTCACCCCGCTACCGCAGACGGCTTACAGCGCAAGCTTGCGCAGCACGCGGGGGCGTTCTTTTGGCCAAACGGTGGCTCGAAGAGGTGCCAATGAATCGTCGGTGAGCCCGTTCCTGCGCAACCTCGCAGGTTCCCGCGCAAGCTTCCCGCCCGACTAGGTGAAATCCCCCAAAATCCCAATGCTTACCGGCCTGCTATATAAACCCTCATGGTCGGCGAGTCCTGCGTCGCATTTTCCCCTCCCTCCCTATAGCTTATCTCGTCTGCTTCTCCCACAATCGCCAATGGCACCGGTCCGTCATTGTCGCTCAGCCACTCCGCCGTATTCAGAGGACAGCTCCAGCTGGGAGGCTACACCGCGGTGGCGGCGCAGTCCCCGGCGTAGTGTAGTGCGTGTGGTGTCCCTGTTGGGTGTTCGCGGAACACCCACCACAAGCTCTGCCGCCACTGCCCGTTGGCAGCTGTTGCCGGCCGCCATTGCCGCCACCCCACCGTCTGCCACCGTGGCAGCCACACCACCATCAAAAGCTAGGGCCATCGCCCGCTCTGCCGCCGCGGCCCGAAGGTGGGAGGTGGCCGTCGTGGCTACCACCCCACTGGCGGCCACCGTGGCCATCACCCGCTCCGCCACCGCAGCCCGAAGGCGGGAGGTGGTGGTCATGGCCGCCACCCCATCATCGGCCGCCGTGGCTGCCAGCCCACCGTCGACCGCCGGGGTCATCACCCGCTCCGCCACCGCCGCCCGAACGCGGGAGGCGGAGGTGGAGGCCCGCACGTGCGTCAGCGACCTTGTGCGCTACATCGAGTTCCTGCGGGAGGAGGAGGAGCGCCTCGTCGAGCACGCAAAGAGCCTTACTGCCGCTGTGGCTGTAGCACACGCCACCGCAGAGGCGAGGAATCAGGAGATCTACAAGGAGAACCACCGCTTCGAGAGGGGTCGTCTGGAGCGGCAGAGGGCGTTCTAGGTGAGCGTCGCTGAAGGTGCAGCAGCGGCAGGCACTGTATTGCAGTTGTCCAGCTCGTCGGTAGGCTCCTCCTCCTCTGCCTCTTACTAAGCGCACTCGGCAGAGGAGAGGCTGCCGGAAGTAGTATAAAGTGTAAGTGCATCTAGTGCCCCTTAGCGATTTTGGTGTATTGAAGACTTATAGGTTAAGGGACTAATGCGTTTGTGAGTGTACACAGGTTCTATAAGTCTATGAGGAGTTTGATATTTACGATGAAAGTTGACCCCTAAAAATGAATGTCTTCAACTGAAGACTTTGGTTTTCTTGAAGACTTTGAAAGTGAAGAAATTGGTGTGACCCTGAAGACTTGATATTCATGCGAGGATTATGAAGCGTGAAGACTTTTGTTTTCGTAGTTTCATTTTGTTCTTCTTGAGTCATAGGAAACACCGTACTGTTAAAGGGGGTCGAGGTAAAACTAAGGAAAAGTTTCCAAGTGATGCTCATCTCAAAATCCTACACCTACCCAATTCTTTTGAGTGAAGCCATTGGAAATCTCATACAGTTCAGTCAATTTCTTCAGTGACAGAGACAAAGTTCTTCTGTTCTCTGAGGAATTTGTTCTGACTGAGGAGTTAGGAATTCGCCAGTGCGGATTCCCTACAAGTGAGGAACATGATAGCCCTGAGGAATTTGATCCTCAAATTTCCAACCATTGCTGTGCTACGCGCCAGCTGTCCAAATATCCTACCCACCTAACGGTCATATCATTGAAGGGCATTTATGTCTTATCATGTCGGGCTGCTCCCTAGGCTATAAATAGCCGCCCCCTACAACCACTAGCTGGTTGGCTGCTCCGAGAGATAGATTGACACTTGTCATTTAGAGCATCCCATCCTCCGAGGACTTTGAGCGAAAATCATCAATTGAGGAAAAACCCAGACACCTACAAACTCAAAGTGATTGAGCATCACTGAAGAAATTGTTCCTGTGTGGAACCGACGCTTGTTACCTTTGAGGACTGTGCATCCTCCAGAAGGTTAGGCGTCATGGTCTAGAGCATCCAAGAGGAAATTGTGGATCGCCGGGTGACCGAGTCTGTGAAGGTTTGGAAGTCACCTGAAGACTTACCACGAGTGATTGGGCAAGGTCTGTGTGACCTTAGCTCAAGGAGAATACGGTGAGGACTGTGTGTCCGGGACTATGTGTCCTCAGGTTTAAATACCTAGCCGCTCCAACCAGATGTACAACTGTCACAGCAGTTGGAACTGGTCTACCAAATCACTGTCTTCACCGAGCTACTGGTTCTATTTCCTCATTCATTTGTTAATGTATCTGATCGTTACTGTGTGAAGACTTTGACTGAAGACTTTCTCAATTTCCTCAATCCTATTTCTTCAGTCACATAGTCTTCAGCCTGCTTATCCTGTGTTTCACGCTACCTGTACTCTGTGCCTATTTCATTTCATCATGATGACTGTTCTTATGCCATGTTATGTTTGCATCTGAGTACTTATTCCGCTGCTAAGTAGTTCGTTACTTAGGAATTTCCTCACCGTGAAATTCCTCAGTGACGAATTTGTAAAAATCGCCTATTCGCCCCCCCCTCTAGTCGATATAACACACTTTCAATTGGTATCAGAGCAAGGCACTCCCTTGTTCTGTGTGATTTTGGTTTAACCACCTGGAGTTTTAGTTATGTCGACTGCAGGCATGATCAAGGTCTCGGCTGGGTGTCCTACCTTTGATGGGACGGACTACCCCTACTGGAAGAATAAGATGCACATGCATCTTGAGGCAATTGACAATGATCTCTGGTGCGTTGTGGAAAATGGTGTTCCCGCTGTCACTCCTTCCGTGAATGCTGCCGATGTGAAGAGATTCAAGCAACTCGACTCTCAAGCGAAGAATATCATATGTGGCCATCTGAGCAAAGGACAGTACGGCAGAGTGAGTGCTTTGGAGTCTGCAAAGCTTATCTGGGACAGGCTGTCCAAGGTCAACGAAGGAATCTCAGCTCAACGTGATTCTCGAGTTGACGTTCTTCACAATATCTTCAACCGCTTCAAAATACTCGACAATGAGAATGTCCAGCAAACCTTTGATCGCCTCACTGACATTTCAAATGAGCTTCAAGCACTGGGTGCCACTGACATCACCGACCATGAAGTGGTGAAGAAATTGCTGAGGTCACTCGATTCTTCGTTCGATACACTGGCACTGATGATTCAAGAACGTGGAGACTACAAGTCACTTGATCCTGCTGATATCCTCGAGAGGCTAAATACTCATGAGTTCCAACTTGCTGAGAAGAGAGATCTCTACGAGCCGAGCTATGGCAGATCTCATGCACTGAAGGCCAAGGCAGTCTCTGAATCTGAAGATGAAGATTCTGGTAGCTAGCAATTCTCGTGAGGAAATTCCATAAGTTCTCTAGACGTGGCCGATTTGGAAAATCCTCAAGAGGTGATGACATGAAATCAGATTCCTCATCCCGTGATTACAAGAAGAGAACTTGCCACAAATGCAAGAAACCTGGTCACTACATAACTGATTGTCCTCAGTGGGAGAAGGAATCAAAGAAGAAGAAATACAAGGATGATAGTTCAGATGACTCTAAGAAGAAGAAGAAATCTTGAAAGTCCTCATCATCAAAATCTTCAAAGTCTTCATCTCACAAGAAGAGCAGCTCCAAGAAAGCTCGGGCATTCATTGGCAAGGAAATGGACTCTGAAGCTGAATCTGAGGAACATGAGGAAGAGGAGGCATCTGAAGAGTCAGACTCTGGTGTGGCGAGCCTAGCCCTTGCTACTGCTTACGTCAGCAAGTCCATCTTCAACACTGAGGAAAATGGCTTCCCCAACACTGCTGATGACGGCAATGATGACTATGCTCCCACCTATTGCTTCATGGCAAAAGGTGACAAGGTATTCAAATATCCCTCCTCTGAATCAAGTGAGGATGAATCTGATGATAACCTCAAACCCAGCTACTCCAAACTTGCTAATATTGCTGTTAAACAACAAAAGGCTTTGGAAAAGGTTCAAAATATGCTAGACAAAAGCGATGATCTGTTAGGTGAGGAAATGGATCGAACTCAAACACTGACTGATAATCTTCAGCAACTATAGTCTAAGTTTGACAACCTTCAAGGTCGTCATGAAACTCTCTTAGCCGATCATGAGAAGCTTTCTTATGAATTTCTTTAAAGAAAGCAAGATCTTGAAAAGCTAAGGGTGAGTCATGAAGATCTTCAGAAGGAAAATGATTCATTGCTTGCTCAACAGATCAGTTCCGCTCAGGAAGAATTTATTCCACCATGCTTGAAATGCATTGAACGTGAAACTGCTAATTCTTCACCTGAATGTTCAAATGCTTCTATTGCTGCAAATTCTTCAACTATCTCTGTGGTCACAAATTCCTCATCTGAGGATACCACTAGTATCATTGACGAAAATGCAGGGTTGAAGGAATTGTATGTGACAGGCATGTACAAAAGCCTCAAAGGGCATTAGACTCTTTATGATGTGCTCAAAAAGCAGATCTTGAATAGGAACCCTAGGAAAGAGGGTATTGCATTTGAGAGGAAACTCAATGCTGATGGAACCTACTGGAAACCTGAGCAGTATACCAAAACCTCATGGGTTGCTGCGAAGGGACCTCCCGTAGATCCATCCACTTTATCTGGTTTTACTTGTGAATCCTCATATTCATCTGATGAGTCATTTGACTCCAACTATAAACTGTTCAAAAATCAGAATGGTGAAGTATTTGCCAGATATGTTGGAACTAACTGCAGGAATGGTCCCCCTATGAAGAAAATCTGGGTTCCCAAAAGGTGCCTTGAAAGCCTTCAGGTGAATGTCCTCATGACACCACCTGTGAAAAATAGGAACCCCAGATCAAATTCTTCATATGGACCAAAGTCTTCATATGGATCCAAGTCCTCTTATGGATCAAATTCCTCACGTGGATCCATGTCCTCATATGATCATCATGCTAATGCTTCTGTTTCGCAGGGAAAATCTAAGAGTTCTGATTATGTGCATTATTCTTCAAATCATTATGTTCATAAGTCCTCGAAGAATTTCTCTGCTTACTCATATGCCTATACTAATCCCTCTCCTGTGAAACGAAGCACTTTGGCTTCAATGCCACCTTTCTCTTATGGAGCTCGCAGAATGATGAACTCTTTGCTACCCCTCCAAATGTGGGTGGTGAAGAAAAAGAACTAATCTCTTATGCAGGGTCAGGTCTCCAGACGAATTAAATCGTCTGAAGAATTTTCTGGAGACCTGAAATGCTTGAAAGGACGCAAGCTAATCATGAAGAAATGAATCATTCATTTCTCACATCCTTATACTGCTATATATTGCATTAACTGATGAATTTCTGTCTGATGAAATTGATGTCATATTCTTCACTCTAAAGATATGTGTTCGTAAGATGCACTAATTCATCTGCAGGATGACTTACCCAAAGCTACTGAGTGGGTCCTCGACAGTGGATGTACTAATCACATGACTGGTGACAAGAGCTTACTGATGAACACTCCTTTATCTCCATCACATTTGAAGCATATCACCTACGCAGACAAAGGCAAAAGCAAGGTATTGGGTCTAGGAAGGGTTGCAATCTCAAAGGATCGACACATGGACAAAGTCATGCTTGTCGATTCCCTCGGATTCAACCTCATGTCTGTCTTAATGCTTTGTGATCTGGATATGGTTGTTGTCTTTGGCAAATATCGCTGCTTAGTGCTCATGGAATCTGACAATTCCAAAGTCTTCGAAGGCTTTAGGAGAGGAGACTTGTATATTGTTGATTTCTCTACAGGACCACAGCCCGCCACTTGTCTACTTGCGAAAGCTTCAGAAGGCTGGCTATGGCATCGACGACTGGGTCATGCTGGCATGAGGAACTTACACACTCATGTGAAGAAGAAGCACGTCATTGGCATTGAGGGTGTCAAATTCCTCAAAGATCATCTTTGTGGGGCTTGTGAGGCTAGAAAGATGACCAGAGCCAAGCACCCCTCGAAGACTATCATGACTACCTCTCATCCTTTTGAATTGCTTCATATGGATCTCTTTGGTCCTACTCATTATGCCACACTAACAAATGCTGCATCTCTATACGGCTTTGTCATTGTTGATGATTATTCTCATTACACATGGGTGCATGTCATTACTTACAAAACTGAAGTGCAGGAAGTCTTCAGACGATTTTCTTCAAGGGCTTCGACGAATTTCGGTGTGAAGATCAAGCATATACGTAGTGACAATGGGACTGAGTTTAAGAATACTGGTCTTGATGACTATCTTGATGAACTCGGTATTACTCATGAGTTATCTGCCCCATACACTCCTCAGCAGAATGGCGTCGTGGAGCGCAAGAACAGGACTCTTGTTGAGATGGCTTGCACTATGCTTGATGAATACAAGACACCTCGTCACTTCTGGCCTGAAGTAATTGATACTGCATGCCACATTATCAACAGGGTATATCTTCACAAATTCTTCAAGAAGACCTCATATGAACTCCTCACTGACAAGAAACCCAATGTGAGTTATTTCAAAGTCTTCGGTGCTAAATGTTGGATTAGAGATCCCCATCACATTTCTAAATTTGCACCGAAAGCACATGAAGGTTTTATGCTTGGTTACGGAAAGGACTCGCACACCTACAGGGTCTTCAACACCTATCACAACAAGGTTGTTGAAACTGTAGATGTGCGGTTCGATGAAACTAATGGCTCGCAAAGACAGCACCTACCTCCTGTGCTAGATGAAATGTCTCCTGAGGAATCCATAAAGCTAAAGGCTACTGAGGATGTTATTCCTACCGAAGAATCTGCTGAAGAAGTCATTCCAGATCGTGAAGAAAATCAGGCTGGTGCATCTGAAGAAAATGGCTTTGAAGAAAATGCTGAGCCAAATCAAAGTCATCAACCTACTCATCCTCGCGTTGCAAATGAAGTACATATTGAGAGAATCATCAACGACATCAACGCACCAGGTCCTCTCACTCGCTCAAAAGCTTCACATTTCTCTAACTTTTGTGGGCATTTTGCTTTCATCTCTATCACAGAGCCCACCAAAGTAGATGAGGCATTTCTGGAGCCTGAATGGATTCAAGCGATGCAAGAGGAATTACATCAATTCGAGCTAAACAATGTGTGGGAGCTTGTCAAGCGACCAGATCCTCGCAAGCACAATATCATCGGCACCAAATGGATCTACCGCAACAAGCAAGATGAAAATGGCCTTGTGGTAAGGAATAAGGCTCGTCTTGTAGCTCAAGGCTACACACAGGTTGAAGGAATTGATTTCGATGAAACTTTTGCACCTGTTGCTAGACTTGAGGCTATTCGCATATTGCTTGCCTATGCTAACCATCATAATATCATCTTATATCAAATGGATGTGAAAAGTGCATTCCTCAATGGTAAGCTTGAGGAAGAAGTATATGTTGCTCAACCCCCAGGTTTTGAAGATCCTAAGCATCCTGATCAAGTCTTCAGACTCAATAAGGCCCTCTATGGCCTCAAGCAGGCCCCTCGGGCGTGGTATGATACTCTGAAGGAATTCCTCATGAAGAAAGGCTTCAAACCCGGTTCACTCGACCCAACTCTTTTCACCAAAACATATGATGATGAATTATTCGTGTGCCAAATATATGTTGATGATATTATCTTTGGCTGTACTAACCAACGTTATACTGATGAATTTGCTTATATGATGAGTGAGGAATATCAAATGTCCATGATGGGAGAATTGAAATTCTTCTTAGGTCTTCAAATTCGTCAACAACGCAATGGCATCTTCACTTCTCAAGAGAAATACCTCAAGGACGTTCTGAGGAAATTCGGTATGCAAGATTGCAAAGGCGTCAAAATCCCTATGCCCACAAATGGCCATCTATGCACTGATGAAAATGGTATAGACTTCGATCAAAAGGTATACCGCTCCATGATTGGCTCTTTACTGTATCTATGTGCATCTAGGCCAGATATTATGCTTAGTGTTTGCATGTGTGCCCGATTTCAAGCTACACCGAAGGACTCACACCATAAGGCTGTGAAGCATATTCTTCGATATCTAGCTCACACTCCAACACTTGGATTATGGTATCCCAAGGGCTCGGCTTTTGATCTCATTGGATATTCTGACTCTGACTATGCTGGTGATCGTGTGGACCGCAAGTCAACATCAGGCACATGCCATTTCCTCGGATGATCCTTAGTATGTTGGTCCTCGAAGAAGCAGAACTGCGTATCACTTTCTACTGCTGAAGCTGAGTACATTGCTGCTGGTTCTTGCTGTGCTCAACTGCTGTGGATGAAGCAAACCCTCAAGGACTACGGCATCAATGTTAAGAATGTGCCACTCTTCTGTGACAATGAGAGTGCCATCAAGATTGCTCATAACCCAGTTCAGCACTCGAAGACAAAGCACATCAAGATTTGTCATCATTTTCTTCGAGATCATGTGTTGAAGGGCGACATCTCTATTGATCCCGTGAAGTCTGAAGAATAGCTAGTGGATATCTTCACAAAGCCCTTGGATGAGAAGAGATTTAGCAAGTTGCGGTGTGAGCTAAATATCTTAGAATCTTCGAATGTCCTTTGAAAAGGACACACATCCTAACACTTATGCAAATTGATGACTTAGATGCGCAACACACGAAGAAACGTTTTTCTTCAAATCAATGAAGACTAACCCTCTAAGTGTGAAGAAATTAATGATGAATCTGATTCTCAGAGCCCTACGACAATTGTACGCGGTGTCTGAAATCACCATTCTTATACGGTGGGTCACGCCACCACAAAAAGTTGAAAATCTTCAAAAATTGAGTTTTTCTTCATTTTGCAAATTCTTCAAATTTTCAAATTCTTCAACTTTGCAAAGTCTTCACTCTTTCCGACTGTGTTCTTCATTAACTATATATATATTTGAGTTTTCAGTCCTCTACAGCATTCACTTATTGCTAATTCTTCAAGTTGATTTTCTTCTAAGTGAATGTGATCGAACCCGTTCCCCCTCTATGCTAAACTCAATCCAGTCTGTTCACAAATTCTTCATGTGCGTTCTATTTGAAACCCGTTCAAAGTCTTCACTGTGTCCTTGACAGCTGAAGAATTTGCGAACGAAACATTAAAATATTCCTATCTAAATTTTTGGCTTTTGCCGCTCAAACCGTTCCATATCCCTCGATAAGATTTATCTATTCACCCACGATCTAACACGATCTCCACTTCACAGTACGTGGGTGACACATGTCGTTAGGATGAGAAGGGTCAGGGGCATGTTCGTCCATTTTCTTCGGACGAGCTGTTTTTCACCTCGGCTATAAAGACCCCTCGCCCTCCTCAGATCTCATTTACCCCGCTCGATCTTACTCCCTTGCTCGAGCTCTCAGACCTAGCGCCGCCGCTACACTCCATCGTCGCCGGTGAGGAAGAGCTTCACTGCCTCGACCTTGTCACCGTCGTACTCATGCCGGCCGCGGAAATCTTCACTCCGCCGCCGCCGTAGCTGTTTTCCATTGCCAAGTTAGGGCGTGGAAGATCTGAACGGACGAGCTTCCCCACTGCTACCCTCAGTTTGTCGTGTTCTTCGTCAAGGGTAAATAAAATCTATTTTTACTGCCCTTGTTGATTCTGATGATTTCCACAAAATCTTCAAAAGGTGTTTATTCTTCAACTTTCATGTTCTTAAACACCAACTTGCTTCTGTTCTTGATCTGTTTCTCAAAGCAACGTTTGTCTTCAAGATTCCTCAATTGTGTGGATTTTCAATCTATACAACTATGGAACCTAAGTCAAAGAACGCTTAGTGAAATTCCTCAAGACACCCCTGGTCAAATTCCTCAAACTTGATACTTTTGAAAAACTTCTGAGAACGCATATGACCTCTCCAAATTCTTCGCACCTATATTCTGTTCATAGGTACAAATGTCCGCTGCTGAATCTCTAGGTTCTCATCAACTTAACTCATTTGTAGCGTTCCTCGAAGAAAAGTTGCACACTTCCTCAGAAACATCCATTGTTCAAAATCCTCAAGTGGAGAAAATGGCTGATGGTAAAAGATCTCAGAAGGGAGGGAAGAGGCCGGAAACAAATACTGCTTTTGAGATACCTGAAGACATCTATGATGAATATTGTACTCCTGATGAAGCAACTCATGGCAAGGAGAACAAAAATCAGCGCAAAGTGCGCATTCAGAAGATTGAGAGAAGATGGGCAAGAGAATGGAGAGAGTATCGATATGTGACTCCAAAGTACATGAAGAAATTCGCTGTTAACCCTCCATGTCCAAGACCTCCATTGGCTCCATGCCAAGAAGCTAATCCCACAAGCATCAGAAGAGGTGAGGAATTTCCCAAGGAATGGGCTAAGCGTCAAGCCAAGCTGGCCAAAGTGGCTAAAGAGGCAGTGAAGAAATTCAACGAAGAGTCTGCAGCTGCCGCTGCTGAGGCCTCTGCTAGCAAGCCTAAGAAGGCTATGACAAAGAAACCAGCTGCCAAGACAAGTTCCTCAGCTGCAATGCCCTCACGGCCAAGCTCTTCAAAGCCCTCACGGCCTGATCCTCAAGCAACTTCTTCAAAAGCAGCTCCAACTCCCTCAGTTGCAAAGTCCTCAGCTGCTCCTGCAAAGTCCTCAGCACCTGTGCATCTTGCCTCGTGCCAAAGGACTACTGGAATCTCAATTGCTTCTGGAGTCTCTGCAGGTTCCTCAGCTCCACCTTAGTCTTCAACAGCTCCGACCTTGCTGAAGAAAAAGGCCACTGCTGGACGAGGCACAAGGCCAAGTCCTCACAAAAAGCAGGTTGCCTTTCAGGTTTCGTCAAGTGAAGACGAAGCTGATGATGAAGAATTAGCTGAGATCATCAGAGATCGACAACAAAGGGCCGCTAGTGCCAAAGGCAGTGCTGTGCCCCTCATGCAGGATCCAAATACACCTTTGCCTGAATTAAACCTCACTCCTGGTCAAAGTCACATGTTGACGGCCTTCATTAATGAAGAGAAATGGAAATTTGAAAAGGCCAGGCAGGTGAAGAAGGCTTAGTACAAGAAGGAGCATTTTCTGAAGAACAATGTTGTGAAAATGTCTCCTAAAGAACTTGTGACTATGCAGGCTGAGATCAAAGCACTCAGTGATGAATTTCACGCATACCGTGCAGATTGGCTAGGTGCCAAAGTCAGATTCGTCAGAATGGCAAAGGGATTCACTCCAAATGTTGCAGCTTCATCGCAACCCAAATTTCCTCAGACTGACACATCTGCTCAGCCTACTGAAGAACATGCAAGTACAACTGATGAAAATCAGACTGTTGAAGAAAATGAAAGCACCAGGGCTGATGAAGAAATTCCAGTCTCTGAAGAAAATGCCAGGGCAACCACCAATGTTGCGCCTGAAGAGCAAACCAGGCCAGTTGATACATCTGCTACTGCGCCTGAGGAATCTGAACAAGCCAGGGCAACTGCATTAGTTGTGCCTAAAGAAATTCAACCAATTTCATCTGCTCCTCCTGCAAAGTCATCACAGATGAAAAATGTCCTTCCTTCTGCATCAGAAGCGAAGAAGACCAAAGCCGCAGAGAAGGCTGCGGTGAAGAAAAGGAAAGCATCTGCCTCGTCAGAGTCTTCAGCTCCCAAGAAAGTGAAGACTTTGACGAGCTCAACTGAAAACCCAATTGATGTTGTTCCAATATCAAGCATGCCATCAAAGGAGATTATTCCCTTTGGTGAGGAATATGCAATTCGACGTGCCTCTGATGAAGAAGATCCTTATGCTGCTTCAACAAAGCAGTTGGATGAAGACATTGAAGTGGACAATATCACTTCAACTCCATTGGTATCATCGCCCATGCCTCAGTTCACAGCTGAAGAGGCAGGCGTTGAGGAATTTGATGATAAAGATGAGGATGTGGATATTGGGTCTACAACTCCTATTCTGAATGATGACTTTTGGGAAAGTCATCACCCCAATTCACCTCTGACAACACCACTGCATCAAGTTCCTCAGTCCCCTGTGCCAACTGAAGAAATTCATACGGGCTCTGATGGACCTCAATCTTCACTTCAATCTATTCCTGAAGAAGTTCCAGCCGCTAGTACTGAAGAAATGGAGGCCAAGGCTGCTGCTGATACAGCTACTGAAATTCCTCAGCCTGTGGCTCAAGTGGCTATACCTCAAGAGGCTGTGAAGACTTCAACTATAAATCTTCAGCCCAAGCCACAGAACCCTCACTCCAAGAAGCAGAAGTTCAATGCTGAAGATTTCTTCAATGAGCACATATTCTTCACTGACTACAATCCCTATGACTCTGCTCGACTTCGTCGCAAGCGCTTCTGGACTGCTAGCCAGATGAACTTCTATTCCTCACTGTTGTTTGATAAGGACAAGATCTTTGATCATGAGCAAATTCCTCATGTGGATATGGAATCGCTACCCTGCTTCACCCCAGTCCTCAGTGTTCTTCATGACGCTGGGTTACTCAACTTCTGCACCGACATCTGCGATTGGAATGAAGAACTCATTCTTCAATTCTTCGCCACGCTGCATATCACTGGAAATGTTGAGGATGCCAATTCATGGGTATTGGGCTGGATGACTGAAAATACTCATTTCAAAGCACCGGCCTCTGAATTGCTTCATGCCATCCCAGTCAGTCCTCCCACTGAAGGTGCTAGGCTTCTCTATGTTGAACCTGAACTATCCGATCATCTGATGCAAGTGCTGATGAAGCCTTTGAAGCCAGGCCAAGCTCCAAGGACCAAATTCCTCGTCAAGGAATTGCTCTATGTGCCAAGGACAGTTTATCGCATTTTGACCAAAACCCTCAGTCCAATCAAGGGCCACAACTCTGATGACGAAGAAGTTGTTGGCATTATGAAGAATCTGCTGTTCAATATCATTCATGGTATTCCTATCAACTACCACGATTTATTCATGAGGACTTTGGCCAATGCAGCTCTGTCACCTTTTGAGTTGAAGCCTTATGCTCCCTGGATCATGAAGTTCATCAGATCAAGGTCTTCAATTCATTATAAGGCTGACTTTCAAAATCATCTCAGCTATTTGCCCCCTATTGAAGTCCTCAAACGGACTATTTCCTTAGCTGATGAGAAGGGCAAGGCTGCAGTTATTGATGAAGGTAGACGTCCATTGGATGGACAGTTTCGCAAAGCTACTTCATATTCCACCAATGATGACTCTGCAACACAAGATTCTGCCGCCAAAGCTTCAGAACATAATCCTCAAGCCACAGCTCCGCGTGTGATGACTGATCATGAACTTCTCCTTAGTCTTCATCAGAAAGTTGATCGAAATCACAAGTGGGTCAAGCGTCAGTTTGGTGCCATTCTTCAGAACATGACAGTCACTCAAAATACTGTGAAGAAGAATCACTACTACTTGCATGAAGTCTTTGACCGCACTTGGGCGATTCTGTCTAATCTTCATAGTGCTGAAGAACTCAAGGAGATGGGCTTCCAACAGGACTTTGACTGGTCTCAGCCACCTTCGAAGAAGTTCAAGAAGGTTAAAGTTCCTTAGCTTGTTGCCAGTTCATATTCATCATCGCGTGAGACGGATGAAGCTGAAGACTTAAACGACACCGCGGCAGGCCCTACTCCAACGAACGACCCCAACAACGCTGGCGCTCCTCCATCGACATCATGATGATATTCTTCAGGGGCGTTAGTCCTCATTTTTTGTCCCTTTTGGTCATTCGATGACAAAGGGGGAGAAATTTGAGTTAGTCTTCAAGCGGGTCTCTATATATGGCGTTTTTTTTTTGCTAAGTTACAACTCTCGTTCTTCTGAAGTATTTGTTGGATCGAGTTGTAAACTTAAGTCCTATGGTGGTCTGATACTTTTGCTCTGTTTTTCTGCATGCTATTTGCTCAATATGTTAATGCACGCATGCTGAATTACATCAGTCACCATATTTCATCATGCATTTCAATTTCTTCACATCATATGTTAAATGCGTGTCTGAATTACAAGATATAGGGGGAGATCTCCATGATATTACTCTACAATGTGCGTTTGCAATCCAAAGAAAAATCCTCAATATGCACATCTTCAGGGGTAGTTCTTCTATATCTTGCAATCAAATTCCTCATTATCAGTATTTACACTTCATATGTTTATCCCCGTTGAAAACTTAACCTATATTGTCATCAATCACCAAAAAGGGGGAGATTGTAAGTGCATCTAGTGCCCCTTAGTGATTTTGGTGTATTGAAGACTTATAGGTTAAGGGACTAATGCGTTTGTGAGTGTACACATGTTCTATAAGTCCATGAGGAGTTTGATATTTACGATGAAAGTCGACCCCTAAAAATGAATGTCTTCAACTGAAGACTTTGGTTTTCTTGAAGACTTTGAAAGTGAAGAAATTGGTGTGACCCTGAAGACTTGATATTCATGCGAGGATTATGAAGCGTGAAGACTTTTGTTTTCGTAGTTTCATTTTCTTCTTCTTGAGTCATAGGAAACACCGTACTGTTAAAGGGGGTCGAGGTAAAACTAAGGAAAAGTTTCCAAGTGATGCTCATCTCAAAATCCTACACCTACCCAATTCTTTCGAGTGAAGCCATTGGAAATCTCATACAGTTCAGTCAATTTCTTCAGTGACAGAGACAAAGTTCTTCTATTCTCTGAGGAATTTGTTCTGACTGAGGAGTTAGGAATTCGCCAGTGCGGATTGCCTACAAGTGAGGAACATGATAGCCCTGAGGAATTTGATACTCAAATTTCCGACCGTTGCTGTGCTACGCGCCAGCCGTCCAAATATCCTACCCACCTAACGGTCATATCATTGAAGGGCATTTATGTCTTATCATGTCGGGCTGCTCCCTAGGCTATAAATAGCCGCCCCCTACAACCACTAGCTAGTTGGCTGCTCCGAGAGATAGATTGACACTTGTCATTTAGAGCATCCCATCCTCCGAGGACTTTGAGCGAAAATCATCACGTGAGGAAAAACCCAAAAACCCAAACACCTACAAACTCAAAGTGATTGAGCATCACTGAAGAAATTGTTCCTGTGTGGAACCGACGCTTATTACCTTTGAGGACTGTGCATCCTCCAGACGGTTAGGCATCATGGTCTAGAGCATCCAAGAGGAAATTGTGGATCGCCGGGTGACCGAGTCTGTGAAGGTTTGGAAGTCACCTGAAGACTTACCACGAGTGATTGGGCAAGGTCTGTGTGACCTTAGCTCAAGGAGAATACGGTGAGGACTGTGTGTCCTCAGGTTTAAATACCTAGCCGCTCCAACCAGACGTACAACTGTCACAGTAGTTGGAACTGGTCTACCAAATCACTGTCTTCACCGAGCTACTGGTTCTATTTCCTCAACCCTTTCATTTCCTCATTCATGTGTTAATGTATCTGATCGTTACTGTGTGAAGACTTTGACTAAAGACTTTCTCAATTTCCTCAATCCTATTTCTTCAGTCACATAGTCTTCAGCCTGCTTATCCTGTGTTTCACGCTACCTGTACTCTGTGCCTATTTCATTTCATCATGATGACTGTTCTTATGCCATGTTATGTTTGCATCTAAGTACTTATTCCGCTGCTAAGTAGTTCGTTACTTAGGAATTTCCTCACCGTGAAATTCCTCAGTGACGAATTTGTAAAAATCGCCTATTCACCCCCCCTCTAGTCGATATAATGCACTTTCACAAAGCCCCTACGTAGTAGTATTTAGGGGCTATTTTGTTTAGTTCATCTGACTATAGATGTGGTGGAACTATACAACGTACTTAAAATTAGCTAGTATATATAGTTTCACTAACTATTTCAGTACGTGGTTGGCAACAATTGGGGAAAAGTTTGGTCGGTTCAGCTGTCGAGTTGAACTGTTTATATAAAGAACGATTGCTTAATCTATGAATGAAATCTATGCTTAATTACTAAATTTTAGTTGCAAAAATTAGATAGTGCTAGTGATTTTTAGTTGCATACTTTGACAAATGGCAGTGTTACATGCTTGACAAATGGCAATGTTACTATATCAACAAATGTCAATCTTTCTAGTTTGACAAATGGCAATATACCCAATATGACAGATGCAAATCTTATCAAATTGTCTGTACGTGCTTGCACATGGGTCATCCAAAACAACCGTTTGTGTTGAAGAGATGCACAAATCCTGCTCGGCACATTTTCTTTTGGCTTAGCACCGAAGTCTGGCTTTGCATACCGTATTCAATCTGAACCGTTTGCGTTGAAGAGATGCACAAATCCTGCGCTGCGAATTTTCCCTTGGCTTACTAGGGAAGACCATAGCTCTCACTTTTCATACGGGTGTTCTATCTAAAATGTTTGCGATCAAGAGCTGCACAAATCCTGCTCGGCACATTTTCTCTTGGCTTCCTGGGGAAGCTGTCGGTTTGCATACGGGTGTTCTATCTAAAACGTTTGTGATGAGTGTTTTATATTTAAAAAACATTTATGTTGTTTTTAAAGAAAATCATTTGATAAGTCTGTACATTCAGAGAGAAAAACGTAAGTTCATTCAAACCATATCTTTCATTTAGTCACACTGCGAATTTATATCCATATGATTGAGATACACTGATACAGTATTAAACCCCCCAAAAAAACTAATTTCGGCGGCGGCGGAGACGGCGTGCTGCGCCGGCGTTGTCGTTGTCGTCCTCCAGGACGCCGTTGTTGAAGTCTTCAAGGCAGCACAGAATGTTATTCACTTGGAAATCAAACATCATGTCGTCGCGCGATTGACGGGCGGGGCGCGGGAGGACGGCAACTCGCGGCGCTATGAGGTAGAGGTCGATGGCGGCGTCCCATGCTGCTAAGGGGGGCGCGCGCACGGGCACGGGCACGGTGGGTGCAGGCAAACGCACGGGGATCGGCGCCGCGGTGGGTGATGGGCGCGCACGAGCACGGGCACGGGCGCTGGCGTTGGCATGTACACGAGCTCGCGCGGGTCCGCGGAGACCTCGCTGACGCCAGCGGCTTCTAACTCTGCGATAGTGCTCGGCGACCAGCCCGTCAATGCTACATGGATGGTCGTTGGCGCGGGCATGGGGATGGGAGCTAGGATGAGCGCGGGGGCATCAACCGCCGCGGCCAGCTCGTTCAGGGCCATGTCCATGAGGCCCCATTCCTCCTTATTTTCTATCTCCTCCGTCTCGGAGTCGACTTCACCAAACTGGAAGACTAGTGGCAGATGATCCTTCTGCGCCCTGGCGTTGGTGGAGGTCTGTGGGAGGGAGGGAAATGGGAGGCGAACAGTAAGGCCGCCCATATTAAACATTGGCTCAGGCGCCATTAATGGAGAGGATGCGAGCAAGGCGGGCGGCCAAGGAAGTCAAAGGGCTCGCTTCCCAGTGAGCCTACGCAGCATACAGCTCGCATGCTTCCCGGTGAGCCTGCGCATTGGAGGACAGCTTGCACGCCTCTTGGTCAGCCTGCGCACCGGACTGTGCTCGCACGCCTCCTGTTCAGTCAAGCAGCTGTCCGCACGGCGCCTCCTATAGCCATTAAAGGAGAGACACATGGCGTCACATGAATGGTTAACAGAACACACACGATTTAAATTATACAAATGTTTGAGATGTTAAAGTGGCAGCTATTTGTTTCAAAATGCCTTTGTTGGCTGTTATTCGAGTGCGCCTTCTCTCAAAATGGACACGAAAAATACCACAGCATGTCGGGTGCCATTCCATGATAGCATGCCAAGTTTCATGAATTTCATACAAGTTTTGGATTTACTAGAATTTAAAAACAAAGTATCTCAACGTTTTGCCAGCAATCAACAGTGCCCTGGTGTTTGAAATTCATTCCCATTTCTTGCATGGGACCAAAGCATGCACCCAACTACACACATTTGATATGTCAACCCATTTTTCTGCACTGGAGCTTGTGCATGTAGTTCAAATTTGAATTATGCACATCAAATGCCTAGAAAACCCAGTTAATGTATAAAAATGTCCAAGCAAACCCCGAAAAATCCCAAAAATTGACACAACACTCCTATTGTTCTATGTTGACACTAGAAAATTTTCGAAAGCAAGAAGAGGCAATGGATATCGTTTTGTCCCCAAAAGTGGCATGTTCCCTACCGAAACCATCAGGCTTGTTGTGAGAAGCTCTGGTTTGCGAGAAGCTTATACCCAAACCTGCCCCAAATGGGACAAAAATTTTACCACAGCATGTTGATGCCGCTCCATGATAGCATGTCAAGTTTCATGTACTACAGATGAGTTTTGGATTTACTGGAATTTAAAAACCATGTATCTCAATGTTTGCAGCCGAGCAACGGTGGCAAGGTGTTTGTTGGGAATATAGCTATTGGGTATGACCCACCAAGGAGGGGCCGGGTCATGCCACTGGCGGTTCATAATGATGAGGCCCAAGAAGAGATGGTGGTTCACGAAGCAAGCTTACTGAAGGCCCAAGACCCGGAGGAGACTTGAGGCCCGCGGGCATAAACCGCCATATGTTTAACTTATATGTTAAGGAAAGTGTAGTTCTGTTACCGAGCCTGACACATTGTGTATGAGCCGGCCGGGACTCTGTAAGCCGCCAGGCATCAGCCTGTGTATATAAAGGGGTGACCCGGCGGCGGGTTAGGGGGAGAAGTCGAGAACTAGGTCAAGCATATTCGCTCCCTGGTAATCAAAACCCAAGCAATACAACCTAAAGCAGGAGTAGGCCTTTACCTCGTTGAGAGGGGCCGAACCTGGGTAAACTCTGTGTCCCTTGTCCCGTTTTAACCCCTTCAAGCTAACCTCGTCGCGATGGCTCCACACCTAAGTCCTCATACTAGGACATCTGCCGTGACAATTCCATGATAGTTGGCGCCCACCGTGGGGCCTGCGCACGGTGGTTTCGAGTTCTTGAAGGACAGCTTCACAGGGCTCAAGGGATACGCTGTGGGCCGGATGACCAAGAGTCGTCGCGGCAAGCTCTACATCGATGATGCAGGCTGGAGCCCCGAGGCCGGCTCAATTGAGTACGGGTACCGGGTCCCCTTCAGTGGAATCCACGTTTTCATAGGCAAGATCGGCGAACTGGGCCCTGAGCCGGACACCTGCACCGACGTCATTGAGACGGCTCAGCGTGCGCGACCCGCCCGAGTTCAACCCGCCGTGAAGCGCGCCTTTGTTGGATTTATCCATGGGGCGGAATTGGAGGAAGGATCTGTATCTGGTGGTGAGACGGCCATCTACTCTGATGGTGAGTCGTCAACCGGCAAGACCAACTCAATCTATCAACTGCAAGACGGTCGGCTTGGGGGCTGTTCCGATGGTGACAGTATTCCGGACCCCTATGAGCCGCCGAACAGGGTCGCGATTTTCATGGCCGATACACAGCCAACGCTTGGGTCGACAACCGCCGCGGCTATGACCTCCAGTTCAACGGCTGCGGCGGCGGCTGGTGCTAGCGGTTCTGCGCGCCCATCGGCTCAAGTTCTCACAGAATTGTTGGAAGCTTTGGCGACTTTAATGGGGGTGGAGGTAACCCCGGATACTCAGGAGCAGCATAAGGTGGATATGGTGAAGGTGCGAGATGAGATCGCCCAAGCCAAGGAGGAGCTGGCGGCTGAAAATGCTAGGATGGCCGCGGAGCGGGCTGCTTTGGACGCCCAAGCACAACGGATTCAGGCAGACTCCTTCCGGCTCACATTGGATCAGAACGCTTCAAACGAGATCATGAGGAGGAGGCACCAGAGCCGACTACCCCTGGTTTATGAGGCAAGGAACCTCTTCAACACGCCTGGAGCAGGAACCAGTGACCCGCCAGCAGTGAACCGGGTGCTCGAAGCACCTGTAACCGGAACGCCGGTTCAGCCGCGCGTGATGGACCCGCCTCGGTTGAATAATACCCCGCCTCAGTATGTTCCAACACCTCCGGGTCATTATTCCAACCCTTTGGATAATATGATTGTTGCGGCAACGCGATTGGCGGCCCTGCCAGTTGAAGGCGAGTCACCAGCTGCGATAGAGACACGGAGGGTTAGAGAGCTTCTTCAGACAGCGTTGGACCAGCAGGCGGCTTATTCGTATAGTCGCGAAAGGATTCACTCAACCCCTCGGCCAAGCCAGAGTTATAGCCGACGTATTGAGTCGCCAGCAGTTTCAAGCAGTGAATAGCACCATAACCAGCCTCGTGGGCAAAACCCAGCGCACGGTGGTGGTGATGCTCAGACCTTGGTGGATCAAGGCAAGGCGTGTCGGGAGGCTGAGCTGGCGGCTCAACAATAGTCGTCGGTTTATCCATCTGCATCGGTGGAGGCAGGAGTGACCTCCAGAACTTTGGGTGTGCCATGTTTAGTGCCAGCTCTACGCAATGAGTGTTTGCCTAAGGATTTCAAGGGCCCTCGTAAGGTGCCTAATTATACAGCGGATCAGCCCCCTGAGGCTTGGATTGAGAGCTATGAGATGGCCATGGAGATGCTAGATGTTAGTGATGCTGCATGTGCCAAGTATTTCACCATGATGTTGGATGGGCTGGCTCGTACTTGGTTGAAGGGGCTCCCTGCTAATTCCATTAGATCATGGGCAGAGTTGAAAGCTCGTTTCATACAAAATTTTAAAGACACATGCAAGCAACCTATGTCAATCCTGGATTTGGATTCTTGTGTCCAAGGTGAAGGCGAGTCAACAACACATTGGGTGCACCGGATCTCAGCTATTATACACTCGTCGGACAGTATCAACCCGGTTCAGCAGTCCTGATGTTGGAGAAGAATTGCCGTTTCCTTCCCCTTAAGCAGAAGCTGGGGCGGCTTAAACGCCACTGCAACGACATGGGGGAGCTCATGGCGGCTCTCGTCAAGTATGCCGACTCTGATAGTACCAAGGACCCCGAGTTTGATGATGAGAAGCCGGGGAAGGGAAAAAGAAGCAGCAATGCGAAAGGGCAGCAGCATAACCCAGCAGGTCAAGGCGGCAATGGTAAGCGCAAGGCTGATGGCAACTTAGACTTTGTGGCTAACACCAATACACAGAATAATAATCAGCGTCGCAAGGGAAAACCGACCCGGTTTGGGGGGCCAAAATTTAACCTTGAGGCAATGATGAATCAGCCTTGTCCAAAGCATAGTACGCACGAGAAGCCGGCCACTCATCTATGGAAGGATTGCTTCATCATGAAGGAATATAGGAATTCCAATTTTTTCCAGAACAATCATGGCCCGAATGGCGGTTCAGGACCTGGCTCTCCTAGGCCTGGCTTTGGTGGTGGCGGTTCAAACTCTGGCTTTCAGGGCCAAGGCAATCCAGGTGGCTTTAATCAGCAATTTGGTCAAGGGAATCAGCAGCAGCAGTCTGGTTATCAGAGTAACCCGAAGCAGTTGAATAGTGGACAGTACCATGTTTTCACCACAAGTTTATGTAAGCGGGATCAGAAGCTCCATAAGAGAGCAGTAAACTCGGTTGAGCCGGCGGTACCTCGTTATTTAAAGTGGTCTGAGCAGACCATCATATGGAGTCGTGAGGACCACCCGCCCCGGGTTGATAATCTAGGTCTGTTGGCATTGGTGGTGGCTCCTCAGGTAGGAGGATATAAGCTTACAAAAGTACTCATGGATGGGGGCAGTAGTATCAATATCCTTTATTATGATACTTTTCGTCGCATGAATCTGTCTGACAAAGATCTTCAGACGTCTTCTACTGTTTTCCATGGGGTGGTGCCTGGTAAGTCCGCATATCCAGTGGGTAAGATAACCCTGGAGGTAGCCTTTGGAGATGACCGTGATTTCAGAGTTGAAATAAATAACATTTGAGGTGGTCAAGATCAAAAGCCCGTATCACGCCTTGTTCGGGCGGCCGGCTTACGCCAAGTTCATGGCACGGCCTTGTTATGTTTATTTACAGCTTAAAATGCCAGGTCATAAAGGCACCATCACGGTGCATGGTGATAGGAAGATTGCTCTGGATTGTGAAGAGGGTGATGCTGCGTATGCTGAGTCGGCCTGTGCCACCAAGGAGTTGAAGTTTTATAAGGATAATGTTGACCCGGCGGATATGACACCTTTGAAGAAGCCAACTACAGAGAATGACCCCCTGTTAAAATTTAAGTTGGCAGATGACACTAAGTTGGTCGATTTTGTTCCTGGTGACTCATCCAAACAGTTCAGTATAAGTGCCAACAGGGATCCGAAATAGGAAAGCGCGCTCATCAAGTTCATCCGTGAGAACCGGGACATCTTCGCATGGAAACCTTCTGACATGCCAGGTGTACCGAGGGAACTCGCTGAGCGCACTCTTAATGTTGATCCAAGATTTAAACCGTCAAGCAGTTTCTTCGTCGTTTCAATGAAGAGAGGCGCAAGGCAATTGGTGAAGAAGTGGCCCGGCTCTTAGCCGCTGGATTCATCATTGAGGTTTTTCATCCTGAGTCGTTAGCTAACCCGGTGCTGGTGCTTAAGAAAAACGGCACTTGGCGTATGTGTGTGGATTATACAGACCTTAATAAGGCATGTCCGGCTGACCCTTTTGCTCTCCCTCGTATTGATCAGATTATTGATGCTACGGCGGGTTGTGAGCGTTTGAGCTTTTTGGATGCTTACTCTGGGTATCATCATATTAAAATGGCAGTTAAGGACCAGGAGAAGACAACTTTCATCACTCCCTTTGGAGCCTTCTGCTATGTGTCTATGCCCTTTGGGCTCAAGAGTGCCCAGGCGACTTACCAACGGTGCATTCAGAATTGTCTCCATGACCAGATCGGACGCAATGTTCACGCTTATGTGGATGATATCATTGTGAAATCCAGGAAGAGAGAGACTTTGATAGATGATTTGAAAGAAACCTTCGACAATCCCCAGGTCTATAAAATGATGCTTAACCCGGCCAAATGCGTCTTTGGCGTGCCAGCAGGCAAACTATTGGGTTTCCTGGTTTCTGAGAGAGGCATTGAAGCTAACTCAGAGAAAATCAAGGCTATCACTTCCTTGGCTAAATCGGCATGTATCAATGACGTCCAGCGGTTGGCAGGTCGGATTGCAGCTTTGAGCCGGTTTATCAGCCAGCTGGAAGAAAAGGCTATCCCTTTGTATCAAATGATGAATAAGACAGATAACTTTGTCTGGAGTGATGCTGCCAATGAGGCGTTTGAGTCGCTTAAGAAACAGCTGGCTGAGCCGCCAGTTCTTGCAGCTCCTATTGAGAAGGAGCCCTTACTTTTATATGTGGCTGCAAACAATAGAGCTGTCAGTGTGGCAATTGTGGTTGAAAGGAAAGAGTCAGGCAAGGAGTATCCGACTCAAAGGCCGGTTTATTATGTCAGTGAGGTGCTCATCGAATCCAAACAGAGATACCCACATTGGCAGAAATTGGTTTACGGCGTGTTCATGGCTAGTCACAAGTTAAAGCAATATTTCCTCGGTCATCCCATCACTGTGGTTAGTTCTGCTCCCTTGGGGGATATTATTCAAAACAGAGAAGCCACAGGAAGGATAGCTAAGCGGGCTATTGAGCTTGGACCCCATGGCTTGAAGTATATGCCTCGGACGGCTATAAAATCTCAAGCACTTGTGGATTTCATCAATGACTGGATGGAGCTGCAGATGCCTGAGGATAAGCCGGACAATACATATTGGACCATTCATTTTGATGGGTCCAGGCAGTTGGAAGGCTCGGGGGCTGGAGTTATATTGACTTCCCCGTGAGGTGATAAATTCTGTTATGTTTTAAGGTTGATGTTCCCTTGTACTAACAATGCAGCTGAGTATGAAGCATTACTCCATGGTCTTCGGATGGCTAAAGAGATGAATTTAAGCCGGGTGAGGTGTTTTGGCGACTCAGACTTAGTGGCTCAGCAGGTGTCAGGAACTTGGGACTCAAAGGATCCACTCATGGTGGCTTATCGCCGAAAGGTTGATACTATTGCTGGTCATTTCAAAGGTTATCAAGTGGAGCATGTTGATCGTAGGAAAAATGAAGCTGCTGATGCTTTAAGCCGGCTAGGGTCTCAGCGTAAGCCGGTACCCCCTAATATTTTCCTCAATGTTTTGCATAATCCATCAGTTAAATTGCCTACGGAGGAAGATCTTGCAGTCCCTGACCCGGAAGCACAGTTGGTGGCAGCTCTCCATGTTATTCCTGATTGGACTGTTCCATATTTGGCTTATACGACCCGGGGTGAGTTACCTGAGGATGAAACCTTGGCCAGGCAAATAACCCAGAGGTCTAAGTCAATGACTATTATCAATGGGGAGTTGCATAGATGCAGTGTTACAGGGGTGTTTCAACGATGCGTTTCGCCTGAGGAGGGCCGTGAAATTTTAAGGGAGATTCATGAAGAAGATTGCGGTCATCATGCGGCTCTAAATCTCTGGTTGCTAAAGCTTTTCGTCACGGGTTTTATTGGCTGACGGCTCACGCTGATGCAGAAGATCTGGTCAGTAAATGTGATGGCTGTCAGAAATTTTCCAGACGAGCTCATGTACCGGCTCAAGAATTAAGGATGATTCCAATTACTTGGCCGTTTGCAGTCTGGGGGCTGGATATGATTGGGCCTTTTAAAAGGTCCAAGGACAAAAAGACTCATCTCCTGGTAGCTGTTGACAAGTTTACAAAGTGGGTTGAAGCTGAGCTGGTCAGCAAATGTGATGCAGCAACGGCTGTTCAATTCGTCAAGAAGGTGGTCTTTCGTTTTGGATACCCTCATAGTATCATTACTGATAATGGTACTAATCTGTCTAAGGGTGCAATGAAAGAGTTCTGTCAACAAGAGCATATCCGGCTTGATGTGTCATCAGTGGCTCATCCTCAGTCTAACGGTCAAGCTGAAAGAACCAATCAAGAAATCTTGAGAGGTATCAGACCCCGGCTTATGGTCCCTTTGCAAAGGACGCCGGGCTGTTGGGTAGAGGAATTACCCTCAGTGTTATGGAGCATCAATACCACCCCCAACAGATCTATGGTTAACATGCCTTTCTTCATGGTTTATGGAGCAGAGGCGGTTCTCCCTACTGACATCCGTCACGACTCGCCCCGTGTGGCGGCTTATGTTGAAGCTGATAATGAAAAAGCACGGTAGGATGCTATTGACCTATTGGATGAGGGGCGTGACCTGGCGGCGGCTCGTTCGGTGATTTACCAGCAGGATCTGTGCCGTTATCATAGTCGCCGGGTTAAAACCAGGACCTTTCAAGAAGGCGATTTGGTGCTCCGGCTTATCCAGGATCAAACTGATATGCACAAGCTATCCCCACCTTGGGAAGGACCCTTTGTGGTCAGCAAAAATCTGAACAACGGGTCATACTACCTTATCGATGTTCGAGACCACAAGGACTCACGCACTTCGGAGGAGGAAACCCGTCGGTCGTGGAATATTGCTCATCTTCGGCCTTATTACACCTGAGCCACCGGCTCTTTTGATGTACATACCTTGTCAATGTATATATTATGATGAATATAATAAAGCCGGCATCCCTGAATTCAGGGCCTCTATCATTTCATTTCTAAAGAATATGAGTCTATTATGACTTCATCTAATCACTTGGGGTCTTCCTGCTCATTGAGCATAGCTATGACTGCCCAGCTGATCCGGCTTATACGCCTGGAATGAAATATTACATGGGGGCTCTGTTAATGGACAGAGCTTTGTTGACCCTTGTAATAGGCTTGGACGCCAGGTGTATTCACCAAAACATCCGGGTTATCCTGCCTTTGTAAGTTTGCCACTCCGCCCAGGTAATCCTAGAATGACTCGCCGTACTCTTGACAATCAATCTTATAGACCCTGAACTTGTCAAGGTTAAAACGGCGATTGGTCATGTGAGGCCCGGCTTACAAGGTTTGAATGAAGGTTTAACTCAGCGGCTGTGCGGCCCTTGAACAACACTTGATTTTGAGGCTTGGCGGCCTATGAAAGCCTTGGGTTTTAAATTATATTTGATTTTGAACATTTTTTGAGGTTCATCTCTTGTGACATGTTAATAACTGATTGAAAAACCGATGAGGGCTATGTTACCTTATGGTTTATATATGAACTTATCCGGAGTTTATTAACCCGGCCTGGCTTTGGACTTTAAGTCGCCAGTGTATAATAATTATTTGCTTGTGTTGTGCTTTAAGCTTTGGGATGTTAACCCTGGCTGCGATGGCGTGATAAGTCGGCAGTATGAATAAAATTGTACAGGGCGTTGTGTTCTGTCTGGCTGTTACCCTTGCTGACATGATAAGACGGTAATGTGCCTAAACATCACAGGTATGATGTTTATTTTCTTGTTATATGAGGTGTTGATAAGCCGGCCCTGATCATGAATTGTTTAGTCATCAGTGGTTTTTGTAAAGAGGTGTTGTCACCCGCCCTGGGGTAAACCGCCAGGACACTTGTTATCTGTTTATGTGCAGGAACAAATGATTAAACTACCTTGCATCGTTGATGGTACTAAGAAGCATAAGTGGCGGATCTTTAAATGATGGATCAGCAGTGTTATGCCAATAAAACACGCACGATGGCGTGACAGAGCAGAATTGTTTAAACTAGCCTATTACAAGGCATCTGAAGGCCCAAAAGGACAAGTGTTTTTCATATGTAGCGTCACAACGCTATGACTAGCACCGGCTCATGAATTCATATGGTTATTCTTGGCGGGTTGAGGCTTCCGGGTCATCCTGCGCCGGTTCTTCTTCCTCCTCTGTCGTCTGGAAGTTAGGCGATGACCAATCGATCCCAGTCAAAGCATTGAAAACAGCTTCATCATCTATAAGGGTTGACGGGTCAATATCAGGAGCGAAGGTGTGCTTACGCGTTGGCGGGATAAGGTCCACGACCTCATACACCGGCGCCTTCACCTTGGTATTTTCAGCATCATAAGCCGAGTGATATTTGGAAAGATCGGTCTCTTGGGCCAATTTGCTTGAAAAGGGACGCATCTCCCTTACTATTTTTGTGAAGTCCTCAGCACTGAAGGGAGACCCATCTTCTTTTAAACTCGGGCAGCCGGTGGCCAGTTCTGCCGGGTCAAGCTCTGATTGCCATGCCTTTGCCCGGCTTAAGACCGTAATGGCACCAGCTCTGGCGGCTGAACGTTTCAATTCTTCAACTCTTTGTGGCAGCATAGATAGTTTCTCCAACGTTTCCTTGATGAGGGAAGGCGGTTGCTTCTTATGGGAGGAGGCAGCAATAGCTCGTTGAGCGCCAGTGTATAATTGCTCTATAAGGGTGTAGGCAGCTTTCAGCCTCATGCGCATGTCTGAGCCAAAGTGGGAGATTCTGGAGCCTGCATTACCAAAGAGATTGTTAAACCGGCTGAGTAATTGTTCGAGGCATGGATGATGAAAGATTGAAATATATTATCGCTTACCAAAGATGGCGGCTGTCATGCTATTGATTTGATGTTTTAAGCCGGATAACTCATCAGTAACCGGCTTAAGGGCGGCCTCAGCATCTTCTGCTCTTTTTTGTAGAGCTGCCTTCTCGGTTTCCCAACTGTTTTTCTCAGCACTGAAGTCCTTTTTCAGTTTCTCAATATTTTCCAAAGCAGTCTTCAGTGCTGATTTGGCCTTGGAAGTCTCAGATTGCTGGGTCTGAATATTTTGCCTCAGATCACTGACTTGAGATTCCTTCATGTCCAATTCATCCTGTCACATAAAAAGGCAGGCAGTATGACATTCTGATGATCATCCTATTGTAAGTCCCAAGCATAATACAACTATTTTACTTGGCACTTGGGGGCTAATGCACATTGCTCTTTTCTTCAAGACAGTTATATGATGACTCGGCTACACTATTATAACTATAGCCGACTCATGGGGGCTACATACTTGGATTTTATTCACAATTATGGTGATAGGTTCCGGCTTATTGATGCTGAATAAGCCGGCCCTTGGGGGATACATATGCGAACTTGAGAACTACAATTTGAAGTCCCGGTTTTAGCTGTGCAGCTTAAGCCGGCCCTTGAGGGCTACTTGTTTTGACTCTACAACTCTAAAGCGCTATGACAGTAATGAAAGATTAAAGAGGCTATCTAAAGTCTACAGTATATTCAATTCTATCATACCCAATGGACTTGGCGGCTGGCAGAAATATATGGACAAGATGATAGTGGTTACCTCAAAACGTTCCTTCATAAGGTTGACCAGGCTGGCTTCAAAATCACGGCTGGTGTGAAGGCGGTTTAGGTAGCCTGAATAAATCTCCTGAGCATTGAACTGGGCATAGCCTTCCAAGTCCACATTCCACTTGCCCTTATCACCAACAGAAAATTCTTCTTTGGCACTGTGCTTGGATAAGACGGTGGGATTACCGGGTGCTGCATAAGACGTCCCACTGATTATGACATCTTCAGTTTCTTGAGCCGGCTGCGTGGGGCTAGGCGGTTTAGCAATTTCTGGATCAACATTCATGGTGTCCATAGTGACAAGGTGTTCTTCTGGTGGTAGGTTATCAATAGTGGCCTCAGCGGTTGGATAAGAGGTTTTCGGCAATTGTTTTTCCGGCTCAGAAGGGTTGGAGTCCTCAGCCAGTTTGTTCAATTTTGCCTTCTTGCTGGGCTTGGCCATACCACTGAAAAATAAAATACAAAGATGTCAGCATATTGATTAAGCATGAAGTTTCGACTGATTGAATGCACCCTTACCCAGGCACGGTCTTGAAGGCCAGGATTTGAGTTCCCGTTGAGTCGCCAGAGGAGGAGTGAGATGTTCCTTGATAGTTTGAATCAGACGGATTAAGAGGTTGACGGAAGAAACCTGCCTTGGGGTAAGCTAAGTCGGAAATATGTGAGACCTCGGGACGACGCTTGCGAGGAACCGGCGTGTTTGGTAAGCCAGAAGAAAGAATCCCACCACCACTGTTCCGGGTTGTGCGACGAGCTTCATGCTGCTGCTTCTTCAAAATAAAGTTGGGATCCAAGTAAGCTAAAGGGTGAGAAAACCTTACTTTCCGGCTTGCTTGTTGAGTTTTCTGTGTTGGCAGAGGTTCTGAGCCGGAGGGAAGGATAATTACCTCGTCATCATCTGCACGGCTGGTTTCCGCATCATCCTGATAATGGTCATTGTTAATAAGATGTACAAAAAAGGAGCCAAGAGAATCAAGTTCTACCTCCGACTCTTCATCAAGAGCAAACGGGTCAACTACTTCTGATTTTTTCTTGGCAGTTTTCTTAGCCAAGTTCTTGGTCCTGGTCTTCTTGACCGGCTTATCTTGAAGCTTCTTTTTCCAGAAGGGGGAGTCAGCCTGCAGAAATTCAAGTAAGAATGAAAAGGCAGATTGATAGATAATGAGTTAGTGAAAACTGTTCACAAATACTCACAGCTGGCGGCTTGTTGAGGGTGCAAAAGGGGTTCAGCCCCGTCTTGCTGCAAGTAGCCAAGCTTTTGTTCAGTAGTTGTCGAGGTACGACACCTATGGGATCCCGAGAGACCCCTTTACGATTCGGCGGGGGAGAGGTATACGCAAAGAGCAGAACCAGTGATCGACGCGGGAAGCTTTTACCCAGGTTCGGGCCGCTGATCAGTGTAAAACCCTACTCCTGCTTTGTGTTCTTATTGATGTTCTTGAGCCCAGCCTTCAGGAGCGCTCGCGATGAACAGTACGTTCAAGGAGCAGCTACGCATGCAGAATGGGCCAGAAATTCTCCTCCTCTGTAGCAGTTGCCTTGGGCCTCCTTTTATATGCTCAAAGGGGTCTCCACAGTGGCAAAATGTACATACATTGAGGTGTAAAGTAGCTACAGGGTATCATACCTAACCCCTGACGGATTAGGACAAACGCATTTAATGCACCATGAGGTGTCCGTTTAGGTGTCCTCACTTTCTCGGGGATGGAAAAAGGGGCCATCCCATCAGCACCGCTTAAGCTCTCCTCCACTGGTGCGTTGCCACGCATCCATGGAAGGAGCCAGAATGTCAGACTCGTTACTATGCCGAAGCGGTGGCACAGTGGCAGAATCTTGCCGGGCGCCCAGCCTTGCCGGGCGCCAGGGCTTGCCGGGCGCCAAGCCTTGCCGGGCGCCGAGCCTTGCTGGGAACCAAGCCTTGCCGGGCGCCGAGCCTTGCCGGGCTCCACGGCCATCCCGGCAAGGATCTTGCCGGGGAAGCTGGCCTTCGATTTCCAGCTTTGCTTATCTGCTGATCCCCAGATCTCTGACTTGACGATTTTCCTTGACGACTTGAGTCGACCTCGAGCTGATCCCGGCAAGCCTTGCCGTGAAGACGGCTACAACTGCCCGTGCACAAGTACGGGGTACTAGTGGCCCAATACTTAGTAAACCGACAGGAGCCCCCGGGCCTAGGCCATACACGAGTGCGAGGCGTTGTTGGGCTAGGCCCAAACAGTGCACGGGCACGCGTGGCAGGGAATTAATCTGCTCGTGAATATCTTGTTTTACTGTGCCCCCCAGTACGCGCACCGAGCGCGCGATAGGGGAAGCGTGCCAAAAAGGCTGCAAACTGTTTCGCGCCCATAGAGGCGCATTCATATTGAGGGATAAACAAGGCGGCCCCGCTCCTTCCCCATAAAAAGGAGAAGTTGTGGAGGCGCAAACCTATTCACCCCCCTCTTCTTCCCAATCTAGCCATCGCCATCGCCTTCCTCTGCTCGAGCTCAGAGCGAGACCCTTTTTTTTCTTCTGCCCGCTGCTCCCGCGCTCGCTCCGCCCCCCGGCCTCCATCTCCACAGTCGCCATGCCGCCCAAGGCCAGCAAAGGCAAGGGCACGGACAAGGAGGTGAAGGCTGAAGTTCCGGAGAGCGAACTGGTGAAGATGCGGAAGAGGCTCGTCGTCTTCCCTCCGACGCTCGACGCCGAAACTTTGAAGGGGCGATACCAATGCATGTGGGCGAAGGGAACACAAGCTCACCCTGCCACACGCGTAATCCCAGGTGCTTGTTCCAAAGGCGGATCGGACAGATACCCCTTCTTCACTGCGTATTTTTATTGCGGGCTCTGTCCACCCTTTTCCGATTTCTTCAACGACATCATGTATACATATGGCTTCCGCCTTCTTGATTTCACGCTGAACGCCGTATTTTGCATGTCGATCTTTGCCCACCTTTGTGAGAATTTCGCTGGCGTGATCCCCAATTCTGCTCTTTTCCGCCACTATTTCTATCCTCGAATCCAAAAAGGAGAGGCTCTCTCTGGATCGATTGCTTGGATTCCAAGGGCCTGGAACAAAGAGATATACCCAGATGGGGTTTACCGCGAAAAGTGGGATGAGTGGCGGGCCGAATGGTGCTGGATCCAGGAAGCAGATCCTCATCCTTTTTGTCATCCCCGACGACAGAAGGTGGTCCGCGGCAAGGATTGGGGCGATCTCGCCGCAGAAGACGAGAAGCTCACAATCGCCACTACCAGGATCCTCCGCTTGAAGGCTGCCGGGCTGACAATGGAGATGATCGGCTTCGACTTCCTCCGCCGCCGCATCGCCCCTCTGCAGAATAGGGGGAGGCCAGCCTGGGAGTATAAGAACGCAGCGGATGTCATGAGGCTGCGCCCTGGGCTGAACAATAATCTGACCGCTATGCAGCTTGGCGCTCTCCGCCAGAAGTTATTCCAGCGCGAAGACAAGCACCGGCTGCCGGCAAGGATCGTCCCCTTATGCAACAACTCTGCATTGGGGTCGATCATTGCCTTCCTGCTGATGTTTAACGCCCACGGCCTTGACCCGACCTGGGTAGAGCCAAGCGAGGAAGAAGCGCAGAAGTTCTTCGACAATCTGACGGAGAAGCCTGTCCGGCAAGAGTCAGATCTTATTCGCGCCACCACAGATCAAGAGGTAGCATACATCGCTACCAGAGTGGAGGAAGCGAATCTTGCCGCGGAGGCTGGCAGCGTTGGCTTCACAGAGTGGGAAGCCAACGATGCAGAGGTGGTAGTGGAGGCAAAACCTGACGAGGAGAATAAGGTTGCCGGGGAAGAAGGCGGCGCAGCCGCTGAGAACTCATCCGGCGAAGACACGGCCGAAGAGGAGATGCGAGAAGAGCCCTCGCCCCCGAAGAAGGCAAAGCGTGTCCTTCGGAAAGCTGCATCAGGCGTCCCGGCGAGCCAACCCACATCGAGCGGCATCTCCCCCGGCAGGAAAGTGGCCGGCAAGACCGGACCGCGGCAGGGGGCCCGGCAACAGCCAGCGCGGCGCGTGAGACCCACACCAGCGACTACCGCCGGAGCGGCAGGAGGGTCTCACGCAACCGTGCCGGAGGTTGCCCCGGCGCCTGCCACAGCCAAGCGGCCCAGGACCCCTCCTCCGCCTCCCCACTCAGACATCGCAACGGAGGTCGACTTCGACATCTCCGGCTTCAGTCCAGAGCGGGAGGAAGAAGAGTGAGTATCTGCCACAACTTCCACCTTCCAATCTGTATCAATCTTACTGACTTGCTTGTATTGTTTCTGCAGTGACACAGAAACTTTGCTGGAGAGGATGGCGAAGAGGTTAAGGACTTCTACGGGCAACGAGCCCCCGGCAGGCTCCGCTAGCGTGCCAGAAACCGTCATCATGAGCCCGGAGCCTAGCCCTCAACGCAGCCACCAGCGCAGCCCCCAGCACAGCCCCCAGCGTAAGTTCATTATCCCTTTTTCTGTTGGCTGGTGCCGAGGCTTTCACTCTTGTCGCTGATGTCTTTGGGTTCGCAGGAGAAGAACGGCAACAAGGAGAATACATTCCCATTGTGCCTCCTTCATCGACCGCTCTGCCCACAAGCACGTCCCCGGCAAGAGATCCTGCCGACGAGCCCGTTCGAACTGAGGGGGAGCCGGCAAGCGCGGACTCCGGTGACACGCCCCCGGCAACCGGAGTTGCCGGGAGGGGTGAAGCCACCTCCCGACAGCCCGACGCAGGTACTCGATTGCCTCAGAGTGCTTGTTATTCTTTTTCTCTTATCTCTCTGTCTACGGTTACTTCAAACTTCAACTTTGATCTTATTCTGTTTTCCTCCTTCGCCCTTCAGAGTTCCCTGTGATGGAACATATGGACGTCGACGTCGTCATCGAAGAGACCGCCAGGGATGCCGCCGCCGAAGCGGACAGGATCGCTGCCAGCGAGGCCACCAAGGATGACGTTGCCGGGGCTGGTGATGCTCTTGACGGGGAGGCCGCCAAGACAGCACAAGAGGAAATCGCCGAAGGACCTGCTGAAGAGGGCGACAGGGAGGTTGAGGACCACACTGACAGCATTCCTGCCGCAGGAGCCCCAGGCGCTGCACCGGCCACAGAGCCCCCTGTCACTGGTGAGGCGGCCACTGAAGACCAGCCATCAACATCTGAAGAGCCCTCATCCAGCAAGTATCTCAAGGTTGGCGAAAATCTATTCATCAACTTGCCAGGGACGGCAAGCACAGAGGCACCAGCCGAAGGAGAAATTTTCGAGGAGATTATTGCCGCTGCCGGGCTTGAAGTTGTTGACGATCCCAGTGCTAGCAGCGGCAAGTCTGAAGAGGATCAGCTCCTTCAGGCCATGGGCGAGAACTTCCGCAAACTCCAGGCTCTCCATCGTGCCCGAAAAGAGAAGGCGGACTCCAGAATGGCAGTTGTCGAGGCAGCCGAAGCGGATTTTCAAAGGCGCGTCGCACAAATGCAAATCTGGCATGCCGAGGCCCTTCAAGAGCTGGTTGCCGGCCGAGAACAAGTGAGCCAGCAGTGGAATGAGGTCCTCCTGAAGCAATCCGATATGGAGAAGGCGCATGATGAAGCTGCTCAAAGGATTGCTGCCGAAGATGCCCTCCTGACGGGGCGCCGCATTGCTCTTGATGCTTACGAAGAAGATCTCACCGCACGTGAGCAGGCGCTCGCCACCAAGCTTCATAGCAAGGATGAAGACATTGAAAATCTCGTCGCGCGGCAGACCCAGGAGCTGGAGCAGAAGCACAAGGCGGCGCTCGAAGCTCTAACTATCAGTCACGCCGGCAAGCTCAAGGAGGCCGTCGATGCTGCTGAAGCTGCAGAGGCCACCAAGAACGAGCTGAGCGACAAAGTGAAGAGGCTGGAGACAGATCTCGACGAGCACGGCAAGGAGCTCTCGACGCTCAAGGGGGATAGGGAAAAAAACCTCCACTCCTTGGCGGAGATGCAAGTCGCCCTGTCCGACAAGACCAAGCAGCTCTCCTCTGCGGCTGATAGTATTGAGGTCTGGAGCTGAAGCTAACCACGCTGCAGAAGTCTCTCGAGGCCGGCAGGGCCCGTGAGAAGGCTCTACTCAAGGATCTCCAAGGAGAGAGGAACCTGCTCAAGAGCGCTGCCGCCGCCCAGGCTGATTATGAAAAGGGAGTGGAGATCTGGACTGGTCGTCTCATCGCCACCGCGGAGAAGCTTACCGCAGAACTGTCAACCATGGGCTTGTCGAACTTCAGATATTCTTCCGAGGAAAGAATATCTCCAAGCGCCAGGTTGACGATGTTCTTTGAAAGCATCATCAACGCGTTGAGGGCGCTCCAGTCCAGCCGGGCGACCCAACTGACGAACGAGACTCGCCGGCTTTGCCGGGCCGTCCTTCGCAAGGTGCTCCTCAAGGTGGTGCACAGCAATCCCGGCATCGACCTCTCCAGCGCACTCGGCCACCTGCCAAAGGATGCAAATGTTGAGGCGCTTGAGAAGTGCATCACGCCAATCCTCGAGAAGGTGGACTCCATCAAAAGGATCGAAGGCCAGCGCAGGGATTGAGTGCTTCTCTTTTATTCTTGCCGCCATCATCCCATGTAAAAGACAATTAAGTCTCAAGTTAGAACTGCGGCAACTTATGGATGCAATATAATTTGACTATGTTTAGGCTCATGCTAGCTACTTTCCGTATCCGATTCATTTATGTATGGAGTCCATCCTACGCTTACTGAAAAACTTGCCGGCGCGCAACCTGCCGCGAGCGCTGGGTGCGGGACTTCAGCAGCCTGCCGGAGGCGCGACGGCCGGCAAGACTCCTTGGCGTTCTCAGTGCAGCCACTTAAATCGTTGAGCGGACTCGAAACAAAATAAGGGCGCAACTGATTACAACAAGGGTTCCTTCGCGTGCAGATTTCCCATACAAGAGTCGGAATCGTCCAAGGAAATAACTTGGTATTAACAGAAAAACTTGCTCTAAGTTTTAGGACTTAGCTTTCTGGCTTTGTTCTTCCTCCGGCAAGCGTCGATTCCGAACGTCACCAACTGGTACCCTTCCCCCCCCCCCCCCGGCAAATGTGCACACGAGGAATCCTTCTGTCTTTTGAGAAAAAGAAGAAAGAGAATAAAGGGATGAAACCTTGGCGGTTCGTTAGAACTTACCGGGATCAGGTGTCATACAACATCTTAGACAAACATGCATATATGAACGTGAACATGAGAATCAATAAGGGAATGTACAACACTTAAATTTATTCATCTGTGCTCAGGATCTGTGCCTGGCTTTGTACAAAGGATCACATGCCTTTCCGGCAAGACTTGTACAAAAAGGTGGTTGTCGGGAGCCCCCGGCAACCGCGCCTTATGGATAGAACTTGCGAAGATGTTCGATATTCCAGGAATTACTCACTGGAACGCCATCTTCGGTCTCCAGGCGGACAGCGCTGGGCCTGGTGACTCGTACTACCCGATAAGGGCCTTCCCACTTTGGCGTCAACTTGTTTGAATTCTTGGCGGACTGAATCCGTCGAAGAACAAGGTCGCCTTCCTCAAGGCTTCGGGCATGAACTTTGCGGCTATGGTAGCGGCGCAAAGCTTGCTGGTAGCGTGCAGCTCGCACAGCAGCCTGAAGACGATTCTCCTCAAGGAGCATAGCGTCATCTTGCCGCAGTTGCTCTTGCTCGAGCTCATCATAAGCGAGCACTCGAGGAGATCCGTATATGAGTTCCGTGGGGAGAACTGCTTCCGCTCCATAGACCAGAGTGAAGGGCGTCTGGCCGGTGGCTCGATTTGGTGTCATTCTGATTGACCAAAGAACCGCCGGCAACTCATCAATCCAGCGCCTTCCGCACTTTCTCAGCCTGTCAAAGGTTCTGGTCCTGAGACCGCGCAGCACTTCAGCATTAGCCCTCTCCGCTTGGCCGTTGCTTCTTGGGTGAGCAACAGAGGCAAAACAAATCTTGCCGCCAAGGTCTTGGATGTACTGCATGAAGGTGCGACTTGTGAACTGCGTGCCGTTGTCGGTGATGATTTTGTTAGGCACACCGAAACGGCAAACAATTCCTTTGAAGAACTTGACAGCCGACTGCGCTGTCACCTTCCTCACTGCTTCCACCTCCGGCCACTTTGTGAACTTGTCGATAGCAACGTACAAGTACTCAAAGCCCCCGGTAGCACGGGGAAAGGGGCCCAGTATGTCGAGCCCCCAGACCAAAAATGGCCAGGAGAGAGGGATTGTTTGAAGAGCTTGAGCTGGCTGATGTGATTTCTTCGAATGAAACTGGCACGCTTCACACTTGGTTACTAGTGCAGTCGCATCCTGGAGGGCGGTAGGCCAAAAGAAGCCTTGCCGGAATGCCTTTCCGGCAAGCGCTCTTGACCCTATGTGAGAGCCACACATGCCCCCATGTATCTCTGCCAACAGCTCTAGTCCATCCTCCCGAGGAATGCACTTCAATTTCACACCGTTTGGTCTCTTTCTGTACAGGACGTCATCGACGAACTTGTACATAACAGACCGACGGGCTACTCTTTCCGCTTCTTCTTGTTCCTCAGGGAGTTCACCTGTCTGAAGGAAATGGACAATGTGTTGTGCCCATGCTGGAGCCTGAGGCTCGACAACTAGGACTAGAGGCATCTCCTCTGCCGGGGGATCAGTTGTCTCGACAACGAGGGCCTGAGGTCCTGTCGGAGCCTGTTGTTCCCCGGCAGGCGTGTCGATCCCGGCAACTTCCTTGCCGGCGGCTCCGGGGAGCTCTGCCGGGAAGTACTGGCCAGAGTTCAACTTTCTTCTCTTTTCTTGCCGCATCGATGGCGCCACGGATGGTTGAGTCAATTGGAGCACAAAAGTTCCTGGTTCCACATGCAACTTGAGGGCAGCACGCTTTGACAGGTCGTCAGCAACACTGTTCTCGGCACGAGGAACGTGCTCCATCTGCAGACCGTCAAAGCGCTCTTCCAATTTCCTCACTTCATCTACGTAGGCCTGCATCAATGGGCTTTGATAACTCTTGTTAATCTGCCTGACGACAAGTTGTGAATCGCCTTTGATGACGAGCTTTCTGATACCAAGGTCTGCCGCGATCCTGAGACCGGCAAGCAAACCCTCGTATTCTGCAGTGTTGTTGGTTGAACTCTCCCGGGGAAAGTGCATTTGGACTACGTACTTGAGGTGCTCCCCGGTGGGTGCGACAAGCAGCACTCCAGCACCGGCGCCTTGCAGCGAAAAAGCCCCGTCAAAGTACATAACCCATTGCTGACCAGTTTCCTTGCCGGGGAGACTTGTTTCTTGAACTTCTTCGTCTGGCGTCGGGGTCCATTCTGCAATGAACTCCGCCAAGGCCCTGCTCTGAATTGTGGAAGTGCTTTCAAACTTAAGACCGAAGCTGGACAGCTCCAACGCCCACTCCACGATCCTGCCGGTTGCCTCCAGATTTTGCAAAATCCGTTGCAATGGAAAGCGAGTGACGACGGTGATCTCATGTGCTTGAAAATAATGGCGCAGCTTTCTCGAGGCCATAAGGAGGCCGAAAAGCAACTTCTGCACACCAGAATATCTTGACCTAGCTCCTTGTAATAGAGAGCTAACAAAATAAACTGGGCGCTGCACCACCTTCTTCTTCTGCACAAGTTCTTCTGTTTGCGCAGATCCTGTCTCGCCGGGATCAACCCCTGCCGGAAAAAATCCTGCCGCGTCACTTGGCGGTCCTGCCGCTGATGTTGCCTTCTCATCAGCTTCTCTCTGCGCCACCAGCGCAGCACTAACCTCTTGATTTGTTGCCCCCAGATATAGTAGCAACGGTTCTTGTGGTTTAGGTGCGACTAGCGTCGGCGGAGAAGAAAGGTATTTCTTCAAATCTTGCAGCGCCGCCTCCGCTTCCGGAGTCCATTTCATTGGACCTGCCTTCTTCAAAATTTTGAAGAAGGGCAGGGCGCGCTCAGCAGATTTGGAAATAAACCTGCTTAGAGCAGCAACACAGCCGGCAAGACGACGCACATCCTTGACGCGTCTCGGCGCTTCAATTTGCTCAATGGCTTTGATCTTGTCGGGGTTCGCCTCGATTCCCCGGCAAGATACAAAGAATCCGAGGAGCTTGCCGGAAGGAACACCGAACACGCACTTCTCAGGATTGAGCTTCAAGTTGATCTTGCGCAAGTTTGCAAATGTTTCTTCTAAGTCTTGAATGAGCGTCGCTTTATCCTTAGTTTTGACCACTATATCATCCATATATGCCTCCATATTTCTATGGAGTTGTGGCTCAAAACCAATCTGGATTGCTCTGGCGAATGTTGAACCAGCACTTTTCAACCCGAAAGGCATCCGTATAAAACAATACGTACCACATGGGGTGATAAAGGCGGTCTTCTCTTCATCTTCCTTTGCCATAAAAATCTGATGATACCCTGAATAGGCATCAAGGAAGGACAGGAGATCACAACCAGCGGTGGCATCCACAATCTGGTCGATGCGCGGCAAGGGAAAAGGATCTTTTGGACAAGCTTTATTGATATCTGTATAGTCGATACAAAGCCTCCATTTCCCATTCGCTTTTCGCACTACAACCGGATTGGCCAACCAGGTTGGATGAAGCACTCCTTTGACCAGTCCTGCCGCCTCCAGCTTCTTAATTTCTTCGGCAATGAATTCTTGCCGCTCCAAAGCCTGTTTCCTCACCCTTTGCTTGACGGGCCGCGCATGAGGACAGACAGCAAGGTGGTGCTCAATCACTTTCCTGGGAACGCCGGGGATGTCAGACGGTTGCCATGCAAACACGTCGACATTCGCCCGCAGGAAAGCAACGAGCGCGCTTTCCTATTTGTCATTTAGGGTGGAACTTATGGTGAAAGTTCCCCCTGTTCCGTCCTCCCTGGCAGGCACCTTCTTGGTTTCCCGCGGGGCGGCCTTGGACTTCTTGTTCTTGCCGGTGGAACTCTCTGGTACGTCCTCGACGGAAGCGCAGCACTCCGAGGAGGTGCGCTTGCCGGAGTTCGCGCCAAGGTTCCTGCCGGTCTTCTTCTTCCCCCCGGGAGTTCCAGTGGAAGGAGCAGATGCCTTGATGGCAGGTGCTGCAACTGCTTCCCGTTAAAGTTGGTCGGCACAGATGAGCGCATCCTTCTTATCGGAATGGATAGTGATGACGCTCAACGGCCCGGGTATCTTCAAAACATTGTAGGCGTAGTGTGATGCCGCCATAAACTTAGCCAGTGCTGGCCGACCAAGGATCCCATTGTATGACATGGGGATCTTAGCGACATCAAACACCACCTTTTCGGTCCTGAAATTAAACTCGCTGCCAAATGTTACCGGCGGCGTGATCTTGCCCTTAGGCTGTGTTCTTCCCGGGTTGACCCCTTGAAACGTACCCGTTTCCTCGAGGTCTTCGTCGGGAATCTGAAGCTTTGTGAGCACATCTGGTGAGATTAAGTTTAGGCCGGCCCCGCCGTCAACTAACATCTTCGTCACCTTGAGGTTGTGAATTGTTGGGGAAACCAACAATGGCAAGCACCCGACCGCAGTTGTGCGATCAGGGTGATCCTCGGCGTCAAAGATGATAGGCGTGCTGGACCACTTCAGAGACCTACATGCATCGGGGGATGGCTCTGCCGCATTAACCTCCCGCATCCACTGTTTAAGTTGGCGGTGGGAAGAATGCAGCGAGGCACCCCCATCAATGCACATAGCCTCCGTAGCCTTCTGGAATTCCTGCTCACTGGACTCATCATCTTCCTCATCATCATCTCCTTCTTTATCTCGGCCCCGAGCAGGCCGATCCTTCTGTTGCTTGGCCTTGCCGCGGCGACCCCCTCGGCCACCATGTTTCTTGCCGGACACCTCAGCACCATCTTGGGCCTTCTCCTTGTCTCGCCTCTCGTATTCGGCCTTCTGCTTCTCGGCAAGCTGCTCAACTTGCCGGCAGTTCTGGAGATCGTGGCCCTTAGTGCGATGGATCTTGCAATACTGCTTGCCGGAGTTCTCCGACTTGTCGGCAGCCGCCAAGGCCTGACAGGAAGGGCACCCGTCAAGATCCTTGCCGGGGTCACCAACCTTGGCCTTCTTGGCGGCGCCAGGGTTGTCGGATTCCTCGACAGCAAGCATGGCCTTGCCTCCGCGCTTCCTGTTCCGCCGTCGGCCTTTCCTTGACGGGGCCGCGGCATCTTCTTCTTCTGAGTCGCCTGCCGCACCAACAGCCTCACCGGGGAGTTTCCTCCCCTCCTCAGCTCGAGCGCACTTTTCGGCCAAAGTGTAAAGCTCGGCGATACTCCTAACTTTGTTCATTTCCAGCTCTTCTCGCATCCTGCGGTTACGCACGTTCTGATGGAACGCGCTAATGACAGCGGCAGGATGAACGTCAGGAATATTGTATTGCACCCGGCTGAATCTCTGCATAAACTTGCGCAGGGACTCGCCCTCCTTCTGAGGGATGATGTGCAAATCACTTTCTTGGCCAGGAGCTTGGTGGCCTCCAACAAAGGCGCCAACAAACTGATGGCACAGATCCGACCAGGAAGAAATAGAATCCTCCGGCAGATGCATCAACCACGACCTAACATTGGGTTTGAGCACCAACGGGAAGTAGTTGGCAAGTATCTTGTCATCTCGGCCCCCGGCAGCTTGCACCGCAATGGTGTAGATGCTCAGGAACTCCGAGGGATGGGTCTTGCCGTCATATTTCTCCGGGACCTCTGGCTTGAAGGTTCAGAGATTGGGCCACTGGACTTGCCGCAGCTCACGGGTAAACGCTAGAGGTCCTACCTCGTAAGGCAAGTCTCCTACGTTCCCTGGCGCGGGCTCGTCGACAACCGGCCCCACGCGCTTATCAGACTGATAGTGCGCTTCCCGTCGCCGCTCGATGGTTGTTCGAGCGTCCTCCTTGCCTCGTTCCTGGAGAACCAGACGCTGATCACGGCGCATCCGTGGATCGGACGACGCCGTGGAAACTTCTTCATGGCGGTCGACTTGCTGAGTCGTTGGCCGCTGCTGACGCCGCGGAGGAGAGTGCACTGTAGTTGCACCACCTCCGGTTTTCTCTGCACCGGCTCGCGTCGGATCGATGGGCCTCCGCTGAGAGGGCCCTGCCTCTTGCGGTCCATCCTTGTTAGCGAAGCCGATAAGGCTCTGGATAGTAGCTCGCCACTCCTCCATCTTCTCCGGGGCGGGAGGAAAATTGAGGAGCAGTTGTGCACGTGCCAAGGCTTCCGCTGGCGTAGGTGGCGGCGACAAGTGCGAGGTACGTGAGGTGCTCTGACTCCTAACCAAGTTAGTAGGAGCACCGCCACGGTCACGCGACCGTGCACCACCTTCGCCGGCAGCTTGGTGTGCATGCTGGTCCCGCGCATCTTGGGATCTACGCGCAGCAACCTTTTCGTGGGGACGCCCCGAACCACCAGCTCCATGATGTCGCTCATCTCGCACGACCTGGGTAGGTCGCGAGGCTTGCGCCGGCGTGGGAGCTCCAGCAGGCGCCCTTCGATCCCTAGAGTTAGTTGTGCCACCCGTAGGCAACACAGCACCATCTCTAGATCCAGCGGCGCGCAAGTTACCACTGCCACTGTGAACGTTACCGCTCGCTTGGCTTGGGTCACCAGAACGTCGCGGGGGTTCTAGTCCTCTTCCTTCTGCACCCACACCACCGCCTGTCTGCGAAGGCGCAGGCAAAGCAGATCCGGACGGTTGTGCTGTCGCAGCGTTCTTCTTCTTGGGCAGCATGACGATGAAGATGACGAAGGAACTAGGGCGTCTACCACCAGATCAGGTTCACGCAACCTTCAACGCCCCTACCTGGCGCGCCAAAGATGTCGGGGTACGACACCTATGGGATCCCGAGAGACCCCTTTACGATTCGGCGGGGGGAGAGGTATACGCAAAGAGCAGAACCAGTGATCGACGCGGGAAGCTTTTACCCAGGTTCGGGCCGCTGATCAGCGTAAAACCCTACTCCTGCTTTGTGTTCTTATTGATGTTCTTGAGCCCAGCCTTCAGGAGCGCTCGCGATGAACAGTACGTTCAAAGAGCAGCTACGCATGCAGAATGGGCCAGAAATTCTCCTCCTCTGTAGCAGTTGCCTTGGGCCTCCTTTTATATGCTCAAAGGGGTCTCCACAGTGGCAAAATGTACATACATTGAGGTGTAAAGTAGCTACAGGGTATCATACCTAACCCCTGACGGATTAGGACAAACGCATTTAATGCACCGTGAGGTGTCCGTTTAGGTGTCCTCACTTTCTCGGGGATGGAAAAAGGGGCCATCCCATCAGCACCGCTTAAGCTCTCCTCCACTGGTGCGTCGCCACGCATCCATGGAAGGAGCCAGAATGTCAGACTCGTTACTATGCCGAAGCGGTGGCACAATGGCAGAATCTTGCCGAGCGCCCAGCCTTGCCGGGCGCCCAGCCTTGCTGGGAACCAAGCCTTGCCGGGCGCCAAGCCTTGCCGGGCTCCACGGCCATCCCGGCAAGGATCTTGCCGGGGAAGCTGGCCTTCGATTTCCAGCTTTGCTTATCTGCTGATCCCCAGATCTCTGACTTGACGATTTTCCTTGACGACTTGAGTCGACCTCGAGCTGATCCCGGCAAGCCTTGCCGCGAAGACGGCTACAACTGCCCGTGCACAAGTACGGGGTACTAGTGGCCCAATACTTAGTACACCGACAGTAGTGTCTTGACCATCTTGTTGAGGCTCTCGTCGTCCAATTGCACTCGGCTGTGGCGTTGTGGGTCTTTAACGTCACAGGTATACTCGCACATTAAGCCGGTCCGGCGGCTTAAAGGTAATATTCTCCATGCGACCCAGCATGGAACTAGGTCAACTCCAGTTAAGCCATTGGCCATTAAGGCTCTAATTTTTCCAAAAATGGGCATATATTTGGCTCGTTCTGCTGTGCTGATCCGGTCAGGGATGGGGTGCCTATTGCTAAGCCGGTTCTGATGATAACCCGGCAAGGGATTTTCACCTTCGGGAGATGTATCTTGGCAGTCAAACCAAGTCTGGTTCCAGTCCTTGGGATGACTGGGAAGTGCGGCGGCTGGGAAAGTAGCTTCTTTGCGCCTCTGGATTGAAATGCCGCCCAGTTCTAGGCTGGGTCCATCTGTGAACTCAGTCTGGCGGTTCAAGTAATAGAATTCCCTGAACAGCTCTACAGTGGGTTCCTGTTGAAGATATACTTCGCAGAAAACTTGGAAGTTGCAGATGTTTGAAATAGAGTTGGGCCCAATATCTTGCGGATGAAGTTGAAAGAAGTGTAGCACATCACGAAAGAATTTTGAGCCGGGTGGTGTAAACCCCCGGAGCATGTGATCCGTGAAAACTACAACTTCACCTTCTTTTGGTTCAGGAGTGGTCTCGATTCCCATGACTCTCCAATGGATCACGCTCTTTTTAGCCAGGATGCCTTCATTCACAAATTCATTAAGGATATCTTCCGTGACAGTGGAAGCAACCCAGTTGCATGAGGTGGCAGTTTTGGTCATTTTGAGGATGAAGGCCTAAAAAGAAAATATTGCCGGTTTAAGATTATGCTGTTAAGCCGGATAAATGATCGGAAAGTAAGTGCTATAAATGTTGATTAAGCCGGAAGATAGTACACATGTTGGCGGCTTAAAAGGGGACTAATGGTACCTAGCGGCTTATGATTTATGAGTTAAGCCGCCCGCACAATCATTGATTTTCAGATCTGTGAAGCGGAAAGATTGCTAAGTGTTGGACAAACAGTTTTCACAGATCGATGTTATAATTTCAGATCTACAACAGTTCAGATAATGAAGGAAAATTCTAAAAATAAGGTGGCGGCAGCAGGACAGTTCACATGCTCAGATGAGATCTTCTATAGAGGGGAGGCGTTTAGATATTAAAAACAAGTGCCAAACTGCTACCGCACAAGATTGGTACTACACTTGGATCAAAAACTATATGATCTAGGGAAGAACGGAGATGAACTTCGACGAACTCGCAGAAACCCTAATGGGATCTACGGTGAGAGAAAGGGACTAACTTACCAGAGCTGTTGAACAGCGGAGGCGTGCGGACGAACTCTGGTCGGTTCAGGTTGATGCAGCGGCCGCAGTTGAGGAAGTGACGAAAGTCGACGGCGGCGGCGGAGCTCGGGCGCTGGAAGCGTCGTGAGGAAGAGGATGAAGACGAGGAGGCAAGGGGGGAAAGTGAAAGGGACCCCTGGCTCTATTTATAAGGCAGAAAGGATAAGTGGCATGCACGGAAATCGAGGAGATTGAAAAATGGATATGTGACAGCACAGACGCCTCGATTTTTGGAGATTCATTAAAGTGACGACATATTAAGATTTGGGCCTCGTGTGATATTAAATGTGAGATGACATCACGGCGGGTTACCGCAATTTCAGGAGATGACGTCACAGCAGGTTATGAGATCCCGCGAGGACAGATGAGGAAGGATTTTTTCTAAGTGTTGAAGATTGATATGAACAAGTTCACATCAACCTGGGGCCTAATGTTGGGAATATAGCTATTGCGTATGACCCGCCCAGGAGGGGCCGGGTCATGCCACTGGCGGTTCATAATGATGAGGCCCAAGAAGAGATGGTGGTTCACGAAGCAAGCTTATTGAAGGCCCAAGACCCGGAGGAGACTTGAGGCCCGCAGGCATAAACCACCATATGTTTAACTTATACGTTAAGAAAAGTGTAGTTCTGTTACCGAGCCGGACACGTTGTGTATGAGCCGGCCAGGACTCTGTAAGCCGCTGGGCATCAGCCTGTGTATATAAAGGGGTGACCCGGCGGCGGGTTAGGGGGAGAAGTCGAGAACTAGGTCAAGCATATTCGCTCCCTGGTAATCAAAACCCAAGCAATACAACCTAAAGCAGGAGTAGGCCTTTACCTCGTTGAGAGGGGCCGAACCTGGGTAAACTCTGTGTTCCTTGTCCTGTTTTAACCCCTTCAAGCTAACCTCATCGTGATGGCTCCACCCCTAAGTCCTCATACTAGGACATCTACCGTGACAATTCCACGATAGTGTTTGACATTCATTCCCATTTCTTGCACGGGACCTAAGCATGCAACCAAGGACACATATTTGATTTTTCAACCAATTTACATGCACTGGAGCATGTGCCTGTAGTTCAAATTTGAATTATGCATATAAATGCATAGAAAACTCAGTTAATGTATAAAAATGTCCAAACAAACCCTGAAAAATTCCTAAATTTAACACAACACACCTATTGTTCTATGTTGACACTAGAAAAAAATTTGAAATCAAGAAGAGGCAACGGATATCGTTTCGCCCAGAAAGGTGAAACGTTCCCTACCGTAACCATGAGGCTTGTTGTGAGAAGCTCTGGTTTGTGAGAACCTTATACCCCAACCTGCCCAAAATGGGACAATATTTTTACCACGGCATGTTGATGCCGTTCCATGCTAGCATGTCAAGTTTCATCAATTTTAGACGTGTTTTCGATTTACTAGAATTTAAAAACCATGTATCTCAATGTTAGCGGCCGAGCGACAGTGGCAAGGTGTTTGACATTCATTCTCATTTCTTGCATGGGACTTAAGCATGCAACCAAGGACACACATTTCAATTTTGAACCCATTTATATGCACTGGAGCATGTGCATGTAGTTCAAATTTGAATTATGCACATAAATGCATAGAAAACTCAGTTAATGTATAAAAATGTCCAAGCGAACCCCGAAAAATCCCAAAAATTGACACAACACTCCTGTTGTTCTATGTTGACACGAGAAATTTTTTGAAAGTAAGAAGAGGCAATGGATATCGTTTCGTCCCCCAAGGTGGCACGTTCCCTACTGAAACCATCAGGCTTGTTATGAGAAGCTCTGGTTTGCGAGAAGCTTATACCCAAACCTACCCCAAATGGGACAATATTTTTACCACGACATGTTGATGCCGTTCCATGATATCATGTCAAGTTTCATGAATTTCAGACGAGTTTTCGATTTACTAGAATTTTAAAACCATGTATCTCAATGTTAGCGGCCGAGCGACAGTGTCAAGGTGTTTGACATTCATTCTCATTTCTTGCATGTGACCTAAGCTTGCAACCAAGGACACACATTTGATTTTTCAACCCATTTTTTATGCACTGGAGCATGTGCATGTAGTTCAATTTTGAATTATGCACATAAATGCCTAGAAAACTTAGTCAACGTATAAAAATGTCCAAATGATCCCCAAAAAATTCCAAAATTTAACACGGCACTCCTGTTGTTCTATGTTGACACCAGAAAAAAATTTGAAAGCAAGAAGAGGTGATGAATATCATTTTGTCCACAAAGGTGACACGTTTCCCTAACGGAACCATGAGGCTTCTTGTGAGAAGCTTATACCATAACCTTCCCCAAATGGGACAATATTTTTTACCCCAGCATGTTGATGCCAGTCCATGAAAGCATGCCAAGGTTCATGAATTTCAGACGGGTTTTGGATTTACTAGAATTACAAAAGCAAGCACCTCAATGTTTGTCGGAGAGCCACGGTGCCGTGGTGTTCGAAATTCATCCTTATTTCTTGCATGGGACATAAGCATAAACCCATGGACACATATATGATTTTACAACCCATTTTGGTGCACCGGAGCATGTGCATGTAGTTTAATTTTGAATTTTCACCTGAAATGGCTAGAAAACCAAGTTAATGTATAAAAATGTGCAAACGAACCCTGAATAATTCCAATTTTTTGATGACACACCTATAGTTGCATGTTCACTGCAGATAAAAGTTCTAGCAATTGAAACACCCTCCTTTGCCGCTGTGACCCCATTATGTAATTCAAATCAAGATGAAAAATCAAGTAGATCACACACAGTTTATTATCACCAACCATGTGAGATGCAGTACAAAATATCTTGGAGCATCGTCGGAGTATAGTACGCCTATGGCTTACGCGAGAAGGTGCGTCAGCTACAGTCCACAGCCGGCGTGTCAAGCACACTAGCTCGCTCCCCAAATATCATCTCACTGTTCAATCATCGCCGGTGAAAGATGGGGACGTGGACCCATGTCGTGAGGGCAACTTCGGCGGCCCACTCCGGCAAGAGCGTGGCCGCAGCCGCCATGCGCGTGCTAACAAGCTGCATGAGCGCGGCCGCAATCTGCGACCGGGCGGCCAAGGCAGCCCAAACGGTCGCTGTTGCTTCTCAGGTGGCGGCAGCAACATCTGCCTCGGGGATAGCAACTGGCGAGAGCGGCACAACAGCTGTCCGTTTCGCAGCAGCGGCCTTAGCCCTGATGGAGGCCGCCCACGACCATGTTGAGGCCGCCCACGCCCAGCTCGTGGCGATCACCGCACAAATCGAATGAAGCTTCTTCGACAACGGTCGGCAACCCACGGCCGAAGAGTTGGCAATCGCCGAGAGCGTTCGAGCAGCCGTCCGTTCCTCCATGGCATACCTTGCCACGACGGAGCCCGTCCAAGCCTAGATCACAGCTGCCCACGCGCAGCTCGTGGCGGCCTTTTCCAAAGAGATGGCGGACGCGGATGGCGAGATGCTTGCCGAGTATGGTGCGATGGATGCCATGGAGCCCCTTCCCTAGGAGATCGTCGGGCGTGAGCTGGACATGGAGGAGGCGGCGGAGATCGACGAGCACCAGCCATAGTAGTACTCTTTGTTTTGTTTAATTAAGAGTGCCGGTCTTTAATTTGTTAGAGTAATGTTTAGGTTAGCTAGCTCTGTTTAATTGCGGAACTTGCTCGATTAAGAAGTGTGGGTGTGCTGTAGTCTCCTTTGTGTACCCAAATTATGCAATGACGTGGATGACCACTGTAACAAGGGAAATTTGAACCAAAATTTGCACGTTGAAACTCATCACACATGGGTTAAGCTATATGAATCATTTGTGATGTTCACATATCGTACACAATGCTGAATAAGGGACCGTGTATGATGACACTTTGCGCGCCAGTTTTTTCGCTGCACCGATTCAAAATTTTTGGCTTTCGCGGAAATATCTACCTCCCCGCCCCCTCCCCTTACCAAAAGCCACATTTCCCCTGTTTCCACCTTCCTTTCCAAGTTGAAACCTTCATTCCTTGCTTGCAGTGCCGCCTCCTCGCCGGCGACCCTCCTTCATGATGCTCGGCCTCGTCGATCCAAGCAGGTAATCCACACCCGACCCCCATCCTCCTCCTCCTTCCACATCCCACATGCCCTGACCGTCGGCGCTACACCTTCCACCGAAATCATCGACCCCTCCCCCAAATAAGCACCGCCCTAAGCCATGGTGCACGCAGTATAGCCAGGAGCTCAAGGAGCATTTGGCAGCGGAGAAGCAAATCGCGGCCGCACGCGCGGATGAGGTCGCGATGGCTGCCATTCATGCTGACCCCCAGATCTTGGAGGAGCACCTCGCCGTCGAGGCCACTGTCTGTTGGGGAACGTAGCAGAATTTTAAAATTTTCTACGCATCACCAAGATCAATCTATGGAGTCATCTAGCAACGAGTGAGAGGGGAGTGTATCTACATACCCTTGTAGATCCCGAGCGGAAGCGTTCAAGAGAACGGGGTTGATGGAGTCGTACTCGTCGTGATCCAAATCACCGATGACCGAGCGCCGAACGGACGGCACCTCCGCGTTCAACACACGTACGGAGCAGAGACGTCTCCTCCTTCTTGATCCAGCAAGGGGGGGAGGAGAGGTTGATGGAGATCCAGCAGCACGACGGTGTGGTGGTGGAAGCAGCGGGATTTCAGCAGGGCTTCGCCAAGCGCTACTGGAGGAGGAAGAGGTGTCACGGGAGGGAGAGGGAGGCACCAGGGGCTGAGCTGTTTCTCCCATGCACCTCCCCACTATATATAGGGGTGGAGGGGGCTGGTTTCTTGCCCTCCAAGTCCATTGGGGCGTTGGCAAAGGTGGAAGGAAAGAAATCCCATCCTTTCCCTTCCCCACCGATTGTTATCCCCCTTTTTTAGGGATCTTGATCTTATCCCTTCGGGATATGATCTTATTCCTTCTAAGGGGGAATCTTGGTGCGCCTTGACTAGGGGTGTGGGGCCTTGCCCCCACTACCCACGTTCATGTGGGTCCCCCCATGCAGGTGGGCCCCACTCCGGAACCTTCTAGAACCTTCTCGGTACAATACCGAAAAATCCCGAACATTTTCCGGTGGCCAAAATAGGACTTCCCATATATAAATCTTTACCTCCGGACCATTCCGGAACTCCTCGTGACGTCCAGGATCTCATCCGAGACTCCGAAAAATCTTCGGGTTACCGCATACTAATATCTCTATAACCCTAGCGTCACCGAACCTTAAGTGTGTAGACCCTACGGGTTCGGGAGACACGCAGACATGACCGAGATGACTCTCCGGTCAATAACCAACAGCGGGATCTGGATACCCATGTTGGCTCCCACATGCTCCTCGATGATCTCATCGGATGAACCACGATGTCGAGGATTCAATCAATCCCGTACGCAATTCCCTTTGTCTATCGGTACGATACTTGCCCGAGATTCGATCGTCGGTATCTCGATACCTTGTTCAATCTCGTTACCGGCAAGTCTCTTTACTCGTTTCCGTAACACATCATCCCGTGAACAACTCCTTGATCACATTGAGCTCATTATGATGATGTCCTACCGAGTGGGCCCAGAGGTACCTCTCCGTTACATGGAGTGACAAATCCCAGTCTCGATTCGTGCCAACCCAACAGATACTTTCGGAGATACCCGTAGTGCACCTTTATAGCCACCCAGTTACGTTGTGACGTTTGGTGCACCCAAAGCACTCCTACGGTATCCGGGAGTTGCAAAATCTCATGGTCTAAGGAAAAGTTACTTGACATTGGAAAAGCTTTAGCAAACAAACTACACGATCTAGTGCTAGGCTTAGGATTGGGTCTTGTCCATCACATCATTCTCCTAATGATGTGATCCCGTTATCAATGACATCCAATGTCCATGGTCAGGAAACCGTAACCATCTATTGATCAACGAGCTAGTCAACTAGAGGCTTACTAGGGACATGTTGTGGTCTATGTATTCACACATGTATTACGATTTCCGGATAACACAATTATAGCATGAATAACAGACAATTATCATGAACAAGGAAATATAATAATAACCATTTTATTATTGCCTCTAGGGCATATTTCCAACAGTCTCCCACTTGCACTAGAGTCAATAATCTAGTTACATTGTGATGAATCGAACACCCATAGAGTACTGGTGTTGATCATGTTTTGCCCGTGAAAGAGGTTTAGTCAACGGATCTGCTACATTCAAATCCGTGTGCACTTTACAAATATCTATGTCTCCATCTTGAACATGTTCACGTATGGAGTTGAAGCGACGCTTGATATGCCTGGTCTTCTTGTGAAACCTGGGCTCCTTGGCAAGGGCAATAGCTCCAGTGTTGTCACAGAAGAGAGCCATTGGACCCGACGCATTTGGAATGACTCCTAGGTCGGTGATGAACTCCTTCATCCATACTGCTTCGTGTGCTGCCTCCGAGGCTGCTATGTACTCCACTTCGCATGTAGAACCCGCCACGACGCTTTGCTTGCAACTGCACCAGCTTACCGCTCCACCATTCAAAATATACACGTATCCGGTTTGTGACTTGGAGTCATCCGGATCTATGTCGAAGCTAGCGTCGACGTAACCCTTTACGACGAGCTCTTCGTCACCTCCATATACGAGAAACATATCCTTAGTCCTTTTCAGGTACTTCAGGATGTTCTTGACCGCTGTCCAGTGTTCCTTGCCAGGATTACTTTGGTACCTACCTACCAAACTTACTGCAAGGTTTACATCAGGTCTGGTACACAGCATGGCATACATAATAGACCCTATGGCTGAGGCATAGGGGATGACACTCATCTCTTCTATATCTTCTGCCGTGGTCGGGCATTGAGCCGAGCTCAATCTCACACCTTGCAATACAGGCAAGAACCCTTTCTTGGACTGATCCATATTGAACTTCTTCAATATCTTATCAAGGTATGTGCTTTGCGAAAGACCTACGAGGCGTCTCGATCTATCCCTATAGATCTTGATGCCTAATATATAAGCAGCTTCTCCAAGGTCCTTCATTGAAAAACACTTATTCAAGTAGGCCTTTATACTTTCCAAGAATTCTATATCATTTCCCATTAGCAGTATGTCATCCACATATAATATGAGAAATGCTACAGAGCTCCCACTCACTTTCTTGTAAACACATGCTTCTCCATAAGTCTGTGTGAACCCAAACGCTTTGATCATCTCATCAAAGCGAATGTTCCAACTCCGAGATGCTTGCACCAGCCCATAGATTGAGCGCTGGAGCTTGCATACCTTGTCAGCACTCTCAGGGTCGACAAAACCTTCCGGTTGCATCATATACAACTCTTCCTTAAGAAAAACCATTAAGGAATGCCGTTTTGACGTCCATTTGCCATATCTCATAATCATAGTATGCGGCAACTGCTAACATGATTCTGACGGATTTCAGCTTCGCTACGGGTGAGAAAGTCTCATCGTAGTCAACCCCTTGAACTTGTCGATAACCCTTAGCGACAAGCCGAGCCTTATAGATGGTCACATTACCATCCGCGTCAGTCTTCTTCTTAAAGATCCATTTATTTTCTATGGCTTGCCGATCATCGGGCAAGTCAGTCAAAGTCCATACTTCGTTTTCATACATGGATCCTATCTCGGATTTCATGGCTTCAAGCCATTTGTCGGAATCCGGGCCCGCCATTGCTTCTTCATAGTTCGAAGGTTCACTGTTGTCTAACAACATGATTTCCAGGACAGGATTGCCGTACCACTCTGGTGCGGAACGTGTCCTTGTGGACCTTCGAAGTTCAGTGGTAGCTTGATCATGATCATTATCATTAACTTCCTCTCTAGCCGGTGCAGGCTCCACAGAAACATTTTCCTGTGCTGCGCTACTCTCCGGTTCGAGGGTCATCTCATCAAGCTCCACTTTCCTCCCACTTACTTCTTTCGAGAGAAACTCTTTCTCTAGAAAGGATTCATTCCTGGCAACAAAGATCTTGCCCTCGGATCTTAGGTAGAAGGTATACCCAATAGTTTCCTTAGGGTATCCTATGAATACGCATTTTTCCGACTTGGGTTCGAGCTTCTCTGGTTGAAGTTTCTTCACATAAGCATCGCATCCCCAAACTTTCAGAAACGACAGCTTAGGTTTCTTCCCAAACCATAATTCATACGGTGTCGTCTCAACGGATTTTGATGGTGCCCTATTTAAAGTGAATGCGGTAGTCTCTAAAGCATAACCCCAAAAAGATAGCGGTAGATCAGTAAGAGACATCATAGATCGCACCATATCCAATAGAGTGCGATTACGACGTTCGGATACACCGTTACGCTGAGGTGTTCCAGGCGGCGTGAGTTGTGAAACAATTCCACATTTCCGTAAATGCGTGCCAAATTCATGACTCAAATATTCTCCTCCACGATCTGATCGTAGGAACTTTATTTTCTTGTCACGTTGATTTTCAACCTCATTCTGAAATTCCTTGAACTTTTCAAAGGTCTCAGACTTGTGCTTCATCAAGTAGACATACCCATATCTACTCAAATCATCGGTGAGGGTGAGAACATAACGATAACCACCGCGAGCCTCAACACTTATTGGACCACACACATCAGTATGTATGATCTCCAATAAGTTGGTTGCTCGCTCCATTGTTTCGGAGAACGGAGTCTTGGTCATCTTGCCCAAGAGGCATGGTTCGCATCTGTCAAATGATTCATAATCAAGAGACTCCAAAAGTCCATCTGCATGGAGTTTCTTCATGCGTTTAACACCGATATGACCAAGGCGGCAGTGCCACAAGTATGTGGGACTATCGTTATCAACCTTGCATTTCTTGGCATTCACATTATAAACATGTGTAACATCACGTTCGAGATTCAATAAAAATAAACCATTCACCAGCGGGGCATGACCATAAAACATATCTCTCATATAAATAGAACAACCATTATTCTCAGATTTAAATGAGTAGCCGTCTCGCATTAAGCGAGATCCAGATACAATGTTCATGCTCAAAGCTGGCACTAAATAACAATTATTGAGGTTTAAAACTAATCCCGCAGGTAGATGCAGAGGTAGCGTGCCGACGGCGATCACATCGACCTTGGAACCATTCCCGACGCGCATCGTCACCTCGTCCTTTGCCAGTCTACGCTGATTCCGCAGTTCCTGCTTTGAGTTACAAATATGAGCAACCGCACCGGTATCAAATACCCAGGAACTACTACGAGTGCTGGTAAGGTACACATCAATTACATGTATATCACATATACCTTTGGTATTGCCGGCCTTCTTATCTGCTAAGTACTTGGGGCAATTCCGCTTCCAGTGACCGTTTCCCTTGCAATAAAAGCACTCAGTCTCAGGCTTGGGTCCATTCTTTGACTTCTTCCCGGCAGCTGGCTTACCGGGCGCGGCAACTCCCTTGCCGTCCTTCTTGAAGTTCTTCTTACCCTTGCCCTTCTTGAACTTAGTGGTTTTATTCACCATCAACACTTGATGTTCCTTTCTGATCTCTGCCTCCGCTGACTTCAGCATCGCATATACCTCAGGAATGGTCTTTTCCATCCCCTGCATGTTGAAGTTCATCACAAAGCTCTTGTAGCTAGGTGGAAGCGACTGGACGATTCTGTCAATGACCGCGTCATCCGGGAGATTAATCCCCAGCTGAGACAAGCGGCTGTGCAACCCAGACATTTTGAGTATGTGCTCGCTGACAGAACTATTTTCCTCCATCTTACAGCTGTAGAACTTATCGGAGACTTCATATCTCTCGATCCGGGCATGAGCTTGGAAAACCATTTTCAGCTCTTCGAACATCTCATATGCTCCGTGATGCTCAAAACGCTTTTGGAGCCCCGGTTCTAAGCTGAAGAGCATGCCGCACTGAACGAAGGAGTAATCATCGGTGCGTGTCTGCCAAACGTTCAAATCGTCTGGCAGTGCTGGGAGAGCAGGTGGGTCACCTAACGGTGCTTCAAGGACATATGATTTCTTGGCAGCTATGAGGATAATCCTCAGGTTACGGACCCAGTCCGCATAGTTGCTACCATCGTCTTTCAGCTTGTTTTTCTCTAGGAATGCGTTGAAGTTGAGGGTAACATTAGCGTTGGCTATTTGATCTACAAGATAGATATGTAACATTTAGACTAAGTTCATGACAATTAAGTTCATCTAATCAAATTATGTAATGAACTCCCACTCAGATAGACATCCCTCTCGTCATCTAAGTGATTACATGATCCGAATCGACTAGGCCGTGTCCGATCATCACGTGAGACGGACTAGTCATCAACGGTGAACATCCCCATGTTGATCGTATCTTCTATATGACTCATGCTCGACCTTTCGGTCTCTTGTGTTCCGAGGCCATGTCTGTACATGCTAGGCTCGTCAAGTCAACCTAAGTGTATTGCTGTGTAAATCTGGCTTACACCCGTTGTATTCGAACGTTAGAATCTATCACACCCGATCAACACGTAGTGCTTCGAAACAACGAACCTTTGCAACGGTGCACAGTTAGGGGGAACACTTTCTTGAAATTTTAGTAAGGGATCATCTTATATATGCTACCGTCGTTCTAAGCAAATAAGATGCAAAAACATGATAAACATCTCATGCAATCAAAATAGTGACATGATATGGCCATTATCACTTTTCTCCTTTTGATCTCCATCTTCGGGGCTCCATGATCATCATCGTCACCGGCATGACACCATGATCTCCATCATCATGATCTCCATCATCGTGTCTTCATGAAGTTGTCTCGCCAACTATTACTTCTACTACTACGGCTAACGGTTAGCAATAAAGTAAAGTAATTACATGGCGAATTTCAATGACACGCAGGTCATATAATAAATTAAGACAACTCCTATGGCTCCTGCCGGTTGTCATACTCATCGACATGCAAGTCGTGATTCCTATTACAAGAACATGATCATCTCATACATCACATATATCATTCATCACATCCTTTGGCCATATCACATCACAAAGCAATTGCTGCAAAAACAAGTTAGACGTCCTCTAATTGTTGTTGCAAGTTTTTACGTGGCTGCTATAGGTTTCTAGCAAGAACGTTTCTTACCTACGCCAAAACCACAACGTGATATGCCAATTTCTATTTACCCTTCATAAGGACCCTGTTCATCGAATCCGATCCGACTAAAGTGGGAGAGACAGACACCCGCTAGCCACCTTATGCAACTAGTGCATGTCAGTCGGTGGAACCTGTCTCACGTAAGCGTACGTGTAAGGTCGATCCGGGCCGCTTCATCCCACAGTGCCGCCGAATCAAGATAAGACTAGTAACGGCAAGAAGATTGACAAATCGACGCCCACAACTACTTTGTGTTCTACTCGTGCAAGATACTACGCATAGACCTAGCTCATGATGCCACTGTTGGGGAACGTAGCAGAATTTTAAAATTTTCTACGCATCACCAAGATCAATCTATGGAGTCATCTAGCAACGAGTGAGAGGGGAGTGTATCTACATACCCTTGTAGATCGCGAGCGGAAGCGTTCAAGAGAACGGGGTTGATGGAGTCGTACTCGTCGTGATCCAAATCACCGATGACCGAGCGCCGAACGGACGGCACCTCCGCGTTCAACACACGTACGGAGCAGAGACGTCTCCTCCTTCTTGATCCAGCAAGGGGGGAGGAGAGGTTGATGGAGATCCAGCAGCACGACGGTGTGGTGGTGGAAGCAGCGGGATTTCAGCAGGGCTTCGCCAAGCGCTACGGGAGGAGGAAGAGGTGTCACGGGAGGGAGAGGGAGGCGCCAGGGGCTGAGCTGTTTCTCCCATGCACCTCCCCACTATATATAGGGGTGGAGGGGGCTGGTTTCTTGCCCTCCAAGTCCATTGGGGCGTTGGCAAAGGTGGAAGGAAAGAAATCCCATCCTTTCCCTTCCCCACCGATTGTTATCCCCCTTTTTTAGGGATCTTGATCTTATCCCTTCGGGATATGATCTTATTCCTTCTAAGGGGGAATCTTGGTGCGCCTTGTCTAGGGGTGTGGGGCCTTGCCCCCACTACCCACGTTCATGTGGGTCCCCCCATGCAGGTGGGCCCCACTCCGGAACCTTCTAGAACCTTCTCGGTACAATACCGAAAAATCCCGAACATTTTCCGGTGGCCAAAATAGGACTTCCCATATATAAATCTTTACCTCCGGACCATTCCGGAACTCCTCGTGACGTCCAGGATCTCATCCGAGACTCCGAACAACCTTCGGGTTACCGCATACTAATATCTCTATAACCCTAGCGTCACCGAACCTTAAGTGTGTAGACCCTACGGGTTCGGGAGACACGCAGACATGACCGAGACGACTCTCCGGTCAATAACCAACAGCGGGATCTGGATACCCATGTTGGCTCCTACATGCTCCTCGATGATCTCATCGGATGAACCACGATGTCGAGGATTCAATCAATCCCGTACGCAATTCCCTTTGTCTATCGGTACGATACTTGCCCGAGATTCGATCGTCGGTATCTCAATACCTTGTTCAATCTCGTTACCGGCAAGTCTCTTTACTCGTTTCCGTAACACATCATCCCGTGAACAACTCCTTGATCACATTGAGCTCATTATGATGATGTCCTACCAAGTGGGCCCAGAGGTACCTCTCCGTTACATGGAGTGACAAATCCCAGTCTCGATTCGTGCCAACCCAACAGATACTTTCGGAGATACCCGTAGTGCACCTTTATAGCCACCCAGTTACGTTGTGACGTTTGGTGCACCCAAAGCACTCCTACGGTATCCGGGAGTTGCACAATCTCATGGTCTAAGGAAAAGTTACTTGACATTGGAAAAGCTTTAGCAAACGAACTACACGATCTAGTGCTAGGCTTAGGATTGGGTCTTGTCCATCACATCATTCTCCTAATGATGTGATCCCGTTATCAATGACATCCAATGTCCATGGTCAGGAAACCGTAACCATCTATTGATCAACGAGCTAGTCAACTAGAGGCTTACTAGGGACATGTTGTGGTCTATGTATTCACACATGTATTACGATTTCCGGATAACACAATTATAGCATGAATAACAGACAATTATCATGAACAAGGAAATATAATAATAACCATTTTATTATTGCCTCTAGGGCATATTTCCAACACTGTCGACACCTCGTGCACCGACGCCGCGACGTGGTTGGCTGCTTTAAATGACAGTTCGTACGTTTTATCGAGGCCACCGTCGGTGCCTTCGACGAAGACTACGAGGTGTTTTCTCAGAGTGCCCGTGCTTACCTCAACTCGAGAGTCAGCAGGTTGGTGCCCGGAGCGGCTCAGGCAACTCACCACTACGAGTAGGGCACCCACGATGTGGAGGCCTCGCCCTCTTCCATGTCCAAGGAGCCAATCATCATCGATATCTCCGATGATGAGGAGTAGCTTATCTTATTAGCTCACTATAAGGACCTATGTTCAGTTTGCTAGCTATGCCGGTTAAGCATGCTCGGTTTATCCATTGCATGTGCTGCTCCTAACTTTCCTTAACAAATTCTAGCGAATTGTCCTATCTACTTTTACCATGCAATATGTTGCTCTAGTGTATATGTTCTATATGTCGTGTAATGTGGTGCTCACTTATTAACTGTTTGGTTAATTAGTTGTCGTCTTCAGTTAACTATTTGGTTCAATTCTGCAAATGTGATGTTCAATTCTTCATGGTGCAATTTTGTATTGTCTTCCATGTGAGAAATAAATCGAATTTATCTTTACAAAATACATGAGAAACAAATACAATTGCTATATTTCCAAGTTGTCAAGCATGCTTGGTTTGGTTAACTGTCTGTTATACATTGTGCAATGTGGTGCTCAGTTAACGTTTGGTTCATTTGTTGTGGTGTTTAGTTAACTGTTTGGTTCAATTCTGCAATGCAATGTTCAATTGTTGTGGGTGCATTCTGTTATTGTATACCATGTGAGAAATAAATCAAATTTGGATGTACTAAATACATGAGAAACAAATACAATTGCTATATTTCCAAGTTGTTAAGCATGCTTGGTTTGGTTAACTGTCTGATCTTCTATTAGGAGTATGTTATATTGTGCAATGTGGTGCTCAGTTAATGTTTGGTTCATTTGTTATGGTGTTTAGTTAACTGCTTGGTTCAATTCTGCAATGCGATGTCCAATTGTCGTGGGTAGAATTTTGTATTGTTGTGCATGTGAGGAATAAATCAAATTTGGTTGCACTTAATACATGACAAACATATACAATTGCTATATTTCCTAGTTCTTAATCATGCTTGGTTTGGATAAATGGGTTTTCCATGTGGCTTGAATTAATCTGATGAATCTGCAATGTGCTTATTTTTCATCAACATATTTTACTGATAGCATGCGAACCCTCACTTAACCTGATCACTAACTACCTTATATGTGTTACAGGGAAACAATGGGAAGCACTGAGGTTTACAATCGAGGTTTGCACATGCATGGTCCTTTGTCTAATAGCACATTATTGTGCAATTGCAAGAACCATTCTAATATTTAGTTTTTTAACAATTTGGTCTTGCACATGTAGGTCCTGCTGTCAGAGGTTTTGACCCACTGTTCGACCCTTTTTGCATATGGGGAAATGAGTTGTCCATGAATATCAGTCATGTCAAGAAACTCAGGAAGATTGTTAGGATAAAGAAATTAGCGACAAAAACAACAAGATCTTTGTCTGCACAATGAAGAAGACATCAGTTCACTACAGGATGGTACTAACTATTATACCTTGCCTTTTTTATTCCTTTGCCCCATTTCCAATATAGAGAAGATATTTATGCACATCCTTGTTTTCAGGCCTTTCCAAAGCAGTTCACTGATGATTACCTCTCAAACCACCTGTATGGTCAGGAGGCGAGGAAGGTATTCATACAACACCCACGGTTCAATATTGAAGTATTCCTAAAGAGGATGAAGGATGGACGGTCAATCATCCACAGGCACTGGCCTAAAGTTGCAAAGACCTTCAACATCAATGAAGGCTCAATATTCGCCTTCCACTTCAGCAGTTTTCCAGATGAGATTCATCTGTATATGTACCGTCTATGATGCTAATTTTGAAAGTTATAGGTGTTGCATGTGAAACTTGGTGCTGGTCCAATTGTGTAATGGGGTAGCTGAGTGCTGAAGCTATATGATGTTGTACTCTGATGTATTTCAATTATGAAATCCTGCTTCCTTAATATGAAAATGAAATATATTGTGTGCTTAATATGAAATGTCAATTAGATTAATAAATGGATTATTAATAATAGGACAATTAGCCTGCTAATGGCCAATTAGCCTGCTAATTGGGTTTTTCTATTGCAAACGGTTATTGAGAAAACACCGTGGGTGATGACCTCAGGCAACGCACACAGTTTCTAGGAATAAACCGTGTTGGATCAATGAACAATCACACACGACATCCTCTTGAAAACTGTTTGTGTTAGGCCACCTTGCGCAAATGTTTACCACATAAATAGTGTGTGTGATGGACAGCCTTTGCCACACAGTTTCTTCTACGCACCGTGTGTGATGCATTCAATAACGCAAATGATAAAATTGTTAATATCGTCTGCAATGGCAACGCTATCACAAACGATTTAATGGGGGAAATTGTGTGTGATGTACCTGCGAACGGAAACGTTTTCCTTGGAGTGACTGTGTGGGATGTATATACGAACGGAAACGTACTTCTTGGATTAACTGTGTGGGATGTACATACTAACAGAAACGTATTCCTTGGATTGACTGTGTGGAATATACATATGAACGAAAATGTTTAGCTGGGACTGACTGTGTGGGATGTACTTACGACCGGAAATGATTTGGCCTGTATAATTGTATTTTTTTAGCACAACTGTACATATAGCCATATTTGATCGCTCGCCCGTCGCACACGACCTCACTTTGCCGAGCGTGTGTGACCGGAGGGCCTATCCCCGACGGTTTCTGGGTCATGTGGGAAGGACCCCCCCTATCGCAGTCACTCACTTGGCGACGGTTCAAAACATCATCGCGGAAAGGGGTTAAAAACCGTTTGTATAGCACCTCGCTGTACTAGTGAATGCCTTCATTAACCATAAAGTGGCACTTCTCCCAATTCAAGACAAGATTAGTTTGTTCACATCTCTGCAAAACTCGATTAAGGTTGCTTAAGCAATCATCAAAAGAAGTTCCATAAACAGAAAAATTATCCATGAAAACCTCAACAATCTATTCACAAAAATCAGAGAATATAGCAGTCATACATCTTTGAAAGGTAGCAGGTGCATTACATAAACCAAAGGGCATACGTCCATAAGCATAAGTTCCAAAAGGGCAAGTAAAGGTGGTTTTCTCTTGATCAGGTTGTGACACACATATTTGAGAGAAACCGGAATATCCATCAAGAAAACAAAAGTGTGTGTGCTTAGATAGTCTTTCTAGCATTTGATCAATAAAAGGCAGAGGGTAATGATCTTTTCTAGTAGCTTTGTTTAATTTTCTAAAATCAATTACCATTCTATAGCCAGTAACAATTATTTGTGGGATTAGTTTATTTTTATCATTAGGAACGACGGTAATACCTCCTTTATTAGGGACACAATGAATAGCACTTACCCATCTACTATCAGCTATGGGATAGATTATACCTGCTTCCAGAAGCTTTAGTATTTCAGTTCTTACCACTTCTTTCATCTTAGGATTTAATCGTCGTTGATGATCAACAAAAGGTTTAGCATCAGGTTTCATATTAATCTTGTGCTGACAGGGAGTGGGACTAATGCCCTTAAGATCATCAAGAGTATATCCAATAGCAGCATGGTGCTTCTTCAGAATTTTTAATAATCTCTCTTCTTCATGTTCTGAAAGGTTACCACTAATAATAACAGGATATATATTTTTCTCATCAAGATAAGCATACTTCAAAGTGTCAGGCAATTGCTTTAATTCAAACACAGGATAACCTTTAGGTGGAGGAGGGCCTCCTAGAGTTTCAATAGGCAAATTGTGTTTTAGGATAGGTTGTTGTTCAAAGAATATTTTATCTATTTAATTTCTTTCATGCAAGTGCATATCATTTTCGTGGTCTAGCAAATATTGTTCTAGAGGATCAGTAGGAGGTACGGTAATAGAAGCAAGACCGATTATTTCATCTTTACTAGGTGCCTCTTTATCATGTGGTTGTCTACGAAACTTAGAGAAATTAAACTCATGAGACACATCACCAAAGCTTACACTAACAGTTTCTTTCTCACAATCTATCTTAGCATTGACAGTGTTCAAGAAAGGTCTACCAAAAATTATGGGACAAAAGTCATCTTATGGGGAACCAAGAACTAGAAAATCAGTAGGGTATTTTATCTTCCCACACAAGACTTCAACATCACTAACAATCCTAATTGGTGTGATGGTGTCTCTATTTGCATGTTTAATAGTAACATCTATGTCTTCTATTTCAGCGGGTGCTATGTCATTCATAATTTCTTGGTATAAGGTAAAAGGAATAGCACTCACGCTAGCACCTAAGTCACATAAACCATGATAGCAATGATCTCCTATTTTAACTGAGACGACAGGCATGCCAACAACAGGTCTATGTTTATATTTTTCATCGGGTTTGGCAATTCTAGCAGCTTCATCACAGAAGTAAATAACATGCCCATCAATATTTTTGACCAAGAGATCTTTAACCATAGCGACACTAGGTTCTACTTTAATTTGTTCAAAGGGTTTAGGTGCTCTAATATTACTTATGCGAACCACTGTTGATACCTTAGCATGTTCCTTTATCCTAACAGGGAAAGGTGGTTTTTTAATATGAGCAGTAGGCACAACTGGATCAACATTGTAAATAATAGTTTCATCTTTAGCTATAACCAGTTCTTTAATTTCTTGTTTAATAGGGGGATAATATTTAAACCACTTCTCCTTAGGGATATCAACATGAGTAGCAAAAGATTCACAAAAAGAGGCTACTATCTCAGAGTCAAGTCCATATTTAGTGCTAAACTTGTGAAAAGAATTGGTATTCATAAAAGATTTAACACAATCAAACTCAAGCTTAATACCTGACTCTTTACCTTCGTCGAGTTCCCAATCTTCAGAGTTGTGTTTAATTCTTTCCAAAAGATCCCACCTGAATTCAATTGTCTTCTTCATAAAAGAATGAGTACAAGAAGTATCGAGCATGGATTGATCATCACAAGAAAGCCGAGCATAAAAAATCTGAAAAATAATTTCTCTTGAGAGATCATGATTGGGGCATGAATATAACATTGCCTTAAGCCACACCCAAGCTAGAGCGATACTTTCTCCATCACGAGGACAAAAATTAAATATATAATTTCGATCACGATGAACTAGATGCATAGGATAATTTTTTTGGGTGAAATTTCAATTTCAATCGATTCCAGTTCCAAGATCCAATATCATCGCATAGCCTATACCATGTCAATGCTTTTCCCTTCAAAGATAAAGGGAAAGCCTTCTTCTTAACTTCATCTCCGGGTAAACCTGTAAGCTTAAATAATCCACAAATTTCATCCACGTGTATCAGATGCATATCGGGATGTTTCGTTCCATCTCCTGCATAAGGATTAGCTAGCAGTTGCTCTATCATACCCAAAGGAATTTCATAACTAATATTTTCAGTAGGTGCAGTAGGTTAAGGGGCAACTCTTTGTGTTTCCGGTCGAGGTGAAGATACCCCGAACAAACCCCTCAAAGGATTGTTTCCATAGTAACAAATGACAATAAATTTCAGCACGTAATATAAATTTTTCCTTACCGATTTCCACTTACCAAGAGCGCTTCACTCCCCGACAATGGCACCAGAAAAGAGTCTTGATAACCCACAAGTATAGGGGATCAATGGTAGTCCTTTCGATAAGTAAGAGTGTCAACCCAACGAGGAGCAGAAGGAAATGACAAGTGGTTTTCAGTAAGGTAATTTCTGCAAGCACTGAAATTGTCGGTAACAGGTAGTTTGATAGCAAGATAATTTGTAACGGACAAGTAACGGTAACGGTAAATAAAGTGCAGCAAGGTAGCCCAATCCTTTTGTAGCAAAGGACAAGCTAGAACGGTCTCTTATAATAGGCAAAGCGTTCTTGAGGGCACACGGGAATTTCATCTAGTCACTTTCATCATGTTGGTTTGATCCGCGTTCGCTACTTTGATAATTTGATATGTGGGTGGACCGGTGCTTGGGTGCTGTTCTTACTTGAACAAGCTTCCCACTTATGATTAATCCCCTCGCAAGCATCCGCAACTACGAAAGAAGTATTAAGATAAAATCTAACTATAGCATTAAACATATGGATCCAAATCAATCCCTTACGAAATAGCGCATAAACTAGGGTTTAAGCTTCTGTCACTCTAGCAAGCCATCATCTAATAACTACACCACAATGCATTCCCTTAGGCCCAAAGATGGTCAAGTGTCATGTATCCGACGTTCACATAACACCACTTAGGGAATCACAACATACAAATCATCAAAATATCGAACACATATAAAATTCACATTTTTACTTGCAACATGACTTCTCCCGTGGCCTCAAGAACAAAGGTAACCACTCACAAATAATATTCATGCTCAAGATCAGAGGGGTATTAAATAGCATAATGGATCTGAACATATAATCTTCCATCAAATAAACCATATAGCAATCAACAACAAGACGTAATCAACACTACTAGTAACCCACAGGTACCAATCTGAGATTCCGGTACAAAGATTGAACACAAGAGATGAACTAGGGTTTGAGATGAGATGGTGTTGTTGAAGATGTTGATGGAGATTGGCCTCCCAAAGATGAGAGGGTTGTTGGTGATCACGATGGCTTCGATTTCCCCCTCTGGGAGGGAAGTTCCCCCGGCGGAATCGCTCCGCCGGAGGGCAAAAGTGCTCCTGCCCAAATTCCGCCTCGAGACGGCGGTGCTTCATCCCGAAAGTCCTCTCCTCATTTTTTTCTAGGTCAGGAGACCTCATATACCAAAAGATGGGCACCGGAGGTGGGCCGGGCTGCCCACCACCCACCAGGGCGCGCCTGGGGGGCTTAGCATGCCCTGGTGTCTCGTGGACACCTGGCAGCCCCCCTGCGGTAGTTCTTTTCTCCAATATTTATTAAATATTCCAAAATAATTCTCCGTAAAATTTCAGCTCATCTGGAGATGTGCAGAATAGGTATCTCTGACGTAGCTTTTTCAGTTCCATAATTCCAGCTGCCGGTATTCTCCCTCTTTGTGTAAACCTTGCATATTATGAGAGAAAAGGCATTAGAATTACTCCATAAAGTGTTATTATGCATAAAAGCATTATAAATAACAGTAGTAAAACATGATGCAAAATGGACATATCAGAGTGGAGCGGAAGGGGACAAGTCGGTGTAGATCATACTTGGAATCCCTCGAACGTCTATGACGATTCCGCAAACTGCCCTCGAATGATCCCTTGAACAGAAGACTGAAAGCACGGCCTCTCTACTTTGTTGCAAGCATACGGTCTTCACGATCCAGCAGCACTTCGCCGTCCAAAGCTAATTGTTGCCGGAGAATTAGAGGGAGGAGTTTAGAACCACACTGGGCTTCTAATTATGAGGATTAGAGGTGGCTAGAGCTAGCTGTAATTAGTCAACTAGGACCAACTAGAACTAGAACTAGATCAACTAGAGGAGGCTCAAAACTTGTATCAATCATAGGATGGAAATCCTCTAGTATATATAGGTTAGAGGGGAGGAGAGGGCAGCCACCAAGGGGGGAAAGTGCCCCCTTGGTGCGCCGGCCTAGGGGAGGAGTCCCACTCCCTCCCCTGGTAGGATCCCCCCCCCCCCCCCCCCCCCACAAGGAAAGGGGGGCACCAACTCCACTTGGGCCCTGATGGGCCTAGTTGCCTTCAACCTCTTGACCTTTTAAGGCCCTTTTTGAACAGTTAAAACAGCAGGAGAGGCTCCTACTGTTGCTCCATTAAACAGAGTATGTACAAAGTTTATGTTTACATGGCTTAAAGGCTAGTAGCAAGACGAGGTTTAAAAAGTTTGTTTCTATACAACAAGCAAAGCAGAGAAAGATTTGATGAACTCAGAGAGTTCTGGTTTCACTCTATAGCTCGGTATCTCAAGATCACTCTTAAGTGCATGAAGCCAGTCACAAAGAGAGGCAGGCACCCCTTCAAAATACCTTCTATTTCTCTGTTTCCAAATGTTCCACACAGCCAAAATCAGGACTTCTTTGAAAAGTGGGTGGTGCCAGGTGCTTAAAGCATGTCAATTATCTCCTGAATAGGCATACTTTCCTCCCAAGTGAGACCTAGAACACCAACATGTACCACTGAAAGTACAATGGAAAAAGAGATGGATGTACATTTCCAAGGGTTGCTCAATACAAAGCATGCAACCATGATCTTCACCAATTGGGCATTTTCTTCTCACAAGCATGTCTCTCATGTTGATTCTGTCCATAAACATGAGCCAGGCGAAGACTTTGTGTCTCGGGATGCATTTGGTCTTCTAGATCATCGTGATCTGTTTTGGAGCTTGACAGTTCCTAAACATAAATTTGTAGAATTTCTTTGGATGATAGGTCGTATCCCCCCAACAAAGAATCCATTCATCCGTCGCCATTGGTTGAAGTTGCATGCCCTAGAGCACGATCATTAAAGAATCCAGTTTAGTTCTGGCTTCGATCGAGAGAGGAAGTGCAAAGTGTTTGTCCGGCTGAGGGTCAAAATAAAAGTCAGCTAGAGATACATCCTCATCCAACACGAAGGAGAATAAATGTGGATAAGTGTTCATGATGAGCTCATTATTGTCCCAAATATCCTTCCACATAAGGATTGTGTCACCTCCGACCAGAACACAAGTGGTAATCCTCTCTATAGATGTCCATGAGTTTGAAAACATTCCACCACCAGAAGGAGCCGCACGCCTGTTTTGCATGTAGGGGTGTCATACCGTAGTAAGCATTCCAAACAAGCATCACCCAAGGCACATCAGCTCTGTGAATAAATTTGTGCAAAACTTTTAGGAGCAATCCTTTGTTTTGAACCTTGAGGTCAATTATACCCTGTCCATCTTTTTGTTTCGGTCGACATACAAGATCTCAAGCAGCCAGAGAATAAGACCTGACGTCACGATCAACCACCTTTCTCCATAAACATTGTCTTCTAGCACGATCAAAGGCCTCAATGATTTTCAACGGGATTTTTAGGACACACATTGCAAACGAAAGGAGCGAAGAGAGGGCTGAGTTAATAAGCTGTAGACGTTCACCATAGGAGAGCCAGATAGCGGTGGTTGTTAGTCTTCTTTCGAGGCGATCCACCAAAGGCATCAAATCTCTCACAGTAGGTCTGGTGGTTCCCAGAGGAAGCCCAAGATAGCCAAATGGCATAGAACCTATTTGACAGCCAAGCACCGCAGCCAAATCCACCATCTTCTATTCTGACACAATGATTGGCATAATTTGTGATTTAGTGTAGTTAATTTTGAGACCGGTAGCCTATGCATAGGAGTCCAAACGGTTTTAATAGTCACAAGATCTTGTGAAGATGCATGCAACACAATTAATGTATCGTTGGCGTATTGGATGACCTGGAAGTCTTCCGAGGCCGATTGATCAATTGGCAGTTGGAGATGTCCTTCCGACCACGCCCGGTTAATTAAACATTGCAATAAATCAGCTGCTAGGGCAAAAAATAACGGCGAGGATGGATCACCTTGACGCACACCACATCGACATTTGAATTCTTTCCCTGGGACTCCAGTAAGAAGCACTGATGATGATCCGGAGTCGAGAAGATTTTTTATCCACATGCACCAACGAGCATCAAAACCTTTTACTTTCATAATGTCTAGAATAAAAGTGTGTTCCATTGTGTCAAACGCCTTTTCAAAATCTAGTTTAAGTATCATGATTTCCTTTCCCGATTGCTTGCATTGATATAAGTATTCGTACGCCCAGGCCAAGCAGTCTTGGATCATCCGTGTCTTGATGAAGCCATATTTGTTGCGATGCACAAGCTTGAGGATCCATTTCTGCAGTCGTTTGGCTAATATTTTTGTGATCACTTTGAGAACACAATTCAACAAAGAAATTGGCCAAAAATCATTGACTGTCTCGGGCATAAGTTTCTTGGGAATGAGTATTATAAGCGAAGTATTTAGACATTTGAGATCAATCTTTCCCTCCCAGAAATCAGCACAAAATTGATAGAAATCAGTTTTGATGATATCCCAGCACACCTTAAGAAAAAGTCCAAAGAAACCATCTGGGCCTGGAGCCTTATCAGCAGGGATAATTTTAATCACTTGATCAATTTCTTCATTTGTGAAAGGGGTCGAGAGCTTTTCTAAACCAGGCACCATTTGGATTGGATCGGAGAGTTGGAAATCATACACAAGATCAGTTGAAACTCCCATCCTATTTTTGCAGCATTCAAAAAAAGCAGCTGCTTTCTCCTCATGATCTTTAATTAGACGGCCATCCGAAAGTATTAAATTTGGAATGGAGTTCTGCAGAAATCTTTCTGTAGCCCTTCCTTGAAAATACTTGGTGTTTTCCTCCCCTTTGACAGCCCAATGGTAAGTGCAACGTTTCTTCCAATATTCATTCTGATATTTGAGGAGTCTGAGTAGATGATTCTTCAAGATTCTACGGAAATTTGTTTCAGGGATCATGAGGAGTCTTTTGTCCTCAATGTCATTGATACGTCTCCATCGTATCTACTTTTCCAAACTCTTTTGCCCTTGTTTTGGACTCTAATTTGCATGATTTGAATGGAACTAACCCGGACTGACGTTGTTTTTAGCAGAATTGCCATGGTGTTATTTTGTGCAGAAATAAAAGTTCTCGGATTGACCTGAAAATTTACAGAGAATATTTTTGGAATATATAAAAAATATTGGCGCAAGAATCAACCAGAGGGGGGCCACCCAGAGGCCACAAGCCCTGGGGGCGCGCCCACCCCCCTGGAGCGCGCCCTGCAGGCTTGTGGGCCCCCTGGAGCTCCTTCGACCCTAATTCCAACTCTATAAGTACCTATTCACAGAGAAAAAAATAAAGAGAAGGATTCATCGCGTTTTATGATACGGAGCCGCCACCACCTCCTGTTCTTCATCGGGAGGGCTGATCTGGAGTCCGTTCGGGGCTTCGAAGAGGGGGATTCATCACCATCATCATCACCAACCTTCCTCCATCACCAATTTCATGATGCTCACTGCCGGGAGGGAGTAATTCCATCGTAGGCTTGCTGGACGGTGATGGGTTGGATGAGATTTATCATGTAATTGAGTTAGTTTTGTTAGGGTTTGATCCCTAGTATCCACTATGTTCTGAGATTGATGTTGCTATGACTTTGCTATGCTTAATGCTTGTCACTAGGGCCCGAGTGCCATGATTTCAGATCTGAACCTATTATGTTTTCATGAATATATTTGTGTTCTTGATCCTATCTTGCAAGTTGTAGACACCTATTATGAGTTATGATCTGCATACCCCAGGGTGACAATAATTGGGATTCTTTCCGGTGATTACCTTAGTTTGAGGAGTTCATGTATTCACTAAGTGCTAATGCTTTGGTCTGGTTCTCTATTAAAAGGAGGCCTTAATATCCCTTAGTTTCCATTAGGATCCCGCTGCCACGGGAGGGTAGGAGAAAAGATGTCATGCAAGTTCTTTTCCATAAGCACATATGACTATATTCGGAATACATGCCTACATTATATTGATGAATTGGAGCTAGTTCTGTGTCATCCTAGGTTATAACTGTTGCATGATGAATGCCATCTGACATAATTATCCATCACTGATCCGTTACCTATGAGCTTTTCACATATTGATCTTTGCTAAGTTACTTTGCCGTTGCTACTATTACAACCACTACAAAACTGCTACTATTACTTTTGTCACCGTTACCATTACTTCCATACTACTTTGCTACTAAAAACTTTGTTGCAGATATTAAGTCTTTCAGGTGTGGTTGAATTGACAACTCAGCTGCTAATACTTGGGAATATTCTTTGGCTCCCCTTGTGTCGAATCAATAAATTTGGGTTGAATACTCTACCCTCGAAAACTGTTGTGATCCCCTATACTTATGGGTTATCAATACCTTTTTCTGGCGCCGTTGCCGGGGAGCATAGCTCTATTCTCTGAGTCACTTGGGATTTATGTCTGTTGATCACTATGAGGAATTTTAAAGATAACAAAACCAAGATTTTTTCCTCTACTACGAGGGGAGGTAAGGAACTGCCATCTAGCTCTGCACTTGATTCACCTTCTGTTTTGAGTAAGCTTGCAACACCACCACCTGCTATTCATTATGATATGTCGCAAGTAATTGATGATGCTACTTCTGCTATGCATGATGCTTATGATGATACTTTGCTTGATAATACTGTGCCACTGGGTGAATTTCTTGATGAACAAATTGCTAGAGTTAATGCTGAAACTAATGATATTTCTGAAACTGATGAAATTATTGAAACTGAACACTTGAAACACCTGCTAGACCTAGCTCTCCTAGATACAAATCGCCTGATATACCTGAGGGTTATGTTATGGATGGAGAAGTAGCTAGGGACTTTCTTGCTTGTAAGGATAGAGATGATCTTAAGAAATTATTATGCAAGTGGAAAGAAAAATCTTTGAATGCTAGAATGCAATATGATCCTAAGTTTGCTACTTCACCTATCTTTGTTACTGATAAGGATTATGAATTCTCTGTCGATCCTGAGTTAATCACTTTGGTTGAATCTGATCCTTTCCATGGTTATGAATCTAAAACTGTTGTGACTCATCTTACTAAATTAAATGATATAGCCACCCTATTTACTCATGAGAAAAAATTCGCTATTACTATATTCTTAAGTTGTTTCCTTTCTCGTTAAAGGGTGATGCTAAGTTATGGTTTAATTCTCTTGCTCCTGGTTGTGTGCATAGTCCCCAGAATACGATATATTACTTCTCTGAAAAATATTTTCCTGCTCATAAGAAACAAGCTACTTTACAGGAAATATTTAATTTTGTGCAAATTGAAGAAGAGAGTCTCCCACAAGCTTGGGGAAGGCTTATCCAATTACTTAATGCTTTGCCTGATCATCCTCTCAAGAAAAATGAAATACTTGATATCTTTTATAATGGACTAACCAATGCTTCTAGGGACCACCTAGATAGTTGTGTTGGTTGTGTTTTCAGGGAATGAACTATTGAACAAGCTGAAGTGCTATTGAATAATATATTGAGTAATGATAATGATTGGACTCTTCCTGAACCACCTCCTAAGCCAACTCCGAAGAAGAGAGGTATTCTATTTCTCAGTCCTGAAGATATGCAAGAGGCAAAGAAATCTATGAAAGAAAAAGGTATTAAAGCTGAAGATGTTAAGAATTTACCACCTATTGAAGAAATACATGGTCTTGATAACCCGACACAGGTAGTAGAGGTAAATTCTCTTTATAGATTTGATGAAGGTGATATTCCTTATAATAAGTCTGCTAGTCAATGCTTGGATGAATTTGATAACTTTATTGTTAAACAAGAAAATTTCAATGCATATGTTAGTAGACAATTGAAACGTAATGCTTATATGCTTGACTGCTTGGGTGACTACATGCACTAAAAAAAAGACACATCCGTGACATTTTGGGCCGAACGAATTTTTTTCTGTCATGCTTATGACACTTCTATGACGATAATTGTGACAAAAGCACGTATCATCATAGATGTGGTGGGCTCCTACTTCTATGACAAAAAATCATGACAGAAAATGGGCTTTTCGTCGTGGGTGGGCCGGGGATGCACCTGCATGACATTCTTTGGCCGCCCATGATGGAAAAAATCATGGTAGAAGCGAGGGCGAGCAAAATTTAGAGGAGTTCCCGGTTACGGTGGGTGGTCGGGGCCGAGCGATACACGGAGGGATTGCGCGTTTCTCTCATACACGTACGCGCATGTGTGCGAGGCGTTGGGCTCTAACTGAACCCGAGCGAGGCGCCCGCTTACTGAACCTGAGCGATTGCACTAGCTACGTTATTGAACCCGAGCGAGGCGCCCGCTTACTGAACCTGAGCGATTGCACTAGCTACGTTATTGAACCCGAGCGATCAATCCCTTGGCTGTTAACTGAACCGAGCGATTCCTTCGCTACTGCTGCTAACTGAACCTGAGCGATCGATCGCTGCTGCTGCTTACTGAAGCCGATCGAACCTGCTGCCTCTTGATGGACAGTGAATGTGGGGGTTGGTTGAACGAGTCGAGACGTACGTGGTTGGGGTTGGATGAACAGTTCCCGGTGGGGGTTGGATGAACAGGACCCCGTGGTAGTAGTAGTAGGCCATTGCCGCTGGATGAACAGGACCCCGAGAGGAGGCCGCCACAGCCGAGCTGGTTCGGGGTGGATGAACAGGACCCCGTGGAGGGCTGGTTGAACAGTAGCCGGTGGAGGGCTAGATGAACAGTAGCCCGTGGATGAACAGTGCTGGTGGAGGCAGGAGGAAGACGCGGTGGATGAACAGTGCAGGTGGAGGCTGAAGCAAGTCGGCGGTGGGTGAACAGTAGCCCATGGAGTCCCGTTTTGCGGTACGCCACACCCCTCTGATGAACAGGACCCCCGTTTCGACCGTAGCGCTTCAACACAATTCCATTTCCTCCATTTTGCAGTACGCCACACCCCTCCCGATGAACAGGACCCCCGTTTCGACCGTAGCGCTCCAACACAAGTCCGTTTCCACCGTTTTGTGGTACGCCACACCCCTCCCGATCAACAGGATGCCGTTTCGACCGTAGCTGGTCGAACAGAAGGCCGTTTCCTCCATACTACGGTACGCCAGACCCCATTTCGACTGTTCCATCCAAGCCGGTTGGCTCCCATTGAACAGGATGCATTCCGACCGAGTCTGTTGCCTCCCGATGAACAGGACGCTGTTTCTCTGTTCCGACCCAGCCGGTTGGCTGCCCTATGAACAGGACGCCGTTGCTGCCGTCCGTTGCCTCTCCATGTACACGAGCCCTAGCCATACGTATGCACGAGTACGCGTTCGAGACCCCGCCCGTATGTACGTACGTGGCCGTATTTTTTGGCATGTGGCTGTACATACGTGTACACTCTTTAGAAGGGACTGCCTGAACTGCTACGTCCGGGGCTCTACTACTACACGTGTCGCTGCTTGCTCGGCCACGGTTCATCGTTGCAGAGAGACTGATCGACCAGTATGTACGTACACATTCGCGACAACGCTACGTACACTTCGACCAGGTGGGTCCCGGCTGTCAGGGAGGATAAGGAGGCACTTCCTTGCGTGCGAAGTTATTGATGGTGGGTTCGAGCTGTCAGGGGGAGGATTCATTTTTTCGCGCCTAATATGGAGGCACTTTCCTTGTGTCCGAAGATATAGCTGGTGGGTCCCAACTGTCAGGGGGGAAAATGTTTTTTTCACAAAATACAACTAAGCCAAAATACAGAGGCACTTCCGGTAGGTTCCTGCTGTCAGGTGGAGGAATCATTATTTTGCGCGTAATAAGGAGGCACTTCCTTGCTGCGGCCGTGGACCCAGCTGTCAGCCTCTCCACGTACAGTCCTCTTCCGATGTAAGTCGTTCCTTGACCATGTTGACCATGCCGCACCGAGAGCACCAAGGCGGTGGACGACGGTGAGGCCTAGGAAGGGAATGACCCGGAGCCGGGGAAGACTCGGCAGTTGTTTCCCACGCGGAGGGGCGTACGAGGGTTTACTGGTTGTGCTGCAGTGTGAGGCTGCCGTCGCCGGAGAATAACAGCAGGTCTGGGTGAGTACAGGGATGGCCAGGCCAGCGATGGGACTAGGGTGGGGCGGTGAGGCCTGCGCGGCAGCAGAGCCGGCCACGGGAGGCAGGAGCAGGCGGCACGACCGGCGCTGGTTTGGGCGGCTGGAGCAAGAAGACCAGAAGTTGAAGAAGCACTACGGCCGTTGGATGGACATCGTATGGTCATTGGAGCTAGAATCGTTCATATTGACTAAGTTGACAAAGCCCTCCGTCCGCGTCAACTTAGTAGGCCCACAAGTCAGCCTTCAAATATGGTGGGTCCCACCTAGCAGCGGGGGTATTCATTTTTTTGTGCGTAATAAGGAGGCACTTCCTTGCGTGCGAAGATATAGCTGGTGGGTCTGAGCTGTCAGCGGGGGGAATGTTTTTTCCGTGAAATACAGAGGCCCTTCCGGTGGGTCCCAGCTATCAGGGGAAAGGATCATTTTTTTTGCCCATAATAAGGACGCACTTCCTTGCATGCGAAGATGTAGCTGGTGGGTCCCAGCTGTCAGGGGTAGAAAACATTATTTTTCAGGGTAAAAAGGATGCAGTTGCATGCATGCGTCCATGGGCGTGGTGCGTCCCCACTATCAGTCTCTCCACATACAGTCATCTTCCGATGACTCTCGTTTGTTGACCACGTTGACCACACCGTGCAGAGCGCACCAAGGCCGGTGGATGACGGCGAGGCCCCAGACTAGAACGCCCCGGAGATGGGGAAGACGCGACAGTGGAGTCGCAGACAGAGAAACAATGATGTAGCGTCTATGCAGCCCATTTATATATTATGTTAGAATTTAACGCCCATTTGCATTTTTCTCGAAATCCGCGGACTTGCTGGGCTGGGTGAAAATATCATGTTGGGCTGGACGGAGAAATGTTATAAAAACATAAACACATGATTGCACGTCTATTACTGCATTGGTCAGTAAAATCTTTGCAAGCTTATGTACGCAATCACTAGGAGTTAACTTGCCAAGTTATATATAAACAATTATTATTATTATTTTGTAAGAACTTTCGAGTTACGAAATAAAATATCATTTTAATTTGATGAGTTAATAGGACGTAGGGTATTATTATTTTTTAGGCTAGACGTGGGACAGTTGAGTTGGTTCTAGGGAAAAGTACTGGGAGAAAACTCAGATTACATCGAAAAAGAAAGTGGGAGAAAATTCAGATATAGGATTAATAAAAACGAAAAATAAAGGAAGTGGGAAGGTCTATACAATGGTTGGACGAACGACAGGTTTAACGGAACCTTCTGTTGTTTCTATTATATATATGGAATAAAATAAGATATAAATATATATAATATATATAATATTATAGAAGGGAAAACATAGGTTCAGTTTTGCATTCTTATAGAAAAATAGAACTGAGTTGTGCGTCGTCTTGAAAAAACAAACATAACTTGGGTTGTTAATGTTATAGACAAGCTAGGCTGGGAGGCCCAGAGGCCGCTTGATACCTGCTGGACCCCAAAAAAAGTTGAAACCAGCTGGATCAACTGTGTCGGCATGTCGTGGGTTGCGCATGTTAAACAACAAAACCTAGGCCATGGACCTGGCGGGCCCGGGACTGTCAGCCTCTCGACGAACAGTCGTCTCCCGATTCCTCTCGTTTAGTTGACCATGTTGGGAATGACAGACAGCGGCACCGCGGTGAGAGCACCAAGGCGGAGGACGACGTCGAGACCTCGGACCAAACGAACCGGAGCTGGGGAAGACGCAGGCGGAGGGGTGTACGAGGGTTGACTTGTTCGGGTGCAGGGTGGGCCGGTGGAGCTACCGCCGCCGATGTGTGGGAGTAGAGGGATGGCCTGGCCAGCGCCATAGGCTAGGATGGGTCACCGAGGCGTGCGCGGCAGCACCGCCAACCGCTGTAGGAAGAGGACGAAAGATTGGACAAAATAAAGAAATACAAATGGATAGGTGGTTGGTCCCAGATGTCTGTGTACGAGACCTGCTGGGTCCACCTGAGAAGGGGAATATGTTGAGAGGAAGGAGATTCAAAGCACGGCAGCACAGTGAACTAGTTACATACATAAGCAAATAGCCACTAAAAAAAGCAAACAAGTTAATGGGTTCTTAGACGAAATATTTCAGACAAAACAGATAATTACGACACATAGGCTAATGCATGAAACACTCAGATGATAAAGGTGCTTAAACAGATAAAGTACATCATCTAGACCTTCCTGGCACGCTTGATCATGACGCTACGGCTGTCCGTGTACTCGTCGGTTATGGGAAGCAGACACGCCCTCATGTCCAAGATCCGCCTGTACATGTCGTAGCATGTGTATGCGTCCTTGGCCGCGTAGGTTATGTAGGCTAGATTCAGAGGTACCTCCCACGTGTTCAGGTTCTTGCTATCGACGTCTTCTTTCATGTTGGTGTAGCAGTGGTCGATGATGGTCGCGGCAAGGTTAACCATGGAGTCCTCCTGCCCGTTGCCGATGATCTTGTATTGCTTCTGGATGTCGACAAGCTTGTTACACCAGATGCTCCAGAACCTCTAGTGGCCCTACAGCAGTGGTAGAAGAGAACCTCGTCCCACACGCATACCTGTGCGACGGCGATCCACTGGTCCCTGTCAGGAGATGTATGGATGGGCACAAGGCCTAGTCCCACGACTTTGTGCTTTCTCCTCCTGTGGGTACTGCTTGAACTTGGCGAGGCAGAGCTTCACCGAGTCCGAATCATTGGTGCACATCACATTCAACTTGGTGCTGCCATGGGTCTGAACGGCGAACTCAAAGGTCAAGTGCATATCCAGCAGGCTCACCCCTCGGATCACCATTGGAGTCTCTTCTCACGCATAGTTGATGTGGCGGTTCTCGTTTGTGGGGATTGGGGGCAGGGGGATGAAGACGATCGGTGTGTACTGGGGTACTGGGGGGCGGCACCGCCGCAGCAGCACTTCATTTTTCCAATCTTGGGGAACTGCAATCAACGGTGAACGAGTGGGTAGGCGGCAGCAGCAGTTAGTTTTTCAGCTCTTGGGAACTGCATCCAACAGTAAACTGAGTGTGTACAGGCGACAACAGTTACTACACCTCCCTCACCCGATGCACGCCCGGCAGAACATGCCCCCTCGGGTTCACGAGCGGGTCTGTATTGGTACTGTTATAGCAAGTGTTAGTGGTCACTTTACATAAATTTTATTAGCTTATTAAAATTTATTCTTAAAACAACCAAAGCATTTGCTCGTTCTATCAGTGCCACAGGAGAAACATGCACAACAATTAGAGTTATTATTCTCAGGACGCAAATGATCAGCTCATTTGCCGCACTTTCACACAAACAATACTACCAAGTTTGAACAGCTAGTTATGGTTGCTGTCCTCTGCATCATCATGCCGTGTTTCCCAGCTTGCAAGATTCAGAACCAACCAATATGATTCAAATAATAAGTAAAACAAAGATGCCTACACATCACAATGATTCCCAGCTTGCAAGATTCAGAACCAACCCATTAGATTCAAATAATAATAAGTACAACAAAGATGCCTACACATCTCAATGATTCACAGCTCAGAGCCAATCGTAATTGTTCAACTCAAACGTTGTGAGAATGTGAACAAATAAATAAAAATTGATTGATGCTTCATGTAAGCAATTTGATCCAAGGATTTGCTTAAACATTGAAACCAGTCCTTTTTAAGGCCACGCAGGTCAAACATTGGCACCTGAAATATTCTGCATCACTGGTGGCACTACCACTTCCAATATATGCACAAGAGGGCCTTCTAGATTTTGAAGTAGTGTGTATAGAGCCTCATCCTTACTATTTAACAAATACACATAGCAGAATCTAGTGGAATCATCAATCAACATCCTGAAATATTTCTTTCCACCTTGCACACACGCATGGCAATTTAGAGCCTTTGGCTAGCCGTGTCATACAACCCAGGGCGAATGCTTTTGACCATCACAACATCTGTAGTTGAGTATTCCTGTTTGCATAGATAAGAAAGAGTATGATTACTATAATATTGGCACTAGTTAACTCAACTTTATTTCCATTAACACCTCAGTGTAGCAGTAGAAGGAGGAGTGTCGACTCATTTCAATCACTTTTTTTGTGCAGTTCAACTAAAATTATGGCGCCCGCCACTTAGAGAGGTGGCCCGCGCCACCTCAATGGTAGGCGTGATGGACTCAACTAGCTCAGTGGAGCTATATGATTGATGCAGTGCACATGGACTTGATTCTGCCGGATAGGTCTTCTGCAAGTTATCTACATTGGAAATGAAATGGTAGCTAAGACAGTAGCTCTATTTTAAATGTATTATTACTTCATTTTATCAGTGGCAGTAGCAGTGCCAAAACAGTAGCACAAGATCACTAGCTGGATGCAGAGTCAAAATCAACCAAAAAGGAACATACCCGATCATGGGAACCATTACTGAGAGAGGAACCCTACGCCGCCACGACTCGATGTGGTGAACCTGCAGATCCACTTGGATGATTCAATTCATGCGAGTTTTTCGCACAGTCTAGCTGAAATGAAGCAAAGATTGCATCATGCAGCTAGCATTAAGTAGTTGCACTAAAATTGAGCAACATTAAGGTTGGCTGTCCTGCTCATGCAAGGTGCAACTATAATTTGCTTATCCTTTTGTGTAGTTCCACTAAAATAAAGTGCCATTGTGGTGATAGTAATGGCTCATCTTGCAAAGGCTAATAAAATGTTGCATGAGATTACCGGCAGAGTTTCACGGAGATGTTGGAAACTCCAATCGCCCTTTGTGCAGTTCCACCAAAATTGAGAGACGTTGCCCACGTGACATTTTAGTTGAACTGCACAAGTCACTCATTCCAAAAAAGGTGTTTTGTGCAGTTCACCAAAAGGTCACAATAGCAACGAGGTGAAATGGGTATCCCTATCCGCACAAAAAGATAGAAAGAAAACAGTTACTGGTCAATGACAAGATACGAAACATACACGAAATGAAAAGAAGCATCTTCATTATGTTCATGGCAATCACGCAAGGACATTAGAAATTTTAAAACGGCAGCATTGCTTCATGTTACCGAAAGCATTACGATCAACAATGACACTCGTCAAATATGTGATTACTTTTTTTTTGAAAAGGAGGATTACCTCCGGCCAATATGGGATTACTTTAATGGTGGCATTGCTTGTTTACCAGATACAGTAGATCAATAGCAACTAAAGAGTTGGTTTAAGGGCATGGGACAGTGGGGACACCAGGACACTCAGCAGCGTAAAGAAGCAACTTATTTATGATACTGGGAAAAATAGCAGGAGTACCATTTGTAACACAGTTTAATTGCATCATATTACTGAAGGCATTAGATTAACAATAACATTGGTTAGACATGTCCTTACGGTAACAGTGTGATTGCTTCATTTTACATGCGCCGTTACATTAACAACAGCAAAACGTTGGTATAAGGACATGCGACAGTGGACGCATCAGCACAATGTACCTACAAGGAGGCATAAAGTGGTGATGCCGAGTTTGTTCGTACTATGTGAGGGCAGCAAATCTAATCCTGGAGACCTTTTACTATGTGAGGGCAACAAATCTAATCCTGGACATAGTGACATACTCTGGTGACTTGTCCACCAGCCGCCACTTTCTATCCTTTTTTCAACCAATAATAGATCTGTTCCTTATCTAGTTTGTACTGCCTTTGCCCTTTATTTCCCTTTTCAACCAAGAGACCGGTTGGGTATCCAGCCTCTACTACTTCCCCCCTGTTATTTCCTCTTTGAATCAAGTCCTAGATTCATGCTAGTACAACTTTACCCCCTTTCTTTGCTGTTTGAACCAAGTCCTAGATTCGACTGCACGAAGTAGCTTTACCTCTAATAATACTAAAAATTTAGTGGCTTTGGAAGAGCTGATGGATGTAGAAAAAGATCCACATGCAGACACGTGGGGAGCTGGGGCACTAGAGCAAGGCCGCTTTCAAAGGAACTTATACCTGAGGGTCGTCGGGATGTGGCTAGGAGGCCGGCGGCAGGTCAGATCTGCCCACAATACGGCAGGGAGGAAGAAGGGTCAGAGGACCTCCGGAGCCGGCGTTGTGTCAGAGAGAATGGCATGGGCAGAGGATCGGGACCCGCCGGCAGCTGTGGGTTTCCTCCCTCGCCGCCGATGACCGTGTGAACGATGCACCTAGTCCCCTACACACACCGACCGAAGGGATCCGGCCGGATCTGTGACCAGCGGTGAGCAGAGAGAAAATGTCGCTACCGTTGTCTTTTTTAGATCTGGAGAGGATGAGAGAATGAAGAGAGCAACCCTAGTAAAGCAAGCGCTCAGGCCCCTGCCTACATATATAGTTTCAATTTGTGTACGTGGCATTAAAGAAAAGAAACTCTCTAATTAACATGACTAACTGTACTACTCCTACTTACTAGTACTAGTATTGTTCACTTGTGCTCCCCGGCCCTCCATTCATTAAACAACCCCAAGGGTGAATAAACATACAGTACTATTTATATAGAACGAACAAGCTCAAACTATTTTGGCTTTGAGATATCGATGGTACAGTTTGACCACATTGCATCAATGGACTCAGTACTTTGAAGTAACCTATACGTATAAACACATGCCTCCGTCCTTGAAAGAGTGTACTTCCAACTTTGTTGGAAAGTCAAATTTTTGTACGTTTGACCGTATTTATACAATAACAGACCAACATTCATGCCATCAAATTAGTAGCATTAGGTTCATGATAAAATATATTTTCGTTATGTACCTATTTGGTTTCACAAGCATTGACATATTTTTGCACAAACTAGGTCAAACTTTGAGATAGTTTGACCCTCCAACAAAGTTGGAAGTACACTTTTTCAAGGACGGAGGGAGTATTTGTTTACATGTATCACCTTTTTCTTTTGGTTTTCTGCTCCATGGCGCAATTCATTGATACAAAATTATACTATGAGTAGTTAAAAGTTGAGGGCGGGGCTTTTCCCGGGCAGTACGCGCGGCAGTTTTCGCGTAGGCGGTTTGACAGAGAGGCGAGGAGGGTGAGGGAGTAGCGGATTCAACTTACTGCTGGAAAGGTAGGGCTGTGCGATTTGACGGCGCGTTACTGCTGGAAAGACGGGGTCTTGTGTTATGACTACTCACTATAGTCATTAATTACTGGCGCTACGACCGGGGTGATGCCCCCCTTCCGTTCCCCACTCTAATCTGGTGCATGACACGTCGACCCGGATGCTGGCTCTCCCACATGTCGGCGAAGTACGTAAGAAGGAGCAAAGAATCATGCGGTATATATAGTGTATATAGTAGTACTACTACTCACGTCGGAGGAGTGCGAACCACGGCAGCCCAGTGAACCAACAGGTGATAGGCCATAGAAAACAATGTGGTGATATGGCCATAAAAAACAATGTGCTACAGTCCAGTCTCTAGCATGTACAGTACTCCTCCTCTTCCTCCTCCTCTCGGTTCATCGCCATCATACTTTCCCCATTCCTGTGTTTTCAGTATCCTGCGAATCAAAGAGGCCCTTAGACTGCTTTAGGTCCGGTCGTTTTTTATAAATGTGTTATGTCCAAAATTTAATGAACGTGCTCCGGTTTCTATGAAAATAATCCGGTTTGCATGTAGCAATTCATTTATTTATTTATTCTTCTGCGGGGGGTTTGCATGTAATTCGTGAGGTCTGAAATTTAAAGTACGCCGACATGGTTGCATATGCTCCGAGTCGTGCATGCACTACGCCAGATGCTCTATGTCCCACATGTCGACGAAAGGGAGCACGTGGAAATAGCCTAGGAGTACATATAGGAGGATAAATGCGTGAAAAAATATGTACTATGAAGCGTAGCTGCGGTTCAAAAAGGAGACCTAAAGTGATGATAGGTATAGGTCGCACGCACCCAACTAGTGGTACTAGACGTGTTGGGGATCGGTGTAGAAATTAAAATTTTTTCTACGCATCACCAAGATCAATCTATGGAGAGACTAGCAACGAGAGAGAGGGGAGTGCATCTTCATACCCTTGAAGATCGCGATGCGGAAGCGTTGCAAGAACGCGGTTGGAGGAGTCGTGCACGCAGCGATTCAGATCACGGTCGATTTCGATCTAAGCGCCGAACAACGGCGCCTCCACGTTCAACACACGTGCAGCCCGGTGACGTCTCCCATGCCTTGATCCAGCAAGGAGGAGGGAGAGGTTGGGGAAGACAACTCCAGCAGCACGACGGCGTGGTGGTGGAGCTTGCAGTTCTCCGGCAGGGCTTCGCCAAGCTCAACGGAGGAGGAGGGGGTGTTGGAGAGGGGGAGGGCTGCACCTTGGATGAGGTGCTGCTGCCCTCCCTCCTCCCCTCTATTTATAGGGCCAAGGGGGAAGGGGGCCGGCCCCTCTAGATCAGATCTAGAGGGGGGGCGGCGGCCAAGGGGAGGGGGCTTGCCCCCCAAGCCAAGGGGGGGCGCCCCCTTTAGGGTTTCCCCCCAACCCTAGGCGCATGGGCCCTAAGGGGGGATGGCGCCCAGCCCACATAGGGGCTGGTTCCCTCCCACATACAGCCCATAGGGCCCTCCGGGGCAGGTGGACCCTCCCGGTGGACCCCCGGAACCCCTTCGGTGGTCCCGGTACAATACCGGCAAACCCCCGAATACTTCCGGTGACCGTATGATGACTTCCCATATATAAATCTTCACCTCCGGACCATTCCGGAACTCCTCGTGACGTTCGGGATCTCATCCGGGACTCCGAACAACATTCGGTAACCACATACTATTTCCCATAACAACTCTAGCGTCACCGAACCTTAAGTGTGTAGACCCTACGGGTTCGGGAACCATGCAGACATGACCGAGACATCTCTCCGCCCAATAACCAACAGCGGGATCTGGATACCCATGTTATCTCCCACATGTTCCACGATGATCTCATCGGATGAACCACGATGTCGGGGATTTAATCAATCCCGTACACAATTCCCTTTGTCTACCGGTATGATACTTGCCCGAGATTCGATCGTCGGTATCCCTATACCTTGTTCAATCTCGTTACCGGCAAGTCTCTTTACTCATTCCGTAACACATGATCCCGTGGCTAACTCTTTAGTCACATTGAGCTCATTATGATGATGCATTACCGAGTGGGCCCAGAGATACCTCTCCGTCATACGGAGTGACAAATCCCAGTCTCGATTCGTGCCAACCCAAAAGACACTTTCGGAGATACCTGTAGTGCACCTTTATGGTCACCCAGTTACGTTGTGACGTTTGATACACCCAAAGCATTCCTACGGTATCCGAGAGTTGCACAATCTCTTTGTCTAAGGAAATGATACTTGACATTAGAAAAGCTTTAGCAGATGAACTACACGATCTAGTGCTATGCTTAGGATTGGGTCTTGTCCATCACATCATTCTCCCAATGATGTGATCCCGTTATCATTGACATCCAATGTCCATGGTTAGGAAACCATAACCATCTATTGATCAACGAGCTAGTCAACTAGAGGCTTACTAGGGACATGCTGTGATCTATGTATTCACACATGTATTACGATTTCCGGATAACACAATTATAGCATGAACAATAGACAATTATCACGAACAAGGAAATATAATAATAACCACTTTATTATTGCCTCTAGGGCATATTTCCAACAGTCTCCCACTTGCACTAGAGTCAATAATCTAGTTACATTGTGATGAATCGAACACCCATAGAGTTCTGGTGTTGATCATGTTTTGCTCGTGGAAGTGGTTTAGTCAACGGATCTGCGACATTCAGATCCATATGCACTTTACAAATATCTATGTCTCCATCTTGAACATGTTCATGAATGGAGTTGAAGCAACGCTTGATATGCCTGGTCTTCTTGTGAAACCTGGGCTCCTTGGCAAGGGCAATAGCTCCAGTGTTGTCACAGAAGAGCGTCATTGGGACCGACGCATTGGGAATAACTCCTAGGTCGGTGATGAACTCCTTCATCCAGACTGCTTCCTGTGCTGCCTCCGAGGCTGCTATGTACTCCGCTTCACATGTAGATCCCGCCACGACGCTTTGCTTGCAACTGCACCAGCTGACTGCCCCACCATTCAAAATATACACGTATCCGGTTTGTGACTTGGAGTCATCCAGATCTGTGTCGAAGCTAGCATCGACGTAACCCTTTACGACGAGCTCTTCGTCACCTCCATAAACGAGAAACATATCCTTAGTCCTTTTCAGGTACTTCAGGATGTTCTTGACCACTGTCCAGTGTTCCATGCCGGGATTACTTTGGTACCTCCCTACCAAACTTACGGTGAGGTTCACATCAGGTCTGGTACACAGCGTGGCATACATAATAGACCCTATGGCTGAGGCATAGGGGATGACACTCATCTTTTCTCTATCTTCTGCCGAGGTCGGGCATTGAGCCGAGCTCAATCTCACACCTTGCAATACAGGCAAGAACCCCTTCTTGGACTGATCCATATTGAACTTCTTCAATATCTTGTCAAGGTATGTGCTTTGCGAAAGACCAATCAGGCGTCTCGATCTATCTCTATAGATCTTGATGCCTAATATGTAAGCAGCTTCTCCAAGGTCCTTCATTGAAAAACACTTATTCAAGTAGGCCTTTATGCTTTCCAAGAATTCTATATCATTTCCCATTAATAGTATGTCATCCACATATAACATGAGAAATGCTACATAGCTCCCACTCACTTTCTTGTAAACACAGGCTTCTCCATAAGTTTGTGTAAACCCAAACGCTTTGATCATCTCATCAAAGCGAATGTTCCAACTCCGAGATGCTTGCACCAGCCCATAGATTGAGCGCTGGAGCTTGCATACCTTGTCAGCATTATTAGGATCGACAAAACCTTCCGGCTGCATCATATACAATTCTTCCTTAAGGAAACCATTAAGGAATGCCGTTTTGACGTCCATTTGCCAGATTTCATAATCATAGAATGCGGCAATTGCTAACATGATTCGGACGGACTTTAGCTTCGCTACGGGTGAGAAGGTCTCATCGTAGTCAACTCCTTGAACTTGTCGATAACCCTTAGCGACAAGCCTAGCCTTATAGACGGTCACATTACCATCCGCGTCAGTCTTCTTCTTAAAGATCCATTTATTTTCTATGGCTTGCCGATCATCGGGCAAGTCTGTCAAAGTCCATACTTCGTTTTCATACATGGATCCTATCTCGGATTTCATGGCTTCAAGCCATTTGTTGGAATCCGGGCCCGCCATCGCTTCTTCATAGTTCGAAGGTTCACCGTTGTCTAACAACATGATTTCCAGGATAGGGTTGCCGTACCACTCTGGTGCGGAACGTGTCCTCGTGGACCTACGAAGTTCAGTAGCAACTTGATCCGAAGTTTCATGATCATCATCATTAACTTCCTCTCTAGTCGGTGCAGGCACCACAGAAACATCTTCCTGAGCTGCGCTACTCTCCGGTTCAAGAGGGGGTACCTCATCAAGTTCTACTTTCCTCCCACTTACTTCTTTCGAGAGAAACTCTTTCTCCAGAAAGGATCCATTCTTGGCAACAAAGATCTTGCCTTCGGATCTAAGGTAGAAGGTATACCCAATAGTTTCCTTAGGGTATCCTATGAAGACGCATTTTTCCGATTTGGGTTCGAGCTTTTCAGGTTGAAGTTTCTTGACATAAGCATCGCATCCCCAAACTTTCAGAAACGACAGCTTAGGTTTCTTCCCAAACCATAATTCATACGGTGTCGTCTCAACGGATTTCGACGGAGCCCTATTTAAAGTGAATGCGGCAGTCTCTAAAGCGTAACCCCAAAATGATAGTGGTAGATCGGTAAGAGACATCATAGATTGCACCATATCCAATAGAGTGCGATTACGATGTTCGGACACACCATTTCGCTGAGGTGTTCCAGGCGGCATGAGTTGTGAAACAATTCCACATTTCCTTAAGTGTGTGCCAAACTCGTGACTCAAATATTCTCCACGATCTGATCATAAGAACTTTATTTTCCTGTCACGTTGATTCTCTACCTCACTCTGAAATTCCTTGAACTTTTCAAAGGTCTCAGACTTGTGTTTCATTAAGTAGACATACCCATATCTACTTAAGTCATCAGTGAGGGTGAGAACATAACGATAGCCACCGCGAGCCTCAACTCTCATTGGACCGCATACATCAGTATGTATTATTTCCAACAAGTTGGTTGCTCGCTCCATTGTTCCGGAGAATGGAGTCTTGGTCATTTTGCCCATGAGGCATGGTTCGCATGTGTCAAATGATTCATAATCAAGAGACTCCAAAAGTCCATCTGCATGGAGTTTCTTCATGCGCTTGAACCAATGTGACCAAGGCGGCAGTGCCACAAGTATGTGGGACTATCATTATCAACCTTACATTTCTTGGCATTCACACTATGAATATGTGTAACATCACGTTCGAGATTCAATAAAAATAAACCATTGACCAGCGGGGCATGACCATAAAACATATCTCTCATATAAATAGAATAACCATTATTCTCGGATTTAAATGAGTAGCCATCTCGCATCAAACGAGATCCTGATACAATGTTCATGCTCAAAGCTGGTACTAAATAACAATTATTGAGGTTTAAAACTAATCTCGAAGGTAGATGTAGAGGTAGCGTGCCGACGGCGATCACATCGACCTTGGAACCATTCCCGACGCGCATCATCACCTCGTCCTTCGCCAGTCTCCGCTTATTCCGCAGCTCCTGTTTTGAGTTACAAATGTGAGCAACCGCACCGGTATCAAATACCCAGGAGCTACTACGAGCGCTGGTAAGGTACACATCAATAACATGTATATCATATATACCTTTGGTATTGCCGGCCTTCTTATCCGCTAAGTACTTGGGGCAGTTCCGCTTCAAGTGACTGTTTCCCTTGCAATAAAAGCATTCAGTCTCAGGCTTGGGTCCATTCTTTGGCTTCTTCCCGGCAGCTTGCTTACCGGGCGCGGCAACTCCCTTGCCGTCCTTCTTGAAGTTCTTTTTACCCTTGCCTTTCTTGAACTTAGTGGTTTTATTCACCATCAACACTTGATGTTCCTTTTTGATCTCCACCTCCGCTGATTTCAGCATTGAATATACCTCAGGAATGGTTTTTTCCATCCCCTGCATATTAAAGTTCATCACAAAGCTCTTGTAGCTAGGTGGAAGTGACTGAAGGATTCTGTCAACGACCGCGTCATCCGGGAGATTAACTCCCAGCTGAGACAAGCGGTTGTGCAACCCAGACATTTTGAGTATGTGCTCGCTGACAAAACTATTCTCCTCCATCTTACAACTGTAGAACTTGTCGGACACTTCATATCTCTCGACTCGGGCATGAGCTTGGAAAACCATTTTCAGCTCTTGGAAGATCTCATATGCTCCATGTTGCTCAAAACGCTTTTGGAGCCCCGGTTCTAAGCTGTAAAGCATGCCGCACTGAACCAGGGAGTAATCATCACTATGCGACTGCCAGGCGTTCATAACGTCTTGAGTTGCTGGGAAAACAGGTGCGTCACCTAGAGGTGCTTCAAGGACATATGCTTTCTTGGCAGCTATGAGGATGATCCTCAAGTTACGGACCCAGTCCGTGTAGTTGCTACCATCGTCTTTCAGCTTGGTTTTCTCTAGGAACGCGTTGAAGTTGAGGGCAACATTAGCGTGGGCCATTTGATCTACAAGACATATTGTAAAGATTTTAGACTAAGTTCATGATAATTAAGTTCATCTAATCAAATTATTCAATGAACTCCCACTCAGATAGACATCCCTCTAGTCATCTAAGTGACACATGATCCGAATCGACTAGGCCGTGTCCGATCATCCGTGAGTTGGACTAGTCATCAACGGTGAACATCTCTATGTTGATCGTATCTTCTATACGACTCATGTTCGACCTTTCGGTCTTCCGTGTTCCGAGGCCATGTCTGTACATGCTAGGCTCGTCAAGTCAACCTAAGTGTTTTGCATGTGTAAATCTGGCTTACACCCGTTGTATTCGAACGTTAGAATCTATCACACCCGATCATCACGTGGTGCTTCGAAACAACGAACCTTCGCAACGGTGCACAGTTAGGGGAAACACTTTCTTGAAAATTTAGCGAGAGATCATCTTATTTATGCTACCGTCGTTCTAAGCAAATAAGATGTAAAAGAAATGATAACCATCACATGCAATCAAATAGTGACATGATATGGCCAATATCATTTTGCTCCTTTTGATCTCCATCTTCGGGGAGCCATGATCATCATCGTCACCGGCATGACACCATGATCTCCATCATCATGTCTTCATGAAGTTGTCTCACCAACTATTACTTCTACTACTATGGCTAACGGTTAGCAATAAAGTAAAGTAATTACATGGCGTTTTCATTGACACGCAGGTCATACAATAAATTAAGACAACTCCTATGGCTCCTGCCGGTTGTCATACTCATCGACATGCAAGTCGTGATTCCTATTACAAGAACATGATCAATCTCATACATCACATATATCATTCATCACATCCTTTTGGCCATATCACATCACACGGCACATGCTGCAAGAACAAGTTAGACGTCCTCTAATTGTTGTTGCAAATTTTTTACGTGGCCGCTATAGGTTTCTAGCAAGAACGTTTCTTACCTACGCCAAAACCACAACGTGATATGCCAATTTCTATTTACCCTTCATAAGGACCCTTTTCATTGAATCCGATCCGACTAAAGTGGGAGAGACAGACACCCGCTAGCCACCTTATGCAACTAGTGCATGTCAGTCGGTGGAACCTGTCTCACGTAAGCGTACGTGTAAGGTCGGTCCAGGCCGCTTCATCCCACGATGCCGCCGAATCAAGATAAGACTAGTAACGGCAAGTAAATTGACAAAATCGACGCCCACAACAACTTGTGTTCTACTCGTGCATAGAAACTACGCATAGACCTAGCTCATGATGCCACTGTTGGGGATCGGTGTAGAAATTAAATTTTTTTCTACGCATCACCAAGATCAATCTATGGAGAGACTAGCAACGAGAGAGAGGGGAGTGCATCTTCATACCCTTGAAGATCGCGATGCGGAAGCGTTGCAAGAACGCGGTTGGAGGAGTCGTGCACGCAGCGATTCAGATCGCGGTCGATTCCGATCTAAGCGCCGAACAACGGCGCCTCCGTGTTCAACACACGTGCAGCCCGGCAACGTCTCCCGCGCCTTGATCCAGCAAGGAGGAGGGAGAGGTTGGGGAAGACAACTCCAGCAGCACGACGGCGTGGTGGTGGAGCTTGCAGTTCTCCGGCAGGGCTTCGCCAAGCTCAACGGAGGAGGAGGGGGTGTTGGAGAGGGGGAGGGCTGCGCCTTGGATGAGGTGCTGCTGCCCTCCCTCCTCCCCTCTATTTATAGGACCAAGGGGGAAGGGGGCCGGCCCCTCTAGATCAGACCTAGAGGGGGGCGGCGGCCAAGGGGAGGGGGCTTGCCCCCCAAGCCAAGGGGGGCGCCCCCTTTAGGGTTTCCCCCCAACCCTAGGCGCATGGGCCCTAAGGGGGGATGGCACCCAACCCACTTAGGGGCTGGTTCCCTCCCACATACAGCCCATAGGGCCCTCCGGGGCAGGTGGACCCTCCCGGTGGACCCCCGGAACCCCTTCGGTGGTCCCGGTACAATACCGGCAAACCCCCAAATACTTCCGGTGACCGTATGATGACTTCCCATATATAAATCTTCACCTCTAGACCATTCCGGAACTCCTCGTGACGTCCGGGATCTCATCCGGGACTCCGAACAACATTCGGTAACCACATACTATTTCCCATAACAACTCTAGCGTCACCGAACCTTAAGTGTGTAGACCCTACGGGTTCGGGAACCATGCAGACATGACCGAGACATCTCTCCGGCCAATAACCAACAGCGGGATCTGGATACCCATGTTGGCTCCCAAATGTTCCACGATGATCTCATCGGATGAACCACGATGTCGGGGATTCAATCAATCCCGTACACAATTCCCTTTGTCTACTGGTATGATACTTACCCGAGATTCGATCGTCGGTATCCCTATACCTTGTTCAATCTCGTTACCGGCAAGTCTCTTTACTCGTTCCGTAACACATGATCCCGTGGCTAACTCTTTAGTCACATTGAGCTCATTATGATGATGCATTACCGAGTGGGCCCGGAGATACCTCTCCGTCATACGGAGTGACAAATCCCAGTCTCGATTCGTGCCAATCCAACAGACACTTTCGGAGATACCTGTAGTGCACCTTTATGGTCACCCAGTTACGTTGTGACGTTTGATACACCCAAAGCATTCCTACGGTATCCGGGAGTTGCACAATCTCATGGTCTAAGGAAACGATACTTCACATTAGAAAAGCTTTAGCAGACGAACTACACGATCTAGTGCTATGCTTAGGATTGGGTCTTGTCCATCACATCATTCTCCCAATGATGTGATCCCGTTATCAATGACATCCAATGTCCATGGTTAGGAAACCATAACCATCTATTGATTAACGAGCTAGTCAACTAGAGGCTTACTAGGGACATGCTGTGATCTATGTATTCACACATGTATTACGATTTCCGGATAACACAATTATAGCATGAACAATAGACAATTATCACGAACAAGGAAATATAATAATAACCACTTTATTATTGCCTCTAGGGCATATTTCCAACAAGACGTACGACTACTTTTTCCCTAAAAAAAAGAGGTATGAGTACTCAGTACTCCTATTCTATCAACACGAGTCCCATCTGACAACAGCGTCCGTGCTACAACTAGCTCTTCTCCCTTGTTTCTCTCTTCTAATTCTAACTCAGCCGACGCGCAGTGGGCGGGGTGGGGATTTGCCGATAGTCGGTTTGCTCAACTGCGGCCCCACCTGACAGTGAAAATGCTAAGACAACAAGCGTTCCCTAGCTTGAGCGGCGTGCCGGACAAACCGTGTGGGGGTGCGACGCGAATGGCACAGGCATGCTGTACTTGTTCCAATTTCTCGTTTTGAACTCGTGACATGTAGTAACGCTCAGTTTTGAATATATAAGTTTGGTTGTCGCGCCAATATATACAGTACTCCCTCCATGTAGGTTGGGTCGCTGAAGTCAAAATTAGACACAAAACACGATGGTGACGGACCAGTCTACCTCCGTCCTGGTTTATTGCTACCCATCGTAATCTGTGCCAAAATTTGACCATAAATTTGACTAACAAAATGTTTATGCATGTCACCAAAACTATATCATTGAAAACTATGTTCAAATACAAATCAAACGATATAATTTTTATTGACATGCACTAACATTTTGTCAATTAAATCTTTGGTCAAAATTTAGCACAAATTACAAAAGGGACTAATAAATCAGGACCTAGGTAGTACACGAGGACGAAGACAGTGATACTGCATATAATTAACGCCAAATAAGAGCAAGGGATCACACATGTCATTTACGACTGGAATAAAAATGCCATACACTAATAAAACATTAAGTCCACAAGGCGATGCAGTGCTGGTTACAGGAGGCGAGAAGAAAGATGCATCCATCGATGACCTCCTCCTCCTCGACTCAAGGCGCCGGCCCACCGAACGGCGGCTAAGTAGCAGCGGCTTTCGTGGCCAGGTCAACGTGCTTCTCAACAATGGCGTCCAAAGATTCTAACCGGTGGAACAAGGCCAACATCTTTCTGTCCTCCCTGACCTTGTAGTGGCCTATGTAGACGATTTCCTCATAGACATGGATGTGTAGGTCAACGGTTTCTTGCATGGTGAGGCGCTGCGCGGCGAGCGCGGCCTCGAGGTGCACATTCTTCGTCGTGACCTCTGGCAGCTACAGGGCCACCAGGGCTTGAAAGAGTTCGCCACCATGGAGGCCGATGAGGGTGGCAGGCAACAAGGAGCCTGGGCACGCGGGCTGGAGCAGTACGGCAAGGTCATCCGCGCGCTTCTTGACGGCGGTGAACTTGCGGATGGAGCGGACCATCATGTCGTCCATGCGAGAGGCGGAGCTAGCGTTGGCGAGGGCTACGACGCCGGCGGTCGCCAGCACCATTTGGAAACGCTACACGGTGCGGGGCCGCAGGCCGGCGTCTTGGATGATCTGGCACAGCCGGCTGCTGCTCGCGTCCATCGCCTCCATATGTGCTTGTGGTTCTGGTCACTTGGTCTTGGATTGGAGTGAGCAGTGTTGCGCAGAGACTAGGAGTAGATGGATTGGAGTGGTGGGGCGCCTTTATATGAGAGTCCAAACTGCGTTGCATTCACATTGTGCTGGCTCCATTCTGCTTCTCCAATTACTTACCTTTGCATGCTAATTGAATGCGGAGGCATCATTGACCGTTCAATGTTTCGGGAACCGCTACCCTCTGCCTCATTGGCATTCAAGCCGTATCAATGTAAATGCGTGTCAATATTGTGCACCATGACCAAGGCGGAGAGGAAAACGAGATAACTACGTATTTATTTACGGTGTAGATTCACTCATTTTGCTCTGTATGTATTCATTTACGGTTTAGTCACTTGTTGAAATCTCTAGAAAGACAAATATTTAGGAATGGAGGGAGTAGTCCCTCCTTTCCGGTTTACAGGGCTATACTATTAAGAGCAAGTACAATAGTGGGCTTATAGCCTGCTTACATGGCAATTTTGTCTATGTGGAGGAGAGAGACATAAAAAAGTAAGACTAGCCACAGTGGGAGTAACTTCAGCAGTAACATCGAGTCCAACTCAGCAAATTTGCTTATGTGGCAATGAGTTAGGCTGGTCGTAATGGGGAGTATCATTTACTCGTATCATGCATATGATACTTGTGTATGATACTACTTCCATAATGCATAGTATCATAAGTTAGTATCTTAGCTTGCCTTATTAATTGCCATGCATGACACAAAGTAGTACAACATTTAATATGATATGGTATCATGATATGATACCACATCCTCTCTTTCCTCATTTAATTGTGTGCCACATCATCAAAAAAGTCTAGTTGGCATGCATGATACCACTTATGATACTCCCATTATGACCAGCCTTAATGAGGAGAGAGGTAGTTTGAGTAACTTAGCTAGTTACTGTAACATCACATGTCCCAATGCAATATGAGTCTATAACCTAATAAATGAAGCTTTGCATGACACCACACTTATTATGTTACTACCCACTATGAAGATAGTAACATAGTCTAGGGATATGTCTATGTTACCAGTGTATGTTACTCTCCATTGTGGCTAGTCTAATCTCATGCAAGAGCCTAGATATATGCGTGCTCCAAGGCAGATGCAATAAATGTGAGGAAAGAGATAGAGAGAAGATGAGAGGCAGATGCAATAAATGTGAGGAAAGAGATGGAGTACTAATCTTAGACCTCCTCCAATGCAAAGGTGCTTAGATGAGGTGCTAAGTATATTAAATGCCTTAGCAACTCAAGTCCCCAATTCAAAGATGCTAAGCTTTTGGGTGCTAAGCTTCATGCATTTAATTAGTTGTAGACTCAGAATTGTGCTTCCACCTAGGTACACGTGCTTAGCACCATTTCTTCCTGGGGTCACCATACTACTCTCTCTCTTTTTAACTAGCATGACACATCATATTTTTCGCTTAGTTGGCAACCTTAGCACATGTACAAGGTGAAGCATTGGGAGGGGCCAACCTTATAGCTAAGCTTGTTGTATATGTGTTGGCTATAAATGATATGGCAACATCGTATAGTCAGCAGTTGGCTGTATTATTAACTTTTTTTATGTCTCTCTCCTCCAGATAGACAAAGTTGCCATGTAAGCAGGCTATAAGCCCACTATTGTACTTGCTCTGAACTGACCGCTGCGTGACGTGCTAGGTACTACGTCCCACGTCTCTCATTGGTTGATTCCTATTGATGTCTAGAAACAAGAAACGTGGTCGGGTTTGTTTTGGGATTATTTGATTTTCGTAAGATGACTATTACTAGCAATCGCCACAATAACCGTAAGATCTGCATCCGACGGTGGCACCTATTGGACGCAAACAGCAGTAGAAAAGAATTGCCACAAAACTGCCGCACCACGCTCCACCCCTACACAAAGACTGCCACGCGAGCGTTCGCAACTGCCACGTTCGGGTTGCGCTTGGCTCTTCGCCTCTTCGAGAAGACAAACAATGATGTTACTACTTCTACAGTATCAAATCAATTGCTGCATGTCCATCCACCGTGTGCGGGAGGGATTTGTAGTAAGCAAAAGCCTATCCTCGTCTGCGAGCCACCGCGCGCATGGGCGAGGGAGAGGGCGTACTAGTAGTAAAATCAAGCTTCTCCTTGTTGTACGAGTTGACGCGACACATCATAGCACTGGCCCCACATGCTTGCCTCTAAACATGGCTAAAAGACCCGCAGTGTACAATATATTTGCTGCAACCTCTAACATTTACCCCACCACAAATTAAAATATATATTCCTGTCTTGACCAGATCAGCGTGCAAACTACAATCACCAGGATGACAGGTAGGGCCAGAAGATTATTTTAATAAAAAAAATGCTTCGAGACGGCCTCATAGCATGTAGCCGACTCCAACGATTTTAAGCTTAGAGGCACGGTACACGCTATCCTAGACTATGTCACTATACAACCTCCCCTACACATGAAACTACCACACTAGCGTTCGGGTTGCGCTTGGCTCTTCGCCTCTTTGGGAAGTCGAACAATGATGGTACTACTATAGTGGAGTACTACTAGTATGCTTCTGGCCATCTGACACCGAATGAACTGATGCATGTCCACCGCGTGCGGGAGGGAGAGCGTGTAGCGAAAGCTTCTCCTAGTTCTGCGAGCCACCATGCTCATGGGCGAGGGAGAGGGCGTTGTAATCAAACTTCTCCTTGTTGTACGAGTTGACGCGACACATCAAAGCAGTGCACTCGATATATTTCAATAATTTGCGTTTACCGATGCATTAATTACAACGCATGCATGCATGCCGTGACTTTCCTTTTGATACTTAGATGTGTTGATTTAATGCACTTTGAAGTAGTATGAATATGCGATGGTAAAACTTTCTAATGTCCCGGCCCTAAAGCGAGGGATGGTTGTGCACAAGGAGGGCGAGATCAGTCCGACCGAACAGGACCCGACGATGGAGCTCTCTATGGTCTCTATGGACCTCACCTTGCTCCACTGCCCCTTGTGCCTCCGCCCCTTGAAGCCTCCAGTGTATGAGGTTCGAATACACCTTGTCCGTTCAGCTGATCGAGCAAGGTGCAGGTTTCTTGATTGATGTGTTGTTCGATTGATTTGTGCAGTGCAAGGGAGGGCACCTGGCCTACGCGGACTGCCGCGGCGAGCGCCCCAGGAACCAGCGGCAGTGCCAGAAGTGCGAGCGCGGTGGCGGCTTCGACATGCGGAACACGGCGATGGACGCCGTCCTCTCCTCGGTGAGGGTGGAGTGCCTGCATGAAGGCTGTGGGCTCTACGTCACTTACCACAAGCTCGCCGATCACCAGAGCGTGTGTCCGCTCGTGCCCTACAAATGCCCTGTGCCCGTCTGCGGATACGAAGGCCCGCCGCCGGCGCTCCCCCACCACATCAGCACTGTGCATCCCATGCCCGTGCACAGGATCCAGTACGGCAAGGTGCTCCAGCTGCAAGTGCCAGTGTCGAAGCCGCGGCTCTTGCTATTCGCGGAGGAGGACGGCCGCGCGTTTTTCTTGGTCGGTAGCGTGCTCGACATCAGCGCGCCTATCGCCGTGTCGGTCGTCTGCATCAGAGCGGGGGCGTCCCCACTGCCGCACTACGCGGCCAAGCTATGGGCGAACGGCCCGCCGGGGGAGCCCAAAGGCAAGACCGACGCCGTCAAGGTGGAAATTGATGTGACAAGCAGCAAGGATCCCGGCGACGTCGCCGTGCAGGAGCTGACCTTCTTCACAGTTCCGCCCAAGCTGCTGGCCGGGGCTGGGTTGTCAAGGACGGTGTCCCTCCACATTCAGATTGACAAGCTCACCTCCTAAATGATTCTACAGTGCCTTCTGTTTATCTTAGTAATATGCTAATATAGGGGTTAGCTTGGTCTACTTTAGCTTAAGAGATGGTGGGTTTTGGTGGCGATGCAGCAATTACTTCGACATCAGATCAGCAGTTAAAGTAATTTCCAACAGTCGAACGGATATTTTGTGTCTGTTGGATATAAAGATCCTTTGGGTAAGAAGTATAAGTAGCTTATATGCTTGTTTGTTGAGGAAGTGTTGCATACTTCTGCGAGTTGATGCGACACATCAAAGTAGTACTACTACTAGTAGTACTCAGCCGACTGCGCACCAAGCAGACGAAGCTCATGTCGTGTTGGTGTCGTGTGTGGCCCGCACATTAACCAAAACCTCGCGCCTCCAGCTTAGCCTCCGTGTTTTAAACTTCTCAATCTCAAGGCCAAGGAGCAATAGGAACCTATGATAGAGCCAATCGGATGGTTGAGAACACTACAATTCATAGCTACAGATGCGTGTGTGAGAGAGGACGAGTGCATGCGTGCACCTCTTCTCTTCGTGTATAACTAAACTCAGAGTACAAGTGTATGTGGGTGGCATCAACCTAGGGAGCTAGAGATGGTGTGTGCGAGAAGTCCCGAGAGACTAAGGTGTGTGCGTGGGAAAGAGGGAGAGAGATGATATGTGTCGATATAATGCGTGTGAAAAAAAGACTAGTCTATAGGTCGCCACGAGGCTATTCCCGTCGAACGCCCCAATAACCGTAAGATATGTATCCGACGGTGCCAGTTATTGCATGTACACAGCAGTAGAAAAAGAAGTACCATGGCATATTACAAAACTGCTACACCACGGCCGAGAAAGCGTGCCCACGTTACGCCATCCGGGAATAGTGCCGCACTTCGAAACTAGAACCGTCAATAAACTTTGAGCTTGCGTCTCGTCACATTCCAAATTACTACCACGCTATATTTAATTGCAAACCTGTTCACACCGATCACAACCTAAACGGTTTCCCACTTAGGAGCGTATTAGTACTCGGTTATAAATACTACTATGCCAAGATGACTGCACATTCCTCCTCAACTCCTCATCCACAAAAACAAACAAGTCATTCATCATCGTTCCCTTGTGTCTGCCATGGCCAGCGTGAGTTCTGGGTCGAGAGATTACCACCAGGGAGAGGCGAGCATGGAAGCAGAAGCACGAGAGATGTCCCGCCTCACTGCGAAAGCAGTCGACATGTCCCGCCGCGCGGCTGTAGCAGCACAGAGGTCCCGCCGCACCGACGAAGCAGCACGGAGGTCCCGCCACGTCGTCGATGCAGCAGACTAGTCCGGCCACGCCGCGGAAGCAGCAGAGATGTCCCGCCGCGCCACAAATGCAGCAGAGATGTCCTCCCGCGCCGTGGTGGCCTGGGAAAATGTCTCGCGGGCAGGCGAGGACTCTTACAGGCACATGCATGCGATCGTCCATAGCCAGATGGATCAGATCTCCGGCTGGGCGAGGTTGCAGGACGACATGAAAGCCTCGTTTGAACAGGCTACCGGCGGGGAGGGCAATGCGAAGCTCCGGGCCGAGCGTGACCTGCTGAGGGTGAAGATCGCCAGAAGGGCGAAGCAGGCGGAGGAGACCGCTGCCTTGTTGAAGAGGATGGGCGTCATCGTCAAGAAACTTATGGACGAGAATGCCATGCTCCGCATCGAGCACGAAAGGCTGGTGGAGGAATCCGTGGATCCTGCCAAGCAGCGTATTAAGGACATGAAACTGATGAAAGAGATCATCGCCGCTCACAGCGAGAACTAGTCTCCGCGACCTGCAGCGCATCAAGAAAGTAGAGATCAGCGAGCCAGATCGTTGTATGCGTCTTCCTTCTTCTTTTGCCCTTGTGTATTTTGGGCGTAGCCGCATGTGGCTTTTTTAATTATCTTCCTAAATATGTAAGACAATTATTATCCACTGTCGTCGTCCTTATATATTCATCAGTCTTGCTATAAGTCGCAGTAGATGCTATATAGGTCCATCGGATCTTACATCAAGATCCGTGCAAAAATTTCTTTTCAGATTTTCTTTTTTCTCTCTTAAATCTCAGTCGAGTGAGACATAGCCACGCCATTAAACAGGGGCTCGGGTGCCATTAATGGAGACCTTGGGAGAGAGGTGGGCGGCAGATGGAGGTCAAAGGGCTCTCCTCCCGATAAGCACGCGCAGGGGTCTGATCGCACGCCTCCCGTACTCAAATAGCTACCCCGCACGGCCCATCCTAGCCAATAAAAAAAGAGGACGCGTGGCGGCACGTAAATGGTAAGTAGAACGCCTACGGTTTCAATAATACTTGTGTTTCCGATTGTAACGTGACAGCACTTATTCCAAAATGACTTTGTTGATTGTTAATGTGTGTGCCTTCGCAAATCGGACAGCAAAATTACCACAGCATGTTGGTGCCATGTCATGACACCAAGCCAAGTTTCATGATTTTCATGCGTGTTTTGGATTTACAGGAATTAAAAAACCAAGTTTCTCAATGTTTCCGGCCGAGCCACGACGCCCAGATGTTTGAATTTCATTCTCATTTCTTGCATGGGACCTAGAAATTTACCCGAGGACACACATGTGATTTTTCAACCAACTTTGGTGCACTGGAGCATGTGCTTGTAGTTCAAATTTGAATTATGCACATTAAATGACCAGAAACTCAATTAATGTATAAAAAAGGCCAAACGAACCCGGAATAATTCCAAAATTTAACACGACACTCATATAGTTCTATGTTGCCTCTGTAAAGAAAATCAGGGGGGGCAGCGTATATCGTTTCGCACACAAAGGAGACACGTTCCCTCTCAGAACCACGAGCCTTCTTGAGAGAAGCTCCAGTTTGCAAGAAGCTTATACCAAAACTTGTTCCAATTCGGCCAATTTTTTTACCACAACATTTTTAGTACCATGACATGACACCATGCCAAGTTTCATGATTTTCAGGTGTGTTTTGGATTTACAAGAATTTTAAAACCAAGTTTCTCAATGTTCTCGACCGAGCCACGACGCCCAGATGTTTGAATTTCATTCCCATTTCTTACATGGGACCTAGAAATTCACCCGAGGACACACATGTTATTTTTTAGCCAACTTTGGTGCACTGGAGCATGTGCTTGTAGTTCAAATTTGAATTATGCACATTAAATGACCAGAAACTCAATTAATGTATAAAAAGGCCAAACGAAGCCGAAATAATTCCAAAATTTAACACGACACTCATATAGTTCTATGTTGCCTCTGTAAAGAAAATCAAGGGGGGCAGCGTATATCGTTTCGCACACAAAGGTGACACGTTCACTCTCAGAACCACGAACCTTCTTGAGAGAAGCTCCGGCTTGCAAGAAGCTTATACCAAAACTTGTTCCAATTCGGCCAAAAAAAATTCCACAGCATGTTAGTGCCATGACATGACACCATGCCAAGTTTCATGATTTCCAGGTGAGTTTTGGATTTACAGGAATTTAAAAACCAAGTTTCTCAATGTTCTCGGCCGAGTCACGACACCCAGATGTTTGAATTTTATTCCCATTTCTTACATGGGACCTAGAAATTCACCCAAGGACACACATGTGATTTTTCAACCAACTTTGGTGCACTGGAGCATGTGCTTGCAGTTCAAATTTGAATTATGCACATTAAATGTCAAGAAACTCAATTAATGTATAAAAAAGGCCAAACAAACCCGGAATAATTCCAAAATTTAACAGGGCACTCATATAGTTCTATGTTGCCTCTGTAAAGAAAACAGGGGGGAGGCAGCGTATATCGTTTCGCACACAAAGGTGACACGTTCCCTCTCGGAACCACGAGGCTTGTTGAGAGAATCTCCGGTTTGCAAGAATCTTATACCAAAACTTGTCCCAATTCGGCCAAAAAATTTACATATGAAAACGGGGTTTAGATTATCCCGAACATCTCGCTACCTAGACCAATGTACTGTGATTTGAATTCAACATAAAATGGATACAAATATTTGAATTGGAGATCGTATGGTACTTGTAGTTCATAGTGAAATATGATTACTAATATATGCATGTTTTCTGTTATCAAGATAATATTTGAATGATGCTATAACTTGACAACAATCGTATTCAAATAAGGAAAATTGATTCAAATTTAGTCCATATGGTAGACGACAATATATATGTTCATAGGGTGGAGTAAAATGTTCATATAAGATGGAAGATCAAAATGTAGGACTACATCCATTATAAACCGTAAGATCACCTAACGATATATTCGAATTCAACATAACGTGGATTCAAAAATTGAAATTCGAGATACTGGCATTTGTAATCATATAAAAAGGGACATGACTCTTTCTTGGGGTGGGAATTGATTTGTTTTTTGTTGTTGTTGAGGGAAGTGCGAATTGATTTGGTACTGTACAGGCTAATCTTGTTCTCCCGATTTTTTTTTACATTTTTCTTGTAGTTTTTTCAATGGCATTTATAGCAATATAGTAAAAGGGGACATGACTCTCTTGTGTCTTGTATGAATTGTTTTTTTATACACGTTAAGTTTGTTCCGCCAAACATGGAATCCGCGCCTTGTTATCCCGAAATTTTCAAGCTCGAGTATCTTTTGTCTCTTCTGCTGTGAAACTCCCGCCTCTTCAACCCGCGCCGCGCCTTGTTATCCCAAAATTTCGACGCGCGCGGAAACTCTCTCCTCATCCAAAATCGGTCCCGCAGCCCAGACACGCGAAATCCCCCTTCTACCCCTCAGCCAAAAATGCCACCTAGACGTTGCGTGGTCAAAACCGGTGGGGGTACGTTCGTAACTTACCCAACATTCCGGAAAAGTGCATCCCTAAGCCATGCTCGCCCCTACCTTCCTCTTCGCCCCCCCCCCCCATTCGTACACCGAGGCCGCCAAAACCCGCGAAACCCCACGCTCCTCCGTCGGCCTCCCGACCGCCGCCCAGCCGAAGACTCTTCCCCGACGACGTCGTCCACAGCAACAGCTCGCCGTCCCTCATCCACCGCACCGGATGAGGATCCGTCGTCGATCTCGTCGTCCCGCCGGATCAGCCGCCCCGTCCTCCACCTCCAAGGAGCTGCCCCGACGTTCGCCTCGTCTATCGCGCCACCTCCATCCCCACAGCGCCGTCTTGACCTGCCCCACCAGAACCGCAGCACCCTCACCAATTCCTCCGATGAAGCCGAGGCCTACTTGGCGCCACCAAGGAGGTTCTGCATTCACCGCTGCATTTTATCTTTTATTCGATCTCACGGGGTTGCCGGTGCTCGATACCAAGCAGCCATGGCGGGTCTCCATCGACGGCGCCGTCGCCGGCCACTTCCTCCACGGCGTCTCTCCTCCATGTTGTTGCTTCCTCGGCGGTGACTTCCACACTAGCACTAGCTGCTGCTGCGCCGGCTCTCGCTCGCGCTGCGGCTCTGTTCTTGCTGTCGGTCGCGCTGCTGCACTGCTCTAGCTTTCGTTCGTGCTGCTGCTCTGCTCTGCTATTGCTGTCGGTCGCGCTGCTGCTCCGCTCTTGCTCTCGTTCATGCTGCTGCTCTGCTCTGCTCTTGCTCTCGCTCGCGCTGCTGCTGCTGCATGACCTGAGGCAGCTACATGAGTTGCTGCTTTAGCACTCGCTCGTGGTGCTGCTACATGAGTTGCTCTCTGCTAGTGTGCTCCCTGCTCGAGTGGCTGCTGATTTATATCACTGCTTCTCTGCTACTAGTGCTCGAACGCCCTAAACTTCTATTGCAATGCTCTACTACTAGTTCAATCAGTTTCGACAGTAAAATTCATTTTCGACTGTAAAGTTCAGTTTCCTTAGTTAAGTTCAGAGTGAACAGTATTTACAGCATCTGTCGGAGCGGCCGTGGTGCGGCTGATGCATTTTACATCTAGCACTTTTTGGTGATGTATTTTACATCATCTATTGCAGATGCTATTAGAGTCCCACTTCAGATTAACGTTGTCTGTCTTGTCCTGCTTCAGCCTCGCCGTCGCACACCTCACCGGAGCTGCTCCAACGACGGAACTGTCCATCACAACGGAGCAGTACCCTCAACACCATCTCCAGAGGCCTCAGATCTTCTTCCCCACCTCCGACAGTCACACCAGCATCACCATCCTCCACGTCCAACCCAATGATGCTGAGGTCGACAAGGCTATGCCAAAGATGTTGTACACTCGTCGCATCACTTTGTTACTCTGCATTCATGTCGACCCCTCAGGGATCCTTTGGTTCAAAGCAGTTGCAAATCTAGAAATAAATGAATCATGGTCACAAAGTTAACAGGAAGAAAACTAAATGCTCTTTTGAACCACAATTTGAACCGGTTTAGCAAGATTGCCATTATATGATACTCATGTGGACCAAATCTAAGATCACAAAATATTTCGAGGGCAGGCTTCAGCCTGTTGAAGACTGCCTACTAGAATCGCCACTGGTTCAAAGAAAAAGTGAAGGAAAACATAGGAATTGGAAACTTTACTATGGTACTACTATTCATGCATTTGGTTAGAAGGAATGGAGCAAAGCAAAACTGGAGGATTTTTTTCCTTTGGTGTCTCTTTCAAAGAAAAAATGTAGGAATTGTAATATCCACTTGGACGTCCTTTTCAAATTAATATGCATGAAGAACAGGACTAATTGCATTACTGGCATAATAAGATTCTTATTTTTTTCATTTTCGTGTGGTTTGACTTTAATTTGACCATGTTTCTCCATTCCCGTGTTCTTCCAATTCATGTGAACCAAACACCCAGGTTGACAGAAATCCTATGTTTGCAAATGCTCTGTTTTGCACGTGCATTCCTATCCTATTCCTGTGTTTTTCATGTCCCTGCGTTTATAGAATCCTCCAATTCTAAGGAGCCCTTACAGATTTACTTCATTTTCAGATAGGTGTCAAACAAAACTCTGTGTGTTATGTCCTGCTACTACCGTGCCATCATCCACCCCACCTGAGTTCCACCATCGACGGAAGCGTTCACTGCAGCAGAGATTCCCCCTGCAGACTTTCTTTCGCCGCCTCAGATCATCTTCCCCGTTGCCGGCAGCCATGCCAACTGCATTACCATCATCGACTAAGCAGATGAACCTGAGGACTACACAGTTTCGGAAGAGAGGTCGCACTCTTTCGTGTCTGCTTACGTTATACATCGGTTATTATTACCTGCTACTTTATCGTCCTGTTCACCTCTTAGATTCCGAGTCAAGTTCAAACTAATATTCAAACTTGAGTTTTAAAATGCCTCTGGGGCACATATCGAGGCAGCAACGAATAGTATCTATCTACTATCTGGTTCATCTGGGGTCTTCTATGTGGTTCATGTTGGGTGGGCAACAAACAGTAGATGATCCATCGTCTATCTTTTTAAACTGAAGCTATAATCTACCTGCTATCATTAGTTTTGGATCTATCCACTTATTTGCTACCATCAGTCTTTATTTCTGCATGCACCCCTTAGGCCTTACATAATCTAACTATGTTTTTTATATTATGCATGTCAGTTATTGTACACAATCGTACTGAACATGTAGAGAAAAAGAGAAGACCGTTGCGTGGGAATATAATGTCATGCAGACGCCGCTCCATGGTGGGCGAAGTGGGCCCCCTCCCGCCATTCCAGATTGTATTCCAGAGGAAGATAACTGTTCAGAGGGGGATTCAGAGGGAGCCAACCAATCCTATTTACTCCCTGAGGTGTTTGCTCTAACCTGGCATGCTGATGTTGGTCATATCATGCACATGGCGCCTCGCATTGCTTACATTATACATCTTATATGTCATCAGCTTAGTTTAGATTTGCTTTGTGTGAATGCCACCTGTTTGGTTTCTATATCATACTCCCACCGTTCCTAAATATTTGTCTTTTTAGAGATTTCAACAAGTGACTACATACGGAGCAAAATGAGTGAATCTACACTCTAAAATATGTCTATATACATCCGTATGTGGTAGTCCATTTGAAATCTCTAAAAAGATAAATATTTAGGAACGGAGGGAGTATATGGGAATCATGCAATGCCATCTTCTTTAGCCAGGCATCATATACGTGAATCATGCAATGCCATCCTGTTTAGCCAGTCATCGTATATGTGAATTGTATCGTGCCATTTTTTTCATAATGTATTCCATTTGTCAACAATGATTATACATTCATCTATTCTTCCTATGCATCAGCCATTTGAGTCGGTCATGGGAAAATCTGGAGTGAAAACAAGGTCTTCTGAGCAGTCAGTGCTACCTGTCGATGCAGATTTCTTGCTGGTTACAGATAGCTCCTCAGAGGAGGATTCAGAGATAGATGACCAGTCGTACCCCCCCCCCCCCGAGGTGTATGCTCTAACTTGGCAGGGTTATATTGCTCATATCATGCATATGGTGTCTTGCATTGCCATGCCATCTGCTTAGATTAGACATGCTTTGTGTGAATGCCTCCTGTTTGCTTTCTATATCAGATATGTGCCATATTTTTCAGCCAGTTATCATATATGTGAATTATGCACCGCCATGTAGCCAGGCATCATATATGTGAATTATCTCATGCCATCCTTTTTTTTTCATTACGCATTCCATTTGTTGTCAATCTGTGTATATTGAACTACTCTTCATGTGTATCAGCCATTTGAGCCGGTTATGGAAAAATCAGGAGTGAAAACAAGGTCTTCAGAGCAGGCAATGGTACCTGTTGAAGCATATATCTCGATGGTTACAGGTAGCTCCTCAGAGGAGGATTCAGAGACAGATGACAAGTCCTATATCCCACCTGAGGTGTATGCTCTAACTTGCAATGTTTATATTTCTCATATCATGCATATGGTGTCTTGCATTGCTTAGTTTAGACATCATATGCACAATATTCAATTCCATCTGCTTAGTTTAGAGATCATACATGCGAGTGCCAGCTGCTTAGTATATGAATCAATTATGTCAATTATATCATGCCATCCTGTATACTTAGACAACATGTATGTGAATTATTTCATCCCAACCTATTTTAGAAAGACATCATATAGTTTTGTCATGTCATCCTATTTAGATACTCATCATATGTTGAATTATGCCATTATATCATGTTAAGTTATCCATCATATATCTGAAACTGTGTCATGCTATCCTGTTTAGTTAGCCGTCATATATGTGAAATTGTGTCATGCTGTCCTGTTTGGTTAGACAACATATATGTGAATTACCACATCTGTCTATCATACAATGTATGTACGTTCAATTTCTTTTCTTGTTTATCAGCCATTTGAATTGGAGGGGGTGATGGCAGTATCTAAGGGAGTAAAAACCCATTCTTCACAAAAGACGGTGCTACCCGTCGATGCAGATAGAACCATGGTTGTACTGGCCCACGAACTAGCCCCACCACACATAATCGAGACTCTTCCAGATTGTACACTTACACCGTTAGACAGAGAACTAGATACACCCCATCTAACCCCAACCCCAGCGGATAGTAACCCACTTCTAGTTGACACAGCACCATGTCCACCACAGAGTACCCCCACACGAGCAGTTTGTAAAGCAACTGCAGTGCCCAAAGCACGAAGACCACCACAGTGAACCCAAACTCCATGTTTAAAGTAGAAGAGCAACTATTCTCAGGTCAGATTCCGTAGCTATGGTCCATACTCCTTTGCTCTTGCATCAATGTATTTACTCATACCAACTACTTTCGAATTTTAAGGATCCAATTGAAACTCCAATGGCGCAACAGGTATGTTTGGGGCTCCGGAGAGGAGGATTCGTCGCCATCATCATCACCAACCTTCCTCCATCACCAATTTCATGATGCTCACCGCCGGGAGTGAGTAATTCCATTGTAGGCTTGTTGGACGGTGATGGGTTGGACGAGATTTATCATGTAATCGAGTTAGTTTTGTTAGGGTTTGATCCCTAGTATCCACTATGTTCTGAGATTGATGTTGTTATGACTTTGCTATGCTTAATGCTTGTCACTAGGGCCCGAGTGCCATGATTTCAGATCTGAACCTATTATGTTTTCATGAATATATTTGTGTTCTTGATCCTATCTTGCAAGTTGTAGACACCTATTATGAGTTATGATCCGCATACCCCAAGGTGACAATAATTGGGATTCTTTCCTGTGATTACCGTAGTTTGAGGAGTTCATGTATTCACTAAGTGCTAATGCTTTGGTCCGGTTCTCTATTAAAAGGAGGCCTTAATATCCCTTAGTTTCCATTAGGACCCCGCTGCCACGGGAGGGTAGGACAAAAGATGTCATGCAAGTTCTTTTCCATAAGCACGTATGACTATATTCGGAATACATGCCTACATTATATTGATGAATTGGAGCTAGTTCTGTGTCACCCTAGGTTATAACTATTGCATGATGAATGCCATTCGACATAATTATCCATCACTGATCCATCGTCTACGAGCTTTTCACATATTGATCTTTGCTAAGTTACTTTGCCGTTGCTACTGTTACAACCACTACAAAACTGCTACTATTACTTTTGTCACCATTACCGTTACTTCCATACTACTTTGCTACTAAAAACATTGCTGCAGATATTAAGTCTTTCAGGTGTGATTGAATTGACAACTCAGCTGCTAATACCCGGGAATATTCTTTGGCTCCCCTTGTGTCGAATCAATAAATTTGGGTTGAATACTCTACCCTCAAAAACTGTTGTGATCCCCTATACTTGTGGGTTATCAGTCATCAAGTTGGAGCAGAGTTTTATTGCAATTTTCAATTAAAAGACTTAATTTGGATATCGATCTGCTCCATTTCTTAAGTGCATATCTTAGCCTCTTGAGTTTACCTGAAAGTCGAGTGGCAGAAGATGAAGCTTTAAAGGGGGCATTCCAAGATTTTTCCACAGTGGACATGAATTCCGGATGAGATGGCCAAAAACTTCCAAACCTAAACAATTTGCATTTAGGAATTGCAGTGTCTATTGTCATCACACATGGCACATGATCGGATATTGGGTGAGCTAGCAGTTTTACCAAAGTATTAGGGAAGGCCGAGATCCATTCCGTCGACGAGAAGAACCAGCCTAGCTGCTCCAAAAGGGGTTGATCTTGCATATTGGACCATGTGAACTGCCTGCCCTTGATAGGAAGTTCCAACAGAGTAGTCCACTGATTACTTCATTAAATTTAAGAATATCATCCACATTACCCCCAGGTAGGTTCCGGTTATCCAGAGATCGCATAAAATTAAAGTCACCCATGAAAAGCCAAAGATCATCCACATTAATATCCAAAGCCGCAAACCAGTCCAAAAATCAATTCTTTCCTGACCCGAGCATGGTCCATAGATGCTGGTAAGTGACCAAGTTTTATTGCATTGTAGGGATTCAAATTTAATAGTGAGAGCAAACAGAAATTTGTGGATTACTATCCCTGAGAAAAGATTACTGCACCAGATAATAATAATGCCACCAGAGGCACCAATCGAGGGCATGAATTCAAATTTATCAAAACGATGTGGGCAACATTTACGGATAAAAGAGTGATCAAAAAGTTCTTTTTTTGTTTCCTGCAAACAAACAATGGAGCAGTTGGCCTCGTCGATCTTATTACGCAGCGCTAGACACTTGTTATCATCGTTCATACCACGCATATTCCAGCATAAAATGTTCCACCGAGCAGTCGACATTGTTCAGAGAAAATAAACAAAGCAAAAAATACGATAAGCAACAGGAGACACAAAAGTTTGTAGGGCAACGAGCTTAAGCGGGAGGGCACTTAGGTAGAGCCAGCCGGGTCTTGCAGAAGAAGATCTTCCCCAAGTTCAGCTTCAGGTATGCCACAGAGCGCAGTGCCCACCACCTGAATCACAGCAATTGAAGTAGGCTCCAGGATAGAGTGATTCACTGATTCCTCGGCAGCTGCACTCTCTTCAGTGTCCATAGCTTGAGCTTCCTCCAATGCAGCAACCTGCCTTGGTTTGACATGAGAAACCTTCTTCCTTTTTTGAGAGACGGATGGGGCTTTGAAACCCAAATACCTCATGGACCTGTTACTGCGCCTGACCTCTTAGACATCCAAAGGGGTGATTACACGGTGATGTTTCTTAGATGCAGCAGTGTTAACAGCCATCTCATCGTGATGCTCCAGAGAAGAAGTGAGGATGTCATCCTCCTCTGAAATGATGTCAGGACTCATCAGATGCAGAGAAGCAAGTGCACCCTGTACCACACACCATACGTCCTGATTGATAAAGATCACCTCATTGTCCTGAGCAAAAGGAGAAAAGGGATACCAGGTGCAGCAAGCCATACCAACCAGCTCATGCAGAAAGGATTGCATACCATTCATACAAACAGTCCACTCTTCTAGTGGATTCCCCTGAGAAGCAGAGGAATCAATGTGAGGTGTAAAAACAGTGGCATAACAGTGAATCAGAAAATCCAAAAAGTCCCCATCCACAGGTAGCTCAACCTCAGCCTCCTCGCTTCCCATCTGACGAAAAACATACTGACCAGCTAGAGTCCCATCAACAATACTATCAGCAGCCCTTTCAACCATAGTGACATGTTCATTCCAGACCTGAATGCCATCATCTTGATCAGCATCACTAGATTGAACACCTTCCATCATGGACGGCCCCTCATAACCAGTCATCTGGCGGTAACTAAAGTCTCGATACGGTTCAGGCACAGGAGGAAGAACAGGCCACTCTCCCCAACACTGTTGAGGTGGTGGTGGAGCTGGAGCTGCTTCCCATGCATTAGCTGCATTCTGCATCTGCCAGACTTGAGCATCATGTTGCGCTTGCTGAATAGCAGTCAGAAAGGGTAGTTGCTCCAGATGTGGTGATGCGCCCATAGGCGGGACAACATCTTCATTCCCTTCCAGGTTTGGATTAGGGTTTCTACCATTGAGAATGTAAACAGGAATAGAACAAGACTTCCCCAAACCCGTAATGTCAGTAAACCTCTTAACCACAAGACTGAATGGGACCAGAGCAACTTCATTGATAATAACACACACAATAACTCTAGCTTTACGGTGCCCAGGATGATTCCAGTAAGTAATACGCCCAAAACAAGACACCGCTTTAATAAGGTGATATTAGTTTGATAGTCCAGGGGAAAAGCAAGAAGCATGACCCAAGGCTCCCTCTCAATCACTAGACAACGCATGTTGGGACCCTCATCGTGTTGCAGCAAAGTAAATTCAGAGTGGTTTCCAAGCGCATGCGGACTAGTGTCAATCAGGGCATCACGAATCAGCGGATCCTCAAATCTTACTAACCCAACACAGAAGGGATAAATCTCATGCTCATCAGTCCTAGCTCCATGATCCCTACGCAACACCCTACGAACAGCAGCTAGTGCATGTTCCTTATGCAGATCTCAAGGAGGAGGATCAACTACAACAAGAGCATACCGACTGTGATCAAGCGGTGGTTCACCCACCACCACCATGTTGCATTGCAGGCGATTTGTAGGGCCATGGTCGACGTTGAGCTCTCCAGGAAGAAACGGGTAGGGGAGCACAGGGAGATTCGCCATTGGAGGCGGACGTGGCGAGAAGGAGTGTGGATACGAGGGCGTAATGAGCTGCGTGGTATTCTGGCCTAGGGTCTTGTCAGAGTCAGAGCACCGAGAAGGCGGAACGGCAGGGGAAAAAGAGGGAAAAGATCGGGGTGGAGCGATATTATCCCTACAATAACGCTTAATCCTCCAAACTTGAGCCCCCGCAGATCGGGCCGTTCCAACAGAAGGAAATCTCTGTCCACTCGCAAAATCCGGCCCAAGCTGTTTGGTTTTCCAAATCAAAGATGGGGAGGCGGCAACATAATGTTTTTTTTTAAACATCCCTACCCTTGCGAGGTTTTGCTAAAGTGTGACACCCATATGAAACATGACCCAGTTGATCACAAAGCTTGCAACGAAAACCAGAAGTGCAGTTGGATCGATAATGACCGGAATGAAGGCATTTAGCACAGAAAATAACCCCGGAAACAGGTGCCTTGACTAAAACTGGGGCATCTTGCTTATGATTGGACCACAAATAACCCAACTCTAAACATCTAGCACAAGAAAAGCCAGGGCAAACCGGAGAAAGATGCCCCATATGAAAGCAAATTGAGCAAGTGTTTAAAAGGGCATATACCTTCTCATTATCTGGAACAAAACTTATTAGATCAAATAAACTTGTAAGGTCCTCATCTGAGTATCCTACTTGTCTCGCATCTAGTATTGAAACCAAAACCTTTTCTGGTATACGTTGAAAGAAATGCTCCATAAAATTTAAGCCAATGTATTTTCCAGGCGAATCACGTAAAGTAATGTCACCAGAGAGAGCGGCAGTAATTGATCCAAAATTAATAGAGTTGTCCCTGGATCCAAATGACATAGGATTGAGAGAACCAAATTGAATGAAATGATCACCAGTCTTGTTCAAATCCTATGAATCCCTCTCGGGATCCACACCCTTGTTCATAATGGTGCCCACAACCTGATCAGAGGGAAATACCTTATCACGTCCTTGAATAAGAAAATCCAGTTTACCCTTGATCGCCAAAGGAGATCTGACTGCCAATTCCGGTAAGTGATGATCCGCATGCCAATGAGAATCAAACCTCATGAAATTTATATTGTCACAGAAAAGATGAAAATGAATCACAAATTTCGGCCAGATCCGATCACGAAGACGGTGAATGAAATGTCCAATCTTGTTGGAGGCCACCGAAAACCGAAAAGATCTAGCACTGAGTTGTACCACGTTAAAACCTTTTGCCAGACCACCAAGAGAGCATTGCAGCACCAAACCAACCGATTCAATGGAGAGGGGAAAGGAGGCCGAGGAGAAAGAAGCCACCAAGAAAAATTCCTTGGCATCTCGAGAAGGGGAGAAATGCACCGTAGAGCCAAACCTTGCACGCACCTGATCTACCACCTTTAGGCCAGGATTGAAATCCCAATGCAAAACATGATCCATCCTTGCAAGATCCAAAGATCCTAGAGGGATCCATGGTGGGTGGAGGTGGAGGCGCCATGGGGGGAGGAGGGTTGAGGTGGAGGCGCCATGTCCCAATTCGTTTGTTACCTTTTAAGGCCCGTTGATATTTTAATTAAATATAAAATGTTTTAAATATTTTCATAGAATTATATATATAATTTAACATCCCCGATAACATTTTACACCTATATATAATTATTCAGTAATACCCGGTATTACCCGATACTCACCGAAACCCTTCCGGTGACCCCGAAACGCTTCCGGAACCTGTCAGAACTATTCCGGATATTAATGAAACAATTCCACAATTATATTCTCATTACTCCCATCCCACTAACACTCAGCATATCGTGATTACCTTAATCTTGTGACCCCGTAGGTTCGGTAAATCATATACATGAACAAAACCCTTTCGTTCAATGACCGATAGCGGAACTGTGGACATCCATATCGATCCCTATGATTACACGAATGATATTCGAGTGAACCTTTGGTTATCATGTGACGTTCCCTTTGCTTCACGATACTTTACAAAACCCGGTGTGCATCGGTATCCTCCTAAGTCATCACCATGCCCACTATACCGTTGCTCCCGTTACCGGTTTTGTTCTTCTTTCTCGTTAACATGTTCCGGCATCCCTCTGACGTAGTCACCTATTTCTGGACAGACGATGATGGATGCCATCACATCGAGAGGGCCCTAAGAATATCTCTCCATCGTCAGAGGAGCAAATCCCATGTTTGAGCTATTCGGTCACTTGTCAAACTTTCCGGTGAGCCTGAAAGTTGTCGTTATGATCACCTTGCTACACGTGACGTTTGAGCAACCCCAAAGCCCACCGTCTGGTAGGAAGTAACCGACACACTCTCATGGCCTGAGGAACTAAAACACATGCTAACACTCCGTGTTATAACAGATGATTTCAGATGATATAATCACAAAGTATAACATACAAGTTTGGGTCGATTCAATATGATCGTTCTTCTAACGTCATATCCTCAATGTTTGTTTCAGGACTATCGTTATGCTTAACGATATCCTAAGATCCAGAAAACTTGATCACCAACAACACTTGAGCCAGTGCTAGAGGCGGGACCGGGAACGTATTGTTTTGCCGTTTATCATTCCACACGTGCATATGAGTTTTCCACTGAATCGCATATCCAGGATCATAGCAGTTATAGCATGAAACATAAACTCTTAATTATGAATAACGCAAATATAATAATACAATATTATTACCTCTAGGGCATATTTCCAACACTTGTTGTACCTTTGTTACTATTGTCACTTGCTACTTGTTACGAATTATCTTGCTATCAAAACTACCTGTCACCGCTACTTTCAATACTTCAGAGAATACCTTGCTGAAAACCGCTTATCATTTCCTTCTGATCCTCATTGGGTTCGACACTCTTACTTATCGAAAGGACTACGATTGATCATCTATATTTGTGGTCATCAAGCAACATTTGTGAAACCAATTTCAAGTCCCCAGTGTAAGAAAGAACATCACTTTCATAATGCTCAAGCAGCTGCTAGAAAAGGATGTGGAGAGGGCTTCTGAGATTTTTGCAATGCCAATTTGCTATTGTGTGATGAGGACATGACTACCTTGGATAGGACCAAAAATATTGCATACATGCATATTTGTGAGGTGATTTCTAATACAAACTATGCAATAATTTATTTACGTTACCCAGGACAAAAATACTTCACAGATTTTTGTGCCATGTCTAATTGCAGGTGTATGGGACATTTGTATAATCCACATATGAAGATAAGGGAAAAAGAGAAGTTTAGGTGCTGTTCAAAAAGTCCTCTCACGTCACTTTTGGGCCAAGAGAAGATAGAGTCCAAGTCTCTCACGTTCTGGACTTAGATTCGGACTGCACAAACATACCCAACTCAAAAAGTCAAGATCTCTTTCATCCGGACTCGAAATTGGGTGATTCTTTTTTTGTTGGAAAGTAGATTTCGTGATCTTTCCAACCCAATTGGATTCACCTTCAAATTCGTCCGGAGTATTGAGATATTGATGAAACAATCTTACGCTGCAGCAAAATCCGAGTCAAACTACAAGTCCAAAGGTGTTGCATCACCTCCACTTGGGCCCATTAGCCTTGTACGAACTAGGGTTAGTTTTACGCTGCCTTGGGACGTCCTCCCACCTCCTTGGCCGCCACCCCTTGCTCCTATATAAGTAGATCAATCTAGTAGCTTTTTTCCTTGAGATTTGTTTAGTTAAAAGTTAGCCATTGCAACTTCATGTACTTCATTTGTGTCCAACGACCAGGCCAAGACCGCTTTCGGATCCCCACTTTTATCAATACTTCATCCATATTCGCAATATTCAGATTGCTTTATCATATTCTTGCTTGTTCTTCGATTGCTTGAAGGAATAGACCTTCGTGCTCAGGTTGATCGTGCTTCGGTGTGGTCAATAACCTCTCGGAGTTGATTTAGGGATTGCTAAGGTGCAACATCGTTGCATGTTTGTAGTCGGATCGTCAAAGTCGCCTCCACCAAATCGATAATTATCATCTCATCGAAAGATCGGGCCCCTCGTCTCTATCAAGTGGTATCAGTTTTCAGATTGCTCGGTGAGAATTTCCAGTTATCCCTAGATTAGATTTATTTTCTTACCTACTGTCCAAGGAAAAGCATAAAAAAAGTTAGATCTATTCATCCTTTGTTCAAGCCAGTCTGAGCCTTTGCAATTTTCTTTTCATTGTTTGCATAGTTGAATTATCGGTTGCATCGCCGTGTCGAGTTGCTGGTCTTAGTGTCTAGTTCCTTTAGAGTTTCGAGTTCTGTTCACATTAGTCACGCCACCATTGCATCATTATCTCTTCCGCTGTCCACCACCCCATTCATCAATTTCCACCACATGCTATCCATCATTCATTGTCATAATCATAGTTGAGGTCGTTCACATCTTCGCTTGATCCAATCTGCATCTTATCTAGTTTGTTTTGGGAAAAAGAAGAAGAAAAAAAGTAAGAAAAATGTGAAAAAATGAGAAAAAAAGAAGTGAGAGAAAAAAAGAGAGAAGAAAAAAACTAATTTTGGGATCTATCTAGACTCAATCTCGTACCTAAATTCAGATTGGAATCTGTTTTGCGCGTTGTTCAATAAAATAGGCATATCTTCCTCATACGAAGTCCGTTTTCGCTCCACAAGTACTCAAATTAAAGCTAGCGACGTGCCGCATCCGAATAGTTGTGGAAGCATGTTCAATATGTGGAACCTCAAAATCAGCCTCTAAATAGGTCTTTTTGCCCTTCAAAGTTCACGAACACACTTTCTCACTATTTTTCAGGCAAGTTCCCGAATTTTTTAACTCCTCATACGAACTCGAAATTGGGTGATTCTTTTTGGGTTGGAAAGCTTGAGTCAGTAGAATTCTTGAGGAAAATTATCAGAAAATTGGCACAAAATTTTCTAGAGGAAAGTTGGAGATAGATTTTTGGTATATGCTGCTTGGAGCTTGTTTTTCATCATTATCTTTACTGTCATTGTGATCTTCGCTTATATCTTGCTGTCCAGAGCTACTTACTATCATTTGTTGCTACTAGTTGTGCTACGCCATGACCTCATTAGTGTTCTAAGCTCGCGTCTCTAGTACGGTCTAGCCTAGGACCAGCACAGTACCATCGTTGAGCGTTTATTCAGCATTGCATCTCTGAATTGATTATTGCTAATCTTTTGCTACCATATATTTAAGCCTTCCAAGCTCCACCTATTTCTACATCATGTATACATACGTTCCCCTGGCAATCATTTTACTCAATCTTCGAAGTTATTCGACACCACTGATTGCCGGTCGCCACCTGTTGCATGGTAAGAACTTATAAGATATCGATATTTGTTTTACTGTGAGCGCTTTACCACCATATCCTAGTAGTTCATAGAAACATTATTTCCAAATTTTGTTTCTTGTTTCTACTAATCATGACAGGTTTTGGAGATAAACGTTCTTGGACGACGGACACATCTTCACCACCACGAGAGGTGCGACAACACACACAGGCACATAGTCAGGTTATCTCTTTACCGCCATTTGAGGGTAGATTTAATCTTGCTATTTATCTAGCTTGGGAGCTTGAAGTAGAACAAGTTTTTAGTCACTATGATTTTTCTGAACTTGAGAGAGTACGAGCTGCCACTGGAGCATTTACTGGTTTTGCTTCTGTTTGGTGGAGTGTGCATTGTAAGAAAAACATTGATAACCAACCCACAACTTGAAAAGGTTTGAAAGCTGTAATGAGACAACAATTTTTTCCTCCTTACTATCGTCGTGAATTGCTTCGCAAATTGGAACAATTAAAACAACGCAACAACACTGTTCATGCTTACTACCAAGAGTTCAAATCTTATATGCATCATTGTGACATAGAAGAATTTGAGGATGATACAATGAATATATTTTTTTGATGGTTTAACCATGATATTCACATAAGATTTTAGTATATTCCTCATTGCATTACTGGTATGTATTTTCGTGCTTGTACCTTTGAGAGACAGATACAGGAGGATGCATTGGATGACTACAACAACTACTATTCCAGTTCATGCTCACCACTACTGGTTGGTTCCTCCATCGTTGTACCTACTAGAGCAGCCACACCTCAGATTGTGAGCGCGACATCATCTCAAGTGTATGGTACATTGTCATCGTCCGTACCTACATCAGCTATGTCTTTGCGACAAGGTAACAGTAAAGGTATTGATGATATAACTACACATGAGAATGATGCATGCCTAGTTACCTTGAATATATCATGTGTTGAGTTACCTATTGATTTGAGCACACCACCTATTTTAGAGAATCGTGTTACTGTCATGAATGTGTCATGTGATCAAACAGCTGAAATACCAACAATTTTGAGTGCACCCATTGAATTAACTGTTGATGCAAAAGAACCAATGTTTAATCATTTTGATATGACCTCTAATCTTGGTGATGATTCTGTGTCAAATGACGTATTGCATGTTTGCTTATTTAAGCATGTTGTAGCATGTAAATTTGATGCAAGTAAGGTTTATTCACCAATGTTGGGATGGTTTAATGATGAACATTGTCAATCTTTTGATATGAATAAGAGCTTCACTTATATCTGCAAACTGAGTTGCAATATTTTCATGCCTTCTACTTCTTGTGATAATATTTTGGCTTTATATTTTATGAACTATGAAAGTTACTCATGTATACATGTGTCATATGTGCAAAAATCAAGGGAAGTAAAAATGGATGACATATACATGTACAACATGTACACATTATCTCTTTTGTTAGCCACATTTCAGATTAAGCAACGTCGAGGATAGCTTTGTTTTCAAGAAGGGAGGATGATGAGTACATGACTACCTTGGATACGACAAAAAATATTGCATACATGCATATTTGTGAGGAGATTTCTAATGCAAACTATGCAATAATTTATTTACGTTATCCAGGACAAAAATACTTCACAGACTTTTGTGTCATGTCTAATTGCAGATGTATGGGACATTTGTACAATCCACATATGAAGATAAGGGAAAAAGAGAAGTTTAGGTGCTGTTCAAAAAGTCCTCTCACATCATTTTTGGGCCAAGAGGGGATAGAGTCCAAGTCCCTCATGTTCTGGATTCAGATTCGGACTGCATAGACATACCTGACTCAAAACGTCAAGATCTCTTTCATCAGGACTCCGAATTGGGTGATTCTTTTTTTTGTTGGAAAGTAGATTCCGTGCTCTTTCCAACCCAATTGGATTCACCTTCAAATTTGTCCGGAGCGTTGAGATATTGACGAAACAATCTGACGCTGCACCAAAATCTGAGTCAAACTACAAGTCCAAAGGTGTTGCATCACCTCCACTTGGGCCCATGAGCCTTGTACGACGTAGGGTTAGTTTTAGGCTGCCTTGGGACGTCCTCCCACCTCCTTGGCAGCCACCCCTTGCTCCTATATAAGTAGATCAATCTAGTAGCTTTTTGCTTGGGATTTGTTTAATTAAAAGTTAGCCATTGTAACTTCGTGTACTTCGTTTATGTCCAACGACCAGGCCAAGACCGTTTTTGGATCCCCACTTTTATCAATACTTCATCCATATTCGCAATATTCAGATTGCTTTATCATATTCTTGCTTGTTCTTCGATTGCTTGCAGGAATAGACCTTCGTGGTCAGGTTGATCGTGCTCCGATGTGGTCAATAACCTCTCGGAGTTGATTTAGCGATTGATAAGGCGCAACGTCGTTGCACGTTTGTAGTCGGATCGTCAAAGTCGCCTTCACCAAATCGATAGGTATCATCTCATCGAAAGATCAGGCCCCTCGTCTCTATCATTGTGCATGGACCAACTAGGTTTTAGGATCAAGAAATTCATTGGTACATCATGACTGCTACCACTATCTTGAACAATATGATCATTGAAAATGAGCGTGACCAAGATTGGATCGCTCCTTCGAATTCATGAGAAAAGTGGTGCGTCCAATTAGAAGGGAAGACTGCATGCGATGCTTTCTTTATGTTCACCATGAAATTCGAGATGCAGATATTCACGCGGATCTAATAAAGATCTCATCTAAGGGTGATAGACTTGGAATGGGCAATAAGACCACTAGTTCAACCTCCATATTTCATGTCATTTATGATGAACTTTTTGTGTTATGTGTGATTTTTCTTTTAGAAAAGGAGGAACATCTCTACCTCTGCATAATTACGATGTGTTTCTATGTGATGACCAAGTGTGTTGAATTTAAACATGTGGATTGATGAACTATGTAATAATTAAGTACTAATTGTGTTTTATTTATTTCAAGTTTATTTGACATTAGTTTGATATTATTTTTGTTTCGAATTGATTGTGTTGAACATGCCAAAAATGTTTAACATAGTTGAAGAAGGTCCATTTTTTTTACAGCTGTGGCCTAAAAATCTTCTCTGTCCTAGCCTAAAAACCATTTTTAGACATGACTAGGACAATGCCTGTTGCAACGAGATACAAATATTCTAATACGTTAACTTGTGATTTACATACCCATATTAATGCCCATATTATTTTTGTTTCGAATTGATTGTGTTGAACATGCCAAAAATGTATAACATAGTTGAAGAAGGTCCATTTTTTTACAGCTGTGACCTAAAAATCTTCTCTGCCCTAGCCTAAAAACCAGTTTTAGACACCGAACTTTTTCATATTGACTAGGACAATGCCTGTTGCAACGAGATACAAATATTCTAATACGTTAACTTGTGATTTACATGCCCATATTAATGCCATTGTGTAAATAAATGTTTATCAAATCCCGCCCGTGATTTACCTTATAATTTGATGGGAAATTTGGTAAGTAAATTAAAGTGAAATCGGTTCAGTAGATAAGTAAATTAAGGTTATTGATTATCATACGTGGAAGGTTGTACGAAGGGGTGATGGAAAGAAAAGTAAAAATGAAACCTTACTTTCCTTTTAAGTAGTATAGATAGAGATGAAGATTCTATAAGGGCACGACATAAGCCTATCGCTCCCGTTTCACCAGGAACTGTTTCCTCTCGCGATCAACAGGAAACGGCGGTTCCTCCAGATCCAAGAGCGCTACCTGTGATTCCTTCGCTCTCCTTCCTCTCCGATCACCATCTTGGCGTCGTGAGGGGGAGGGGGAGCCCAGGTTTCTCGTTCGGGCGTGTAGTAGTCCTAGGGTTTCTAGATTTTTTGAGCTTCCTCCGTCGGTGTCATGGCGGGGCTGATGCCGATGGTGCTCATAGGAATAATTATCTTCCAGCCCATGTTCCTGCTCGTCGGAGGTGTTGTTGGCGCCTATGAGAGGCTTGTGGAGTCCAAAATTTTGGGGCGGCTTCGATCTGGCGTCGTGCCTTGGCGTGATGGCAGCGATGGGTTGTTCTTGGAGGGTGCCAGTGATGACTGTTGTTGTAGAAGATGGTGGAGGATCCGATCGCCTGGTGAAGGGCGGATTGGCTTGGCCCCGAAACCAGTGTTGAAGAGGCTCGGAGGGCTCCTTCGGCCGATGTTCCTTATCGGGCTAGATCCAGCCTTTCGGGGTTGGTGGCTATCGCGGATCGTTAATGCCTCCTGCCTAGGGGTTTAGATGTGGACCAGCTTCGGTGCTCCCCTTCTTCGGTGACGACGAAGGTCGTGGGTGCTTGGTAGTTGCGGCGAGGACGGTATACAACAGTACAACCGCTTGTAAATACAGTACAGACGCAAGCGCTCGTAAATACGCGCATACACTCACCCCTATGAACGCACACACGCACACCCTACCCCTATGAGCACCTCCGAGAGACTGAGCCGGCATATCATCTTGAGATTTACGAAGTCACCGTAGGCGCCTCGTCGTCGACGGGAACATCTCCTCCCACTGAAAACGCATCGCCGGAAATTCTGAAATAAATCCAAAAATAATACGAGCATCAGGACTTCAATCCTGTGGGCTGGGGATACCACTGTCCTTTCATCTCTCTGTCGTTACTATAACGAATACAAGTAATGTATGTGTCTAAGTATATCTTAAAAAAATGCGAAAGTACTCCACGAGATCACATACTCAAGTCCAAGAGAGATGAAGATTTATACGACTAGTCAATCGTCAACTCGTCATCCTCCTCCTCTCCTCTCTCTTCCTCGTTGGCCCTGCCTTTAAAAGTCGCCGGTCGCCACCAAACTCACCACGAATGGGCTGGTGCTCCCCATCCACTCCCCGGCAGCTGCTATCTACCGTCGCACTCTTTGCCTTCGGCGCGGGTCTCCTCGCCTACGGCGCTCACCTCTCCTACGTCCACATCGAGCCCCAGCGCGCGCGCACGCTCGCCCGCGATCAGTTCGTCCGCGACTACCTACGCAAGAAGCACGACAAGTAGCACGCACCCCGCACGACATCCCCTCCTAGTCCACTCGATTTCTCGCCCTTCCTGCTCGGCGGCGATGGCTTTGTCCCCCGCGAGCGTCGGGCCGGTGATTTCGGAGGTGGAGATGAACGCCGGCGCCGACCAGGGTGCCACCACCGTGCGGGCCACTGTCGTGCAGGCCTGCAGCGTGTTCTACGACACCCCTGCAACGCTCGGTGCGTGCTCCGACCCTCTTGTTTCCTATTGTTGCCAGTATAGCTCGTATGGTGTTCGATCATTTGACTCGCTCGTGTGTGTGTGTTTGGATCGGTTGCTGAGCGCTAGGTGTTTGCTTGCTTGTCTCACTAGCACGAACTTGCCTTGTTGTAGTCGATCAGACTGATGCCTCGAATCGCAAGGATGGCGCACCGACCTGTAATATTATTCTTCCTTCTTATTGTGGTCTTGGATGCACAAAGGAAGTGCTTTGCTTTCTCAACGTCAGTGGACCAGATGAAAACGGAATTGATAGCTTCTCTTTAATAGTAGTTGGTGTAATTTTCTTAGAGCAAGTATAATAGGATGACATAGGGCTACGGGCTGTAAGACATTAAATATTATATTTTTTATGAGTTGGCGGAGAGAAAAGAGGAGAGAGAAGAGAAGCGGACTACTCAGTAACAGCCGGCTGTAGCGCGTGCTCCTAGACACTCCGTGAGAGAGGGAGGTGGGCCATGTATCAACAAAGTAGTACAAATTTATATGCATCCATTGTACTTGCCAGCTATAAGGCTGACTATAGATGACGTGGCAAGATCATATAGGCAGCAGTTGGCTATACTATTAACCATGCTCTTAGTGGCAAGTTACTAAGTTCCAGTCTTTCTTGCTCGGAAAACAAGGTGTTTGTGTGCTGGTGTGGTATAAACTAATAGCCACTTTGGATACCAAGGGGGCAGATGTTCATGCCAGATTAGTTTTTTTTCCTCAATTATACATGTGTCGAAGCAATTATTGCTCTACACTTTGTGGTTATGCGGAAGGAGCATTGGATAGAAGCCAGTACCAAACTTGTTTGTTTTGCCACAGAGCTGTGATGTCAATCTTTACGAAAGCGAACACTAACTTGCAGTATCCTAGTGAGATGTTCCTTTTGCGTCGATAAGATTCGATTATCTATTTGTTTTCTTGCATCTTTTCTCCTTTTTTATTTCTATGATGTTCCCTATTAAGCAAGATCTATTGGAGAGTTGAGGCCTCATATCGTTTTTCTTAGTCTTTTATTAACAGTCATTCATGACTTAACTGCAATAAACGGCGTGCCACCAAATCGAATGAAAATTAAAATTAATAAATACAGTATTATGCCAAAAGAGTTCAAGGATTTGAAATAGGAAATGCATATTGGTAGGATATCTTGTACTCCATTTATTTACATGAATTCCTTACAGGACTGGACAATGTTTTGTTGCTGCTAATTTCATAAATGCATTGTCGACAGATAAAGCAGAGAAATTGATAGCGGAGGCTGCTGGATATGGTTCACAGTTGGTTCTTTTTCCAGAAGTCTTTGTTGGTGGCTACCCTCATGGGTCTACCTTTGGACTGACTATTGGCAGTCGATCTGCCAAAGGAAAAGAAGACTTTCGGAAGTATCATGCGGCTGCCATAGATGTGCCTGGTATTCCAAGATACTGTCAATATATATACTCACTCTACATTGTTTTTCACAATAGTCACCATGCTTCATCATTTTGCTTGATGCTTATCATTTCCTAGTGTGCATTTTGCTTTTGAGAAATAGAAATACACCTAGAATCAAACTATTTTGTTCGGCTTTGGAACTGTAGATTCAATCCATATGTTGACCTACAAATTTTGAAGCACACAGTTATTTTTTGATGTGTTAAAGTTACATTGACAATATATTCGAACAGTTTAGTGCTAGAAATGAAGTATAAACCACAAAATAATGTAAGACTATGTATCGCTTCTTTTTCCTACATTGTTATAAAAATGGAAAAGCAATAATGGAAAAAAAACCTCAAACTTCCTGTCCAGACCACAAGCTGATAAGTTACAACTGGTATTACTGAGCTGAAGTGTGTATGATATTTCGTTCCCTTTTCCATGCTTTACAGCATTTCAAGAAGTAGAGCTCTTCTTCCAAAAAAAAGTAGAACTCCATAATTGACAAAACCTTTGCTTTTGACCTTGTTACCTGTATTGGTTAACTTTCTTTGTTATGCGCCTGGTCAATGGTGTAATTCATTATTCACATACATTTGATTTTTGAATCCAAATCATCACAACAGAGCATAGTGGAAAAGTAATGTGAGCATGCACGACAAATGCAGGCCCAGAGGTTAGCCGCTTAGCTGCATTGGCCGGAAAATACAAGGTCTTCTTGGTGATTGGGGTTGTTGAAAGGGCAGGCTACACACTGTACAATACAGTGCTCTCCTTTGATTCTCTGGGAAAGTACCTAGGAAAGCACCGAAAGCTCATGCCTACCGCACTGGAACGAGTATTCTGGGGGTGTGGAGATGGATCTACCATACCTGTTTATGATACTCCACTTGGAAAGATAGGTGCCGTCATCTGCTGGGAGAACAGAATGCCACTTATCAGGACAGCGATGTATGCCAAAGGTATTCCGAGTTCTTGCGACGTAATATGTTTCCCAACCTCAACACTTCCTCTGTTTCTAGATTATTGAATTTTATTGGCAGAAACTGAGATCCCACATAAGAGTTACTAGATTGGCTCAACGCATTAACATACAAAAGAATGGCAGCATGAAATCTAAAACTAGAGATAAATGCTGACAACGAACCATGACATGTAGTTGAGTTTATATTTTCCCTGACGTGCACTCCTATGCTTATCCAGGTGTTGAAATATACTGTGCTCCCACTGCGGATGCGCTGCCAAGTTGGCAATCTTCCATGACACATATTGCGCTTGAAGGGGGATGCTTTGTTCTGACAGCAAACCAGTTCTGCCGCAGAAAAGACTTTCCTCCCCCGCCTGAGTATACCTTTGGTGGCCATGAGGAGGAGCCATCCCCAGAAACCGCTGTTTGTCCTGGAGGGAGCGCCATCATTTCACCATCTGGGACAGTGTTGGCAGGTCCCAACTACGAAGGCGAGGCCCTCCTCACAGCTGACCTGGGTAAGAAGGAACCAATGACTCCAAGTCTATGCTAAATACATATATATCATTTTGGGTGCTTATACGCAGTACGACACGGTATATTGATTTATTTATTCATATGTTTTCAATAATCTACAGTTATCAAGTATTGCAGCTGTCACCTACGTAGACCGGTATTGTGACCGGAACATCACAATAATTTAAATTCTTACTAGAAACTTGGTGATATGTTTGGCAGACCTTGGAGAAATTGTTCGAGCCAAGTTTGATTTCGACGTCGTGGGACACTACGCGCGCCCTGAGGTTCTGAGCTTGACTGTGAAGACCGAACCGAAACACGCCGTGTCTTTCACCTCTACTGTCGGATAAGATTCGAGGCGCAAAGAGGGATGATATTTTGAAGACCTGATGTCCACTAATCTTCCATAGTCGTTTATAACAAAGTTGTGATCCAACGTCTGTCTGTCGGCATCACAACAATAAGTGTGCCTTTATAAATTATTTTGTAAAGATTCGGAAAAGATGCTTGTTAGCATAAACAATTAAGGCATGCACATGCCCTATTTTACAGGTCTTGTCATCGATCATTCTCTACTGGTTTGCTGTCACTCTCACTCGTAGTCACCGGCCGCCATATATACAATTTCTATCAACTTAACATCTTCTTAGCATGCAGCGATGTGGATGCTTACCGAACATCACCTTCCCATTGTATGTTTTTTCAAAAAAAAATCTTTGATTCAATCACTGGTATATACTTCATCAAAAAAGGAAAAAACATCACTGGTCTACACTACTGTATATTTCATTTTCCTTCACCGCATTTTTCCTTTGTGTCCACTGCAGAGAATATATACAGGAACGATGAAAGATGGAGGCAACTCGATAAGCACGGCGGCGGCCATCTTTTGTGTACTGTTTTTGGCAATGTAAAGTCTCATCACTGTCTTAGGGGTTAAGGGGCTGTTTGGTTCCTAGCCACAGTTTGCCAAGCCAAAATTTGGCAGCCATAGTTTAGTTGGCATGTGTTTGATTTTTGCCACACTTTATGGCCCCTATGGCCCACTTGTCATAGAGACAATTTTTTTTGCCAACTTTTGCCAAAGTTTGGCGTCCAATTTCTCAGCCACACTTGTGTGGCTTGCCATACTTGTGTGGCTAGCCACACTTTGGCTTGGCCACACTAGTCTGCAACCAAACAGACCCTAATTTTGCCAGAACAAATGCCAGTGTCCGGCATGGGCCTCCAGATTTATTTAGGCGCAATTATAGTTGTTTTATCCAATGAATAAAGCGGCCCGTGGGGACGGATGATTCGTCTAGCCATCGCTAGCGAACAAACGGATGATGGCTGGCCGCCTATATATAATGAAAACATATAAACATTCAAGATGGCAATATTCCCCGTGGGGATGGGTACCCGCGGGGATTTACCCATCATGGAGCGGAGATGGGGGACAAATTCACCTCATGGGTATTGTCTGATGGATACCCGTTAGTCTCGCGGGGCGGGGATGGGGATAAAATCCCCTCCGTGGGGACTTCATGGATACCCGAAAACTATGCCATGCGTACTACAAGTGCACAATATATAGATTAGTACCTAGATATTTTACACAATTATTTTTCTCCACCTCTCCCAACAACCATGCCCTCTCCAATATCACCTATCCTAGTCAGTTTTGAGATCCCCATGGATACCCGACGGGTACCGGGTATCCGATATTGATGCGGATGGGGGGCGTTTTGTCCCCGCGAAGCTTCACGGGGCTCATGGGTATGGGGATTGGCGGGGATCGGGGCGGGGATGGTGGAGTCATCCCCGGTCATCCCCGTCCCCGTTGCCACCTTGAATAAACATTGTTAACAAATACTTTATAAAGAAATATAAGAGCGTTTGGTTACAGAGGGAGTACGAATCATTTTATCAATGGAAGACAATTTAGAAGTCACTAGCACATATGCCCCTGCGTCGCAACGGGAGAAAAAATAGTATGCATTTAAAATTAGTGAGAATTATATGTGAAAGCAAAACTCAGTGCGCATGTGAAAAATGAACATTTAGATTCTCGTTTTCGCCGGGTGTGAAGTAATCAATCCGCTATTTTTCCATTAATTGATCGAGGACATTTAAGAGATTTGTTACGTCATCGTACGCCAGAGAAGACACATGAATTATTCAATATACTTTTCCTTTCAATCAACGAGATTTTAAGGTATGAAGTTTCTGAATATTGTAGGAAACATGAACCATTTCTTAAATCCTGAACAGTTTTTTAAAAAAGATGTACACTTTTGGAAAAACGTGACAAAAATTTAAAACAGGAACATGTTTTAAAATTCTCAAACATTTTTTGAAAACACCAATTTATAAAACATGAACATTATTTGATTTTGTCAACATTTTTTGAAAACTCCATTTTTTTTATAAAAACATGTGTTAAAAATTCATAACATTTTTTTAAATGTGTATATTTTAACATTATTTTGAATTGTGAAAATTTCACTTAAAATAGAATATTTTTCGAATTTGGAGCATTTTTTAAATTTCCATTACCTTTTAGACATCTCGAACAATTTTGAAAAAAATAAAAGTTTTCAAAAAAATGGGAAACTTTTTTCAAGTTCCGAATATTTTTCAAAATAGCAACAAATTTTTTAGCATTATGAACATTTTCTATAATTCGATTTTTTTGAGAATTTTGAATTTATGAAATAAATTCTATAAAAAAAATAAACTTGGAAGTGAAAAAGGAGATAGGGGAAGGAGAATAAAAATAGAAATAAAATACAGAAAGAAAGAAAAATGGGCCAGCCTATTATTGGTTGTCCTATGCGAAGCTCCGACTATTTGTTGCCCCATGCGTAAAATAGTATTTTCATAGCTGCGTGGGCAGAAAAATAAGTGGGCTAGCTTCGCTGGGCCACAGCGCGCGGTCCACGTACGAAATTCTATAAAAACCTTTTTTCTATTAGACGAACGCATAAAAATTTAGTACCTAGGGAAAAATTCTTTTCGACGGTGAACGGATGAAAAAATTGTCGAAACGCACCTTACTTTATTAGTAGGTATAGAGGTATAGAGGTATAGATATAGATATAGATATAGATATAGATATAGATATAGAAAAACAACAAGACAGCTGTTCAGAAAAAGAGAGGACAAGGCTGGACAATGTTTGGAAAATAAGAAAAGATCTGGACAAGGCAAGAGAGGCCTAGAAGCATCAAGCATGCTCTGTGGACTTCAACTCTCTCCGCTTTGTCGTCGTACTAACAACCATCCACTGTCACACTCACACCAGCGTGGAGCCGTGGATTGATTGGCGCTCCCTTTTTTTTTTTTTTTGAGGGAATTGGCGCTCTCTTTGTCCAGTAGTAGTTCACTGACCCGCTCCGGCGCTTCCCGGTCCCCACCATCCCCGCTTTCCCTCGAGCGCCCACCTCTGCATCAAGCTCCAGTTCGTCGTCGGCCCTCCTCACAGCTGACCTGGGTAAGAAGAAACCGATGACTCCAACTCTATGCTAAATACACAGAAGATAAGCACACCATTGGTCATTGAACTCTCGCCAGATAAACACATTGATCATTCTTCTCATAAAATGTGATGAACCGGTCACAACACTCAATTTTATGAGTAAACTGGTCATTCTGCCGTTTCCAGCCGTAACAGGCGCTGAGGTGGCATGCTGACTTGGCGTTGGGCCCACGCCAACAGCACATGTGCATATCAGATGGCCGGATTTTTTGCGAGAAGGGCCCTCGGAAGATGTGGAGCATAGTTTGGATCCTGGGATGATTTTTTTGCTCCGGTGGTGCTTGTTCTTGACAGGAACTCGACGCGAAGCTACCAAGCCATGGGCTCTCGTCAGGATCCAGGAATACTGCAGCCGACCGCCGCCGCGCCATGGCCGTTGCCGTCTTGCCGAGGCCGCTCACACTGAGATGCACCACGCCATGCCATGCCCCGACGCCACTACCGCCACACGCCGATCTGCAGCACTGCTACCATCGGCGTCGCGTGCCACGTGCGCCGTTGCTACCGCCGCCGACGAGCGTGATGGCGAGCCCATTGCGTCTTTCTCTCGATGACCACTCCTGATGTGACGTGGTGTTCCCTCAATTAGGGTGGAGGTTCCTTCATCCTTTAGCCTGCTGCACCGTGCTCCCTAGTGCACTCCGTGGCCACCTATTGCGCCCGAGCGAGCCACCTAGAGAAAAAGGCCATAGATTTGATGGAGCCTGGACGTAGTAGGTTCGATCCGCAACCACTATATTTGTCTGAATTTGTGTCGCTTCCGCTGTAGTTCTTACTGTTCGTGAGGTCGCACTATGCCCAGACGCAACCGTGGGACGCGGTGTAGCTTTGTGCCAGCTCGCCTTGCCCAGAGGACCACCTCGTGTTGCTTGCGCCAGACCACCAGCTCCCGGCCGACGACGTCCGACCTTGCCGCCAGGTAAGATACATGACAATTCCTCTCACCAGAAGATCATCTGCATCCTCTCACACCTCTCCCCTTCTCGATTGTGGCCGAGCCGGTCCCCTTCTCCATCTCCGGCGTGGTAGCACTCGCTTCATCTCCGGCATGGTAGCACTCGCGCCGTTACCAACACCGTGGACCAGCACATGCGCGTCTCCCCCATGAGGCCATGACATCTCATCGGAATAACCAAAACATCGCCACCTAGGCAGCTGCACTCACGCTCATGGTCGGCATCTAGAGGCTAATTGGTTTGATGCCAACATATGGCATTGCCAATACTTGGCAAGCCAACAATTGGTAATTTCAAAAGTTGCCAAAAATTGGCTGCTTCTTGTGAGTTTGGCAAGTTAAATTGGTAACCAAGCAAACACTAGCCAATATTTGGAATTTGCCAAATGTTGGCATGCCAATTTTTGGCATCAAACCAATCATGCTCCTAGTGTGCACTCGTAACTGGAGTTTAAGTTGCTCATGCATGGTCCGTAAGAGGCTGACAGGTGGGCCCAATTTAGTGTGAAACTGGTGCAGCCATGACATGTTCTCAATTAATATTTCCAGGGTCTTTCTAGCAAAGAATCCCACCCTCTGATATGTGCACACGCCATAGTTGTGGGCCCAATGCCGAGTCAGCACGCCACCTCAGCGCCCGTTACGGCTGAAAACGCTAGAGTGACCAATTTGCTCATAAAACTGAGTGTTGTGACCGGTTCATCACATTTTGAGAGAAGAGTGACCAATGTGCTCATCTCGCGAGAGTTCAGTGACCAATAGTGCGTTTATCTCAATACATAGTACTCCCTCCATCCCAAAATAAGTGTGTCAACCTTAGTACAACTTTGTACTAAAGTTAGTATAAAGTTGAGACACTTATTTTGGGATGGAGGGAGTATCATTTTGGGTACTTAGAGCATCTACAGCCAGGCCTCTTATACCTATCTTGAACGCCCCGGCAGGCCGCCCGGTCATTGTCCGGTCACGATTTTTTGACCCAGACGGCTCCCTCAAACGCCCGGGCTGACCGACACCCCTCATATCCAGCCCAAATATGGGGCGGATATGGGGCGCCCCGGCACGCCCGCCACGTCGGACTGACGAAGGGGTCCCAGCCGGAAACGCCCTGAAACCCGACGGTCCGAAGCTCGTCTTCTTCGTCGGACCGGTGACGCCGCGTGGCGTAGCTCCGGCGGGCCGCGTCGTGTTTAGCTCGGCTATTTAAGTCGACCGGCGGGACCGAAACCTTACCATCTATCCACATTTTCCTCCTCCTCCTGTCCGCCGCCGCCGGCACTTTCCACTCCACCCGTCCGCCTAGTAGCCATGCCCTCATGCCGCCGGGTGAGGAGCGAGCCATTTCTGACGCCGAAGCGCCTGTGCGAGCTCCTTGAGTAGATCTGGGCTAGGCACGAAGCCCGAATCGCCACGGGGCTACCTCCGGATGCAGTGGATCTGGAAGAGGAGTTGGAGGAGGAGGAGGAGGAGGTTGAGGAAGAGGAGGATGATGAGGAGGAGGATGATCCGGAGGAGGAGGATGTGGGGGGCACTGGTGACGCGGATCTGCAGGCAGAGCAGCAGGCCATCCTCAATTCTCTCCGGTCGGAGTCGGCTGCGGAGGCCATACGCCGTCGCCGGCAGGAGATGGAGGCGCAGGAGGCCGCGAAGGAGGCGCAGATGCTCGCCTACATGGATGAGGTCGAGCAGGAGGAGGATGAGCCGGAGGCCTCCTACCCGCCCGTCCAGCCGGCGCCCAGCGCCGTCGTCGTGGACATCTTCGACGACGAAGACTAGCGAGGGTAGTACGTAGGGTTTCTTTACATGCTTTGTATGGAACTAGGGGATGAAATATGAGAGAGGCGGATGCAGAGTTGCTAATTTGAGGCGTGACCGGTCACTGTCCGTGCACGTGCCTGATCGCGTCTGCGGGCTTTTGAGGGGCCGAATTTACCAAGTCCGGTTGTAGATGCTCTTATACGCAGTACAACACGGTATATTGATTTATTTATTCATATGTTTTCAGTAATCTACAGTTATCAGTATTGCAGCTGTTACCTACATAAATTCGTATTGTTTTTTTTCGAAACGGAGGCAAAGATTGCCTCATCTATTAATTAAGCAGAAGAGAATTGCCCAGTTAATTACGAAAAACCGGGCAAAAGCCGGAATAACAAGGGCCAAGCCCACTCCCAAAGACTGACACAAACAGGGGAAAGCCCACCCTCATCGACAACATGTCGACCTGCAGCCAGACAACGCAGCTCCGACTCTGACAGAGAACTCAGAAGAACAAAACCAGGCGAAAGCTGGCGCCACGGAAGATCGCCGAACGGGCCACTTGCAGCCAGTCATCGTATGCCACAGGGCCCGCCACCGCAGCTTCGACTCCACAGCAACAAACAAACCGATGCAATACCGCGAACACGCCGGAGAAGAGCCGACTACCGCAACCATTGCCATGTCGCCGACATCGCTCCCACCATCATCGTTGCCACAGAAGCCTGGTCGCCACAGCGATCCTCTCGGGGCCGCCGCCCCGACATCCACCGCTCCGTCGCGCCCAGCGCACTCCACCAGCACCGCCTTCCGGGGCCGCCGCCCCGACATACCACCGCTCCCCTCGAGCAGCAACGCCGCACAGCCCAGCTGCCCGCAGCCGACGCTGCTCAGGGCAACCGCACGCAGACCACGAACGTCGCACCACATCCGGGGCCGTCGCCCCGACATAAAGTCAGACCGCCCCCTCTGGGGCGCATCGACCGAGCCGACACCCCCACCACCCAAGCGGGACAAGGATACCACCCAACCAATGTCGAGATAGAGCCCCACCTCATAGAGCTGCCACTCGCATTGTTCCCGAGATCGCCATCTCGGCGCACAATCAGAAACCACCCGGAGCCGCCGCCCCGACGTCCACTGTCCCCGCCGGCGAAGGGATCCGTGCAAACCGCAATATGCTGACTCTCCAAGGCGATGCCTCAAAGAAGGAAACGACGTAGCCGCCGTCATCGCCCGCTTCGACCATCAGAAGCTAGAGATTTCTCCCGGAGAGTCGTGTAATGGAGCTCCACGACAACGCCTTCAAGAAGGGGAACGACACCATGGCGCCGCCGTTGCCGGCACCGACCTGAAGTTAGTGCTAGACTTTCGCCTGGAGCTCCTCCACACATCCGAATCAGGGCAGATCCGGAGCACTGCACAGCACACAATCCCCATGGTCGACATCCACCGGCCCACCTCGTGGTGCAGCTGCCGCCGCATCTCCCCCCGGCCTGCCCGCGAGCAAGCCCACGCGCCACCGCCCGAGCGCCGTACAGGCCACCCGAGCCACTCCACCACGCGCCGCGCCGGAGCAGCAGCACCACGGCGGGCCACCACCGCTCCGGAGCAGGCCACCGGGCCGCACATCCTCACTGCCCAGGCCACCTGCGCACAGACCACCCGCGCCGCCCACAGCCGCCAGTCACTCGATCCAGATCCAGGCGGACCTCGATCCGCAGCCACCGGCGCTGAGGGCACGCCCCACCTCACCGCAGCCAGCCACGCCACCAGAGGTCTCCAAGCAGCACCGCCGGAGGGCCCTCCGTCGCGCCATCGCGACCCGCGAGCACGCGGCGCCCCCGGACCAGCGGCCCCGGCCCGCGCCAGGACCCTGCACTCGAGGGGCGAGAAGACCCGCCGCCGCCGCCGACGGCAGGGCTTCGCCCGACCGCGTCCTGTGGCGGCGGCGGGGGAGGAGGGAGGGCTCGGAGGGGACTTGGGGCGGCGGCGGCTAGGTTCCTCCCCGTCGCCCACGGGAGGGACGCGGGAGGAAAGGAGATGGTGAACTTCTTCTTCCTTTTCAGGCTCGGCAAATTTGGTTAGATAGTAGTATCCCAGAAACGTATAAATCCGTATTGTGACCGAAACATCACAAGCATATAAATTCTTACCAGAAACTTGGTGATATGTTTCGCAGACCTTGGAGAAATTGTTCGAGCCAAGTTTGATTTCGACGTCGTGGGACACTACGCTCGCCCTGAGGTGCTGAGCTTGACTGTGAAGACCGAACCGAAACACGCCGTGTCTTTCACCTCTACTGTCGGATAAGATTCGAGGCGCAAAGAGGGACGATATTTTGAAGACCTGATGTCCAGTAATCTTCCATGGTCGTTTATAACAAAGTTGCCATCCAACGTCTGTCTGTCGGCATTACAGCAATAATTGTGCCTTCATATATTTTTTGTAAAGATTCGGAGAAGACGCTTGTTACTAGTAGCATAAACAATTAAGGCATGCACATGCCCTATTTTACAGGTCTTGTCATTGGTCATTCTCTACTGGTTTGCTGTCACGCTCTCACTCGTAGTCACCACCGGCCGCCATATATACATTTCTATCAACTTAACATCTTCTTAGCATACAGGGATGTGGATGCTTACCGAACATCACCTTCCCATTGTATGTTTTTTCATTTTTTTTCTTTAATTCAATCACTGGTATATACTTCATCAAAAAAGGAAAAAACATCACTAGTCTACACTACTGTATATTTCATTTTCCTTCACTGCATTTTTCCTTTGTGTCCACTGCAGAGGATATATACAGGAATGATGAAAGATGGAGGCAACTCGATAAGCATGGCGGCGGCCATCTTTTGTGTACTGTTATTGGCAATGTAAATTCTCTTCACTGTCTTAGGGTTAATTTTGCCGGAACAAATGCTAGTGTTTGGATTTATTTAGGCGCAATTATAGTTGTTTTATCCAATGAATAAAGCGGCCGTGAGGACGGATGATTCGTCCGGCGATCCCGAGCGAAGAAACTGGCCGCCTATATATAATGGAAACAGATAGACATTGTTAAAAAATACTTCTCCATAAGGCATCTCCAATAAACGCGCAGTAGCGCAGCGCGCTAAAAAAGCTTTGCAACGTTGAAATAGTATTTTTGCGCACGGGAGGTTTACCAGACGCACAAAAACATGGCGTTCAATTTACAGCTTCGTTTTTGTGCGTGCTATAGTTTACAACTTCTGCTGGAGCGTTGTTTTGATCGCGCGCGCTATACAGGAGACAACTGTTCAGAAAAGGAGAGGACAATTTTTGCAAAAAAGAAAAAGAAAAAGAGAGGACAAGGCTGGACAATGTTCGGAAAATAAGAAAAGATGTAGACAAGGCAAGAGAGGCCTAGAAGCATCAAGCATGCGCTGTAGAATTCAACTCCCTCCGCTTTGTCGTCGTACCAACAACCATCCACTGTCACACTCACACCAGCGTGGAGCCCTGGATTGGCGCTCTCTTTGTCCAGTAGTAGTTCACTGACCCCCCGCTCCGGCGCTCCCCGGTTCCCACCATCCCCGCTTTCCTCTCGAACGCCCACGTCTGCTTCCAACCTCCACATCAAGCTCCAGTTCGTCCGCGCGCGGCTAAGCCTCACCGCCGGAAGTACCCCGATCGATCGAGTGAGTTTCCCGGGCCCATACTGATGGCTCTGGTTCCCTCGGGCTCAGGCAGCGCGCCGGTGATCGCCGAGGTGGAGATGAACGGCGGCGCCGACCAGAGCGCCACCACCGTACGAGCCACCGTCGTGCAGGCATCCACCGTCTTCTACGACACCCCCGCCACTCTCGGTAACTATTCGCGCGCCGTTTCCCCTGCCTTGCCTTGCCTTGGTAGATTTTTTTTTAGAAAAGGAGGATGACCCCGGCCTCTGCATCTGGGAGATGCATGCGGCCACTTTATTGATTATTCTCGAGGACCTTACAAAGTATTACAACAATATGCCTGAAACCGCCATCTTGACAACATATGCCACTACTCCTATCCATATGATGAACGGATGCTAGCTGGGCCAAATACCCAGACCACTCACCTAAGCCTATCATAAAAAGCCAGAAGCCCCAGCCGAGCCACATACCGGGTCTGGGGCATAAACTGGTCTGACACACTCACACGTGTCGTCGCCGCCATCTTCCACAGGTCCGTCTTCAGAGCAGATATTGAGGCTTCTACCTTGTCAGGCCACTCTGCCATCGACGACACTATGACGCCAGACAACTACCTCCTCCTGCGCGAGTCCATCACCGCGCATCGGGCGCCGAGTCTCCACTGCGCCACGCCGCCGAGATCCGTCGTCATCAATGTGTAGGATGAAGCACCGCTCCACCAAAAAAGCCGCCCACTGGTCCCTCGATCCCGTGTACGCCTCCAAGAATGACGCCCCCAAGGAGGAAACGACACCAACGCGCCGCCGTCATCCGATCTACTGATCTAGGGTTTCCCCCGGAGGTAGCGGATAGAGGTCTGGAGCTTCTCCACGGCGATGCCTTCAATAAGGTAATGACACAAAAGAGTGCCGCCAATGCCGGTCTTGGCATCAAGCCGAGAACGAGGTTTTCACCCGGATCCGCTCGAAGAACCTCCATCAAGCATCGTTTGCACGGGTCGCCGCCGATCTGAGCCGCCGCACATCGAGCAGGCCGCACCGGCTAGATCAGATCTGTCCGGAGGGCAAACCACGCATGGCGCCGACCCAACCACCAGGCCCTCCATGCCGCCACCGCCGATCCGAGGTCAGATGGTCCGTCGCCGCAGACCCGGCCGCCGCCGCCGAACGCAGCCAAGGCCGCTGCCCGAAGCAGGGCCGGCCGCCGCACCCGCCACCATCGCCGCCCTAGGCCGAGGCGGCCGCCGCGCCGCCGCCGGTCAAGGCAGGCCCGCCACGCCACCAAGGCCAGATCGGCCGTGCCACCACACGCCGCGGGGCTCCGCACCGCCCCCATGGCGCAGGAGAGAGGGAAGGCCCCCGTCACCGCCGTCAGCCCCCGGGCAATAGGCCGGCGGCATCCTTCGGCGGCGGCGGAGGGAGGGATGGAAGGACGGGGAGCCCCCGGGCAATAGGCCTTGCCTTGGTAGATGAATCGCTTAATTCTATCGCTAGCCGCCCTGCTGCTGCTCGACTACCAATTTACTAGAACTGGAAGAGATAATGGGGTCGATTGCAGTGTCATAAATCATAATAGTTATAGCTGTCATCTGTTCTTGGTACTGATTTACCAGTGTCATAGATTCCTCCCGCAAAGGGGAAGGCAAGCTTGTTCATGCTTCCTTGGTTTTCTGCCTACGAAAATTAGAGCTGTATATTCATTCTGTTTGATTCACACAACTGAAAGTATTGTCGCCTGCAGGCAGCAAGGGTCATCACTCATCACTCAAACTAATAGCTTCTTTAACGGAAAATGCTTTTGGTGACCGAGCTCACTGGAGGCCTCCAAATTCAAAATTTAAATTTCATCGAAATTCATATTTTTACATTTCAAAAAATTCTGATTTTTTTACAGATATACATGAAGGCATAGCACACATGTGTGTAAATTTTCAGGGCAAAATACGTTGAAATGAGGGCTGTGCAAAAAAGACAAATCTGGGGCTGTTTAACACATGATACTATTCATCCTCCCAGGCCATGAATTTGTCTTTTTTGTACAGGTCGCATTTCAACGTATTTCATCATGAAATTTTACACACGTGGGTTACATCGTTACATACATGCATATTTTTTTTCAGAATTTTTTGAAACATAAAAGTTTGAATTTGAATTTTTCAAAAATAAAGGCCTCCATGGAGCTCGGCCTCCAAAACGCCATTCTCCTTCTTTAAAGACTTCATTATGATTTGTTACTGACCATGTATTTATACTGTTTGATGTCAAATAAAGCTAGCTAAGTTTAAAGGGAGGCAGGATGTTACTTTCATTTTTGGGACAATTACATTTGAGCCCCTAGTTGTCTCATACCCGTTTGATTTGCCCCTAAATTCAAAAAACCCTCATTTCTGTCCAAGCTCGTTTGCTTCTCTTATGCTTTTGCACTTTGACCGTTTGACCATCACTTTGAAAAGTTCATAACGAATTGATACTAACTCAGAAAAATGCAAATAAGATATCAAAATGTTTAGAAAAACAACACCTATATGTGCATGTCATTTGCATTCATGACAAAAGTGCTGGAAAGTCTCCATCTCGGTTTGAGCTCATATGATCTCAGCATGAACAGTAAAATTCAAAAAAATTCAAAAAATTCAAAATTATTTTTGTGGAAAACATTGATAAATGGTTTGACCTCTTATAAAGTTTCATCAGGGAATGACATTCGTGGAAGTCGTGAAAAAAAAATCTGCACTCCAAAATGCTTTTCTTTTGGAGCATCAATTTTGGTTTTTTTGGCACAACTTCCACGAATGTCATTCCTGGATGAAAATTTGCAATCACTCAAAACATTTGTCAGTGTTTGGCACCAATTTTTTTTAGAATTTTTTGAATCTGTTTTCAATTTTTTGGATTTTACTATTCATGCTGACATCATATGAGCTCAAACTGAGATGGGGACTTTCCAACACTTTTGACATGAATGTAAGTTACATGCAGATATAGGTGATGTTTTTCTGAACATTTTGATATCTTATTTGCATTTTCCTGAGTTAGTATGAATTCGTTATGAAGTTTTCAGAGTGACGGTCAAACGGTCAAAGGGCAAAAGCATAAGAGGAGCAAACAAGCTTGGACAGACGAGGGTTTTTTGAAATTAAAGGCAAATCAAATGGGTGTGACACAACTAGGGGCTCGAATGTAATTGTCCCTTCTTTTTTTCGAAACCACTATCGACATAAATCTAACAGAGATTTACCGTACCAAGCCTGCACTTCCTAGTTTTCATTGTAGTATGCCACATCATGGTCTCATGTCCACCACCTCTGCAATTGCCTGGCACGGGGACATAATTCATAGTTTATTTTTCTGGATACATATGCTTGGCCTTCGTAAGGGTCGACCAGCGCCGGCGCGTCAGTACTAACATTTTGGAGGACCAGATGGTTATTTATCAGCATAGGTTATGTGTATCTTTTGGTAATATCGTTATTTCCACTGCAGATAAAGCAGAGAGATTAATAGCAGAGGCTGCTGGATATGGTTCACAGTTGGTGGTGTTCCCGGAAGCTTTTGTTGGTGGTTATCCTCGCGGATCCACCTTTGGCTTTGGGATCAGTATTGGTATCACTAATCCAAAAGACAAGGGAAAGGGTGAATTCCAGAAGTATTATGCAGCCGCCATAGACGTGCCTGGTACGTGAGAATGTAATGGAGTATGTCTGTTCTCTTTTTTGAACTATTATAGTCTTATTGTTGACTATTGTTAACTTCTAAGGCGTTATCTTCCTAACATATTTTTCCTTTGACTGCTCCTGTTTTTAGTCTCTTTTTTGTGTCTGACATATGTGTAATTTGGAGAACAGCTGACATCTTCTTTTTTCATCTTTAGCATGAAGCATATCTGCATATCAATAATTGCTTTAGAACTGAGTCATGCCTTTTTAGTATTGGGCAGAGGAAGAACTGATTCCTGCAAATGCATATTCTTCATGGCACTCTTTGGTTGTGAAATGGAAAATCAAATATCTTTTCACATACTTCGGTGAGCACTACAGAAATGTGGTTCCTAATAGATTGTCAAGGAGTTCGGAGAAGGAAGAAATTGTTGGATGAAATCCTCAAAGCTAGACATCGAGTTAGTTTGTTGAGAAAAAAAGAAGTCTTAGTATCTGGCCGTTCGTTGTCTTCCTGATGCTGTTTGTGAATATAAATTCCCAAAAAGTATGGACAACCGTCTACCATAGATCATTGATAATTTGATACCTCATACCTGGTTCTGCAGCTCCAGCTAAATTTTCTGGTCATGTTTTTCAATCTCTGCCATTGATTGTCACCGAGCAACTCTGCATCTTACATATTAATTGTTTTAATATTCCATTTATGCTCTATTTTTATTTTAGCTCAGCTAACAAGTTTTTCAGCTATTTCATTACTCTCAAGTGTCGAAATATGGTTTGTTTCGACTAGCACTGTGTATCTTGTTACTGACAGAAGAACCTGCAGGTCCAGAGGTCACACGCTTAGCTGCTATGGCTGGGAAATATAAGGTCTTTCTGGTAATGGGTGTGATTGAGAGAGAAGGTTACACACTGTATTGTTCAGTGCTCTTCTTTGACCCTCTAGGACGGTACCTGGGTAAGCACCGCAAGCTCATGCCGACGGCATTAGAACGGATAATATGGGGATTTGGAGATGGATCAACAATTCCTGTTTATGACACTCCACTTGGAAAGATTGGAGCCCTTATTTGCTGGGAAAATAAGATGCCACTTTTAAGGACTGCACTGTATGGTAAAGGTAAGGCTCTTGTTGGAACATGAATTTTTTTTTGTGCGCATAAAAGCTTACAGCCAACATTCTTCGAAGTGCCATGGCCTCATGAGGTGAAATATATCCTTGTGTACAAGTCAGATAGATAGGTTAACGTTACATCCATTTCTGCGACAAGTAATTCTGGACGGTGGGAGTAGTACTTAGTTTTTTCAGACACATCTTGTGTTGTGTGCAGGTATTGAGATATACTGCACTCCCACGGCTGACTCGAGGCCAGTGTGGCAAGCTTCCATGACACACATCGCCATGGAGGGGGGATGCTTTGTGTTGTCGGCAAACCAGTTCTGCCACAGACAGGACTACCCTCCGCCGTCCGAGTACACCTTTGCCGGTTTAGGAGAAGAGCCTTCTCCGGACACCGTTGTTTGCCCTGGAGGCAGTGTTATCATTTCGCCGTCAGGCGAAGTCCTGGCAGGTCCCAACTACGACGGAGAGGCGCTCATCACAGCCGACCTTGGTAAGGCACTAACCAGATACTACATGCTCTCTGTGCAGCCACCTTGTGCATACGTTTTTGTACCCGGTTCGCAGTTGGTCTCAGAAGATTCTGATGAAATGCCCTTTTGTGTAGACATGGGAGAGATCGTTCGGGCCAAGTTTGATTTTGACGTGGTGGGCCACTACTCTCGGCCGGAGGTGCTGAGCTTGGTAGTGGATGACCAACCGCACCGCCCGGTGTCATTCACCTCTGCTGCGGAGAAGGCTCCGGCTGCCAAGAGCGACGGCACCGCAAAGCCCTGACGACCATCAGCTCAGTCACAAGCAGTTGATTTCTATTGATAGTTCTCTTTTTTATGTGAACTGTGAAAAGATTTCTGTCGATAGCTTAATAAAGCCGATGAAATGTAGGCTCGGGTCGCCCGCATGTCTGACGCCCCTGTAACTTTGGCTGCTTGTAAAATGCCTTCCGGAACAATCGAGATAATTACACGATAGTACCACATTTGGGGCGGCGGTGGCGAATTGGTACCAAGTTTGGTAATTTTTACGTGTCAGTACCAAGTTTCGGGCAAACCGTTGCAAATCGAGCTAAACTTCGTATTTGTACGTATTGACGATGGAACTGACCGTCCGGGCCCGCATGTCAGTTGCCACGCTGGCGAATCGGCACCCGCCCGCTTGCTCACTAGGTGCGGTCCGGCTCGAACCGGACCCGGCCTGCTCTGTCTCCTCTCCTTCTCCTCTGTTCCTTGCCGAACCCTAGCTCCCCCGCGCGTCTCTACGGTGATGGCGGCGGCGACCCCAGGCGGTGGTGGTGGCGGCGGCGACGACGGCTATGACGATGGCGCAAACATTCCCGTCTTCGGCAGCGGCGCGGCAGGAGCAATCGAGGGCGGCGGCGACGGCTACTCGAGCTCTGAGTATTCCAGCGACGACGACGAGTTCATGGAGCCAGCACTGTCCATGGAGTAGCGGGTACGGCTGGCACAGCTTTGGGTGGCGAACCCTAGCAATAGCCACGAGTTGACCCACGGGCTCGGCGGCATCCTGTAAGTTTATGTCTTCTTTTCTTCTCTTTTATTTTCTAATTAGGGTTATTGTGTACTGATTAGGTAAATTGCATGTGAATTGTAGTTTATATGAAGACATACGGAATGTTAGGATCCATTTTGACAATAACGATCTGTTAGAGAGGAAGCTAAGCAGTTCATATGTGACATATCTGAATATGGTTTTGCAATGATGGAAACACAAGGCTTTAGTATTCATGATTCACTACTGTTTTGCATGGAGACCCCTGGAGAGTGGGGCTTGGAATTGGTTGATAGTAATGTTAAACTACAGTTGATCAAGAGGCAGAATAAGGAGAGTTTGGTGCTTAATTTGCTATTTAGGGCTTGTCCATCAACTGTCAGTCTATTACAGAAGGCTTTTGTACAGAAGCAAAATTTAGATCCAATTGTTTATTCTGAGCCTGTTGTTTATGATCTGGCTGATCCTTCTGTTGATCAGCAAGGTGCTGCTTATGAAGGTCAGAGTAGCTGCTCTATTGCAGCTGTAGTGTGACGCCCCCGGCCCGATCGTGCACTAATCATACACGCAAATGCACACGATCAAGCCTAAGGACTCACGGGAAGATATCACAACACAACTCTAAAACATAAATAAAGTCATACAAGCTTTATATTACAAGCCAGGGGCCTCGAGGGCTCGAATACATAAGCTTGCGAACAAGCGTCAGCGGAAGCATCAGATATCTGAGTACAGATATTAAAAAAAAGAAACAGAAAGGCCTTTAGAAAGGCGGGGCAAAATAAAACACTACGATCGAAAGGCGTAGGCCTCCTGCCTGGGACCCTCCGATCCTACTCCTGGTCGTCAGTCAACTCGTAGTGGTATCCATCCTCTGGGTAGTAGTAGTAGACGATCGACGGGGCATCTGTCTCAGGGGCTCCGTCATCTTGGTCACATCAAACTGATATGGGGAGAAAAGGAAAACAAAGCAACCGTGAGTACTCAAAAGTACTTAGCAAGCAAGGATCTACACTACATATGCAACATTTTCAAGGGGAGGCTGTATATGTGGACTGGGCTGCAGAAATGCCAGAATAGAGAGAAGGCCTAGTCCTATCAAAGACTAGCATCTTCAGCGGTCTTGCAGCAGTAGAAGAGAGTAGAACAGTACAATATAATGTAGCAGTATCATTAAGTCTCAACCTCACCCAGAGATCCTTTCTCGACTCCCTGCGAGAAAGCAATCCCAGAGCCATACAGTCATCAACCTCGTCCGAAGATCCCTTCTCGACTCCCTGCGAGAAGCAATCCCAGAGCCATAGTATCCAAGTATCCAGTTCTAAAAATTGTATCAATCAGGATACAACTCCGAGTGTCCTTTACCGTAGGACAGGCTATCGATAGAAGTTTTCTTCCCTGCAGGGGTGCACCAACTTACCCAACACGCTCGATTAACTCCGGCCGGACACACTTTCCTGGGTCATGCCCGGCCTCGGCCAAACGACACATCGCAACCCTACCTACAGCTCAGCAGAGAGGTCCCCGCCGGTCTACATCCTAAGCGCAAGGGGGTCTTGGCCATCGCCCCTCGCCCTCCGGATCGTTGCGCACATGGCCCAGATCCAAGCACCACCGAAATGGCGCCAATCACTCCATGCCGCACTGCTGAACTGGACGTCTGACAGAGCTTTCGGCTGATGCATACGATGCAGAACGCCCATACTATGCCCACGTGATGGTTAGTGCTATCAGGCCAGAGGCCTGCTCGGATCAAATATCCAAATCGTTAGGACTAGGGGCTTGCGGTGACGAGCAGAGACTCCACGAAAGATGTGACCCCCCTCCCCCCGTCTCGAGGACTTGCTGCAAGGGTTAGAATGCCCGGCCGTGCCTCGTATTCACCACTCGGCACCACACTGGCACCCTTCTTCACAACACTCGCCTCTCAGGCGCACGCGGGGTACCCCTCAGTCGACCCCCTATCCAAATAACAATGTAGATCCATTATATCCGGTGTCCATATCATCAGGGGAATCCGAGGTATCACCCTCGTTGGTATCCTACTCATGTATCCGTCAAGGTGAACTCGGAGGAATCACCCTCACTCTGGGTTCACACTTGAGGTGTTGTACGACGGCGTCGTTATCGAAAGCGGTAAGGAGGAATCACCCTCGATGACCACGATCGAATAGCTACTCTACGAGTTACATCACAGAGTGCTACAAGAGGTTCACACCCTCGGCACTCGATAGTAACGCTGCAGTGTCGTTACAACTAAGGGGGGGGGGGGTGAGTGCGGTGTCGGGGCCTGGTCTTCAATCCCATTGATCGGGTCTTCTGACGACCAGCGCGGCAGTCGGATAAGTGGGGTCACTGATAGGTCTCTACCCAGCCTATACTAAGCAGTTTAGGTATGCAGGTAATTATCAACAGCGGGTTACAATAAACAGACTATGCATCGAATAGGTAAAGCAGCAGCAGCAATTCTAATGCAAGCATGAGAAATAGAATGGGCGATATCGGGATGATCAAAGGTGGGGGGGCTTGCCTGGTTGCTCGGCGTCAAGGGCAAGGTCGTCAATGGTGTCTTCGGGATCCGGAGCTGCGCGGTCTCGGGGACGACGTCGGTCGGGGCTACCGAGAGAAAGAGGGGAGGAAACAGTATAAATATAGAGCAAACATGAGCAACGCAAAGTACGGCATGACAATATGCAGTGCCGGGTGTGTCCTAACGTATGGTTGCACATCACCGAGGAAGGGGGAATCCATCCGGGAATGTTTTCCCGGTTCCGGACATTTGTCAGACAGATGACCGGAGAGGAACGGTTGCATGTTCGAATAGTTAGGGACGTGTACACCCCCCGGTGTTTAACTACAGTAATCACCCTTTTGATAATGACAAGTCATCATGTTTAACAGTGCATGATCATCATTTGCATCATAATGCATTTCAACTCCTAAGTCAAATCCAAATTTAATAAAGTGGAAAATAAAAGTTGTCCAAACCTGAAAACTAAAATGTGCATCATGTTGCAAATATTTCTCATAGCATTTAATAAAATGATTGCAACATTTGTTGGAATTGTAAAAGGACTCGAACAACAAGGAACACAGCAACATAACACTGTTAATCCTTTTTCAATTTAAATAAAATCCAAACAAAAGATATGGACCCCAAACCAATTTCTAGCAGTGACAGATAATGCACTGTAAATAATGGAGCAAGTCTCATATTTTACAAAAGTCGTTTGGAATAAAATAAAAGAGAAAACAGAAAAGGAATAAATAATATAAAAAAAAAGTAAAAAGGAAAAGCGCCCCCCCCCCCCCCCCACCGGACCACTGGCCGTGGCCCAGCTGGCCACCAGGCCACCACCCAGGCCGGCCCACCCTGGGCCTATAACCCCCCCCCTCACCCCGAAACCCTAATCCCCCCCCCGCTCCTCTCTCCCCCCCGCGATCCAGTTCTGGATCGGGCCGCGCCGACGCGCGCCCCATCGCCTCGCCTGCTCGCCGTCTCCGGTGCCACCTCGCCGACCTCGCCTCTCCATCGTCGCCTCGTCCCCGTCGCGCCCCCCCTCTCTTCCTCGGCGCGCGACGCCCCCGCCGCGCCCCGGTGCTCGCCCCCCCGTCGCCGTTTTGACGCCTCCTCCCGATCCTCACCCCCCCCCCGCCTCGCTTCCCCCCGTCCCTCCCCCTCCGTCTCCTCCCGTCCCCGTCTCCCGCTCCCTCCTCGTCCACCTCTTCCATCTCTTCCCTCCATCGCCTTATGCCGTGGCCCTCCACTCCCCTCCTCTCTGCCCCGGGTCATCCGCGCCCGCGCTGTCCTCCCCGCCGCGCTCCCCCCACGCACGCCCCTGAGCTCCCTCGCCCGCGCCCTCCTGTCGCTCTCGCCGCGCGCCCCGCGACGACCGCTCTCGGCCTCTCATCCGCGCTCTCACCCCCCGCCCCCCCTCCTCTCTCCCCCTCTTCTTCTCTTCTCTCTACCGCCGCTACTTCCTCCCGCCTCTCCCATCACCGTCTCTGTCCGCCTCTTCTCCCCTCGCTTCCGCCACCCCCCTGCACCCCCCGCCTCTTCTGCCTCCTCTCGCGCCACCCCGCCCGCCCTCTTCCTCTTCTTCCCCTACCCTCTCTCACTTTCCTCTCTCTTTTCTCTCCTCTCCCGCCCCATCTCCCTCTCCCTCTCGTTCTTTGGCACCGACATGTCCGGTCCCAACGCATGCTCCGGACATGTCCGCCCTGGTCCACTGACCATTGGGGCCCACAAGCCCTGCCTGTTAATGAAAAATAATAATAATAAACAATATAATTAAAATAAATAATTAATTAGTTAATTAACACTGTTTAGATTAGTCTAATTTGATTAATTAGATTAATTAAATGTTAATTAACTTAAGTAACCCTGGTTAATTAGAGCTAATTAATTAGTTAACCTAATTAACCTTGCTGACATCAGCATGATGTCATGCTGACATCAGCGAGCACTATTCTGGATAATGTTTAATTTAAATAATAAAAATAAATTCAGAAAATTAATAAAGCTTTAGAAAATCATATAAAATAATCCGTAACTCAGATCGAAAACTTTGTACATGAATCAGAAGTACATCTGCTCGATAGAAACGAATTCTGCTAGTCATTCGTAACTCGATCGAATACATGAAAGTCCACGCGACATCTGAATACGCTCGTCGTCGTCACGCTCCCTAACTATCCGAACTTGCAACCGTTCCCCTCTTATCCTCTGTCCGATAATTCCAAAACCCGGGAAATATCGTCAGATATTCTCTCCCGCTCCGTCTGTTACGGTGATGCTGCGTTAGACTACCCCTAGCACCGTGTATCTATTTGTCATGCTCATGTTTGCTCTATATTAAACTGTTTCCCTCCCCCCTCTCTCTCTCGATAGCCCCCGACCCCGACGTCGTCCCCGAGACCGACGCAGCTCCGGATCCCGAAGACACCATAGACGACCTTGCCCTTGCCGCCGACACAACCAGGCAAGCCCCCCCCTTTTGATCATCCCGATATCGCCCATTCTATTTCTCATGCTTGCATTAGAATTGCTGCTGTCTTGCTGCTGCTGTACCTATTTCTGATGCATAGCCTGTTCATTGTAACCTGCTGTTGATAATTACCTGCATATCCAAACTGTTTAGTCTAGGCTGGGTAGAGACCTATCAGTGACCCCACTTACCCGACTGCCGCGCTGGATCGTCAGAAGACCCGATCAATGGGATTGAAGACCAGGCCCCGACACCGCACATCACCCCCCCTTAGTTGTAACGACACTCCAGCGTTACTATCGAGTGCCGAGGGTGAACCTCTTGTAGCACTTCTGATGTTAACTCTGTAGAGTAGCTTTTCGGTCTTGGTCATCGAGGGTGATTCCTCCTTCACCGCTTCCGATAACGACGCTGTCATACACACCTCAAGTGGTGGACCCAATGAGGGTGATTCCTCCTAGTTCACCTTGACGGATACATCGAGTGGGAATTCAAGAGGGTGATACCTCGGATTCCCTGATGTTATGGACACACGGATACTTGACTTTACACTTTTACTTGGAAAGGCGGGTCGGCCCTGAGGGGTACCCGCGTGCGCCTGAGAGGCGAGTGTTGTGAAGACGGGTGCCTGTGTGGTGCCCGAGTGGTGAATACGAGGCGCGGCCGGGCATTCTTAACCCTTGCCGCAAGTCCGAGACGGGGCGACGGGTCACATCTTTCGTGAGTCTCTGCTATTTTCCGCAAGCCCCTAGTCCACTACGATTTGGATATTTTGGATCCTAGTCAGTCCTCTGGCCTGATAGCACTAACCATCACGTGGGCATAGTATGGGCGTTCTGCATCGTATGCATCAGCCGAAAGCTCTGTCAGACGTCTAGTTCAGCATGGCGGCACGGTCGGATCGTGTCGGCCACCCGAGGCGATGCTGGTATCCACCCTGTGCGCAACGACCCGGAGGGCGAGGGGCGATGGCCAAGACCCCCTTGCGCTTAGGATGTAGACCGGCGGGGACCTCTCTGCTGAGCTGTAGGTAGGGTTGCGATGTGTCGTTTGGCCGAGGCCGGGCATGACCCAGGAAAGTGTGTCCGGCCGAAGTTAATCGAGCGTGTTGGGTAAGTTGGTGCACCCCTGCAGGGAAGAACACTTCTATCGATAGCCGGTCCTACGGTAAAGGACACTCGGAGTTGTATCTCGATCGATACAACTAGAACTGGACCCTTGAGACGTTAACAGGTTGATGACTGTATTGGCTCTGGGATCGCTTTCTCACAGGGAGTCGAGAAAGGATCTCAGGACGAGGTTTGATGACTTTATGGCTCTGGGATTGCTTTCTCGCAGGGAGTCGAGAAAGGATCTCTGGGTGAGGTTGATATTATTACTGCTACATTATATGGTATTGTTCTACTCTCTTCTACTGCTGCAAGCCCGCTGAAGATGCTAGTCTTCGATAGGACTAGGCCTTCTCTCTATTCTGGCATTTCTGCAGCCCAGTCCACTTATACAGCCTCCCCTTGATAATGTTGCATATGTAGTGTAGATCCTTGCTTGTTGAGTACTTCTGAGTACTCACGGTTGCCTTGTTTTCCTTTTCTCCCCATATCAGTTTGTCGTGACCAAGATGACGGAGCCCCTGAGACAGCTGCCCTGCCGACGATCGCTACTACTACTACCCAGAGGATGGATACTACTACGAGTTGACTGACGACCAGGAGTAGGATCGGAGGGTCCCAGGCAGGAGGCCTTCGCCTTTCGATCGTAGTGTTTTATTTTGCCCCGCCTTTCTAAAGGCCTTTATGTTTCTCTTTTATATCTGTACTCAGATATCTAACGCTTCCGCTGATGCTTGTTTGGCATCAAGCTTATGTATTCGAGCCCTCGAGGCCCCTGGCTTGTAATATAAAGCTTGTATGACTTTATTTATGTTTTAGAGTTGTGTTGTGATATCTTCCCGTGAGTCCTTAGGCTTGATCGTGTGCATTTGCGTGTATGATTAGCGCACGATCGGGCCGGGGGCGTCACAAGTTGGTATCAGAGCTGACTGCCTGTAGGAACCCCCTTTCCAACTCCTTGGCCGAAGTTGAGTCTAGTGGTCCAAAACTGTTTTACTAACTTGGCTGTGTGGCTTAAGGGCCCACGTCGCCAATTGGGAGGTATTAGTATCTTTTATTCCTCATCTTTACTCTGGGACTCTGACCTCTCTTCCTTTCGGGTTAACTAAAGTTTACTAACGCCGACACTTAGGATCTCGTAATTCTCGTCCACCCGGAGAGCTGGATATCTGTGCGATTTCCCTGACATTGATCTGATTAGTCTGATAATCATTTTCCTTTCCATTGTTTTGATTAACCTTTCTCTCCGAGATCGATTATACTTCTCCTTGTCTTTTGACAATCATGAGTTCCCTCTGTTTCAGATGGATCGTTTGTTTCCACCACACCCTGCGACGCAGCTACCAACTGTTCGAGCAGGGATACATCCAGAGTACATTCTTTATCCACTGGGGCAGATGTCAATCCGTTACAATACCCCAGTACTTCTCCTCCAGATACCTGCAAAGACTTTGTGATCTATTGTGACGCATCCCGTGAAGGATTAGGCTGTGTCCTAATGCAAGAGCGTAAAGTGATTGCTTATGGCTCTCGTCAGTTGCGCCCACATGAAGAGAATTATCCGGTACATGATCTAGAACTAGCTGCTGTGATCTATGCATTGCAGTTGTGGCGACATTACCTCCTCGGTAATCGTTGCGAGATATACACGGATCATAAAAGTCTGAAGTACTTGTTCACTCAACCATCTCTAAACCTCCGTCAGCAAAGATGGATGGAGGCCATTGCGGACTATGATTTGGGTAAATCCTATACCCCTGGCAAGGCTAACGTGATGGCTGATGCCTTAAGCCGCAAGTCCTATTGCGACAACCTCATGGTTAGGCGAGCTCAACCTCGTCTTTTTGAAGAACTGTGCAAGCTGAATCTGCGTATTGTTCCACAGGGTTCTCTTAATAACCTTGTGATACAACCCGATCTTGAGAAAGCTGTTAAGAATGCGCAAGCTAAAGATGCTGAAGTTGATCTGATGAAGGAAAGTCTTCACCTTGAAAAGTACAGGGATTTCTCGCTGTCTGAAGATGGAACCTTGTATTTCAGAGACCGCATTGTAGTACCTCGCTTCGAGCTTATGACTGACAAAGTCATGAAGGAGGCACATGATACCCCGTTGTCTATTCATCCGGGTAGCACCAAAATGTATCGTGATCTCCGTCAAAGGTACTGGTGGTCCAGAATGAAGCAGGACATTGCTCGTTATGTTGCTGAATGTGATGTGTGTCGTCGCGTTAAAGCAGAACATCAGAAACCAGCTGGAATTCTGCAACCGTTGCCTATTCCTCTATGGAAATGGGATAAGGTTCGGATGGATTTCGTTACAGGACTTCCCAGGTCACAGAAGGGTCACGATGCTATTCTTGTCGTCGTCGACCAACTCTCTAAAGTTGCACACTTTCTGCCTGTCAAGGAGACGATCACTGCTAGTCAGTTAGCAGAGTTGTATATCTCCAGAATTGTATCACTCCACGGTATTCCGAAGGAGATCAGTTCGGACCGTGGCGGTCTTTTCACCTCAAAATTCTGGGAAAGTTTCCAAACAGCTATGGGAACTCATATTACTTGGAGTTCAGCTTATCACCCTCAATCTCAAGGCCAAGTCAAACGAGTTAATCAAGTGCTTGAAGATATGCTTCGAGCTTGTGTTATTTCTTTCGGCAAGAAGTGGGAAGAATCTCTTCCATATGCCGAGTTCTCTTATAACAACAGCTATCAAGCGAGCTTGAAAATGGCCCCCTTTGAAGTTCTCTATGGACGTAAGTGTCGAACCCCTCTGAATTGGTCAGAAACTGGGGAACGACCTCTTGTTGGACCGGATATTATTCAACACGCCGAAGAACAAGTCCGAATTGTCCGAGAAAATCTCAAGGCGGCTCAGGACCGCCAGAAGAGCAACTATGATCGCAAACGATGGGGTTTGACTTATCAACCTGGTGATCAAGCTTATCTTCGTGTCACACCTATGAAGGGCACTCACCGTTTTGGAATCAAGGGCAAGCTAGCTCATCGCTACGTTGGTCCCTTCCGCATTGTTGCTAGACGTGGTCAGGTGGCGTATAAATTGGAATTGCCGCCGCAATTCTCTCATATCCACGACGTCTTCCATGTGTCGCAACTTCGTCAATGCTTCAAGGAATCTCCACACCGAGCAGTGGATCACGAGATGCTCGAATTGCAAGATGACCTATCTTATAAGGAGCATCCGATCCGCATTCTCGATGAAGCTGAACGTCGAACCCGTCAGAAGGCTACCAAGTTCCTCAAAATGCAGTGGTCAAATCAGACTGAAGATGAAGCCACTTGGGAACGCGAGGATAAACTTCGTGCGGAATACCCTGAACTTTTTCCTTCTACTACTTAATTCTCGGGACGAGAATTCTTGTTAGTAGAGGAGATTTGTAACACCCCCGGTGGTTAACTACAGTAATCACCCTTTTGATAATGACAAGTCATCATGTTTAACAGTGCATGATCATCATTTGCATCATAATGCATTTCAACTCCTAAGTCAAATCCAAATTTAAATAAAAGTGGAAAATAAAAGTTGTCCAAACCTGAAAACTAAAATGTGTATCATGTTGCAAATATTCTCATAGCATTTATAAAAATGATTGCAACATTTGTTGGAATTGTAAAAGGACTCGAACAACAAGGAACAGCAGCAACATAACACTGTTTAATCCTTTTTCAATTTAAATAAAATCCAAACAAAAAGATATGGACCCCAAACCAATTTCTAGCAGTGACAGATAATGCACTGTAAATAATGGAGCAAGCTCATATTTTACAAAAGTCGTTTGGAATAAATAAAAGAGAAACAGAAAAGAAAATAAATAATATAAAAAAAGTAAAAAGAAAAGCCCCCCCCCCCCGCCGGACCAACTGGCCGTGGCCCACTGGCCACCAGGCCACCACCCAGCCCGGCCCACCCCGGGCCTATACCCCCTCCCCTCACCCCGAAACCCTAATCCCCCCCCCTCGCTCCTCTCCCCCCCCGATCCAGTTCTGGATCGGCCGCCCGACGCCGTGCTCCATCGCCTCGCCGTCTCCGGTGCCACCCCAATTCTCCGAACCTCGCCTCTCCATCGTCGCCTCGTCCCCGTCGCGCCCCCTCTCTCCCTCGGCGCGCGACGCCGCCGCGCCCCGGTGCTCGCCCCCGTCGCCGTTGGATGCCGCCTCGCCGGAGCGCTCCCCCGCCGGCCTGCTTCCGCGCCGTCCCCGTCGTCCGCGTCACCCTCCTCGCGCACCGCTGCCTCTTCCCTCCATCGCCGGTGAGGCCCGTGGCCTCCACTCCCCTCCTCTCTGCCCGCGGTCATCGCGCCCGCGCTGTCCCCGCCGCGCTCCCGCACGCCCTGAAGCTCCCTCGCCGCGCCCTTCTGTCGCTCGCGCAGGCGCCCCGCGACGACCGCTCCGCCTCTCACCGCGCTCGCCCCGCTCTCCCCGCTGCGTCGCTCGCCAGCCACTGCCGCCCCGCACGCGCCCGCACCGGCTACGGCCGCCGCTGCTCCCCTCTGCTCCGCCACCCCCGCCGCCTGCGCCGCGCGCCGCCACCCCTCCTGCCGCTCCGGCCCCGCGCGCACTGCCGCGCGCTGCCGCGGCCTCGCCCGCCCGCGCCCGCGCGTGCCATTTGGGCACCGGACATGTCCGGTCCCAAACGGGCATGCTCCGGACATGTCCGGCCCTGGTCCACTGACCAGTGGGGCCCACAGCCCTGCCTGTTAATGAAAATAAATAATAATAAACAATATAATTAAAATAAATAATTAATTAGTTAATTAACACTGTTTAGATTAGTCTAATTTGATTAATTAGATTAATTAAATGTTAATTAACTTAAGTAACCCTGGTTAATTAGAGCTAATTAATTAGTTAACCTAATTAACCTTGCTGACATCAGCATGATGTCATGCTGACATCAGCGAGCACTATTCTGGATAATGTTTAATTTAAATAATAAAAATAAATTCAGAAAATTAATAAAAGCTTTAGAAAATCATATAAAATAATCCGTAACTCAGATCGAAAAACTTTGTACATGAAAGTTGCTCAGAACGACGAGACGAATCTGAATACGCGGTCCGTTCGTCCGTCACGCATCCCTAACTATCCGAACTTGCAACCGTTCCCCTCTTATCCTCTGTCCGATAATTCCAAAGACCCGGGAAATATCGTCAGATATTCTCCCGCTCCGTCTGTTACGTGTGATGCTGCGTTAGACTACCCCTAGCACCGTGTATCGTATTTGTCATGCTCATGTTTGCTCTATATTTATACTGTTTCCTCCCCCTCTTCTCTCTCGATAGCCCCCGACCCCGACGTCGTCCCCGAGACCGACGCAGCTCCGGATCCCGAAGACACCATAGACGACCTTGCCCTTGCCGCCGAGCAACCAGGCAAGCCCCCCCCTTTTGATCATCCCGATATCGCCCATTCTATTTCTCATGCTTGCATTAGAATTGCTGCTACTGCTGCTGCTGTACCTATTCTGATGCATAGCCTGTTCATTGTAACCTGCTGTTGATAATTACCTGCATATCCTAAACTGTTTAGTCTAGGCTGGGTAGAGACCTATCAGTGACCCCACTTACCCCGACTGCCGCGCTGGATCGTCAGAAGACCCGATCAATGGGATTGAAGACCAGGCCCCGACACCGCACATCACCCCCCCCCCCTTAGTTGTAACGACACTGCAGCGTTACTATCGAGTGCCGAGGGTGAAACCTCTTGTAGCACTTCTGATGTTAACTCTGTAGAGTAGCTATTCGGTCATGGTCATCGAGGGTGATTCCTCCTTCACCGCTTCCGATAACGACGCTGTCGTACAACACCTCAAGTGTGGACCCAATGAGGGTGATTCCTCCTAGTTCACCTTGACGGATACATCGAGTGGGAATTCAATGAGGGTGATACCTCGGATTCCCTGATGTTATGGACACACGGATACTTGGACTTTACACTGTTACTTGGAAAGGCGGGTCGGCCCTGAGGGGTACCCGCGTGCGCCTGAGAGGCGAGTGTTGTGAAGACGGGTGCCTGTGTGGTGCCCGAGTGGTGAATACGAGGCGCGGCCGGGCATTCTTAACCCTTGCCGCAAGTCCTCGAGACGGGGCGACGGGGTCACATCTTTCGTGAGTCTCTGCTCGTTTTCCGCAAGCCCCTAGTCCGCTACGATTTGGATATTTGATCCGAGCAGGCCTCTGGCCTGATAGCACTAACCATCACGTGGGCATAGTATGGGCGTTCTGCATCGTATGCATCAGCCGATAGCTCTGTCAGACGTCCAGTTCAGCATGGCGGCACGGTCGGATCGTGTCGGCCACCCGAGGCGATGCTGGTATCCACCCTGTGCGCAACGACCCGGAGGGCGAGGGGCGATGGCCAAGACCCCCTTGCGCTTAGGATGTAGACCGGCGGGGACCTCTCTGCTGAGCTGTAGGTAGGGTTGCGATGTGTCGTTTGGCCGAGGCCGGGCATGACCCAGGAAAGTGTGTCCGGCCGAAGTTAATCGAGCGTGTTGGGTAAGTTGGTGCACCCCTGCAGGGAAGAACACTTCTATCGATAGCCGGTCCTACGGTAAAGGACACTCGGAGTTGTATCCCGATCGATACAACTAGAACTGGACCCTTGAGACGTTAACAGGTTGATGACTGTATTGGCTCTGGGATCGCTTTCTCACAGGGAGTCGAGAAAGGATCTCAGGACGAGGTTTGATGACTTTATGGCTCTGGGATTGCTTTCTCGCAGGGAGTCGAGAAAGGATCTCTGGGTGAGGTTGATATTATTACTGCTACATTATATGGTATTGTTCTACTCTCTTCTACTGCTGCAAGCCCGCTGAAGATGCTAGTCTTCGATAGGACTAGGCCTTCTCTCTATTCTGGCATTTCTGCAGCCCAGTCCACATATACAGCCTCCCCTTGATAATGTTGCATATGTAGTGTAGATCCTTGCTTGCTGAGTACTTCTGAGTACTCACGGTTGCCTTGTTTTCCTTTTCTCCCCATATCAGTTTGTCGTGACCAAGATGACAGAGCCCCTGAGACAGCTGCCCTGCCGACGATCGCTACTACTACTACCCAGAGGATGGATACTACTACGAGTTGACTGACGACCAGGAGTAGGATCGGAGGGTCCCAGGCAGGAGGCCTTCGCCTTTCGATCGTAGTGTTTTATTTTGCCCCGCCTTTCTAAAGGCCTTTATGTTTCTCTTTTATATCTGTACTCAGATATCTAACGCTTCCGCTGATGCTTGTTTGGCATCAAGCTTATGTATTCGAGCCCTCGAGGCCCCTGGCTTGTAATATAAAGCTTGTATGACTTTATTTATGTTTTAGAGTTGTGTTGTGATATCTTCCCGTGAGTCCTTAGGCTTGATCGTGTGCATTTGCGTGTATGATTAGCGCACGATCGGGCCGGGGGCGTCACAGGACGTGTGACGGACGAACGGACCGTGTATTCGGATTCGTCTCGTCGTTCTGAGCGACTTTCATGTACAAAGTTTTTCGATCGGAGTTACGGATTAAAAGATATGATTTTCTAAAGCTTTTATTAATTTCTGGAATTTATTTATTTATTAAATCAACATTATCCAGAACAGTGTCTTGCTGACGTCAGCATGATGTCAGGACCAGTGGGTCCCACCTGTCATAGGCTGTTTAGTTAATTAGGGATTAACTAATTAAATTACTGTTTAATTAACACTAACTACTTAATTAAATTAACCTAATCAGGATTAATTAAACTAATTAATTAATTAATTAATTTAATTATTTTTATTTTTATTTTTATTATTTTTTTTAATTCGTTCTGGGCCGTGGGCCCCTATGTCAGTGGGCTGGGCGGACATGTCCGCGGCGTGCACGTCTGGGCGCCGGACATGTCCGGTGTCCAGAGGGACTGCACGCGCGGGCGTGCGGGCGGAGGGGGGGCCGCGGGCGCGGGGCCAGGCCACGCAGCGGTGCGGCGTCAAGCAGGCGCGAGCGGGCGCTGGGCGCTGCGACCGCGGGCGTGCGGGAGCGGGGCGGCGCGAGCAAGGCGAGGCGCGCGGCGCAGGGACGGGCGCGGTCCGGTGCGGGAGCGAGGGAGGGAGAGGAGGCCGAAGCCTCACCGGTGTTCGTGGAAAGAGGGGGCGGCGAGGCTCGAGGTGGTCCGGCGATGGAGAGGCGGGGCAGCGCAGTCCGGCGAGGAGGACCGGCGAGGGGGAAGCCGGGGACGGGCGCGCGGCAGCGCAGGCGGGCGCGGCGCCGACGGGATCTGGGATGGCGAGCGCTGGGGCGTGTCGGGGATGAGGCGAGGCGGGACCAGGCTGGCGACGGCGTCGAGGGCGCGTCGGGCGCGGGGCGGCGGCGGGGCGCCCCGATCCAGACGGGGGCGTAGGAGAGAGCGAGTGGGGGGGGGGGGAATGGCGTCGGTGGGGCTAGGGTTTGGTGGTGGACCGGGGGGGGGGTTTATACGGGGCGACTGGGCCGGCCTGGCGGCCCGATGGCTTGCTGGGCCGAGGCCCAGTGGGGGGGGGGGGATTCCGTTCCTCTTCTTTCTTTCTTTTCTGTTTTTTTTATTCCTATTCTCTGTTTTGTAAATTGTGAGGCCTCAAAATGACTTTTGTAAAATATGAGACCTAGCCCATAAATCACAGTGCATTATACTCTAACTCCAAAAACTAGTTTGGGCAAAACATAATTTCATATTTGTTTTAAATAAATTAAAAGGTTACTAAATGTTATTTTCAGCCACTGTTTTAAGTTGTTTGAGTCACTTACCCAACTCCAATGATGTTGGTTTCAATTTTAGAATTGTCTCTGATTTATTTGCTATTTAATGAACAATTTAGTTATTATGTTGGACAACTTTTATATTCCACTTTCATTCAAATCTGAATTTGACTTAGGAGTTGAAATGCATTATGATGCAAATGATGATCATGCACTGTTAAACATGATGACTTGTCATTATCAAAATGGAATTACTGTGGCTAACCACTGGGGGTGTTACAAATCTCCTCCACTAATAAGAATTCAGGTAGAAGGAAAAAGTTCGGGGTGTTCCGCACGAAGATTATCCTCGCGTTCCCAAGTGGCTTCATCTTCAGTATGATTTGACCACTGAACTCTGAGGAACTTGGTAACTTTCTGGCGGGTCCGACGTTCAGCTTGATCGAGAATGCGAATCGGATGCTCCTTATAAGAAAGATCATCTTGCAATTCGAGCACCTCGTGATCCACAGCTCGGTGCGGAGATTCCTTGAAGCATTGACGAAGTTGCGACACATGGAAGACGTCGTGGATATGGGAGAATTGCGGCGGCAATTCCAATTTATATGCCACCTGACCACGTCTAGCAATAATGCGGAAAGGACCAATGTAGCGTGGAGCTAGCTTGCCCTTGATTCCAAAACGGGGAGTGCCTTTCATCGGGGTGACTCGCAGATAAGCTTGATCACCAGGTTGATAAGTCAAACCCCATCGTTTGCGATCATAGTTGCTCTTCTGGCGGTCCTGAGCCGCCTTGAGATTTTCCCGGACAATACGAACTTGTTCTTCGGCTTGTTGAATAATATCCGGACCCACGAGCGGTCGTTCCCCAGTTTCTGACCAATTCAGAGGGGTTCGACACTTACGTCCATAGAGTGCTTCGAAGGGGGCCATTTTCAAACTGGCTTGATAGGTGTTGTTATAGGAGAACTCGGCATATGGAAGAGATTCTTCCCACTTCTTGCCAAACGATATAACACAAGCTCGCAACATGTCTTCAAGCACTTGATTAACTCGTTCAACTTGGCCTTGGGATTGGGGGTGATAAGCTGAACTCCAGGTGATATGAGTTCCCATAGCTGTTTGAAAACTTTCCTAGAATTTGGAAGTGAAAAGACCGCCACGGTCCGAACTGATCTCCTTCGGAATACCGTGGAGTGATACAATTCTGGAGATATACAACTCTGCTAACTGACTAGCAGTGATCGTCTCCTTGACAGGCAGAAAGTGGGCAACTTTAGAGAGTTGGTCGACAACGACAAGAATAGCATCGTGACCCTTCTGTGACCTGGGAAGTCCTGTAACGAAATCCATCTGAACCTTATCCCATTTCCATAGAGGAATAGGAAGTGGTTGCAGAATTCCAGCTGGTTTCTGATGTTCTGCTTTAACGCGACGACACACATCACATTCAGCAACATATCGAGCAATGTCTTGCTTCATTCTAGACCACCAGTACCTTTGACGGAGATCACGATACATCTTGGTGCTACCCGGATGAATAGACAACGGGGTATCATGTGCCTCCTTCATGACTTTGTCAGTCATGAGTTCGAAACGAGGTACGACAATGCGGTTTCTGAAATACAAGGTTCCATCTTCAGACAGCGAGAAATCCCTGTACTTTACAAGGTGAAGGTCTTTCTTCATCAGATCAACTTCAGCATCTTTAGCTTGCGCATTCTTAACAGCTTTCTCAAGATCTGGTTGTATCACAAGGTTATTTAGAGAGCCCTGTGGGACAATACGGAGATTCAGCTTGCATAGTTCTTCAAAAAGTTGAGGTTGAGCTCGCCTAACCATGAGGTTGTCGCAATAGGACTTGCGGCTTAAGGCATCAGCCATCACGTTAGCCTTGCCAGGGGTATAGGAAATACCCAAATCATAGTCCGCAATGGCCTCCATCCATCTTTGCTGACGGAGGTTCAGGGATGGTTGAGTAAACAAGTACTTCAGACTTTTATGATCCGTGTAGATCTCGCAACGATTACCGAGGAGGTAATGTCGCCATAACTGTAGTGCATAGATGACAGCAGCTAGTTCTAGATCATGTACCGGATAATTCTCTTCATGTGGGCGCAACTGACGAGAGCCATAGGCAATCACTTTACGCTCTTGCATTAGGACACAGCCTAATCCTTCACGGGATGCGTCACAATAGATCACAAAGTCTTTGCGGGTATCTGGAGGAGATAGTACTGGGGCAGATGTTAGCTTGTCTTTGAGTGTCTGGAAACTTTCCTGACATTTTTCTGTCCATTCAAACTTAACGCCCTTGTGAAGCAGATCAGTCAGGGGCTTAGCAATCTTAGAAAAATTCTCAACAAATCGACGGCAATAGCTTGCTAGGCCGAGAAAACTTCTCACTTGCTTGACGTTCTTCGGAGGAGTCCAGTCCAGAATAGCCTGAACTCGTTCTGGGTTAACAGCAATTCCATCTTTGGAAATCACATGACCAAGGTAGGTTACTTCAGATAGCCAGAATTCACATTTGGAGTATTTGGCATACAACTGGTGTTCTCGGAGCCTTTCCAGTACTAGACGGAGGTGTTCAGCATGTTCTTCTTTATTCTTCGAATAAACCAGAATATCATCCAGATATACCAAGACGAATTTATCGAGGTAATCCATGAAGATGTAGTTCATTAGGCGGGAGAATGTGGCTGGAGCATTTGTTAAGCCAAATGACATGACAGTGTACTCATAAGAGCCATAGCGAGTAACAAATGCAGTCTTCGGAATATCCTCTTCACGAACACGGATCTGATGGTATCCCAATCTCAAATCAAGCTTAGAGAATACTGAGGAACCGGCAAGTTGATCATACAAATCATTGATCCGGGGAAGCGGATATTTGTTCTGGATTGTTGCTTGGTTGATAGGTCGGTAATCCTGAACCAACCGGTTAGTTCCATCCTTCTTCTTAACGAAGAGTGAAGGTGCTCCCCAAGCAGAGGAACTGGTGCGGATGAAACCTTTCTTAAGTGACGTGTCGATTTCTTCCTTAAGTTCAAGAAGATGATGCGGAGGCATCTTATAAGGGCGCTTCGCAATAGGGGTAGTGCCAGGCTTCAAGTCGATGACGAACTCAACAGCTCTAGCAGGGGGTATTCCTGGAAGTTCTTCTGGAAATACATCTTGAAATTCACGAACAACTGGAACGTTCTCGATGCCTTCAAGAGGTGAAGCGTTCAATGCATTTAGAACATATATCTGAGCTTCGGCGTCCTGCACTGTACGAGCTGAGTATCTGACAGTCTGACCGGAAGGGTGTGTGAGGCGGACTGTTTCAGTGGCACAGTCAATCAAAGCTTTATGAGGCTTCAACCAGTCCATACCCAGAATAATGTCAATGTTGGAGGTCTTAAGAGCAATGAGAGAAACGGGGAACATCAATCCTCCAATCACAATGTGATTACCGTGGCTTACCCTGGTAGTTTGCCAATTAGCCCCAGGTGAATGGATTACTAATGGGATGGACATCTCCTCGAAAAGTATATCATGGCTTCGCGCAAAACTTTCGGACATGAAGCAGTGCGATGCTCCAGAATCAAAGAGGACTGAAGCTGGGATTGAATTCACTAGAAGGTTGCCCATCACAATGTTGGGGTCCTGTCGAGCTTCTTCCATGTTGACTTGGTTGACATGAACACGCTGATTAGCAGGTGGTCTGGTTCCAACGTTCCTAGAAGGATGTTTTCGACGGCACTTCCTACAACCAGCAGAAGGACGTGGTGCATCCTGACGAAAAGCCATAGCATCAGGCGGTCCAGCATGGACCGATAGCTGTCTCAGCGGTGAAGGCAAACGAGGTGCAACATAGGACGGCCTTGGTGTTGGAGCAGGTCGGTGGTGTACATTGTGCGGGATCCACACTCGACGCTTCTGAATAGGCTGACCCGAGGATGAGCCAGCTCCATGAGTGCGCTTGAGCGACTCCTGGCATTCAGTCAGAGCTGTTTCAATTTGGAAAGATTTGCTGACAAGCATTGCGAAGTCTGTGCAATCAAGGACTGCAAGTGCGAGTTTTATGTCAGTACGGAGTCCTTCACGGAATTTCTCCTGCTTGCGTGTGTTGGTGTCGACGTCATCCGCAGCATAGCGGGACAATTCAAGAAATTTCCTCTGGTATTCATCCACAGTCATTGTGCCCTGTGAGAGTTTGCGGAACTCCTGCTTCTTCTGGTCGATCAGACCTTGAGGAATGTACCGTGCACGAAAAGCTGACTGAAATTCCTGCCAAGTGGTTACAGTTTCAGCAGGCAACATACCCTTGTGGCTTTCCCACCATTGAGCAGCTGATCCCCTCAGGGGTGACGTAACTGTCAGGGATAACATTGGCTGACTTCATCTGGAAGGCAATGTCACGGAGCCAATCGTCAGCATCCATTGGATCAGTCGAGCTGCGAAAAGTGGACGGATTGAGGTGCACGAATTCTGACAGTGTTATTGGTGTAGGCTGCTGATGAGCATTCTGGTTTGGGAACTGAGCCAATATCCCGGTCATAACCTGACGGTTCAGTTCAAATTGCTGCATCATTGCGGCAATATAAGGTGGAGGTGGAGGATCATCAGCCATCCTGCCAAATCAACAGGGGCAGTTTAGCAAGAAAACTGCAGGTGTATGGAATGATTCATGAAGTAACACGCACAACAGAAGGAAGTGCAATAGATACTTCATCATATTCGCACCAGACATTCGAATCCACACATAGCCTCGGTTAGCATCCGGCATTACGACAGCTGAAAGGGGAAGGCTAGACATCTAGGCGGCGCGCAGGCACGCGGTATGGAAGTACACAACGAGACATAGCAAAGGCTACATCAACGTCGGAGAAAACTATTGGAGCGAGGAATCTGCAAGTGACAACACATGGTGCCCTCGATAAAAGGATCCTGTAAGCAGAACCTGGCCCAAAATCTTGAAGCAAGGGGGGATATTTTCAGAACTTCGGGTGGACGTGAGCACGAGAGCCTAATGTTGGAGTTAGTAAAATTTTAACCCGAGTAGAAGAGAGATCAGAGGCCCAGAGTAAAGGTCGAGGAGTAAAAGATACTAATACCACACAATTGGCGACGTGGGCCCGTAAGCCACACAGCCAAGTTAGTAAAATAGTTTTTGGACCACTAGACTCAACTTCGGCCAAGGAGTTGGAAAGGGGGGTTCCTACAGTCAGTCGGCTCTGATACCAACTTGTGACGCCCCCGGCCCGATCGTGCACTAATCATACACGCAAATGCACACGATCAAGCCTAAGGACTCACGGGAAGATATCACAACACAACTCTAAAACATAAATAAAGTCATACAAGCTTTATATTACAAGCCAGGGGCCTCAAGGGCTCGAATACATAAGCTTGCAAACAAGCGTCAGCGGAAGCATCAGATATCTGAGTACAGATATTAAAAAAAAGAAACAGAAAGGCCTTTAGAAAGGCGGGGCAAAATAAAACACTACGATCGAAAGGCGTAGGCCTCCTGCCTGGGACCCTCCGATCCTACTCCTGGTCGTCAGTCAACTCGTAGTGGTATCCATCCTCTGGGTAGTAGTAGTAGACGATCGACGGGGCATCTGTCTCAGGGGCTCCGTCATCTTGGTCACATCAAACTGATATGGGGAGAAAAGGAAAACAAAGCAACCGTGAGTACTCAAAAGTACTCAGCAAGCAAGGATCTACACTACATATGCAACATTTTCAAGGGGAGGCTGTATATGTGGACTGGGCTGCAGAAATGCCAGAATAGAGAGAAGGCCTAGTCCTATCGAAGACTAGCATCTTCAGCGGTCTTGCAGCAGTAGAAGAGAGTAGAACAGTACAATATAATGTAGCAGTTCATTAAGTCTCAACCTCCCCAGAGATCCTTTCCGACTCCCTGCGAGAAAGCAATCCCAGCCATACAGTCATCAACCTCGTCCGGAGATCCCTTCTCGCTCCCTGCGAGAAGCAATCCCAGAGCCATAGTATCCAGTATCCAGTCTAAAATTGTATCAATCAGGATACAACTTCTCGATTGTCCTTTACCGTAGGACAGGCTATCGATAGAAGTTTTCTTCCCTGCAGGGGTGCACCAACTTACCCAACACGCTCGATTAACTCCGGCCGGACACACTTTCCTGGGTCATGCCCGGCCTCGGCCAAACGACACATCGCAACCCTACCTACAGCTCAGCAGAGAGGTCCCCGCCGGTCTACATCCTAAGCGCAAGGGGGTCTTGGCCATCGCCCCTCGCCCTCCGGATCGTTGCGCACATGGCCCAGATCCAAGCACCACCGAAATGGCGCCAATCACTCCATGCCGCACTGCTGAACTGGACGTCTGACAGAGCTTTCGGCTGATGCATACGATGCAGAACGCCCATACTATGCCCACGTGATGGTTAGTGCTATCAGGCCAGAGGCCTGCTCGGATCAAATATCCAAATCGTTAGGACTAGGGCTTGCGGTAACGAGCAGAGACTCACGAAAGATGTGACATCGTCGCCCCGTCTCGAGGACTTGCTGCAAGGGTTAAGAATGCCCGGCCGCGCCTCGTATTCACCACTCGGGCACCACACTGGCACCCGTCTTCACAACACTCGCCTCTCAGGCGCACGCGGGTACCCCTCAGGGTCGACCCGCCTATCCAAATAACAATGTAAAGTCCAATTATCCGTGTGTCCATATCATCAGGGGAATCCGAGGTATCACCCTCGTTGGATTCCTACTCGATGTATCCGTCAAGGTGAACTCGGAGGAATCACCCTCACTGGGTTCACACTTGAGGTGTTGTACGACGGCGTCGTTATCGAAAGCGGTGAAGGAGGAATCACCCTCGATGACCACGATCGAATAGCTACTCTACAGAGTTAACATCAGAAGTGCTACAAGAGGTTTCACCCTCGGCACTCGATAGTAACGCTGCAGTGTCGTTACAACTAAGGGGGAGGGGTGGTGTGCGGTGTCGGGGCCTGGTCTTCAATCCCATTGATCGGGTCTTCTGACGATCCAGCGCGGCAGTCGGGATAAGTGGGGTCACTGATAGGTCTCTACCCAGCCTATACTAAGCAGTTTAGGATATGCAGGTAATTATCAACAGCGGGTTACAATAAACAGGCTATGCATCAGAATAGGTAAAGCAGCAGCAGCAATTCTAATGCAAGCATGAGAAATAGAATGGGCGATATCGGGATGATCAAAGGTGGGGGGGGCTCTCCTGGTTGCTCGGCGGCAAGGGCAAGGTCGTCAATGGTGTCTTTGGGATCCGGAGCTGCGTCGGTCTCGGGGACGACGTCGGTGTCGGGGGCTACAGAGAGAAGAGGGGGAGGAAACAGTATAAATATAGAGCAAACATGAGCAACGCAAAGTACGGCATGACAATATGCAGTGCCGGGTGTGTCCTAACGTATGGTTGCACATCACCGAGGAAGGGGGAATCCATCCGGGAATGTTTTCCCGGTTCCGGACATTTGTCAGACAGATGACCGGAGAGGAATGGTTGCATGTTCGGATAGTTAGGGACGTGTGACGGACGAACGGACCGTGTATTCGGATTCGTCTCGTCGTTCTGAGCGACTTTCATGTACAAAGTTTTTCGATCGGAGTTACGGATTAAAAGATATGATTTTCTAAAGCTTTTATTAATTTCTGGAATTTATTTATTTATTAAATCAACATTATCCAGAACAGTGTCTTGCTGACGTCAGCATGACGTCAGGACCAATGGGTCCCACCTGTCATAGGCTGTTTAGTTAATTAGGGATTAACTAATTAAATTACTATTTAATTAACACTAACTACTTAATTAAATTAACCTAATCAGGATTAATTAAACTAATTAATTAATTTAATTATTTTTATTTTTATTTTTATTATTTTTTTTAATTCGTTCTGGGCCGTGGGCCCCTATGTCAGTGGGCTGGGCGGACATGTCCGCGGCGTGCACGTCTGGGCGCCGGACATGTCCGGTGTCCAGAGGGACTACACGCGCGGGCGTGCGGGCGGAGAGGGGGGGGGGCGCGGGCGCGGGGCCAGGCCACGCAGCGGCGCGGTGTCAGGCAGGCGCGAGCGGGCGTTGGGCGCTGCGACCGCGGGCGTGCGGGAGCGGGGCGGCGCGAGCAAGGCGAGGCGCGCGGCGCAGGGACGGGCGCGGTCCGGTGCGGGAGCGAGGGAGGGAGAGGAGGCCGGAGCCTCACCGGCGTTCGTGGAAAGAGGGGGCGGCGAGGCTCGAGGTGGTCCGGCGATGGAGAGGCGGGGCAGCGCAGTCCGGCGAGGAGGACCGGCGAGGGGGAAGCCGGGGACGGGCGCGCGGCAGCGCAGGCGGGCGCGGCGCCGACGGGATCTGGGATGGCGAGCGCTGGGGCGTGTCGGGGATGAGGCGAGGCGGGGACCAGGCCGGCGACGGCGTCGAGGGCGCGTCGGGCGCCAAGGGGGCGGCGTCGGGCGCGCCCCGAGCCGGACGGGCGTAGGGAGAGCGAGTGATGGGGGGGGGGATGGCGTCGGTGGGGCTAGGGTTTGGTGGTGGACCGGGGGGGGGGGTTATACGGGGCGACTGGGCCGGCCTGGCGGCCCGATGGCTTGCTGGGCCGAGGCCCAGTGGGGGGGGGGGGAGGGGATTCCGTTCCTCTTCTTTCTTTTCTGTTTTTTTTATTCCTATTCTCTGTTTTGTAAATTGTGAGGCCTCAAAATGACTTTTGTAAAATATGAGACCTAGCCCATAAATCACAGTGCATTATACTCTAACTCCAAAAATTAGTTTGGGCAAAACATAATTTCATATTTGTTTTAAATAAATTAAAAGTTTACTAAATGTTATTTTCAGCCACTGTTTTAAGTTGTTTGAGTCACTTACCCAACTCCAATGATGTTGGTTTCAATTTTAGAATTGTCTCTGATTTATTTGCTATTTAATGAACAATTTAGTTATTATGTTGGACAACTTTTATATTCCACTTTCATTCAAATCTGAATTTGACTTAGGAGTTGAAATGCATTATGATGCAAATGATGATCATGCACTGTTAAACATGATGACTTGTCATTATCAAAATGGAATTACTGTGGCTAACCACTGCGGGTGTTACATGTAGGTCCTGCTGTTTTAACACAAGAGAGCATGAATGTTCTAAATTCAAAGTTAAAAGCCGTTGTGGAAGAAGAACAAGATGGCTATGATGGCAGTTATGCATCTTCATCTGAAGGGCAATATGATAGTGACAATAACACTTATTATATGGGGGATTTAAGGCCTCACTACAATGAGGAAATGAGTGATGCTGAAGACATGGAGATGGAAGAGGGAAACAGGCAGAGAGAGGAAGAAGTACAAGAACCAGATGAGGAAGAAACAGAGGATGAAGAATCAGAAGAAGAAACAGAGGAGGAAGAAGAAGTGCATTATGAGGGTGACACAGAGGTTGAGGAATTATTTGATTTGGAGGATGATGACCCAATTGTTCGAGAAGAAGAAGAAAAATATATGTGCCAGCAAAGAAGAAGCAGAAGCTGCAAGTAAGGAGGGGACCAACAACAAGGTCATATTCCAGTGTCTTAGAAGAAGTGCAACCTGATTGGAAACCATCATCAGATGAAGAAGATAATAGTTTATTGAAGGACAGTGAAGATGATGGGTTTCAGCCACTAGCATTTGTGCTACCTCAAAGAAGGAAGAGCAGGGCAAAGAAGAGGCCACCTAGAGTACGGTACAATGAGGATTTGGAGCAACCACACCAACAACTACAACTGCATATGTGTTTCAGAGATCAACATCAATTCAGAGATGCTTTGTTGAGCTTGCACATCACTCAGTGCAGAAACTTCAAGTATCACATGAACTCAGATCAGAGGATCATTGTGCATTGCAAGGATTCACAATGCAAGTTCTGCATTGTGGCAGCTGTTATAAAAGGGAAAAACACTTTTGCAATTAAGAAGATGAGAATACAACACACTTGCCCTAGTTCTACTGAAACAACCAAGGTAAGTGCCAAGTGGCTTGCAAAGCAATATGAGCCACTATTCAGATCTGATGTCACTACTAGCATACATACACTGATTGATGCCTGCATGGAAAAGTATGGTGTGGATGTGCCCAAGGCTATGGCATATAGGGCAACAAACCTAGCTGTTGAGGCTGTGTTGGGAGATCATAAGAAGCAATACCCAAGGCTGAGAGACTATGCTCAGACTGTCATGGATACAAACCCTGGGAGTAGAGTTGTAGTCACTACTGTAACTCCAAGAGCCACTGAAAAAATTCCACATCCAGGACCAAGATTCCATGCCATGTTTTACTGCATCAATGGAGCAAGGGAGGGATTTCTACAGGGGTGTAGACCATTCATTGGTTAGTTTATTTAGCTTGTACACTACTTTGATGTTGTTAGTTTCAATAACTTGCACATATAAATGCATTTAACATGTTATGTTTACTTCCTGTTTTAGGTATTGATGGATGTTTTATCAAGCTGACCACTGGTGCACAAATCCTTGCTGCCACTGGTAGAGATGGCAATAACAACATATACCCACTGGCATTTGGCATTGTTAGACAAGAGGACAAAGCAAACTGGTGCTGGTTTCTACACCAACTCAAAATTTGTCTTGGAGGAGAAGTTGGACAGTATGGTCCATATACTATAATGTCTGACAGACAGAAGGTATGTGTATCCACCTTCCATTGCCTGCTAAATATGTGTTTACATGTTTATTAGACAGTAGCGTAGTTGTTTAAATTGTGTGCACCAGGGGCTACTGTATGCAGTGAATAGAGTATTTCCTAACAGTCATCAAAGATTCTGCCTAAAACACATATATGCAAACTTCCAAAATGCTGGCTTTAGGGGGGGAGATCTTAAGAAGTGCATGGATAATGCCAGTTATGCCTATAATGAACACAAATTTAATAAAGCAATGGATGATCTCAAAGTTGAGAGTGAGGAAGCTTGGGAGTGGCTTAGTGCAATACCCAAGAAAACATGGGCTAGGCATGCATTTGGCACAAACTGCAAGACTGACTTGGTTGTTAACAATTTGTCTGAGGTGTTTAACAAGTACATCCTAGATCATAGGAAAAAACCAATAAGAACAATGTGTGATGGCATAAAGGATAAGCAGATGGTTAGGTGGCACAGGAATAGAGAGAGTGGAAAGGTAGCTAGATGGGAGATCACACCACATTACAGTGAGAAGTTGGAGATTGAAATGGAAAGGGCCAGGTACTGCAAACCCATTCAAGCAGGTGTTAAATTGTGGCAAGTAACTAGTGGGGAGCAAACACATGCTGTGAATTTGGAACTTGAAACCTGTGGTTGAAGAAAGTGGGACCTCAGTGGCATCCCATGTAACCATGCCATCTTAGCAATTAACAAGACAAAAAGGTTTCCAGAGGACTTTGTAAGCAAATTCTTCAAGAAACCATATTACTTGGCAGCATATGAACCAATGATATATCCTGTTCCTGGTGAGCATGATTGGACAAAGACCCTAGGTCCAGACATAGAACCACCTGCATTTAAAGTGAAGAAAGGAAGAAAGAAAGAGAAGATGATAAAGGGAAGATTTGAAGTTCCAAAGCCAAAGTCCACCTCAAGAATGGGGACTATAACTTGTAGCAATTGTGGATTACAAGGGCATAAATACACAAGCTGCCTTAAACAGTTGAAACCTGAGTTGGCCTTGAGAAAGAACAAACATGTGGTAAGCCCCTTTGAACTAGTTCTTCAGTTTGATGTTTCTATAAATTACCTTTTTCCCTTGTACATTTCTTGTAGTATTATTAACTGTGTCTCCTTTGAATTGTTTTCCAAGCCTGCTGCAAGGAATTCACAAGCAAGAGGTGTTGCTCCTACAGCTCCTGCAGCAGCACCTAGAGCTGCTGCAACAACACCTAGAGCTCATGCACGAACACCTAGAGCTGCTGCAGCAACACCTAGAGCTCCTACACCAACACCTAGAGCTCATCCACCAATAGCAAGAGCTGCTCCAGCTGGAGGAAGAACTGGAAGTGGTGCTGGTAGAGGTGGTGGAAGTGGTGCTGGTAGAGGTGGTGGAAGAAGGGCTGGTGGTGGAAGAGGAACTGGAAGAGCATCTTCTAGTGCTCAATCTTCTGCTGGGAGAGGTGCTCATTCTTCAAGGCCATTCTCTGCCCCAAGGCAGTATGGTGCCTCAACTTCTAGTGCTCCTCCACCTACTGATGGTACACACACTGGATGGATGGCCTGGTTCTTAGCTAGTAGAGGTGACAGAATGTCATGATGTGCCATGCAAACTTCTGCTGATGCTACAATGTGTTATCTTTTGGTTTGATGTCACTGCAGTAACTTGTGCTGATGCTACAATGTGCTTTATTTTGGTTTGATGCCACTGCAGCAACTTGTGTTCATGCTACAATGTGTTTTATTTAGAGTTTGATGCCACTGCAGCAACTTGTTTTGATGCTACAATGTGTTTTCTTTTGGGTTTGATGCCACTAAAGCAACTTATGCTGATGCCAATGGATAACTTGATGGTTCTGTTGGGGATTCTGTTCATGGATTGATGGCACTGGGGTGGGTAACTTGATGGTTTATGTTTATACTTTAATGTCATTGTTTTGCTATTTGGTCATGTGGATGAACCAACCTAACCTAACCTTTAGGGTTTACGGTGGCTCGGGGTCGACGGAACCAAGCTAAACCTAGCCTTTAGGTTTAGGGTGTCTAGGGGTCGACGAAACCAAGCTAAACCTAGCCTTTAGGGTTTACGGTGGCTTGGGGTCGACGGAACCACCTAAACCTAACCTTTAGGGTTTACGGTGGCTCGGGGTCGACGGAACCACCTAAACCTAACATTTAGGGTTTACAGTGGCTCGGGGTCGACGAAACCACCTAAACCTAGCCTTTAGGTTTAGGGTGGCTAGGGGTCGACGGAAACACCTAACCTAGTGTGTAGGGTTTATGGTGGCTCGGGGTCGACGGAACCACCTAAACCTAACCTTTAGGGTTTACGGTGGCTCGGGGTCGACGGAACCACCTAAACCTAACCTTTAGGGTTTACGGTGGATAGGGGTCGATGGAACCAAGCTAAACATAGTCTTCCAATGCATGATATAACATAACCATCTAATATTCCAGTGCTAACATAAGCATCAAATAGTCTTCCAATGCTAACATAAGCATCTAATATAAAACCTACTGCATGAGAAATCATAACTTTTAGTCTACCAATCATGTCACAGAATATTGAGTCATTATATAACATAATAATATAAGCATTTACTATATCTGATCCATCTTCCAATGCATGATATATCATCATTTTTAGTCTAGCAAACATAGCACACAATACTTAATGGAGTTCAACATATTATAGGGTACACAACCATTGTTCACAATACATAGTGGAGTTCAAATGCATAGTTCATCATTTTCTCACAAAAGGATGAAAAGCATATCTACTACATACATACACAACCATAGTTCACAATTAGTAGAACCATACACTACACAACCATAATTCAAAGTTACTAGGTCACACAACCATCATTCCCAAAAGGTCAGCAATGCGCACTAATCTCATATTCATCTTCTTCAGTTCTCTAAGATGGCCTGGATCCCCTTGATCTTCTCCTTCAGCTTCTCCTCTCCCTTCATGAGCTCAACAATCTGAAGCTCTAGCTTCCCCTTCTCTTCACTATGCTTTTCCTTTCCCTTAAGCAGATCAGCAACCTGAATCTTCAACTCTAGCTTATCTTGGGTGAGTTTCTCCCCAGACTTTGTGAGCTCTGCAATCTTCAACTCCAAGTTCATCTTAGCTTCACTAAGCAATTGCTTGTCTGTTATATTCTTCAACTTCATGTTCTAGATGACTGTTGCTTGAGCTCTTGTCAGGTTCACCAGCAGTTCATACTTCTGATTAAGCTTCTGGGTCTCTGCATCTTTCTTTGCCATCTCTGTCTTCATATCAGCCACTAGTTCACTTCTGCATTGCTGCTGATATGTAATGTTAGACTGCAGATATCTGAAATCCACCACCCTCTCCTCCTGGAAGCTCATAAGCTCATGCACATCTTGGACTAACTTGTCATAGTTGGCCTTCAGCTTGTTCTTCTCTTCTGTCAGATGATGAATAGTTAAAGCACTTTCAAGATTATCATTCACCCTAGCACTCTTGCTATCTTCAACCATTGCCCACAGCTTCAACAATGCATTCTGCATTGTTGGGGGCCACTGGTGATCAACCCATTCAACAAACCCATAATTCTGCCCTTCCTGCAAAAAGAGCAAAAAGAGAAAAAAAGTGAGTTCATACCACAGGTAAATAAAGAAGAGGAGCAATAGCACTGCAAATTAACTGTTTTCCCTTTCTACATTGGTAATAACAAATGCATCACTTATTCTAAATTACAGCACCAATCAGCTACACTAGTAATTGTACCTACCCACAAAATAACAGCATGAGCATCCCTAAATTACAGCACCACTCAGCTACAGATTTGAACTACATTTTGGTAATCAGCTACAAAACAAGAGCAAGCTCAAACTTCAAAATTGTTGAACTGCCAAAGCATATGCACTACATACTATCCATTCAACTGAATATTTGTAGCATATAGCTACATAACAGCAGGTGCATCCCAACATAAAAGTAACAGTTCACTGAATATTTAGTCCCAAACAGCAGCAAAAGTAACAGCAACATAAATAATAGTAGCACTGTCATTCAACTACATAAAAATGCCACAACAGCAACATAAAACCTGTAGAAGTCCCAAACTAAATATTTAACATGAGAACAAGAACAATGCCACTGCAAAATAATAGTAGCACTATCATTAAACTACATAAGCTACTGGTGTTGCAAAAGTGAATAATTAGCCCTAACAAAATGACAGTAAAGATGCCACTGCCAACCTAAATATGCCCTAATAATCAGCCCTAACAACTATGCCCTTGTACTGATGTTCAATATGCCACTGTCAAACCAACAATAATATGACACTATCAACCTAAATATAATATCCCACTATCGGCCTACAATTCATATCGGCTCTGCACATGCTAAGAACCTTCTGCCTGTGTCTGTTCCTTCAAAGGCGACAAGCCTCTCAGATGCCTTGTCGTGCTTCTCACATGGGGACATCACATCCAGCTCAAGCCCCTGGTAATCGGGATCTTCAAGGCTGAAAGGGACCTGCAGAAGCTCGTACAAACAAAATGCCCAAATCAAAACCCAGCGAAATCAACCAAATCAAAAAGCCCCAATTCTGAAACCCTAACCCTAAACCTAGCTTAAGGAAACTCACCTGGTTAAGCCCGTCGGTGGATGAGGTCGAGTGCATGTACGGCAGGCTGGACGTGTCCTCACTGCTTTCGTCTTCGAAAACCATGGCGGCGGCGGTCCGGTCCGGCACTGCTTGCTGCGGGCGGCGACGCGGGCGGCGAGGAGCGAGGGGGGACGCAGGAGCGAGGAGGAAGAGAGTGGGGCACGGGCCGGGTCCGGTTCGAGCCGGACCGCACCTAGTGAGCGAGCGGGCGGGTGCCGATTCGCCAGCGTGGCAGCTGACATGCGGGCCCGGGCAGTCAGTTCCAGCGTCAATACGTACAAATACGAAGTTTAGCCCGATTTGCAACAGTTTGCCCAAAACTTGGTACTGACATGTAAAAATTACCAAACTTGGTACCAATTCGCCACCGCCGCCCCAAATGTGGTACTATCGTGTAATTATCTCGGAACAATCAGCCGAGGTCCGTTCACCGTGTGATGCATCTGATATCTCTATGTGTCCTCACACTTGTTCCCCTCCCTGCTAGTAGCCTAGCACTGGCTACTGCTGTCACTGAGACAGATGCAGTGTTAAAATGTGCACTAGAATTTAATAGTAATATTGGGAGATGCTAGAGAAATGCTCACAACGCCCTCACAACAATTCAGTTGCAAGCCTGCAGCAATGTACGGTGTTGTCCAATGTTTTCTCTCTACTCCGACTCCATCTAATACTCTGTATCTTCTCGCAAAGAACCCAGATCAATTATAAAAAGTTCATCAGAAGTACAAGGCACCTCAAATATAACAAAAATTACACCAAATATATTGATTAGCAAGGTATAAACCGAACTTCCCTGTTTCAGTTGTTTCAGCTTCACACATTACCATGCCATTCGGATAGTCTAAACAATGTTTAAAGTTGTACTAAGTGTCCCAAAAAATGGTACTAAATGAGCGACAAAAGAGTGACATGAACAATAAGCATGACTCCAGTTACTAAATGTTTAAAGATTTTCTAAGTATACTAAAGAGAAAAGTATATTTTTCGTCCCTCAAGTCTTAGCAAAGTCTAGATTTGGTCTCTCAACTACGAAACCGGACAACTTGCACCCCCATCTTTTGAAACCAGACTAATTTTGTCCCTCGAGCGGTATCCAGGCTGACTCATCGTGGTTTTGACCAATTCAAAGTGACACGAGGCCAAGCTTTTAGGTACAAAGAAAAGAAAAAACACACACACGTAGCACTCATGTTTAACTCCACTGAGACAAAATATCGAACATGTGTTGTGCATGCCGCTCGCATGGGCCATGCTGCTCTCCCGGCCATCTCCCATCAGGATCACCCGCCATCAAGCACGTACACGCATCGACGTGGCTAGTAGGGCCGAGGACGGTTCGGCATGACGAGGTTGCCAAGGCACGTACGCGGTGGCGACGGCCAGCAGGGCCAATGATGTCTCGGCACGGTGAGCTTGGCCAAGGCGCAGGGTGTCGAAGAGCAACTTCGCAGCAGCACGGGGCAGACGACAATGGTGCAGCAGCTCGAGCGGTGCACGCGTGGCCATCGGGGCCATGGTGTGCCGACAGTCGCCACGGGAGCGGGCCAGGCGTGGAGGCTGCCTTGTTCGAGGAGCTCGTAGACCAGGACGTAGTCGGGTCCGACGACGTAGTAGCCGAGCAGGGGCACGACTCGCTGGATGCTGGGTTCCCAACGCAGAGACGGCGCAGAGCAGCGCCCGACGGCATGTTCCCGAACTGCTTGCCCAACTCGGAGGACACCGTCATGTCGGCCACCGTGCCGCCCACAAGCTCTGCCATTGCTGCCACTCAGCTAACCGCGGCGGCGCCGCATCCGCTCGGCCATGGCTGTCGGCTGGAGCGAGCACGAGAGCTCAGGGAAGGAGCGCCTGGAGCGGGCGAGTGGATGCCGTCGGATGCGCAGGTGGTCTTGAGCATGTCGTCGGCCACCGCCATGAGCTCCCGCGCCAGCGAGACGCCGACCTTGCGGAGCGGGCTTACGGAGGTCGCCAGGACCAGAGCCACCGCGCCGGAGGCCTCCACGCCAACGTCCTGCTCCTGCTGCTTGATGCACGGCAACTGCTCGACCAAATGCCCAGCTGAAGAAATACAAGGAAGAAGAAGATCGACCAGGATTGCCATGTGGATGCTGACCTGGTCAAAACCATGCCATGTCATCGCGAAACCACTTCCAATCAGGAGAGGGACTTAGCTTGTCCGGTTTTTAGAGTTGAAGGTGCAAGTTGTCTGGTTTCATAGTTGAGGGACTAAATCTAGACTTCGTCTAGAATTGAGGGACGAAAAATATACTTTTCTATATACTAAACGAGCGGCAATTAATATGGATCGGGCGAAGTTACTGACATAAAGGGCGTGTTCGGCAGCCCTCCAGCTCGTGGCTTCTTCGACTCCAACTCTGGAGTTTGACCGAACTCTCCAGCTCCTGGAGTTTAGCGAGAGAAGTCGGCACGGAGTATAGTGCATTTTTTCACGAAAACCCAATTCGGTGCCCAGGCTCATCTGCATCCGGTAAGAAAAAAAACAAAATAAATACTAAAAAAATTCAAAAAAATCCAATTTTTGTGTGTGTGATAGACAAGTTTATGCGTGAGGCTCACTCCAAATTTCAACTCATTTGAACATATGAGAAGCTCTCACAAAAAAAAAACAAATCGGGTCAGAACAGTGTGCGAACAGTAAACTTTTTTACAGACTCTGAATTTGTCTTTTTTGCTGAGAGTTGCTCAAATATCCAAATGAGTTGAAACTTAGAGCGCACCTCACGCGTAAACTTATCTACCACACAAAAAAAATTCGAATTGTTTGAAGTTTTTTAGTATTTGTTTTGATTTTTTTCATCAGGACGGGTGCAGATGAGCTCGGAAGAAGAAACGCCGCACTCATTTTTTCAGGAGTTGCGGAGCTGGTCATTCCGGGCTCCCAGCTTCTTGAGGAGTTTGGAGTTGGGTCAAATTTACATAGGGATGCCACCGCCAAGTGAGCGTACCGGTTCAACTCTTATTTCACGAGCGACATATCCAGAGGGCGTCAAGTGATTTCCTCCCCAGTCGGGCCATATCCAGTCCAAATGGGCTGCCAGCCCAGGCCAGTGCTAGCGAGAGAGAAGTTGTGCTGCCGAGCGGATCGCTCGACCGCGGTGCTCCCGTGAGAATCTAGGGATCGGAAGCTGGCGGTGGAGTTCAGGATTGCAGGCACGGAGGAGTACCGAACAGGCCCTAAGCCTGAGCCGTCGTTCGAAAATCTGTTCCGCCTGATCCAAACGGCCAAAACCGCATTTACTACGTCCACCTGCCCGCTTATTTGGGACGCGTAGACACGACAATACTCACCTGAATACACGCGTTGGCTCAGGTCTCAATGGAGCACCAACGGGATAGATTCCGAGAGCATCTGAGTCTGGGCACAGGAACGAATATCCGGAGACTATAGTCCTACAATATTGAAGATTCAGCACTGACCCTCTGTGCATGCATGTATTATTCTACTGTTTCCAACAGAGCCCTTTTCATGATAGAAATACAGATAGCGAGGAAATACCAGTGATGCACCACGGTTTTACAGTCCAACTTTTGTCGAAAGTTGTTAAACGTTTCTTCCCTGTTCACACCTGAAGAGATATGGAAAGATGGAAGATAGTAAGGCACATAGTGGTATGCATTATTTAGTAAATTGAAGTAATATTGTTGCTATATCATCAAGCAAACATCACAAACAGGATAGAGCACAGAGTGTTGCTACATAATGTATCAGTACAGAGTACAGACCTTGCTATCGAAGAAAGTTGTCCATAATCTTCGTTCACATCATTAGCTTTCCGAGGGTGAAAACTGCAAACAATATTCAAATTAGTAATGCGTGATGTGATATTGGTATGAGAGCAAGACCATGCTAAGCATGTTTATGAGCAAATAATAGTAGTAGTAGTGGACAATCATTTTGTGGTGGATAGCACTATCAAACTTCAAGATATAAATAAAGTAATCACATGCTGATCAGTGTTAGTCAAATCATGGCAAAACAAGACTCAGGACCAGATATTAGCAGTATTATCATGGAATTTGGTAAGACCAGCCATTTCTTCAAGCCTAGTAGATTTATTCCAAAGATTAACCAGTAGACCATAACCAAACATATTTTCTACTTTTTATGTTTCGATTCCTCTATATAACAAGATAAAGAACAAACTGCAGATAAGTAGAACAACCTTAACATGTGATTTACGACAGTTTTAGGTGACAGTTGGAACCCCATGCTGAGACATCCTCGCCTAGCCGCTGCGCTGCAACCCCGTGCCACCTATCGCCCCCTCACCCACCGTTGCTCAGCATCCAATGGAGGTTCGATAATAAGAAATGGGGTAAACCTGCTTGAGGAAGCTAGCCAACTTTTTCACCTCAGCCTTCTCATAAATTAATTCTCCTTCTCTTTGAGTAAGTTAAACTGCTGACCCTTCCACCTGATAGAACATAACTTGTCATAATCACGTAGAGATTTCCAACAAAAGGTAATATGACAGAGGGAAAATATGAAATATTATGGATTTCTTATTGTCAATATATATCTATATATGTGTGTAATTCCTCCCTTCTCAACCTTTCCTTCTTAGGTCATCACTATTTCCTGCCCTTATTTTCTTGGATCCATCAACTATTTCAGGCATATCAAATTGCATGCCAAAAAAAAAACCTAACAAGAGGCAAGAACTGGTCACTGCAGACTGAAATCAATCATCAACATCACTTCAATGCCCATGCTTAAAAACTAATCTACCAATAAATCCGATCTATTTGGTGAACAGGACGAGTGGAGAATGAAAGAGCAAAATAATCAATCTCACCCGACAGAGTCGAGGATGTCACTAGAGATCTTGGCGGCGCCCTTGTGCAGGTCTTCCAGCCTGCATGCCAGCTGCCGCTCGATCACCAGCGCCTTCCTAGCCGATCCCCCGGACGCCTCCCCTGACCCCGGGAGTTTGAGCGACGCCGGCAGCCTCTGCCCTGAGGTGGTCGCTACCCTCGCTGGTTAATTTGACATATCTGTAGGTCCATCCAGCCCTAGCAATACAACACAGGGTAATAAAGCACAAATTAGTTACTTAATCAAACTGCGAGTAAACAACATAGCACATAAATTACATAGATTAATCTCCCCTCACAGCCAATTGGATATGAGGAGTTGGGTTAAATCGATGGAGATCGACACTGAGAGAACCTGGGCACGAGGGGGCAAGTCGGCAGTAAGAACCTGGGCACGAGGCGTGAAGTCGCTGGATGGCGTCTGCAGCCTTGCCATCCGGATCGTAGAGATGTGCGAGGGTCGGAGGAGCCAAGCTGTGGCCGGCTTCGCCGCCCTGGTACTTCTTCGCTCGCGACCCTGTCACGCTGGTTCTGGCACGGCCTGCCGGCTCCGCTCTGCTCTGCCCGTGAGGGCGCCCCGTCCGCTCCTGTGACGCGCCGATCTGGTCTGCCGCCGTCAGTCGCTACTGCTCCTCCAGTGCCGGTCGCTGCTGCTCTCCATGAGCCCATCGGCCCCCCGCTAGGGCGACTCGGGCGAAGCCCAAAAACCTAGCCGCCGCCGCTGCGAACTCCCTCCTCCTCTCCGTCCGCCGCTGCCGGGGGACGCCGCCGGGCTAAGCCCGGGGGCCGACAGCGGTGGCGGGGGATCTCCTCTCTCACGCGTCTCGGGGGTGGTGCGAGGCCCCTAGGCATGTGGTGGCGCAACCGATCTGGGTTCTGGGTCACGGCGGATGGCTGCGGCAGGTGGCGGGTGGCCGGCCCATCCTCGGACGGCGGCGGCTACGCGAGGGCGGCGGCGGTGGCGATTGTGGGTGGCGGCGGCGGTCAGCTAGGCTACGGTGGCGTGCAATCTGCCTTCAGATTGGCGGCGACGGCGTGGAGGGCCTGGTGGTCTCGTCGGCGGCACCTTCGGTCAGATCTGTTCTGACCAGTGCGGCCGGCGATGGTGGTCATCTCTTCCGTCAAAGGTGGTCATCCTGAGACTGGGTGTTCGGATCTTCAGATCCGTCGAGGAGACATAGTTGCCGGTGAAAACCGAGCCTACGACGGGCGATGGTGGCGTTCTGCGTCGTTATCTTGATGAAGGCATCATCGTGTGACTTATGTCGACCCACTCGTACTGCTCTGGGGGAAACCCTAGGATCTGGTCTTCCAGATCAGACGATGGCGGCACTACGGTGTCGTTTCTCTCTTGGGAGCATCGTTTGTGGAGCAGCGCTGGAAGTCAGAGGCAGGAGGTGGAGCGGCTTCGTCTTGCACGGAACTTCGGTGAAGATGTCAAGTCATGCCTGGCTGACAGGTGCTACGCTTTGTCATGCCTGGTCGGCAGGTGCTACGCACGACAGATCTTCCAGAGACTTCAAGCTGTGTCGGCTGGTGGTACTTGGCGGCATGGTACTGAGGTGTACCAGCGGCGACCGTGACGTGCTCAGCAGTTCGCGCGTAGGGAGGTGGTGCCGTTGGGCACTGTGGTGGCGTCAACAACAGCTAGACTGGGCAAGGATGATGTGTCAGTACAGCTCTGAAGATGGAGTGGTGGCAGTTGGCGGCGGCGGCCTCTGAGAGCGCGCCGGACCAGTGTGTGCCCCATACCCAGCAAGTGGCTTGGTTGGGGCCTCGGGTCTTAGATGTTAGGCTTGGCTGCGAGCTCTGTGGTATTAGGCCCGGACTATCAGCATCCCTTCATCAGTTGGATAGGAGTAGAGATAGTTGTCGCCTAGACGGTGGCTTCAGACTTACTACTGTATTTCTTTGTAAGGTCTTTTGTGAATAATTAATAAAATGGCTGCATGCATCACTCAGATGCAGAGGCCGGGGGTGATCCTCCTTCTCTAAAAAAAATGAGCCCGTCGGCTACGACTGCTCCTCCTGTGACCTAATCTCTCCTCGAGCGGTTGCCTCTGTGAGGGAGAGAGAGAAGGAGGAGACGTGGGTGAGGAGGAAAATGACTAGTTTCGTGCGGGGCGAGGCAACTGCGAAGCTTCCTGGAAATTTCCTCTCGCTCCCTCGTTTGTTAATTGCAACGACATGGACCAATAGCACGCAGTGAGCAAGAGCCAATCAGAAATGAGCGCTCGAACAGTACATCTTTTTTTCATAGTAATACGTATCTCATTTATATCATAAAGATCATAATACAAGTCACATAAAAACCGACCTAACAAAACTGAGAAGACAGTAGAACGCTAGCCTTTGCACAAAGGAACAACAGCCAAGAAAGATAAATACAATCAAGACCTAAGAATCCCCTGAGCTTGACACCAACGCCATTCACCTGCCTCCGGCACCACCACAGAAGCCACCAAAGGAAAAAATGACGGATCGCCTCCTAACCCGAGCTCGACGCGGCTCCATCATTGATATGCAGCTTTGCGGACCTCCAATGTGGCTCACCAAAGGCAAAGCTATTGCCGTTGAACGAATCAGACCGGGGCAACACCCTGGACATGCCATCAAACTCCAGATCTGGCACCCCCGCACGACTAAGACGTCAAAAAGAGGAAACCATACCTGCCTGCCATGAACCACGAACCCAGCACATGATCCACCATCTTTCAGATGCCGCTGATGCAGACCACAATCTGCATCCGCTCATGGACTACCTCCCAAACTCCGCGCCGGAGCTGGAGCAAACGCCGTCGCAAGGGGCGGAGTCCGAGGACACAAGTCGACCACGAGGATGCCGCTGCCACCACGCCATCCTTACTTGAACAGACTGGTTTCCAAATCCAACCCCAGCGCAGATCGCCTCATCGGCGAAGGATCTGAATATTCTTTATTCAGCGCCGCCATCGCCACCGCCGAAGTCAGGACGAGGAACAACCTAAAAACCTAAGCTACTAATGCCTAAAACGATCCATGCGCGTGGATCCGGCGCCCCCCCCCCTCACCACTAACGACCATGGACATCGCGAGGAGGTGCCCTTGTACCGCGCCTTATTGTGTTTGATACCAAGTACACATACCAGCAATTACGGGCTGAGATTGTTTACATGCTGACATGGCAAAAGGTGATTGGGAAGAAGGAGAGTGAGGCGGGCCACCCCGATGGAAATTCTCGGGGGCTGGGGGGGGCTGAGAGAATTTAGGAAGGCTCCGTAATGACCCTGTAAAGGCCCGTAGTTCTAGGACTATTGGTACACAAGGTATGGGCCCCTGCCAGGGCCGGGCCCTAGGCAGCCGCACTCGCCGCCATGGCCTAGGGCCGGCCATGTCCCCTTGTACCATGTGCCCAGGTCATTGTATGGACACAAGGGGAAAAAACACAAGCGCGTACCCGGCCCGATAGACCCCGTACGATGGGCGTTGTCCCGGCCGGAATGAACGGTCACCATGGCATCATGCGGGGAACACTCGGGAGCGAACGGTGCATCGGAGAAGTGCCACGCCATCCCGCGCAGAGATTCGGGCGGTCCTCGTCGCGTCGCGCCAGGAGATTGTTTGGTCGCCACTTGTCCTGCATCAAACCTGTACTAGTATCTCATTTAAAAAAGTATTCTATCTATCTGAAGCTGCATGCATGTTTTCGTAGTACGATACTAATTTTTTTTTGACAATGTAAGACTTTATTTCTCAGATAATAGTGAGGTCGTTTACAATAAGGTGAGATATAAAGTCCGGGATAGCATCTTCCCAAACCTCAGAGGATCTACTAGACAAAGATGATTTAGCTATACAATCAGCTACACTATTAGCTTCCCGAGAGCATTTTGTTACTTCATACTGAGCAAAATCCAAGCCCATTTCCTTACACTCCAACAGAGTTGCCGAATCCTGCCCAAGGAAAGCTTCAAGGTTAAGAGCTTCAACTGCGTTAGAGCTGTCGGACTCAATGTGTAAGCTGTTGCATCCAATCTTGGCTGCTAGGGAAAAACCATTACGAATAGCTATCATCTCTGCCGCATCCACTGACACCACATGCGGTATAAACCAAGCAGCCGCAGCAATAAACTGGCCATGCTCATCTCGTGCTACTGCTCCTATACCTGCAGTCATTGTCTCTGCGCTGAAGGATGCATCAACATTAATTTTGACCACTCCTCTCTTTGGCTTGTGCCACATATGATCACGTTTTACCACTGGCTGGTTTGGTGTTAGTGAGCGGATGAAATTTGTCGCTTGAACTTTTATTGATACTGCAGTTTGGTTCAGCTGCCGGACCGTCTTCCCCTTGACCATTTGCCATCTCTGCCACCAAATATACCAGCTCCCAACATCAGTCAACTCTGCCATAGATAGATTACTTATAGTATCATGGCGATCCATGAGAGAAGACATAGAGAATGATCCTAACCGGTCCTCTAGTACAGCTTTCTGAATTTCTTCCTTTAGTCCCAGCTCACTCCGGATATTCATCGCTCTTTCACAGGTAAACAAGCAATGTTGTGCATCTTCAAAACCTATGTGACATATCGGACATTGCCCCGTGACAGGTATATGACGTCCTGCTAGGGTACCATATCATGGTAAAGCTCCTCTGATCACCTTCCACACAAAGTGCTTGACCTTACAAGGTATTCGAAGCTCCCAAACGCGCTTCCATATTTCATTTGGCTGGCTTCCTTGTGCGGTACTCTGATTCCAGTTGCGGCCAAATTGATGCTGAAATTCTATATGATATGCAGACCTCACAGTAAATTCTCTGGAATGGTTATAATGCCATGATACAAAATCTTCCATCACCTGCACACGAAGAGGTATTTGTAGGATCCTGTGAACATCAACTGGCCAAAAAACAGTCCAGATTAGGTTCTCATCCCATTGACCAGTGTACGGGTCTATTAGTTCTTCAACCTTATTCAACATAGTTGCTCCCCTTGGAGTTACAATTTTCCTTGATTTGCTAGAAGGAACCCAAGGATCATGCCTGATGTTGATTTGTGAGCCCGTACCCACACAACAAATACATCCTCTCTTAAAAGTTTGTATGCCCGAAACAATACTTTGCCAAGTAAACAAAGAACCCTTCTTGGGGCCAGCCATGAGAATATTTCCGTCCGGATAGTATTTTGCACTTAGAACTTTTGCACACAAAGATTTAGGATTCTGGAGTAAACGCCAACACTGTTTTGCTAGTAAAGCAAGATTAAAACTATGAAGGTCTCTAAACCCCAAGCCACCTTTACTCTTCGGGATGCATAATTTCCACCATGCAAACCAATGCATCTTCTTCTTCTCCTTGCTGTCCCCCCACCAAAACCCTGCAATCTCATCTGTTATTGCCTTGCATATGGTCTTGGGAAGTTTAAATACTGACATAGCATAAGAGGGGATTGCTTGAGCCACAACCTTTAGCAATATTTCTTTTCCTTGCATTGAAAGTACCTTTTCTTTCCAGCCTTTAATTCTATGACAAACTCTATCAATAAGATGCTGAAAACATTCGCTCCTGTCCAACCCTACCATAGTAGGGAGACCAAGGTACTTATCCGTTAAGGCCTCAGTTAAAATGTCCAGATTTCTACATACATCCTCTCTAACATGCACACTTGTATTCAGGCTGAAAAAGATACTAGATTTAGGTGTACTTACACATTGCCCAGAACTTTCACAATAAACATGCATGACTCTCCTCAGCGTGTTTACATTTCGAACATTTGCTTTCATAAGAATTAGTGAGTCATCTACAAAGAGTAGATGAGATATCGATGGTGCATCTCGACAAACTCGTATGCCTTCCAGTTCGCCCACCTCTTCTTCATGAGCTATTAAGCTAGATAATCCCTCTGAGCAAATCAAAAATAGATAGGGAGATAGAGGATCTCCTTGTCTTAATCCTCGTGTGGGTATAGCTTCTTACATTTCAGTTCCATTGAATCTTATTCTGTATGTAACCAAAGAGACACATTCCATTATCATCTCTACCCAAAGCGGGTGGAATCCCAACTTCAGCATCATTTGTTTGAGAAACCCCCATTCTACCCGATCATACGCCTTCATCATATCCATCTTAACTGCACATAACCCATTAGAGCCGTGGGTCTTCTTTTTTATTGCATGGAAACATTCATAGGCCACCAACACGTTATCTGTTATAAGCCTCCCAGGAACAAAGGCGCTTTGTGTTGGGGATATTACTTCAGGTAGTATTTTCTTGAGCCTATTCGCAATCATTATCGAAATGATTTTGTATATCACATTGCACAAGCTAATAGGTCTATATTGTGTGATTACCTCCGGACTATCGACCTTTGGGATTAACACAATGTTTGCTTGGTTCCAGCCATCCGGTATCTTCCTTGTGTGAATTGCCTATAAAACCTCATCAGTAAGCTCATCTCCAAGGATGTGCCGAAACCGTTTGAAGAATACTGCATGCAAACCATCAGGCCCGGGTGCCTTCATATCGCCAATTTGGAAGAGGGCCTTGCGGACCTCATCTCATGAATACGGCGCCATCAAGAGTGCATTCATCTCTGAAGTAACTTTCGGCTTCACCGTATGCAACAAACCTTGGTGACAATCTGCAACATCAGAAGTAAAAAGGCCAGCAAAATAGTTGGAAATTAGCACGCTGAGGTTATCATTACCCTCAACCCACCCATTATTATTATCTTTGAGTTTCTTTCTCAAATTTCTCCTCTTCCTAGCCGAAGCAAACTGATGGAAATATTGGCTATTACGATCACCTCTACACAACCATCTCACACTACCTCGCTGGGCCCAAAAGATTTCTTCTTGGTCCAGTAAGTTCTCTATCAGCACCGAGAGCTCTTTTTGCCTAGAGCGAACCTCTTCGATGTATGGTGCTTGCATAAGTTTTTCCAGCTCTTTCTGAGCCTTATTTAAGTGAGCTTGTGGCCCTTTTAGGACTCTTCTGTCCCAATCATGCAAATCAAGGTGAACAACATCAACCTTGCCTTTCACTGTCGTGTGGAGACCTTGATATTGCGCCTTTTGCCATGTTGTTTTTATTATCTCTTCGACAGTGTCTTCATTCAACCATCTTGCCTCAAAATGCCTCTTGTAGTTGGGCTTGGCCTCTACCACCCCCGCAAGGTATTCGGTATCCAGTAGGATGGGCCTATGGTCTGATTTACCCATCTCCAGATTACATAGGGCCGCATGAGGATGCATACTCATCCAATCTCCATTGGTTATAGCTCGGTCTAGTCGCTCCTTCAATCCACCACGGAACCATGTGAATTTAGCTCCAATATAGCCCATATCTTCCAAAGAACAGTCTGATAGTGAGTCTTGGAATGCCCGTAAACGAGCTTGCTGTCTTGGCGCGCCTCCCTTCTCTGAAGACAGTAAGATTTCATTAAAGTCTCCAATAATGACCCAAGGTAACCTAGATTGAGCATGCAAGTCTCGTTTGTATTGGTACATGCGATCCTTGTGTTCCCAACTTGGTTCACCATAGATGCCTGTCAATCTCCAAATATCACCATTTGCCTCATGCACATGAACATCAATTCCTCCAAGTGTGGTGGTCTGGGAGTAGATCCTCACCTCCTTCTTCCAGACCATCAACAATCCATCCGTCCTACCATCTGGACATGGTGCAACAATCCTCTCATCCATGCCTAATTTCTTCATCAGCCTTTCTGCCTTGTCATCATCCAAATGCGTTTCAGACAGAAAGAATGCATTCGGTCTATGCCGCCTCTGGAAATCCAGAAGCGAACGAACTGTCGGGGCACCGAGGAGACCCCGACAGTTCCAACTTACGAGTTTCATTGCGCACAGCGATCCTCCCCAAGGAAGGTCGCCGATGGGCTACTTTCAGTGTTATTGACCATTCCCGAGCCTGCCTTAAGCCTCTTGCTATCATGAACTTTCTGGGGTGTGCTGAGTAGGTTTTTATCCACCGGTTCCTTGTTTACATTCTCTATCAGATTCACTTTTTCATGAACATACCCAGCAGGAGGTGTACTCATAGCAGGTGTGAGTACTGAACCATCCTGTCCAATGAGGCGCTTGCGAGCCGTGGGGATGATAGCATCTCCCAAATCCATGTCCTCCGTTTCCCGATCATTGGGGTCACCCGGGTTCCACCTCCCTCTGCCAAAACCTCCTCCTCTGCCCATACTTCCTCCACCCCTTGGTACGTTAGAATTTCCACGTCCACCACCATTATCAAACTGAACAAGAAGCCAATCTCCCCACTCACATGATTTCGGACTATGAATCCCATCACCACACTCTGTCACTTCACATCCAATTAAACCATAGAAAAACAAAATTTTGGCAGCTTTTCATACTCCATGGAGTACTCACTACTGCAGGATGCTGCTAACGCGACACTACGATCAAAGACCCTTTGACGAAACTGTGTGCGATGCATTAATCACAAACGATGGTGTAAAAAACCCGTCAAAAAAGGTGCAAAATGTTTGCGATGGCGGAGCCATCAAACACGGTTCAGATTTTAGTTGCGTGTGCGATGCAGGGCACACGGTTAATCCATTCGAACTGTTTGCGATGAGGCAGAACAACAGAAACGGGTAGCCATATCAATGTGTGTGCGATATACGGCATACAGTTCGCTCCGATGAACTATTTGCTATTAGGGAGTGCAACAGAAATGGTTAGCCAGATCAAGGTGTGTGTGATATACGACATACGGTTCACTCGGACGAACTGTTTTCGATTAGGGAACACAACAGAAACGGTTTAAGTTAACAAGATGTGTGTGATATGCGGCATACAGTTGACATGGATGAACTGTTTGCGATGAGCCAAAAGAACACAAATGAGTCGTGTAAACAAGATGTGTGTGACACGTGGCAAACAGCCGACTCGGATGAACTGTTTGCGATGAGAAATTACAACACAAACGGTTAATACAGTTAGTTCATGTGCGATTCTGTGTGTACAAAAAACTTTGAAAAATGCAAACTAGTTGCTTGCGGTGGCTAGGAGTATCGCACATGATGCGTCGGCGAGTACTCGTGTGCGATGATTAGTAAGTTACACATACGTTTCCTTATGTTAACATGTGTGTGAATTTGCAATATGGACAGTTAATATGCAAATGCCTTCTTGACATCGAGCACACGCTTAAACTCAATGAACTGTGTACGATACTAATACTTTCCATGAAAATTTAAGAACTTGGGTAACAGCATTTGAGTAACATATATATAGTGGTTACACTATTCGATAAAAGGAGGATCTTCGTAACACGGTTTTGACAACCATATGGTCCATATCTACATACTTAACATAGTAACAACTATCACATTTTAAGAGGCTAAGGGCCAACAACCATATGGTCCATATCTACATACTTAACATAGTAACAGCTAGCACATTTTAAGAGGCTAAGGGCCAACAACCACAACTATCCGCTGGAAGCAGCTTGATCACGGCGACTCGGCATCTCGTCAATGAAAAGGAAGAGCCCTCCTGTGCCTTGGTAGAGCATGAGTAGAACAGTGTCTCCAATTTTCCAATATGGATGCATTGCCACGACAAGCGAGAACTTGTTAATTTGAATGGTTCCATTTCTGCGGGAAATGCAGTACCTTGCAATCACTTTGGCGTTATTAGCAGGCACAAGTGTAATTCGACCACGCCGGGAAATCGATCCAGGAACTGCTACAGCGGGCAATTTCTGTTGAAATGTAGAATAAAAACCAATTGTAACATATCGTTGAAGATATATATAGTTTATGAGCATCAACATTAAAATAAGACTTTTCACCAGCGTTTTGTGCACACAATTGGTCTTGTTCAATGTGTGCACCATAGGTATAATTAATCCCATCCAAAATCCAGCGTTCATACGCTGTGCTATCTTTGTCAGATTATCAACAAAGTTTATGACATGCTTCAAGTCCTTCTAGTGAAATTTGGTACGCTTAGTAACATATAGATCATTCACTATGCATCCAACATATCCTGCTTAAAAGGTGGAAAGGTATTATTTATTCAGAACATGGCAGAAGAATATATAGTGCGCATAAATTGGTAAATATAATTTGTTACTGCCTAGGAACGGAGTCAGAAAATGAAATCACAATTGGTTGCTTAAATAGTGATCAATTAGTCAGAACAAATACCCCGATTTTGCTAAGTAATATGAAAGCATGGAGAAAGTTGAAAGGACACTAACCTCGATCAGACTTTGATTGGCTGATGACGTTGGGGAAGTAAACATCCATGTTAATTAGACCAGGCTGTGGTGCACGCACTAGAATTTTATTGCCAGCTTTCAGTTCATAACACTTAGACATTTTTCTCCAAAGGTCCGCATTAAAATAGGAGTGACCGTCATTGTAAATCCATGCTGCATTATCAATATGACATCCTGAGAGTCATCAACAAAGCAAAGCCCAAGATTTCCTTCTACTCCTGTTCTTGCAAAGCAAGGGATGTACTGCTTGAAATGAAAATTAAGATCGTAAATTAGATATATTGAAATAACAGAGCAAGATGCAAATATGGGAGTAACTGATAGAACAGATCAATATATAGATGAAAGCAAAGTACAAAAATATATAATTAAAAATAGATAATGTAACAAAGATTTGATGCAAATATATAGATAATGTAGCAATAGACGGTATATGTTCACAAATTTAGGCCATCCCGACCGTGGTAGGTTGAGATTGAACATACCGAGCGCTCCCTGAAGTCATCTGGAATGGTGAGATAGAACTTCGTTTCCGACTGGCCGCAACCACACTTGCCCGATTTGTGCTCGCACTGTGGACACATGAATGAACACCCACGAATCAGCTAGAACAAAAATGATTCCACGGCGATTTCCGCCGGTTGATTAACAGCGACGGACGGACTGCGATAAGAGATGAGTGAATATTTTGCTAAGTTGATTACCTTCTCCATGAGAAAAATCCCCGGCCCAATCCCGCAGAAAACCCTAGTCGACCAGAGTCTAGAATGTCGGTGCAGATAGGCGGCGGAAAGCGGTAGGGGCGAAATCCCGTGCCGTTTGGAGCACGACCTCCGCCCGCCGACAACAGCCGTCGATCTTAGGGTGGCCGCCGTGATAGAAGTTGATGAGGTGCAGAGTTGCGGAGGAGTCCGCGGCGAGTGGGTGGGGACGAAGTGGGCGAGGGTTTTCTTTTTCCTTTTGCATGTGTGAGTGAACACACATGGTTCGCAGAGGCGACGAAGATGAATCGTGTGCGATAGTAAATCACTGAGATTGAATGGGAATCCAAATTTCCTTTGTCCTTTGTCCATGAGTTTTTTTCTACGATGAACATAAACCCTGCTAATCACCGTGTTCAAATTTGGCACTTTTCCGGGTTCATTTTCAATATTTAGGGGATTATGTGCATTTTCTAGGCATTAATGCACATAGTTCAAATTCAAACAATCGGTGCTTGAAAAGGTGCACGAGAACGGTCTGGAAAACCATGATCGTGCTATTTAGTAAATTCTCATGCCTTTTACAAGGAATGGGCAGATATTTCAAGGAAATGTGTTTACTGGGTACTATACAAAAATGAAATACATGCTTGGAAAATATGACGCCTGGTGTGGTGCCATGGTATGGCCTCACCATGCCCTGGTAAAAATTTGAGAATGTTTGTCTTATGTCGTCATGCACGCCATTCATAAATCGAACCATCACCGAGGAAATTTCATGGTTTCGAGGGGGAAATCAGCAAGATTGAAGGGGCCGGGAATCCAAATTTCCTTACTAGCTTGTCATTCAGTTTTTTCTACAATCAACATACCCCCTTGAATGCAACGTGTTCAAATTTGGCATTTTTCCGGGCTCATTTACCATATTAGGGGATTATGTGCATTTTCTAGGCATTAATCCACATAATTCAAATTCGAACAATCGGTGCATGAAAAGGTGCACAAGAACGGTCTGGAAAACCATACTCGTGGTATTTAGTAAATTCTCAAGCCTTTTACAAGGAATGGGCAGAGATTTTCAAGGGAATGCGTGGCAATAGTCAACCACAAACGCGTCATTTACTGGGTTATCAACTATAGAAAAATGAAATACGTGCTTGAAAAACATGACGCCTGGCATGGTGCCATGGTATGGCCTCACCGTGCCCTGGTTAAAAGCTGAGAAGGTTTGATTTATGTCATCATGCACGCCCTTCATAAATCGAACCATCACCGAGGAAGTTCCATGCTTTCGAGAGGGAAATCACCAAGATTGAAGGGGAATCCAAATTTCCGTCCTAGTTTGTCATTCAGTTTTTTTCCAACGATCAACATACCGCCTCAAATGCAACGTGTTCAAATTTGACATTTTTTCGGGCTCATTTACCATATTTAGGGGATTATTTGCATTTTCTAGGCATTAATGCACATAATTCAAATTCGAATAATCGATGCATGAAAAGGTGCACAAGAACGGTCTGGAAAACCATGCTCGTGCTATTTAGTACATTCTCATGCCTTTTACAAGGAATGGGCAGATATTTCAAGGAAATGTGTGGCAATAGTCAACCATAAATGCGTCGTTTACTGGGTTAACAACTATACAAAAAATGAAATACATGCTTGGAAAACATGACGCCTGGCGTGGTGCCATGGTATGGCCTCACCGTGCCCTGGTAAAAATTTGAGAATGTTTTCCTTATGTCATCATGCACGCCTTTCATAAATCGAACCATCACCGAGGAAGTTTCATGGTTTCGAGGGGGAAATCACCAAGATTGAAGGGGGATCCAAATTTCCTTTGTCCTTTGTCCATGAGTTTTTTTCTACGATGAACATACACCCTGCAAATCACCGTGTTCAAATTTGGCACTTTTCCGGGTTCATTTACCATATTTAGGGGATTATGTGCATTTTCTAGGCATTAATGCACATAATTCAAGTTCAAACAATCGGTGCATGAAAGGGTGCACAAGAACGGACTGGAAAACCATGCTCGTGCCATTTAGTAAATTCTCATGCCTTTTACAAGGAATGGACAGATATTTCGATGAAATATGTTGCAATAGTCAACCACAAATGTTTGTTTATTGGGTTTTCAACTATAGAAAAAATGAAATAAATGCTTGAAAAACATGACGCCTGGCATGGTGCCATGGTATGACCTCACCATGCCTTGGTAAAAATTTGAGAAAGTTTGGCTTATGTATGATACGTCCATTTTGCATCATGCTTTTATATCAATATTTATTGCATTGTGGGCTGTTATTACACATTATGGCACAATACTTATGCCTTTTCTCTATTTTACAAGGTTTACATGAAGAGGGAGAATGCCGGCAGCTGGAATTCTAGGCTGGAAAAGGAGCAAATATTAGAGAACTATTCCGCACAACTCCAAAAGTCCTAAAACTTCACGGAGAGTCATTTTGGAATTAATAAAAAATATTGGGCGAAGAAAGCACCAGAGGGGGGCCACCAGCCAGCCACAAGGGTGGAGGGCGCGCCCTGATACGTCTCCAGTGTATCTATAATTTTTGATTGTTCCATGCTATTATATTATCTGTTTTGGATGTTTTATATGCATTAATATGCTATTTTATATGATTTTTGGGACTAACCTATTAACCTAGAGCCCAGTGCCAGTTCCTGTTTTTTTCCTTGTTTTAGAGTTTCGTAGAAAAGGAATACCAAACGGAGTCCAAACAGAATGAAACTTTCGCGATGATTTTTCTTGGACCAGAAGACATCCAAAGGGCTTGGAGTGCACGTCAGGAAAGCCACGAGGCGGCCACAAGGTCGGGAGGCGCGCCCAGGGTGGTAGGGCGCGCCCCCCACCCTTGTGGGCCCCTCGTGACTCCACCGACGTATTTCTTCCACCTATATATTCTCAAATATCCCAAAACCTACCAGGGGAGCCACGAAACCACTTTTCCACCGCCGCAACCTTCTGTACCCGTGAGATCCCATGTAGGGGCCTTTTCCGGTGTCCTGCCGGAGGGGGATTCGATCACGGAGGGCTTCTACATCAACACCATTGCCTCTCCGATGAAGCGTGAGTAGTTTACCACAGACCTACGGGTCCATAGCTCGTAGCTAGATGGCTTCTTCTCTCTCTTTGATTCTCAATACAAAGTTCTCCTCGATGTTCTTGGAGATCTATTCGATGTAATACTTTTTTGTGGTGTGTTTGCCGAGATTTGATGAATTGTGGATTTATGATCAGCTTATTTATGAATATTATTTGAATCTTCCCTGAATTCTTTTATGCATGATTTGATATCTTTGCAAGTCTCTTCGAACTATCGATTTGGTTTGGCCAACTAGATTGGTTTTTCTTGCAATGGGAGAAGTGCTTAGCTTTGGGTTCAATCTTGCGGTGTCCTTTCCCAGTGACAGTAGGGGCAGCAAGGCACATATTGTATTGTTGCCATCGAGGATAACAAGATTGGGTTTTCATCATATTGCTTGAGTTTATCCCGCTACATCATGTCATCTTACTTAATGCGTTACTCTGTTCTTATGAACTTAATACTCTAGATGTAGGCAGGAGTTGGTCGATGTGTGGAGTAATAGTAGTAGATGCAGGCAGGAGTCGGTCTACTTGATACGGACGTGATGCCTATATTCATGATCATTGCCTTAGATATCATCATAACTTTGCGCTTTTCTATCAATTGCTTGGCAGTAATTTGTTCACCCACCGTAATATTTTCTATCTTGAGAGAAGCCTCTAGTGAAACCTATGGCCCCCGGGTCTATTTTCCATCATATAAGTTTCTGATCTACAATTTTAGTTTCCTATTTACTTTCTTTGCAATCTTTTACTTTCCGTTCCATAAACGAAAAATACCAAAAACATTACTTTACCGTTTATCCATCTATATCAGATCTCACTTTGCAAATAACAGTGAAGGGATTGACAACCCCTTTATCGCGTTAGGTACAAGTTGGTGTTTGTTTGTGCAGGTATTCGGTGGCTTGCGCGTTGTCTCCTACTAGATTGATACCTTGGTTCTCAAAAGCTGAGGGAAATACTTACTCTACTTTGCTGCATCACCCTTTCCTCTTCAAGGGAAAAACCAACGCAAGCTCAAGAGGTAGCAGGAAGAATTTCTGGCGCCGTTGCCGGGGAGATCTACGCCAAGCCGAGACATACCAAGTACCCATCATAAACTCTCATCCCTCACATTACATTATTCACCATTCGCCTCTCGTTTTCCTCTCCCCCACTTCTAAAATGATTTTCGAAAAGATTCACCTTTTCTTCGCCCCTCTTCCATTCGTCTTCTTCGTTTGCTTTTTGTGTGCTCGTGTGTTGGATTGCTTGCTTTGTTGCGATGGCTCAAGATAATACCAAATTATGTGATTTTTCCAACACCAATAATAATGATTTTATTAATACTCCGATTGCTCCCGATGCTAATGCGGAATCTTGTGAAATTAATACCGCTTTGCTGAATCTTGTTATGAAAGATCAATTTTTCGGCCTTCCCAATGAAGATGTCGCATCCCATCTTAATAATTTCGTTGATTTGTGTGATATGCAAAAGAAAAAAGATGTGGATAATGATATTGTTAAATTGAAGCTATTTCCGTTCTCACTTCGAGATCGTGCTAAAACTTGGTTTTCATCTTTGCCTAAAAATAGTATTGATTCATGGAATAAGTGTAAAGATGCTTTTATTTCCAAGTATTTTCCTCCCGCTAAGATCATCTCCCTTAGGAACGATATTATGAATTTTAAGCAACTTGATCATGAACATGTTGCACAATCTTGGGAGAGGATGAAATTGATGATACGAAATTGCCCTACTCATGGTTTGAATTTGTGGATGATTATACAAAAAATTTATGCCGGATTGAATTTTGCTTCTAGAAATCTTTTAGATTCGGCCGCGGGAGGCACTTTTATGGAAATTACTTTAGGAGAAGCTACTAAACTCCTAGATAATATTATGGTTAATTATTCTCAATGGCATACTGAAAGATCTTCCACTAGTAAAAAGGTGCATGCAATTGAAGAGATTAATGTTTTGAGTGTAAAGATGGATGAACTTATGAAATTGTTTGCTAGCAAGAGTGTTTCTTTGGATCCCAATGATATTCCTTTGTCTACATTGATTAAAAACAATAATGAATCTATGGATGTGAATTTTGTTGGTAGGAACAATTTTGGTAATAACGCGTATAGAGGTAATTTTAATCCTAGACCGTTTCCTAGTAATTCCTCTAATAATTTTGGTAATTCTACAACAATGCTTATGGAAATTATAATAAGATTCCCTCTGAATTTGAGAATAGTGTTAAAGAATTTATAAGTTTGCAAAAGAATTTCAATGTTTTGATTGAAGAAAAATTGCTTAAGATTGATGATTTGGCTAGGAACGTGGATAGAATTTCTCTTGATGTTGATTCTTTGAAACTTAGATCTATTCCACCTAAGCATGATATCAATGAGTCTCTCAAATCCATGAGAATTTCCATTGATGAGTGCAAAGAAAGAACCGCTAAGATGCGTGCTAAAAAAGATTGGTTTATAAAAGCATGTTCTTCTAGTTTCCGTTTGAATAATGATGAAGATCTTAAAGTGATTGATGTGATTCCTATTGAATCTTTGTTTTCCAATGTAAATCTTGATAAAGATGGGACTGGAGACGAGTCAACTTTAGTTAGAAGGCGTCCCAATGATTCGGAGTTTTTAGATCTTGATGCAAAAATTGATAAAAGTGGGATTGGAGAGGTCAAAACTTTAAATAGCAATGAACCCACTCTTTTGGATTTCAAGGAATTTAATTATGATAATTGTTCTTTAATAAATTGTATTTCCTTGTTGCAATCCATGTTGAACTCTCCTCATGCTTATAATCAAAACAAAGCTTTTACTAAACATATCGTTGATGCTATGATGCAATCTTATGAAGAAATGCTTGAATTGGAAGTCTCTATTCCTAGAAAACTTTATGATGACTGGGAACCTACTATTAAGATTAAGATCAAAGATTATGAATGCCATGATTTGTGTGATTTGGGTGCTAGTGTTTCCACGATTCCAAAAACTTTATGTGATGTGTTAGGTTTCCGTGAATTTGATGATTGTTCCTTAAATTTGCATCTTGTGGATTCCACTATTAAGAAACCTATGAGAAAGATTAATGATGTTCTTATTATTGCAAATAGGAATTATGTGCCCGTAGATTTCATTGTTCTTGATATATATTGCAATCCTACATGTCCTATTATTCTTGGTAGACCTTTCCTTAGAACGATTGGTGCAATTATTGATATGAAAGAAGGAAACATTAGATTTCAATTTCCGTTAAGGAAAGGCATGGAACACATCCCTAGAAAGAAAATTAAATTGCCTTATGAATCTATTATGAGAGCCACTTATGGATTGCATGCCAAAGATGATAACACTTAGATCTATTCGTGTTTTTATGCCTAGCTAAGGGCGTTAAACAATAGCGCTTGTTGGGAGGCAACCCAATTTTCTTTTTATTTTTTCTATTTTTGGTTCTGTTTTGCAATAAATTTTTCATCTAGCCTCTGGTTAGATGTGGTTTTGTGTTTTAATTAGAGTTTGTGCCAAGTAAGACCTTTGGGATGGCTTACGGTGATAGTTGATTTGATCCTGCTGAAAAACAGAAACTTTTGCGCTCAGAAAAACAATTCTTATTTTTTACTGGAGCGTGGAAAAACTCTGAATTTTTTACACAAGATTGATACACGAATTTATCTGTTGTTCTATGTTTTCAGAATTTTTGGAGTTACAGAAGTATTAGAACAATTCAGATCTTTGCAGACTGTTCTGTTTTTGACAGATTCTGTTTTCTATGTGTTGTTTGCTTATTTTGATGCATCTATGGCTAGTATCGGGGGGTATGAACCATGGAAAAGTTGGAATACAGTAGATATTACACCAATATAAATAAAGAATGAGTTCACAACAGTAACAAAGTTGGTGATTTATTTTCTTTTACTAACGGAGCTTACGAGATTTTCTGTTGAGTTTTGTGTTGTGAAGTTTTCAAGTTTTTTGTAAGGATTTGATGGACTATGGAATAAGGAGTGGCAAGAGCCTAAGCTTGGGGATGCCCAAGGCACCCCAAGGTAATATTCAAGGACAACCAAGATCCTAAGCTTGGGGATGCCCCGGAAGGCATCCCCTCTTTCGTCTTCGTCTATCGGTAACTTTACTTGAGGCTATATTTTTATTCACCACATGATATGTGTTTTGCTTGGAGCGTCTTGTATGATTTGAGTCTTTACTTTTTAGTTTACCACAATCATCCTTTCTGTACAAACCTTTTGAGAGATACACGCATGAATCGTGATTTATTAGAATACTCTATGTGCTTCACTTATATCTTTTGAGCTAGGCAAAATTGCTCTAGTGCTTCACTTATATCTTTTTAGAGCACGGCGGTGGTTTTATTTTATAGAAATTGATGAACTCTCGCACTTCACTTATATTATTTTGAGAGTCTTTAAAACAGCATGGTAATTTTCTTTGGTTATAAATTTAGTCCTAATATGATAGGCATCCAAGAGGGATATAATAAAAACTTTCATATAAAGTGCATTGAATACTATGAGAAGTTTGATTCCTTATGATTGTTTTGAGATATGAAGATGGTGATATTAGAGTCATGCTAGTAAGTAGTTGTGAATTTGAGAAATACCTGTGTTAAGGTTTGTGAGTCCCGTAGCATGCACGTATGGTGAACCGTTATGTAATGAAGTTGGATCATGAGATATTTTTTTGATTGTCTTCCTTATGAGTGGCGGTCGGGGACGAGTGATGGTCTTTTCCTACCAATCTATCCCCCTAGGAGCATGCGTGTAGTACTTTATTTCGATGACTAATAGATTTTTGCAATAAGTATGTGAGTTCTTTATTACTAATGTTGAGTCCATGGATTATACGCACTCTCACCTTTCCGCCATTGCTAGCCTCTCTTGTACCGCGCAACTTTCGCCGGTACCATAAACCCACCATATACCTTCCTCAAAACAGCCACCATACCTACCTATTATGGCATTTTCATAGCCATTCCGAGATATATTGCCATGCAACTTTCCACCGTTCCGTTTATTATGACACGCTTCATCATTGTCATATTGCTATGCATGATCATGTAGTTGACATTGTATTTGTGGCAAATCCACCATTCATCATTTTTTATACATGTCGCTCTTGATTCATTGCACATCCCGGTACACCGCCAGAGGCATTCATATAGAGTCATATTTTGTTCTAAGTATCGAGTTGTAATTTTTGAGTTGTAAGTAAATAAAAGTGTGATGATCTTCATTATTAGAGCATTGTCCCATGTGAGGAAATAAAAAAAAGAGAGAAAAGTCCAAATAAAAAAAGAGAAGGCCCAAAAAAAAGGAGAGAAAAAGAGAGAAGGGACAATGTTACTATCCTTTTGCCACACTTGTGCTTCAAAGTAGCACCATGATCTTCATGATAGAGAGTCTCCTATGATATCACTTTTATATACTAGTGGGAATTTTTATTATAGAACTTGGCTTATATATTCCAACGATGGGCTTCCTCAAAACGCCCTAGGTCTTCATGAGCAAGCAAGTTGGATGCATACCCACTTAGTTTTCTTTTTGAGCTTTCATAAACTTATAGCTCTAGTGCATCCGTTGCATGGCAATCCCTACTCACTCACATTGATATCTATTAATCAGCATCTCCATAGCCCGTTGATACGCCTAGTTGATGTGAGACTATCTCCTTCCTTTTGTCTTCTCCACAACCACCGTCTATTCCACCTATAGTGCTATGTCCATGGCTCACGCTCATGTATTGCGTGAAAGTTGAAAAGGTTTGAGAACATCAAAAGTATAAAACAATTGCTTGGCTTGTCATCGGGGTTGTGCATGATTTGAATATTTTGTGTGATGAAGATGGAGCATAGCCAGACTATATGATTTTGTAGGGATAAGCTTTCTTTGGCCATGTTATTTTGAGAAGGCATAATTATTTTGTTAGTATGCTTAAAGTATTATTGTTTTTATATCAATATTAAACTTTTGTTTTGAATCATACGGATCTGAACATTCATGCCACAATAAAGAGAATTACATGATAAATATGTTAGGTAGCATTCCACATAAAAAAATTTGTTTTTATCATTTACCTACTCGAGGACGAGCATGAATTAAGCTTGGGGATGCTTGATACGTCTCCAACGTATCTATAATTTTTTATTGTTCCATGCTATTATATTATCTGTTTTGGATGTTTTATATGCATTAATATGCTATTTTATATGATTTTTGGGACTAACCTATTAACCTAGAGCCCAGTGCCAGTTCCTGTTTTTCCCCTTGTTTTAGAGTTTCGCAGAAAAGGAATACCAAACGGAGTCCAAACGGAATGAAACTTTCGCGATGATTTTTCTTGGACCAGAAGACACCCAGAGGGCTTGGAGTGCACGTCAGGAAAGCCACGAGGCGGCCACAAGGTCGGGAGGCGCGCCCAGGGGGGTAGGGCGCGCCCCCCACCCTTGTGGGCCCCTCGTGACTCCACCGACGTATTTCTTCCGCCTATATATTCTAAAATACCCCAAAACCTACCAGGGGAGCCACGAAACCACTTTTCCACCGCCGCAACCTTCTGTACCCGTGAGATCCCATCTAGGGGCCTTTTCTGGCGTCCTGCCGGAGGGGGATTCGATCACGGAGGGCTTCTACATCAACACCATTGCCTCTCCGATGAAGCGTGAGTAGTTTATCACAGACCTACGGGTCCATAGCTAGTAGCTAGATGGCTTCTTCTCTCTCTTTGATTCTCAATACAAAGTTCTCCTCGATGTTCTTGGAAATCTATCCGATGTAATACTTTTTTGCGGTGTGTTTGCCGAGATCTGATGAATTGTGGATTTATGATCAGCTTATCTATGAATATTATTTGAATCTTCTCTGAATTCTTTTATGCATGATTTGATATCTTTGCAAGTCTCTTCAAACTATCGATTTGGTTTGGCCAACTAGATTGGTTTTTCTTGCAATGGGAGAAGTGCTTAGCTTTGGGTTCAATCTTGCGGTGTCCTTTCCCAGTGACAGTAGGGGCAGCAAGGCACGTATTGTATTGTTGCCATCGAGGATAACAAGATGGGATTTTCATCATATTGCTTGAGTTTATCCCGCTACATCATGTCATCTTACTTAATGCGTTACTCTGTTCTTATTAACTTAATACTCTAGATGCAGGCAGGAGTCGGTCGATGTGTGGAGTAATAGTATTAGATGCAGGCAGGAGTCGGTCTACTTGATATGGACGTGATGCCTATATTTATGATCATTGCCTTAGATATCGTCATAACTTTGCGCTTTTCTATCAATTGCTCGGCAATAATTTGTTCACCCACCGTAATATTTTCTATCTTCAGAGAAGCCTCTAGTGAAACCTATGGCCCCCGGGTCTATTTTCCATCATATAAGTTTCCGATCTACAATTTTAGTTTCCTATTTACTTTCTTTGCAATCTTTTACTTTCCGTTCCACAAACCAAAAATACCAAAAACATTACTTTACCGTTTATCCATCTATATCAGATCTCACTTTGCAAATAACCGTGAAGGGATTGACAACCCCTTTATCGCGTTGGGTGCAAGTTGGTGTTTGTTTGTGTAGGTATTCGATGGCTTGCACGTTGTCTCCTACTGGATTGATACCTTGGTTCTCAAAAGCTGAGGGAAATACTTACTCTACTTTGCTGCATCACCCTTTCCTCTTCAAGGGAAAAACCAACGCAAGCTCAAGAGGTAGCACGCCCTACCCCCCTGGGCGCGCCCCCCGACCTTGTGGGCCCCCTGGCAGGCCTCCGACGCCCATCTTCTGCTATATGGTGTCTTTTACCCTGGAAAAAATCATAAGGAAGCTTTTGGGACGAAGCGCCGCCGTCTCGAGGCGGAACCTGGGCAGAACCAATCTAGGGCTCCGGCGGAGCTGTTCTGCTAGGGAAACATCCCTCCGGGAGGGGGAAATCGTCGCCATCGTCATCACCATCGATCCTCTCATCGAGAGGGGGTCAATCTCCATCAACATCTTCACCAGCACCATCTCCTCTCAAACCCTAGTTCATCTCTTGTATCCGATCTTTGTCTCAAAACCTTAGATTGGTACCTGTGGGTTGCTAGTAGTGTTGATTACTCCTTGTAGTTGATGCTAGTTGGTTTATTTGGTGGAAGATCATATGTTCAGATCCTTAATGATAATTAATACTCCTCTAATTATGAACATGAATATGCTTTGTGAGTAGTTACGTTTGTTCCTGATGACATGGGAGAAGTCTTGTTATAAGTAATCATGTGAATTTGGTATTCGTTTGATATTTTGATGAGATGTATGTTGTCTCTCCTCTAGTGGTGTTATGTGAACGTCGACTACATAACACTTCACCATGATTTGGGCCTAGGGGAAGGCATTGGGAAGTAATAAGTAGATGATGGGTTGCTAGAGTGACAGAAGCTTAAACCCTAGTTTATGCGTTGCTTCGTAAGGGGCTGATTTGGATCCATATGTTTCATGCTATGGTTAGGTTTACCTTAATTCTTCTTTCGTAGTTGCGGATGCTTGCGAGAGGGGTTAATCATAAGTGGGAGGCTTGTCCAAGGAAGGATAGCACCCAAGCACCGGTCCACCCACATATCAAATTATCAAAGTAACAAACGCGAATCATATGAGCATGATGAAAACTAGCTTGACAATAATTCCCATGTGTCCTCGGGAGCGCTTTGCTTTATATAATAGTTCGTCCGGGCTTGTCCTTTGCTACAAAAAGGATTGGTCCACCTTGCTGCACCTTGTTTACTTTTGTTACTTATTACCCGTTACGAATTATCTTATCACACAACTATCTGTTACCGATAATTTCAGTGCTTGCAGAGAATACCTTGCTGAAAACCGCTTGTCATTTCCTTCTGCTCCTCGTTGGGTGTGACGCCCCCGGCCCGATCGTGCACTAATCATACACGCAAATGCACACGATCAAGCCTAAGGACTCACGGGAAGATATCACAACACAACTCTAAAACATAAATAAAGTCATACAAGCTTTATATTACAAGCCAGGGCCTCGAGGGCTCGAATACATAGCTCGATGGCATACAAGCGTCAGCGGAAGCATCAGTTATCTGAGTACAGATATGAAAGAGAAACAGAAAGGCCTTTAGAAAGGCGGGGCAAAATAAAACACTACGATCGAAAGGCGCAGGCCTCCTGCCTGGGACCCTCCGAACCTACTCCTGGTCGTCGGCAAGCTCGTAGAAGAATCCATCCTCGGGGTAGTAGTAGCAATCGTCGGCGGGGTAGCTGTCTCAGCGACTCCGTCATCTGGTCACGACGAACTGATATGGGGGAAAAGGAAAGAAAAGCAACCGTGAGTACTCTGAAGTACTCAGCAAGCAAGGATCTACACTACATATGCAACATTATCAAGGGGAGGCTGTATATGTGGACTGGGCTGCAGAAATGCCAGAATAGAGAGAAGGCCTAGTCCTATCGAAGACTAGCATCTTCAGCGGTCTTGCAGCAGTAGAAGAGAGTAGAACAATACTATATAATGTAGCAGTAATAATATCAACCTCACCCAGAGATCCTTTCTCGACTCCCTGCGAGAAAGCAATCCCAGAGCCATACATTCATCAACCTCGTCCTGAGATCCCTTCTCGACTCCCTGCGAGAAGCAATCCCAGAGCCATATATACAGGTCTCATCACAGGTATCCAGTTCTAAAATTGTATCAATCAGGATACAACTCCGAGTGTCCTTTACCGTAGGACCGGCTATCGATAGAAGTGTTCTTCCCTGCAGGGGTGCACCAACTTACCCAACACGCTCGATTAACTCCGGCCGGACACACTTTCCAGGGTCATGCCCGGCCTCGGCCAAACGACACATCGCAACCCTACCTACAACTCCGCAGAGAGGTCCCCGCCGGTCTACATCCTAAGCGCAAGGGGGTCTTGGCCATCGCCCCTCGCCCTCCGGGTCGTTGCGTGCCGGGCGAACCAGGCTCCACCCCTCAGGATGGTGCCGGCCCAGCCCGGCCGCAGTGCTGAACTGGACGTCTGACAGAGTTTTCGGCTGATGCATACGATGCAGAACGCCCATACTATGCCCACGTGATGGTTAGTGCTATCAGACCAGAGGCCTGCTCGGATCAAATATCCAAATTGCTAGGACTAGGGGCTTGCGGTAACGAGCAGAGACTCACGAAAGATGTGACCCCGTCGCCCCGTCTCGAGGACTTGCGGCAAGGGTTAAGAATGCCCGGCCGCGCCTCGTATTCACCACTCGGGCACCACACTGGCAACCCGCCTTCACATCACACGCGGGTACCCCTCAGGGTCGACCCGCCTTTCCAAGTAACATTGTAAAGTCCAAGTATCCATGTGTCCATAACATCAGGGAATCCGAGGTATCACCCTCATTGAATTCCCACTCGATGTATCCGTCAAGATGAACTAGGAGGAATCACCCTCACTGGGTCCACACTTGAGGTGTTGTACGACAGCGTCGTTATCGGAAGCGGTGAAGGAGGAATCACCCTCGATGACCACGACCGAATAACTACTCTACAGAATTAACATCAGAAGTGCTACATGAGGTTTCACCCTCGACACTCGATAGTAACGCTGCAGTGTCGTTACAACTAAGGGGGGGGTGTGATGTGCGGTGTCGGGGCCTGGTCTTCAATCCCGTTGATCGGGTCTTCTGACGATCCAGCGCGGCAGTCGGGATAAGTGGGGTCACTGATAGGTCTCTACCCAGCCTAGACTAAACAGTTTAGGATATGTAGGTAATTATCAACAGCAGGTTACAATGAACAGGCTATGCATCAGAATAGGTAAAGCAGCAGCAGCAGCAGCAATTCTAATGCAAGCATGGGAAATTAGAATGGGCGATATCGGTATGCTCAAGGGAGGGGCTTGCCTGGTTGCTCGGCGGCAAGGGCAAGGTCGTCTATGGTGTCTTCGGGCTCCGGAGCTGCGTCGGTCTCGGGGACGACGTCGGGGTCGGGGGCTATCGAGAGAGAAGAGGGGGAGGAAACAGTATAAATATATAGCAAACATGAGCATGACAAATACGATACACGGTGCTAGGGGTAGTCTAACGCAGCACCACACGTAACAGACGGAGCGGGAGAATATCTGACGATATTTCCCGGGTCTTTGGAATTATCGGACAGAGGATAAGAGGGGAACGGTTGCAAGTTCGGATAGTTAGGGACGCGTGACGGGCGAACGGACCGCGTATTCAGATTCGTCTCGTCGTTCTGAGCAACTTTCATGTACAAAGTTTTTCGATCTGAGTTACGGATTATTTAATATGATTTTCTAAAGTTTTTATTAATTTCTGGAATTTAATTAATTATTTAAATTAACATTATCCGAAACAGTGTCTTGCTGACGTCAGCATGACGTCAGCATGACGTCAGGACCAGTGGGTCCCACCTGTCATACTCACATTAGGCTAATTAGTGATTAACTAATTAATTAACATTTAATTAAACTAATTAATTAAATTAGACTAATCTAAACAGGGTTAATTAACTAATTAATTAACTAGTTAATTATTTATTTTATTTATTTTTATTTTTCGTTTTTAAGGGCTGGGCCCCGTTCGTCAGCGTCACAGGGGCACTGGGCCCCACAGGTCAGTGGCACAAGGGCCACGGGCGGGCCACGGGCGCGGCGCGGCGCGCGTGCGTGGGCGTGCGCGCGCGTGGGAGTGCGCGAGCGGCGGCGGCGCGTGCGCGCGAGCGCAGGCAGGCGCGGGCGAGGCAAGCGGGCGATGGGCGTGGCAAGAGCGGGCGGAGCAGCGACGCTAGGCGAGCAGGGGCGGCGCGCGGGCGGTCGGCAGCAGCGGCAGGCGGCTCGCGTAGGCAGCATCAGAGCGGGGTGGCCATGCGCGGGCGGTGAGGCACGGCCAGAGGGCCGGCGACGCGGTCAGCGCCGGTGCGGCCGCGTGGTGGGCGCGGGCGACGGCCGGGGCAAGGCCGGGGCGCGGCCCAGGCGTAGAGGCGGAGCGGGGCGAGGTGCGGGCGCGGTGCGGGGCTGCGGTGAGCGCGGCGGTGACCGAGGGGAGAGGAGGGGCGCGGGCAGCGCGGTGCTCACCGCGAGCTGTAGGGGGGTGGCAGCGGTGCTCGAGCTCGAGGGGGAGGACGGGGACGAGGTCGACGACGGAGAGGGGGAGGCGCGACGAGGTCCGGTGAGGGAGAGGACGAGGAGGACGGGGCGGCGGCGTCGGGCACGGGGTCGAGGTCGAGCGACGGGACGAGGAGGCCCGGCGGAAGGGCGGCACTGGCGAGGTGGCGTCGAGGCGCAGCGGCGATGGAGAGCGGGGCGGCGCGGTCGCCGGGGTCGCCGGCCCGATCCAGATGGGATCGGGTGGAGGGAGTGGAGACCGAGGGGGTGGGGGAATGGGGTGTCGGTGGGCTAGGGTTACGGGGAGTGAGGGGATAAGGGGATGGGGTGGGCCGGCCAGGGGGGAATGGGCCGGCCTGGTTGGTGGCCTGGTGGCCAGCTGGGCCACGGCCCAGTTGGTCCGGGGGGGGGAGGGGCTTTTCCTTTTTCTTTTCTTTTCTCTTTTTATTTATCCATACCCCTGTTTTGTAAATAGTTAGGGCTCAAATTGAATTTTGTAAAACATGTGACCTGGTCCATAAATACCAGTGCTCAATTCCCTAACACCTAAAATTAGTTTGGACAAAACAACATTTCTTATTTGTTTTAAATAAATTAAAAGGTCATTAAATATTATTTTCAGCCACTGTTTGAGGACGTTCAAGCCACTTATCCATTTTTAATAATGTTGGTTTCAATTTTAGAAGTGCCTCTGGAACGTTTGTTATTTATCTGACATTTTAGTTTATGATTTGAATAACTTCTATTTTCCACTTTCATTTAAATTCGAATTTGACTTAGGAGTTGAAATGCAATATGATGCTAATGATGATCATGCACTGTTAATCATGCTGACATGGCATAATCAAAAGGGTGATTACTGTAGTTAACCACTGGGGGTGTTACAAATCTCCTCTACTAACAAGAATTCTCGTCCCGAGAATTAAGAAGTAGAAGGAAAAAGTTCGGGGTATTCCGCACGAAGATTATCCTCGCGTTCCCAAGTGGCTTCATCTTCAGTATGATTTAACCACTGTACTTTGAGGAACTTGGTAACCTTCTGACGGGTTCGACGTTCAGCTTCATCGAGAATGCGGATCGGATGTTCCTTATATGAAAGATCATCATGCAATTCGAGCATCTCGTGATCCACAGCTCGGTGTGGAGATTCCTTGAAGCATTTTCGAAGTTGCGACACATGGAAGACGTCGTGGATATGAGAGAATTGCGGCGGCAATTCCAATTTATATGCCACTTGACCACGTCTAGCAATAATGCGGAAAGGACCAATGTAGCGTGGAGCTAGCTTGCCCTTGATTCCGAAACGGTGAGTGCCCTTCATAGGAGTGACACGTAGATAAGCTTGATCACCAGGTTGATAAGTCAAACCCCATCGTTTGCGATCATAGTTGCTCTTCTGGCGGTCCTGAGCTGCCTTGAGGTTTTCACGGACGATACGAACTTGTTCTTCGGCGTGTTGAATAATATCTGGACCCACGAGCGGTCGTTCCCCAGTTTCTGACCAATTCAGAGGGGTTCGACATCTACATCCATAGAGAACTTCAAAGGGGGCCATTTTCAGACTAGCTTGATAGCTGTTGTTATAAGAGAACTCGGCATATGGAAGAGATTCTTCCCACTTCTTGCCGAAAGAAACAACACAAGCTCGTAGCATGTCTTCAAGCACTTGGTTGACTCGTTCAACTTGGCCTTGGGATTGGGGGTGATAAGCTGAACTCCAGGTAATATGAGTTCCCATAGCTGTTTGGAAACTTTCACAGAATTTTGAGGTGAAAAGACCGCCACGGTCCGAACTGATCTCCTTCGGAATACCGTGGAGTGATACAATTCTGGAGATATACAACTCTGCTAACTGACTAGCAATGATCGTCTCCTTGACAGGCAGAAAGTGTGCAACTTTAGAGAGTTGGTCGACAACGACAAGAATAGCATCGTGACCCTTCTGTGACCTGGGAAGTCCTGTAACGAAATCCATCTGAACCTTATCCCATTTCCATAGAGGAATAGGAAGTGGTTGCAGAATTCCAGCTGGTTTCTGATGTTCTGCTTTAACGCGGCGACACACATCACATTCAGCAACATAACGAGCAATGTCTTGCTTCATTCTAGACCACCAGTACCTTTGACGGAGATCACGATACATCTTGGTGCTACCCGGATGAATAGACAGCGGGGTATCATGTGCCTCCTTCATGACTTTGTCAGTCATAAGCTCGAAGCGAGGTACGACAATGCGGTCTCTGAAATACAAGGTTCCATCTTCAGACAGCGAGAAATCCCTGTACTTTACAAGGTGAAGGTCTTTCTTCATCAAATCAACTTCAGCATCTTTAGCTTGCGCATTCTTAACAGCTTTCTCAAGATCTGGTTGTATCACAAGGTTATTAAGAGAACCCTATGGGACAATACGCAGATTCAGCTTGCCCAGTTCTTCGAAAAGACGAGGTTGAGCTCGCCTAACCATGAGGTTGTCGCAATAGGACTTGCGGCTTAAGGCAACAGCCATCACGTTAGCCTTGCCAGGGGTATAAGAAATACCCAAGTCATAGTCCGCAATGGTCTCCATCCATCTTTGCTGACGGAGATTCAGAGAGGGCTGAGTGAACAAGTACGTCAGACTTTTATGATCCGTGTATATCTCGCAACGATTACCGAGGAGGTAATGTCGCCATAACTGTAGTGCATAGATGACAGCAGCTAGTTCTAGATCATGTACCAGATAATTCTCTTCGTGTGGTCGCAACTGACGAGAGCCATAGGCAATCACTTTACGCTCTTGCATTAGGATACAGCCTAATCCTTCACGGGATGCATCACAATAAATCACAAAGTCTTCGCGGGTATCTGGAGGAGAAAGTACTGGGGTATTGTAACGGATTGACATCTGCCCCAGTGGATAAAGAATGTACTCTGGATGTATCCCTGCTCGAACAGCTGGTAGCTGCGTCGCAGGGTGTGGTGGAAACAAACGATCCATCTGAAACAGAGGAAACTCATGATTGTCAAAAGACAAGGAGAAGTATAACCGATCTCGGAGAGAAAGGTTAAACAAAACAATGGAAAGGAAAATGATTATCAGACTAATCAGATCAATGTCAGGGAAATCGCACATATATCCAGCTCTCCGGGTGGACGAGAATTACGAGATCCTAAGTGTCGGCGTTAGTAAACTTTAGTTAACCCGAAAGGAAGAGAGATCAGAGTCCAGAGTAAAGGTCGAGGAGTAAAAGATCCTAATACCACCCAATTGGCGACGTGGGCCCGTAAGCCACACAGCCAAGTTAGTAAAATAGTTTTCCGGTTTCTAGACTCAACTTCGGCCAAGGAGTTGGAAAGGGGGTTCCTACAGGCAGTCGGCTCTGATACCAACTTGTGACGCCCCCGGCCCGATCGTGCACTAATCATACACGCAAATGCACACGATCAAGCCTAAGGACTCACGGGAAGATATCACAACACAACTCTAAAACATAAATAAAGTCATACAAGCTTTATATTACAAGCCAGGGCCTCGAGGGCTCGAATACATAGCTCGATGGCATACAAGCGTCAGCGGAAGCATCAGTTATCTGAGTACAGATATGAAAGAGAAACAGAAAGGCCTTTAGAAAGGCGGGGCAAAATAAAACACTACGATCGAAAGGCGCAGGCCTCCTGCCTGGGACCCTCCGAACCTACTCCTGGTCGTCGGCAAGCTCGTAGAAGAATCCATCCTCGGGGTAGTAGTAGCAATCGTCGGCGGGGTAGCTGTCTCAGCGACTCCGTCATCTGGTCACGACGAATTGATATGGGGGAAAAGGAAAGAAAAGCAACCGTGAGTACTCTGAAGTACTCAGCAAGCAAGGATCTACACTACATATGCAACATTATCAAGGGGAGGCTGTATATGTGGACTGGGCTGCAGAAATGCCAGAATAGAGAGAAGGCCTAGTCCTATCGAAGACTAGCATCTTCAGCGGTCTTGCAGCAGTAGAAGAGAGTAGAACAATACCATATAATGTAGCAGTAATAATATCAACCTCACCCAGAGATCCTTTCTCGACTCCCTGCGAGAAAGCAATCCCAGAGCCATACATTCATCAACCTCGTCCTGAGATCCCTTCTCGACTCCCTGCGAGAAGCAATCCCAGAGCCATATATACAGGTCTCATCACAGGTATCCAGTTCTAAAATTGTATCAATCAGGATACAACTCCGAGTGTCCTTTACCGTAGGACCGGCTATCGATAAAAGTGTTCTTCCCTGCAGGGGTGCACCAACTTACCCAACACGCTCGATTAACTCCGGCCGGACACACTTTCCAGGGTCATGCCCGGCCTCGGCCAAACGACACATCGCAACCCTACCTACAACTCCGCAGAGAGGTCCCCGCCGGTCTACATCCTAAGCGCAAGGGGGTCTTGGCCATCGCCCCTCGCCCTCCGGGTCGTTGCGTGCCGGGCGAACCAGGCTCCACCCCTCAGGATGGTGCCGGCCCAGCCCGGCCGCAGTGCTGAACTGGACGTCTGACAGAGTTTTCGGCTGATGCATACGATGCAGAACGCCCATACTATGCCCACGTGATGGTTAGTGCTATCAGACCAGAGGCCTGCTCGGATCAAATATCCAAATTGCTAGGACTAGGGGCTTGCGGTAACGAGCAGAGACTCACGAAAGATGTGACCCCGTCGCCCCGTCTCGAGGACTTGCGGCAAGGGTTAAGAATGCCCGGCCGCGCCTCGTATTCACCACTCGGGCACCACACTGGCAACCCGCCTTCACATCACACGCGGGTACCCCTCAGGGTCGACCCGCCTTTCCAAGTAACATTGTAAAGTCCAAGTATCCGTGTGTCCATAACATCAGGGAATCCGAGGTATCACCCTCATTGAATTCCCACTCGATGTATCCGTCAAGATGAACTAGGAGGAATCACCCTCATTGGGTCCACACTTGAGGTGTTGTACGACAGCGTCGTTATCGGAAGCGGTGAAGGAGGAATCACCCTCGATGACCACGACCGAATAACTACTCTACAGTTAGAGGAATAGGAAGTGGAGCTCACGGCGAGCTCGATGCTGCACTCGGGGAAGCTGGACGAGGTCGAGGTTGGGCGGATCGACGGCGGTGATCCGCGGGCAGAGTCGAGGGGAAATGGACGATGGCGATGGCTTGGGGAGGCCTCTGCTCGCGTGCGTTGGCGAGGAGGTCGAGGACGTCGAGGCGCAGCTCCTGGGCGCCTTCGCGGGGCTCGGGGAGGGCAGTGGGCGCGGATCGATGGCGGCGCGTCGGCGAGCTCGCACGGGCAGAAGGACAAGAGGGGAGAGGTGAGGGGGGAATCGGGAGGGGGGGTTGGGCTAGGGTTACGGTGGGGAGGGGGTTAAGGGAGAGTGGGGGTGGCCGGTTGGGGTTGGCCTGGTGGGGTGGCTGGCTGGCCTGGCCCAGTCGGGGGGGGGGGGGGAAGGGGAGGTTTTCCTTTTTTTTTATTTTATTTTTTTCTTTTTCTGTTTTCTTTTATTTTCTATTTAATTTAGTTTTATAAAATACAAAAGTGTCACCTAAAACAGTATAGCTGTTTATCTACTGCCACAAAAGTTCTAACCCAAACCCTAAAATAAATTAGTTTAGCGTTTTATAAAATACAAGGGCATTTAAACATTTTATAAAAATGTTGGTTCACCACCACTATTAAGAAGTGAATATTTGTCACATGACCCACATTTTAGTTTTCATGTTTATGAACTTTTGGTTTTCCACTTTCATTTAAATTTGAAATTGACTTAGGAGTTGAAATGCAATATGATGCTAATGATGATCATGCACTGTTAATCATGCTGACATGGCATAATCAAAAGGGTGATTACTGTAGTTAACCACTGGGGGTGTTACATTGGGTTTGACACTCTTACTTATCGAAAGGACTACGATAGGTCCCCTATACTTGTGGGTCATCAAGACTCTTTTCTGGCGCCGTTGCCGGGGAGTGAAGCACCTTTGGTAAGTGGAATTTGGTAAGGAAACATTTATATAGTGTGCTGAAATTTACTGTCACTTGTTACTATGGAAAGTAATCCTTTGAGGGGCTTGTTCGGTGTATCTTCACGTCATCCGGAAGAGCAAAGAGTTGCTCCTCAACCTACTACACCTACTTAAAATATTTATTATGAAATTCCTTCAGGTATGATAGAGAAACTGCTAGCTCATCCTTACACAGGAGATGGAACATTACATCCTGATATGCATCTAATCTATGTGGATGAAGTTTGTGGATTATTTAAGCTTGCAGGTTTGCCCGAGGATGAAGTCAAGAAGAAGGTCTTCCCTTTATCTTTGAAGGATAAGGCATTGACATGGTATAGGCTCTGTGATGATATTGGATCATGGAACTACAACCGATTGAAATTGGAATTTCATCAGAAGTTTTATCCTATGCATCTGGTTCATCGTGATCGGAATTATATATATAATTTTTGGCCTCGTGAAGGAGAAAGTATCGCTCAAGCTTGGGGGAGGCTTAAGTCAATGTTATACTCATACCCCAATCATGAGCTCCCAAGAGAAATTATTATTCAAAATTTTTATGCTCGGCTTTCTCATAATGATCGATCCATGCTCGATACTTCTTGTACTGGCTCTTTTATGAAGAAGACTATTGAATTCGAATGGGATTTATTGGAAAGAATTAAACGCAACTCTGAAGATTGGGACCTCGATGAAGGTAAGGAGTCAGGTATAAACCTTAAGTTTGATTGTGTTAAATCTTTTATGGATACCGATGTTTTTCATGATTTTAGCACTAAATATAGACTTGACTCTGAGATAGTATCTTCTTTCTATGAATCTTTTGCTACTCATGTTGATCTCCCTAAGGAGAAGTGGTTTAAATATCATCCTCCCATTGAAGTTAAAGTAGTTGAACCTATTAAAGTTGAAGAAGAAACTATTACTTATAATGTTGATCCTATTATTCCTACTGCTTATATTGAGAAACCACCTTTTCCCGTTAGAATAAAGGATCATGCTAAAGCTTCAACTGTAATTCGTAAGAGTTATACTAGAACACCTACACCCCCTGAGCAAATTAAAGTTGAACCTAGCATTGCTATGGTTAAAGATCTCTTGGTTGATAATATTGATGGGCATGTTATTTATTTCTGTGATGAAGCTGCTAGAATTGCTAAACCCGATAGTAAAGATAAACATAGACCAATTGTTGGCATGCCTGTTGTTTCAGTTAAAATAGGAGATCATTGTTATCATGGCTTATGTGATATGGGTGCTAGTGTGTGTGCAATTCCTTTTTCCTTATATAAAGAAGTTATGAATGATATTGCACCTGCTGAGATAGAAGATATTGATGTTACTATTAAGCTTGCTAATAGAGATACTATTTCACCAATTGGAATTGTTAGAGATGTTGAAGTCTTGTGTGGGAAAATAAAATATCCTGCTGATTTTCTTGTTCTTGGTTCCCCACAAGATAACTTTTGTCCCATTATATTTGGTAGACCCTTCTTGAATACTGTTAATGCTAAGATAGACTGCGAGAAAGATATTATTACTGTAGGTTTAGGGGATATGTCCCATGATTTTAATTTCTCTAAATTTTGTAGACAACCCCATGATAAAGAATTGCCTAGTAAGGACGAAATTATTGGTCTTGCTTCTATTGCCGTGCCTCCTACTGATCCTTTAGAACAATATTTGCTAGACCATGAAAATGATCTGTCTATGAATGAAAGAAGGGAAATAGATGAAATATTCTTTAATCAATGGCCTATTTTGAAACACAATTTGCCTGTTGAAATCCTTGGGGATCCTCCTCCACCTAAGGGTGATCCTGTGTTTGAGCTTAAACAATTGCCAGATACTTTGAAATATGCTTATCTCGATGAAAAGAAGATATATCCTGTTATTATTAGTGCTAACCTTTTAGAGCATGAAGAAAAGAGATTATTGAAAACTCTGAAGAAGCACCATGCTGCCATTGGATATACTCTTGATGATCTTAAGGGCATTAGTCCCACTCTATGCCAGGACAAAATTAAATTGGAGAAAGATGCTAAACCAGTTGTTGATCACCAACGATGGTTAAATCCTAAGATGAAAGAAGTGGTAAGAAATGAAATACTAAAGCTTCTGGAAGCAGGTATAATTTATCCTATTGCTGATAGTCAGTGGGTAAGTCCTGTTCATTGTGTCCCTAAGAAGGGAGGTATTACTGTTGTTCCTAATGATAAGAATGAATTGATCCCACAAAGAATTGTTATAGGTTATAGAATGGTAATTGATTTTCGCAAATTAAATAAAGCTACTAGAAAAGATCATTACCCTCTACCTTTTATTGATCAAATGCTAGGAAGATTATCCAAACATACACATTTTTGCTTTCTAGATGGTTATTCTGGTTTTTCTCAAATACCTGTGCCAAAGGATGATCAGGAAAAGACCACTTTTACTTGCCCTTTTGGTACCTTTGCTTATAGACGTATGCCTTTTGGTTTATGCAATGCACCTGCTACCTTTCAAAGATGTATGACTGCTATATTCTCTGATTTTTGTGAAAAGATTGTTGAGGTTTTCATGGATGATTTCTCTGTTTACGGAACTTATTTTGATGATTGCTTAAGCAACCTTAATCGAGTTTTGCAGAGATGTGAAGAAACTAATCTTGTCTTGAATTGGGAGAAGTGCCACTTTATGGTTAATGAAGGTATTGTCTTGGGGCATAAAATTTCTGAAAGAGGTATTGAAGCTGATAAAGCTAAAGTAGATGCTATTGAAAAGATGCCATGTCCTAAAGATATCAAAGGTATAAGAAGTTTCCTTGGTCATGCTGGTTTCTATAGGAGGTTTATTAAAGACTTCTCTAAAATTTCTAGGCCTCTCACTAATCTCTTGCAAAAAGATGTTCCTTTTGTTTTTTTATGATGATTGTGTAGAAGCATTTGAAATACTTAAGAAAGCCTTGATTTCTACACCTATTGTTCAGCCACCTGATTGGAATTTACCCTTTGAAATTATCTGTGATGCTAGTGATTTTGCTGTTGGGGCTGTTCTAGGGCAAAGAGTTGATAAGAAATTGAATGTTATTCAGTATGCTAGTAAAACTCTAGACAGTGCCCAGAGAAATTATGCTACTACTGAAAAAGAATTTCTAGCAGTTGTCTTTGCTTGTGATAAGTTCAGATCCTATATTGTTGATTCCAAAGTAACTATTCACACTGATCATGCTGCTATTAAATATCTTATGGAAAAGAAAGATGCTAAACCTAGACTTATTAGATGGGTTCTCTTGCTACAAGAATTTGATTTGCATATTATTGATAGAAAGGGAGATGAGAACCCCGTTGCAGACAACCTGTCGAGGTTAGAAAATGTTCTTGATGACCCACTGCCTATTGATGATAGCTTTCCTGATGAGCAATTAGCTGTCATAAATGCTTCTCGTAATACTCCATGGTATGCTAATTACGCTAATTACATTGTTGCTAAATTTATACCACCTAGTTTCACATACCAGCAAAAGAAAAAGTTTTTCTATGATTTAAGACATTACTTTTGGGATGACCCACACTTTTATAAAGAAGGAGTAGATGGTGTTATTAGACGTTGTGTGCCTGAGCATGAACAGGAACAGATCCTACGCAAGTGCCACTCCGAGTCTTACGGAGGACACCACGCTGGAGATAGAACTGCACACAAGGTATTGCAATCTGGTTTTTATTGGCCTACTCTCTTCAAGGATGCTCGTAAGTTTGTCTTGTCTTGTGATGAATGCCTGAGAATTGGTAATATTAGTAGACGTCAGGAAATGCCTATGAATTATTCACTTGTTATTGAACCATTTGATGTTTGGGGCTTTGATTATATGGGACCTTTTCCTTCCTCTAATGGGTATACACATATTTTAGTTGCTGTTGATTACGTTAGTAAGTGGGTAGAAGCTATTCCAACTAGTAGTGCCGATCATAACACCTCTATTAAGATGCTTAAAGAAGTTATTTTTTCGAGGTTTGGAGTCCCTAGATATTTAATGACTGATGGTGGTTCACATTTTATTCATGGTGCTTTCCGTAAAATGCTTGCTAAGTATGATGTTAACCATAGAATTGCATCTCCATATCATCCTCAGTCTAGTGGTCAAGTAGAATTGAGCAATAGAGAGATTAAATTGATTTTGCAAAAGACTGTTAATAGATCTAGAAAGAATTGGTCTAAGAAACTTGATGATGCATTATGGGCTTATAGAACTGCTTATAAAAACCCTATGGGTATGTCTCCATATAAAATGGTTTATGGAAAGGCTTGTCACTTACCTCTCGAATTAGAACATAAAGCTTATTGGGCAATTAAAGAGCTCAACTATGATTTCAAACTTGCCGGTGAGAAGAGGTTATTTGACATAAGCTCACTTGATGAATGGAGAACCCAAGCCTATGAGAATGCCAAGTTGTTTAAAGAAAATGTTAAAAGATGGCATGACAAAAGGATACAAAAGCGTGAGTTTAATGTAGGTGATCATGTGTTGCTATACAACTCTCGTTTAAGATTTTTTGCAGGAAAACTTCTCTCTAAATGGGAAGGTCCTTACATTATCGAGGAGGTCTATCGTTCCGGTGCCATAAAAATCAACAACGCCGAAGGCACAAATCCGAAGGTGGTAAACGGTCAAAGAATCAAACATTGTATCTCAGGTACTCCCATAAATGTTGAAACCAATGTTATTGACACCGTAACACCGGAGGAGTACATAAGGGACACCTTCTAGAACATTTCAGACTCCAAAAAGGAATAGGTATGTGGTACGGTAAGTAAACCGACTCCAAAACGTTTCCTATGATAATTTTTCTCCGTTTTGGAATATTTAAAAAATTAGGAAAATTAAAAGTAGTCCGAAAGAGACACGAGGCGTCCACAAGGGTGGAGGGTGCGCCCCCCGACCTTGTGGCCACCTCGTGTGCCCTCCGGACTCCTTTTTCTTGCGCAATACTTCTTTTGGTCGGTAAAAATTCATTATATAATCTCCCGAAGGTTTTGACCACCGTACCACGACAAAATCCTCTGTTTTTGTTTTGAGCTGTTTCTGCAGCAGATTTAGAGCAAGATGTCTTTACAAGAGTCGGTCGGGGAGAGTCGTGTATCTCACCCGACACCGGGCCCAAGAGCATACAGCGAAGCTGACCACTTCGGGCAATCAACGGAGGAAGAGATGGAGGCTGACTTGAAAAGGGTGGATGCCATGGAGGAGGATCAAGAAGTCACCTCTCGTCTTCAAACCGGATTCATGCTGGAGGAACTTCAGAGCTCAGCAATACCAAATTCGGTCATTCCTCCCAATGCTAGATTTCTTTCTTATGAAAATATGAAAAAGAGTGTTGCCTTTTCCCCCGCAGCTATAAAACATCCATGTGTGAATGGAGCTCTAGCCGTCATGGGTAAACTTCGCAAGGAAGTAATGGAGCTTAAGCAGCAAATTAATAAGCTCGAGGAAGAGAATCGCATCCTAAAGGGCATCATCGCCAAGAATATCACATCACCACCTCCGAAGAAAGAGACATAAATACATGGGTATGGGCACTCCCCTTGGCAACTGCCAAGCTTGGGGGAGGTGCCCCGGTATCGTATCACCATCACACCTTTACTTTTATCGTTTTTCTTAGTTCGATCCTTTTGGTTATATCTTGATCTAGTAGAATAAAGTTTTAGTATGATCTAGCTTTGAGTTTTGTTTTGATCTCTATCTATGTAATCGAGTCCATGAGTTATATAATAAAGAGTAGTTTTGAGTTGAGGGCTTTGTTTTTTTGCTATGATCTTGAGGAAATAAAATAATAAAAAGAAATAAAAAGATCATATATTGATCTGATGGAGAGTAATGACTTCACATATAAAGAGTATGATGAATAAAATTTGTTGGGAGTTGACAAACATAGTTTTGGTCATCGTTGCAATTAATAGGAAGTAATAAAGAAAGAGAGGCTTTACATATAAATATACTATCTTGGACATCTTTTGTAATTGTGAGCACTCATTAAAATATGACATGCTAAAGAGTTGATGTTGGACAAGGAAGACAACATAATGGGTTATGTTTTCTTATATCCGAATAGAAGTTATATTGTCATGGATCCTCCAACATGTTGAGCTTGCCTTTCCCTCTTATGCTAGCCAAATTCTTTGCACCAAGTAGAGATACTACTTGTGCTTCCAAATATCCCTAAACCCAGTTTTGCCATGAGAGTCCACCATACCTACCTATGGATTGAGTAAGATCCTTCAAGTAAGTTGTCATTGGTGCAAGCAATAAAAATTACACTCTAAATATGTATGATCTATTAGTGTGACGAAAATAAGCTTTATACAAACTTGTGATATGGAAGAAATAAAAGCGACGGACTGCATAATAAAGGTCCTTATCACAAGCGGCAATATAAAGTGACATTCTTTTGCACTAAGATTTTGTGCATTCAACCATAAAAGCGTATGACAACCTCTGCTTCCCTCTGCGAAGGGCCTATCTTTTACTTTTATCTTCTACCCTTATACAAGAGTCATGGTGATCTTCACCTTTCCTTTTTACACTTTTTCCTTTGGCAAGCACTATGTGTTGGAGAGATCTGGATATATATATCCCCTCGGTTGTAGGTTATCATAAAGTATTATTGTTGACACCCTTGAGGTAAAAGGTTGGGAGGTGAAACTATAAGCCCCTATCTTTCTGTGTGTCCGATGGAAACTTTGAACCCATAAGTATCGCGTGAGTGTTAGCAATTGTGAAAGACTAAATGATAGTTGAGTATGTGGGCTTGCTGAAAAGCTCTTATATTGACTCTTTCCAATGTTATGATAAATTGCAATTGCTTCAATGACTGAGACCATAGTTTGTTAGTTTTCAATAAAGTTTCTGATTCATACTTTACCTTGTGAATGAATTATTACTTTGACATAAGAAATTATATGGCATAATATGTTGCTGTTCTAAAGATGATCATGATGCCCTCATGTCGGGGAAATGACACCTATGGGATCGAGTGGATCCCTTCTACGGTTTGGCAGGGAAGAGGGGTGCGCAAAGAGCAGATCTAGAGATCAACACGAGGGATTTTTACCCAGGTTCAGGCCGCTGAGAAGCGTAAAACCCTAGTCCTGCTTTGTGTGTATATTATGTGTTCTTGAGTTTCGGCTAGCTGCTATGCATGCAAGCTGGGCCAAAGAGTCCAAAAAGTCCCAATCCTTCAACAGTATGCCTTGGGCCTCCTTTCATACGTCCAAGGGGCTGCCACAGTGGCACACAGGAGGTGTAAAGTGCTACAGTGCATGTGCTTATCTCTGGCGTCTTAGGACAAGCGCCTTAAATGCGCTGCTTACATGCCCCCCTAACTTTTTCGGGGATGGAAATAAAGCCCGTCCCATCCGTCGCCGCCTCACTCTGTCCTGACACGCACCCAAGATGACGATGCATGCGAGTGCCAAGCTGGCTGGCTAGCCGCTGCGCTGGAGCGGTGGCAGGATCTTCACGAAGATCTGCATGCCGCCACGCAGGTGCTCGCCAGGTTGGCTGGCTTATTGCTGTGCCGGGACGGTGGCAAGGCGGTGGAGCCTTGTCGTGTGTGAGCCTTGCCGGGGCCTCGCGGTCGCCCCCAGCAAGAACCTTGCTGGGAAATTCGCTCTCTGGTCTTCACGAAGATCTGCATGCCACCACGCATGTGCCCCTGAGTCTTGGTCTTGACGTTGTTGATGGTGTCAGAGCTCTCAACCTCAAGGGTGGTGTTCTTGTCAGTGCCTCGCAAGTCATCCCGGCAAGGATCTTGCCGGGGTCTCGCGAGCCGCCCCGGCAAGGATCTTGCCGGGGCTCCAGCTTGTCTTCTGCTCCCAAGTTACTGGCTTGGATGCCGTCTTCGTTGTCTTGTATCTTGCCTCCAACTGCCCCCGCCAAGCCTCGCAGCAGGTGCGGCTGCGACTGCCCATGCACAAGTAAGGGGTACCAAAGGGCCCAAACTTTAGTACACCGACAGGAGCCCCCGGGCGTGGGCCATACATGAGTACGAAGCGTCGTTGGGCCAGGCCCAAACAGTGCGTGGGCACGTGTGGCAGGGATTAACTACTGTAATCATCTCGTCTGTTGCACTTCCCCACGATCCGCATTGGGTGCGTGACGTGGGGGTCATGCGTGGAACGGTCGCAGCACGCCTGCGAAAACACCTTCATATTGAAAAGTAAAGAGGCAGCCCCGCGCCTTCCCCATAAAAAGAGGAATCCGCAGGGGCGCTGCTCATTTACCCTTCTCCCTTGCCTTTCCCAATCTTGGAACCGCCGCCGTCTTCTTCTTCCTCGAGCCCAAACCATAGTTTGTTCGTCCGCTCGCCCCTTCTGCGCTCCCGCCGTCCTCGGCTTCCCTCACTCTCCCTAGTCACCATGCCGCCCAAGGCGCCCAGAGCGAGCAAGGGCAAGGATGTGCCGGAGAGTGAGTTGGTGAAGATGCGGAAGCAGCTCGCCGTCTTCCCCCCGATGCTCGATGCTCACGCCTTGAGGGACAAGTACCTGCTCATGTGGGGGAGGGCAACGAATGGACACGCCGCCACTCGCGTGACCCCAGCCACCAAGTCGAAGGGTGGCCCAGATAAATTCCCCTTTTTCGTCAACTATTTATATTGCGGGCTCTGCCCCCCTTTCTCTGATTTCTTCAACGACCTCATGTTTACCTTTGGCTTCCATCTCCTTGATTTCACGCCAAATGCCGTAACTTGCATGTCTGTTTTTGCTCACCTCTGCAAAAACTTTGCCGGGGTGGTCCCCAACACAGCCCTTTTCCACCACTTCTTCATCCCTCGCATCCAGGCTGGAGAGGCCCTCTCTGGCGGCATCGCTTGGATCCCTAGGTTAGGGACCAAGGACACATATCTGGATGGGGAATACCACGAGAAGTGGGATGAGTGGCGGAGCAGGTGGTGCTGGATCACAGAGGAGGAGCCACACCCGTTCTGTTCACTCCGGCAAATGAAGCCGACCCGTGGCGGCGATTGGAGTGCTCTCGACCCTCAGGATGAGAAGCTCACTATCACCGTCAACAGGATTCATTGCCTCAAGGCTGTCGGGCTCACCGTGGAAATGGTGGGCGCCGATTTCCTCCGTCACCGCATCGCCCCTTTGCAGAACAAGGGGAGACCAGACTGGGATTTCCGGAATGCGGCGGATATCATGAGGCTGCGCCCTGGCCTCAACAACAACTGGACGGTCCTTCAGCACACAGCCCTTTGTCACAAGCTGTTTAGGCCAGATGGCGTGTTCAAGCTACCGGCAAGCATCGTCCCTCTGTGCAACAACTCGGCGCTGAACTCGATCATCGCTATGATGCCGGTGTTCAATGCTCATGGCCTTGACCAAACCTGGGTCGAGCCATCCGCGGAGCGAGCACAAGAGTTCTTCGACAACTTGTCGGAGAGAACCATTCGGGAAGAACCGCGCCTCATCCGCGAGATCACTGACGAAGAGTTGGCGTACATCGCCAGCAGGGCGGAAGAGCTGGCCCTTGCCGAGGAGGCCAGCAGCGTCGGCTTCATGGGAGATGGCACGGATGCAGAGCAGGAGCCCGCCAAGCATGAGAAACCTACTGGAGGGCATAGTAGCATAGATGTCGGGGGCTCACTCACCGAAGAAACTGATGAAGTGGGGCCCCCAATGCCAAAAAAGAAATGCGTCCTCCGGCGAGCAGTCTCTGGCGAGCCAGTCTAGCAGGCCTCCTCGTCCGAAGAAGTTCCCGGCAAGGGGCCGCCGGCAAGGCTGCGGAGCAGCAAGGTGTGCGACAGCAAACCGGGCGCCAGATGAGGGCGGCGGCAAAGAAGGCAGCGGGGGTGGCGAGCTCACATCAGGCTGCCGCTCTCGCCACAATCAAGCGGCCCAGGTCCCCTTCCCCATCCCCTCAAGTGGACACCACAGCGGAGGTCGACTTCGACCTCTCCTCCTTCAGCCCGAGGAGGGAAAAGGGGGCAGAAGAAGGAGATGAGTAAGTATCTTGCCGTTTTCTTTATGTCTTGAGTCTCTGATTTGCTTCATCTTATCTTAATTCTGCCCTCGCCTGTCCCTGCAGAGACACGGAAATGTTGGCGCAGAGGATGGCGAAGAAGGCCAAGACCTCAACGGGCGACGACCCCCGGCAAGCTCCTTAGGTGCACCGGAGATGATTACAATCAGCCCGGATTCCAGCCCTCAACGCAGCCCCCAGCCCAGCCCCCAGCGTGAGCCTGTTACTCATTTCCCGCTGGCGGGCGTCGGGGTGTGTATCTTTACTGCTAACCTTGTCGGGTTCGCAGGAGAAGAACAGCGACAGGAGGAGCCGCTGAGGGCCACCCCCGACATGCCGCCACTATCAACCACACCGCCCAGGGGCGGGTCCCCGTCAAGGACTCCCACCGACGATCCCATTCGCGTGTGGGAGGAGCCGGTGAGCACAGGCGCCGGCAGCTCCATCCCGGCAACTAGCATCGTCGGGGAGGGGACCGCCCCTCCATCGCTCGTCACAGGTAAACCGCCTGCTTCCTGGCCTTTGTCATTTCTCTTTTTTTAGTGCAATCTTTTTCTCCTTTCCTTGCTGGCCTTGAGCTTCAATCTGGGTTTCATCTTGTTTCTCCTTCTTGGCCTCCAGATCCCTCCTTGGCATATCAGATGAATGTTAACGCCATCATCGAGGAGACCTCCAAGGACGTTGCCGCCGAGGACACCAAAATCACTGCTGACGAGGCCGCCAAGGGCCCTGCTGGGGAGGTCGGCAAGGGGTCTGCTGGGGAGACCGGCAAGGGGACCGGCGACCGTACCGACTGCATCCCTGCCGCAGGAGCGCCTGGCACTACATCGGTCCCGGGGTCCTCAGCCGCTGGGGAGACGGTGGTTGAAGACCAACCGTTAGCTTCTGAAGCCCCCACCCCAAGCAGATACCTTAAGATTGGTGACAACCTGTTCGTCAGCATCCCGGGGACGGCAAGCACCGGAGCGCCAACCGAGGGGGAGGCTTTCGACGAAGAAGTCATCGCTGTTGCCGGGCTCAGGGTCGTCGATGAGCCGAGCGCCAGCAGCAGTGGATCCAAAGAAGACCAGCTCCTCCAGGCCATGAGTGACAACTTCCAGAAGCTCCAGGCGCTCCACCGTGCCCGTAAGGAGAAACTGGACTCTAGGGCAGCGGTTGCTGTCGCGGCGGAGGCAGACTTCCAAAAGTGCGTCAAGCAGAAGCATGTCTAGTTCGCCGAGGCCCGACAAGAGCTGAGGATTGGCCAGGAGGAGTTAGGCCGGCGTTGGGACGAGCTCCTCCTGAAGCAGTCTGATATTGAGAAGGCACAGGAGGAGGCCACTGCACAGGCCGCCAAGGAGGACTCCAGTCTGAATTAGCGCCGTATTCTGCTTGACGCCCAAGAAGAAGACCTCGCCGCTCACGAGAAGGTGCTTGCCGCCGAGCTCCGCGGCAAGGATGAAGAAATTGAGAAGCTTGTCGTGCAGCGGACCCAGGAGCTGGAGCAGAAGCATAAATACGCACTCGATGCTCTGGTCCTGGATCATGCCGGCAAGCTGAAGGAGGCCATCGACGCTACCGAAGCCGCAGGGGCCGCCAAGGACGAGCTGGCCGGCAAGGTGGAGAAACTAGAGGCGGAGCTGGAGAAGCACCATAAGGAGGTCTCGACGCTAAAGAGCGACAGAGACAAAACTGTCCACACCTTGGCGGAGCTACATGTCGCCATCTCTGACAAGACCAAGCTACTCTCCGAAGCCAATGACTCCATTGCTGATCTGAAGCTGATGTTGACCACTCTGGAGGAATCCCTTAATGGCAGCAGGGCTCGTGAGAAGACCCTGGCCAAGGACCTCAAGAATGAGAAGCTGCTGCTTGAGAGCACTGCCGCCACCCACAATGATTATGTAGAGGGCGTGAGTCTCTGGACTTCACGCCTCATCGACGCCGTGGAGGGGCTCACCACGCAGCTGTCCGTCAACGAGGCTCTGAAGCTGCTCCACTCCAACCGAGCCACCCAACTGGCCAGCGAGTCCCGCAAGCTTTGCCGGGGCGTCCTCCTCAAAGTGCTCACCAAGGTGGTGTACAGGAACCCCGGCCTCGACCTGAGCCAAGACAGCTTGCCGGCAGATGCGGATCGTAGGGCGCTTGAAGAGCGTGTCGCGCCCATCGTCAGCATGGTTGACCAAGTCAAGAGGGTAGAAGGCCAGCGCCGGGACTAGTCGCTCCGCTTTTCCTTGCCGCTATGAACTCGTGCCCAAGACAGTTTATCTTAAGTTAGAACCGCGGCAAGCATTGATGTAATATAACTTGCTGTATTTTGGATTGAATGCATGCTATCTTCCTTGTTTGATCCCTCCTTGTATGGCATACACCCTACGCTTTTTTTGGAAGGGCTTGCCGGTGCGCGCACCCTTGCCGCGAGCACTTTGAGGAACGAATCCTTAGCAGCCTGCTGGGGGTGTCGCTGCTGGCAAGACACCTTGCCGCTCTTAGTGCAGCCACTTGAACTGCTGAGCGGACTCGAAACAGAGCAAGGATGCAACCAATCGCGACGAGGTTCCTTCGCGTGCAGGTTTTCCATACAGGAATTGAAATCGTTCGAGGAAAATAACTTTGTATTTAAAGAAAAATTCCTCAAGGTTTTACAACTTAGGTTTTTTGCTGTTGTACTCTTTCCCGCAAGACACCACTTCGAACGCCGCCTGCTGATGCCCACACTCTCTATCCTCCCCGGCAAACTTGTATGCGAGGGAACCTTCTGTCCTTTGAGAAAAAGAAAGAAGAGAAAATAGGAACATGGAACCTTGGTGGTTCATCAGTACTTGCTGGAAATGAATGTAGTATAATATCCTGGACAGGCATGCATATGAATAAACATGGAAATCAACAAGAACTATACATACTTAAATTTATTCAATTGCGCACAGGGTCTGCGCCTGGCTTTGTACATAGGGTCATATGCCTTGCCGGCAAAGCTAGTACAAAAGGGGGTTGCCGGGGGTCCCGGCAACCGCGCCTCACGGGTAAAACTTGCGAAGATGTTCGATATTCCAGGAGTTGCTCACTGGAATGCCATCTTCGGTCTCCAGGCGGACTGCGCCGGGCCTGGTGACTCGTATTACCCGATAAGGGCCTTCCCACTTTGGCGTCAACTTGTTGGAATTCTTGGCGGATTGAACGCACCGAAGAACAAGGTCGCCTTCCTCAAGGCTTCGGGCATGAACCTTGCGGCTGTGGTAGCGGCGCAAGGCTTGCTGGTAGCGCGCAGCTCGTATAGCAGCCTGAAGACGATCTTCCTCAAGGAGCGTAGCATCATCTTGCTGCAACTGCTCTTGCTCAAGCTCATCATAAGTGAGCACTCGAGGTGACCCGTATATGAGTTCTGTGGGGAGAACTGCTTCCGCCCCGTATACCAGGGAGAAGGGTGTCTGGCCAGTGGCTCGATTCGGTGTCGTCCTGATTGACCAAAGAACCGCCGGCAACTCATCAATCCAGCGTCTTCCGCACTTGTGCAGCCTGTCAAAAGTTCTTGTTTTGAGGCCTCGCAGCACTTCAACATTTGCCCTTTCTGCCTGGCCGTTGCTTCGCGGATGTGCAACAGAAGCAAAACAAATTTTGCTGCCGAGGTCCTGGATGTACTGCATGAAGGTGCGGCTCGTGAACTACGTGCCGTTGTCGGTGATGACTCTATTTGGCACACCAAAACGGCAAACTAGTCCCTTGAAGAACTTGACGGCTGATTGTGCCGTCACCTTTCTCATTGCTTCCACTTCTGGCCACTTTGTGAACTTGTCGATTGCGACGTACAAGTACTCAATGCCCCCGACAACACGGGGAAAGAGGCCCAGTATGTCGAGCCCCCAGATCAAAAATGGCCAGGAAAGAGGGATCGTCTGAAGAGCTTGAGCTGGCTGATGGAGCTTCTTTAAAAGGAACTGGCACGCTTCACACTTGGTTACTAGTGTAGTCGCATCCTGGAGAGCAGTTGGCCAAAAGAAACCTTGCCGGAATGCTTTGCCGGCAAGGGCTCTTGATCCTATGTGAGAGCCACATACACCTCCATGTATTTCTGCCAACAGCGCCAGTCCTTCCTCCCGAGGGATGCACTTCAATTTCACGCCGTTCGGTCTTTTCCTGTATAGGACATCATCCACAAACTGGTACATGCTGGACCAACGGGCTACTTTCTCTGCTTCTTCCTGTTCCTCAGGGAGTTCCCCTGTTTGGAGGAAACGAACGGTGTGCTGTGCCCATGCTGGAGCCTGAGGCTCGACGGCAAGGACTAAAGGCGCATCTTCTGCCATGGGAGCAGTTGTCTCTACGGCAAGGGCCTGAGGCCCTGCTAGAGCCTGTGGCCCCCCGACAAGCTTGGCGTCATCCCCGACAACCTTCTTGCCGGCGGCTCCTGGGAGCTCGGCGGGAAAATACTTGCTGGGGCTCAACTTGCTTCGCTTATTCTGTCCTGCCGATGGTTCAACGGATGGCTGATTTAGTTGGAGCACAAAAGTTCCTGGTTCCACAGGTAACTTGAGGGCAGCACGTTTTGACAGGTCGTCAGCAATGCTGTTCTCTGCTCGAGGAACATGCTCTGCTTGTAGACCGTCAAAACGCTCTTCCAACTTCCTCACTTCATCTACATAAGCTTCCATCAACGGGCTCTGATAATCTTTGTTAACCTGCTTGACGACAAGCTGCGAATCACCTCTGACGATGAGCTTCATAATTCCAAGGTCTGCCGCGATCCTGAGACCGGCAAGCAGTCCCTCATACTCCGCAGTGTTGTTTGTTGATCTCTCCCAGGGAAAGTGCATCTGGACCACGTACTTGAGGTGCTCTCCGGTGGGTGCAACAAGTAGCACACCAGCACCAGCGCCTTGCAGTGAGAAAGCCCCATCAAAGTACATAATCCAGTCGCGACTTGTTTCCTTGCCAGGGAGAGTAGTCTCTTGAATTTCCTCGTCAGGCATTGAGGTTCATTCTGCAATGAACTCCGCCAAGGCTCTGCTCTGAATCGTTGAAGTGCTTTCAAACCTGAGACCAAAGCTTGACAGTTCCAACGCCCACTCCACAATCCTTCCAGTTGCATCTGGGTTGTGCAGGATCCGTTGCAACGGGAAGCGAGTGATGACGGTGATCTCATGTGCCTGAAAGTAATGACGCAGCTTCCTCGAGGCCATAAGGAGGCCGAAGAGCAACTTCTGCACCCCAGAGTATCTTGATCTAGCCCCCTACAAGAGGGAGCTGACAAAATAAATCGGGTGCTGCACCACCTTCTTCTTCTGTATCACTTTGTTTGTTTGCGCAGATCCTGCCTCGCCGGCACCAGACTCTGCCAGGGGACCTACCTTGCGGGCACCAGATTCTGCCGGGGGTCTTGCCTCGCCGGCACTAGACCCTGCCAGGGAGAGCTCCGGCTCATCATCCGGTGATCTTGCCACTGCCGTTGCTTTTTCATCAACTTCTCTCTGCGCCACTAGCGCAGCACTGACCACTTGATTCGTTGCCACTAGATACAGCAACAATGGCTCTTGCGGTTTAGGCGCGACTAGTGTTGGCGTAGAGGAGAGGTACCTCTTCAAATCTTGCAGCGCTGCCTCCGCTTCCGTAGTCCATTTCATTGGACCTGCCTTTTTCAAGATCTTGAAAAAGGGCAGGGCGCGCTCAGCAGATTTGGAGATGAACCTGCTTATAGCAGCAACACAGCCAGCAAGTCGATGTACATCCTTGACTCGTCTTGGTGCTTCAATTTGCTCAATTGCCTTGATCTTGTCGGGGTTCGCCTCGATGCCATGCTGAGATACAAAGAACCCGAGAAGCTTGCCGGACGGAACAACAAACACACACTTCTCAGGATTGAGCTTGAGATTGATCTTGCGCAAATTTGCAAATGTTTCTTCCAGATCTTGTATCAGTGTCGCCTTGTCCTTGGTTTTGACCACTATATCATCCATATAAGCTTCCATATTTCTATGTAGCTGGGGCTCAAAACCTATCTGGTCTGCTCTGGCAAATGTTGAACCAGCGCTTTTCAACCCGAAAGGCATTCGTATAAAACAATACGTACCACATGGGGTGATAAACGCGGTCTTCTCTTCATCTTCCTTTGTCATGAAGATTTGGTGGTATCCGGAGTATGCGTCAAGAAACGACAGCAAGTCACACCCGGCCGTGGAGTCCACGATCTGGTCGATGCGCGGCAAGGGGAAAGGATCCTTTGGACAGGCTTTGTTGAATTCTGTATATTCAATGCACAGCCTCCATTTCCCATTCGCCTTGCGCACCACAACCGGATTGGCCAACCACGTTGGGTGGAGCACTCCCCTAACCAAGCCTGCTACTTCCAACTTCCTGATCTCTTCAATAATAAACTCTTGCCGATCCAAGGCTTGCTTCCTGACCTTCTGCTTGACGGGCCGCGCATGAGGACAGACGGTAAGATGGTGCTCAATCACCTCCTTGGGAACGCCGGTGATGTCAGATACTTGCCATGCAAATACATCGACATTCGCCCGCAGGAAGGCGACGAGCGCGCTTTCCTATTTGCCGTCGAGGGTGGAGCTTATGGTGAAAGCTCCGCCCGTGCCATCCTCCTTGACGGGCACCTTCTTGGTCTCTGGTGGGGCAGCCTTGGATTTCTTGCTCTTGCCGGTGGAGCTCTCTGGCACTTCCTCGACGGGAACGCAGCACTCCGAAGAGGTGCGCTTGCCGGAGTAGGTGCAGGAGGTCTTGCCGGGGCAAGAGGTCTTGCCGGTCTTCTTCTCCCCGGGAGCTCCAGTGGCAGGAGCAAGTGCCTTGGCGGCAGGTGCTACAACTGCCTCCCGGTAGAGCTGATCGGCGCAGACGAGTGCGTCTTTCTCGTCGCAGTTGACTGTGATGATGCTCAACGGGCCGGGCATCTTTAGCGTGTTGTAAGCATAGTGTGATGCTGCCATAAACTTGGCCAATGCTGGCCGGCCAAGGATCCCGTTATACGGCAACGGGATCTTGGCAACATAAAAAACGATCTTCTCTGTCCTATAGTTCAGCTCACCACCAAACGTAACTGGTAGTGTGATCTTACCCTTTGGCTGGCTTCTTCCCGGATTGATCCCTTGAAACGTGCTCGTCTCTTCGAGATCTCCATCGGGAATTTGTAACCTCTTGATCACATTGGGCGAGATCAAGTTCAGACCGGCCCCACCGTCAACTAGCATTCTTGTCACCTTGAGGTTGCGAATTGTTGGGGAAACCAACAATGGCAAACACCCGACCGCGGTTGTGCGATCAGGGTGATCCTCGGCGTAAAAAATGATAGGCGTGCGGGACCATTTCAGTGGCTTCTGGGCATCGATCGACGGCTCCGTCGCATTAATCTCCCGCGCCCACTGTTTAAGTTGGCGGTGAGAAGAATGCAACAAGGCGCCACCATCAATGCACATGGCCTCCGTAGCTTTTTGAAACTCATGCTCACTGGAGTCGTCGTCATCTTCGTGGTCATCATCCCCCTCCTTTTTGTCGTGGCCTCGAGCAGGCCTTTCTTGTTGTTTGTCTTTGCCGCGGCGGCCCCCTCGGCCACCATGCTTCTTGTTGGACCCTTCAGCACCATCCTGGCCCTTCTCCTTGTCTCGCCTTTCATATTTGGCCTTCTGCTTCTCGACGAGTAGCTCAACCTGCTGGCAGTTCTGGAGGTCATGGCCCTTGGTGCGGTGGATCTTATAGTATTGCTTGTCGGAGCCCTCCGGCTTGTCGGCAGCCGCCAAGTCCTGGCAGGCGACGCACCCAGCAACCTCCTTGCCGGGGTCGTCAACCTTGGTCTTCTTGGCGGTGCCGGGGTTGCCGGATCCCTCGACGGCAAGCACGGTTTTGCCCTTGCGCTTCCTATTACGCCGTCGGCCCTTCTTTGCTGGGGCGGCGGTGTCTTCATCTCCGGAGTCAGTTCCCGCGCCAGCATCTTCGTCGGGGTACTTCCTTCCTTCTTCAGCCCAAGCACATCTGTCGGCCAAAACATAAAGCTTGGCAACATCCGTAATCTTGTTCATCGCCAGCTCTTCGCGCATCTTGCGGTTGCGCACATTCTGATGGAATGCGCTGACAACAGCGGCAGGATGAATATCCAGGATGTTGTACTGCACACGGCTGAACCTCTGTATGTATTTGCGTAAGCACTCGCCATCTTTCTGGGGAATGATATGTAAGTCACTTGCCTGACCAGGAGCTTGGTGGCCGCCGGTAAAGGCGCCAATAAACTCGTGCCACAGGTCCGACCAAGAAGAGATGGAATCTACTGGTAGGTGCATCAACCACGACCTGACATTGGGCTTGAGCACCAACGGGAAGTAATTGGCGAGCACCTTGCCGTCGCGAGCCCCGGCAGCTTGCATCGCGATGGTGTAAACGCTCAGGAACTCGGACGGGTGAGCCTTGCCGTTGTATTTCTCCGGGACCTCTGGTTTGAACGTGCGGGTAATGGGCCACTGGAATCGCCGCAGCTCACGGGTAAAAGCTGGACAACCCACCTCGTAAGGTAAGTCACCAGGATCCCCTGGTGCACGCTTTTCTACAGTGGGCCCTGCGCGCCTATCCGATTGATGGCGCGCTTCCCGCCACCGCTTGATGGTAGTTCGAGCTTCTTCTTTGACCCGTTCCTGAAGAACTTGACCTTGGTCGCGGCGAGCTCGCGGATCGGACGATGCCGTGGATCCGTCATCGCGGGCATCGACCCGTCGAGCTGGCGACCGCTATCGTCGTGGTGGAGGGGAGTGCACCGTGGTCGCGGCGCCTCCATTCTTCCCGTCATCGACACGCGCCGGCTCAGTGGATCGCCGCCGCGAAGGCTCCGCCAGCTGCGGCCCATCTCTATTGGTGAGACCGATGAGACTCTGGATCACAGCTCTCCATTCGTCTTGCTTCTCCACAACGGGAGGAAAATCCAGGAGGAGCTGTGCTCGCGTCAACGCTTCGGCTGGTGTAGGTGGCAGCGACAGGCGCGAAGAATGGGGGGTGCTCAGACTTCTAACCGCGTTAGAAGGAGCCCCATCATGGTTCTGCGGCCGTGCGCCGTTTCCACCAGCATCTTGGCGTGCATGCCGGCCCTGTGCATCTCGAGAATGATGCTGAGGGCCCTTTCCGTGGGGACGCTCGGGGCCCCCATCATTACGGTGCCGCTCGTCGCACACGCGGGGGTTTCTGGGATGTCGCTGCGCCACCCATCGGCAGCACGGCCCCACCCCCGGACCCAGCGGTGCGCGGGTCATCGTCGTGGCTGCGGATGATGCCGCTCCCCTGGCTCCGCTCGCCGGAACATCGCGGATGCTCGTGTTGTGCACCCCTGCCTCCATTCGTGTCTACACCGTCGCCCGTCCGTGCTGGCACAGGCAGATCGGCCGCAGATGAACCGATCGCTGCGATCGTCTTCTTCTTGGGAGCCATGGTGATCGAGAAACTGACACGCGAACCGCTAGATAAGGTTTGCACAACTTCTCTTAACTCCTACCTGGCGCGCCAAGGATGTCGGGGAAACGACACCTATGCGATCGAGTGGATCCCTTCTACGGTTTGGCAGGGAAGAGGGGTGCGCAAAGAGCAGATCTAGAGATCAACACGAGGGATTTTTACCCAGGTTCGGGCCACTGAGAAGCATAAAACCCTAGTCCTGCTTTGTGTGTATATTATGTGTTCTTGAGCTTCGGCTAGCTGCTATGCATGCAAGCTGGGCAGGAGAGTCCAAAAAGTCCCAATCCTTCTACAGTATGCCTTGGGCCTCCTTTTATACGTCCAAGGGGCTGCCACAGTGGCACACAGGAGGTGTAAAGTGCTATAGTGCATGTGCTTATCTCTGGCGTCTTAGGACAAGCGCCTTAAATGCGCTGCTTACATGCCCCCCTAACTTTATCGGGGACGGAAACAGAGCCCGTCCCATCCGTCGCCGCCTCACTCCGTCCTGACACGCACCCAAGATGATGAGGCATGCGAGTGCCAAGCTGGCTGGCTAGCCGCTGCGCTGGAGCGGTGGCAGGATCTTCACGAAGATCTGCATGCTGCCACGCAGGTGCTCGCCAGGTTGGTTGGCTTATTGCTGTGCCGGGACGGTGGCAAGGCGGTGGAGCCTTGTCGTGTGTGAGCCTTGCCGGGCCCTCACGGTCGCCCCCAGCAAGAACCTTGCTGGGAAATCTGCTCTCTGGTCTTCACGAAGATCTGCATGCCACCACGCATGTGCCCCTGAGTCTTGGTCTTTACGTTTTTGATGGTGTTAGAGCTCTCAACCTCAAGGGTGGTGTTCTTGTCAGTGCCTCGCAAGTCGTCCCGGCAAGGATCTTGCCGGGGCTCGAGCTTGTCTTCTGCTCCCAAGTTACTGGCTTGGACGCCGTCTTTGTTGTCTTGTATCTTGCCTCTAACTGCCCCCGCCAAGCCTCGCAGCAGGTGCGGCTGCGACTACCCATGCACAAGTAAGGGGTACCAAAGGGCCCAAACTTTAGTACACCGACACCTCATGTCCGTATTCTATTTTATCGACACCTCTATCTCTAAACATGCGGACATATTTTTCGATATCGGCTTTCGCTTGAGGACAAGCGGGGTCTAAGCTTGGGGGAGTTGATACGTCCATTTTGCATCATGCTTTTATATCAATATTTATTGCATTGTGGGCTGTTATTACACATTATGGCACAATACTTATGCCTTTTCTCTCTTATTTTACAAGGTTTACATGAAGAGGGAGAATGCCGGCAGCTGGAATTCTAGGCTGGAAAAGGAGCAAATATTAGAGACCTATTCTGCACAACTCCAAAAGTCCTGAAACTTCACGGACAGTCATTTTGGAATTAATAAAAAATATTAGGCGAAGAAAGCACCAGAGGGGGGCCACCAGCCAGCCACAAGGGTGGAGGGCGCGCCCCCGACCTTATGGGCCCCCTGGCAGGCCTCTGACGCCCATCTTCTGCTATATGGTGTCTTTTACCCTGGAAAAAATCATAAGGAAGCTTTCGGGACGAAGCGCCGCTGTCTTGAGGCGGAACCTAGGCAGAACCAATCTAGGGCTCCGGCGGAGCTGTTCCGCCGGGGAAACATCCCTCCGGGAGGGGGAAATCGTCGCCATCGTCATCACCATCGATCCTCTCATCGAGAGGGGGTCAATCTCCATCAACATCTTCACCAGCACCATCTCCTCTCAAACCCTAGTTCATCTCTTGTATCCGATCTTTGTCTCAAAACCTCAGATTGGTACCTGCGGGTTGCTAGTAGTGTTGATTACTCCTTGTAGTTGATGCTAGTTGGTTTATTCGGTGGAAGATCATATGTTCAGATCCTTAATGGTAATTAATACTCCTCTGATTATGAACATGAATATGCTTTGTGAGTAGTTACGTTTGTTCCTGAGGACATGGGAGAAGTCTTGTTATAAGTAATCATGTGAATTTGGTATTCGTTTGATATTTTGATGAGATGTATGTTGTCTCTCCTCTAGTGGTGTTATGTGAACGTCAACTACATAACACTTCACCATGATTTGGGCCTAGGGGAAGCATTGGGAAGTAATAAGTAGATTATGGGTTGCTAGAGTGACAGAAGCTTAAACCCTAGTTTATGCGTTTCTTCGTAAGGGTCTGATTTGGATCCATATGTTTCATGCTATGGTTAGGTTTACCTTAATTCTTCTTTCGTAGTTGCAGATGCTTGCGAGAGGGGTTAATCATAAGTGGGAGGCTTGTCCAAGGAAGGACAGCACCCAAGCACCGGTCCACCCACATATCAAATTATCAAAGTAACGAACGCGAATCATATGAGCATGATGAAAACTAGCTTGACAATAATTCCCATGTGTCCTCGGGAGCGATTTGCTTTATATAAGAGTTCGTCCAGGCTTGTCCTTTGCTACAAAAAGGATTGGGCCACCTTGTTGCACCTTGTTTACTTTTGTTACTTATTACCTGTTATGAATTATCTTATCACACAACTATCTGTTACCGATAATTTCAGTGCTTGCAGAGAATACCTTGCTGAAAACCGCTTGTCATTTCCTTCTGCTCCTCGTTGGGTTCGACACTCTTACTTATCGAAAGGACTACTATAGATCCCCTATACTTGTGGGTCATCAATGTCGTCATGCACGCCCTTCATAAATCGAACCATCACCGAGGAAGTTCCATGCTTTTGAGAGGGAAATCACCAAGATTGAAGGGGAATCCAAATTTTCTTCGTGCTTTGCCCTGGAGTTTTTTTTCTACGATGAACATACACCCTGCAAATCACCGTGTTCAAATTTGGCATTTTTCCGGGCTCATTTACCATATTTAGGGGATTATGTGCATTTTCTAGGCATTTAGCGCATATAAATCCAATCCAGCTACAGCTGCACGGGTGTGATGTGAGGGACGTGGATTGCCGTTCGATGGCGGCGCATCCTACGGTGCACGCGCGATCCGCGTGGCTGGGGTTCTGGCCAATCATAACGCAACACACAATAGGCTCAGCGCACACTGTTTCCGGAAGCGACGGAGATGAACCGTGTGCGATAATGAACAAGCAAAATTGTAAGGGAAGCCAAATTTCCTTTGTCGTTTATCGTTGAGCTCTTAAATACCACCGCACTGTACGATTGCCCGGCCCCTCCGTCCCAGAGCTCTCTCCAAGCGTCGTTCATAGCACCGCGGCACACAGTAACTTGTAAGGAAGCGATGGCATCCTGTCGCGCCGCGTTCCTCGTCGCCCGCGACCGCATACATGGTAAGGAAGCGATGGCATCTCACCGCGCCGAGTTCATCGCCGCCGGCGGCCACACAGTTACGTGGGCGGACTTTGAGGCTACCATGGCCGAATGGGCGGTGGATCTAGAGGCAGCCAAAGCCGCACAGAAGGATCAGCAAAGGCAGAAAGCAGTCAAGAAAAGAGAGTCCCGCCGCCGCGAGAAAGAAGAGGCCGCACGCCGTGGTGAGGAGAGCTTGGCGGAGATCGAAGCACGGTGGGCTGCCGCCTACAAGGCCGGGAAGGAGAACGCCGGCGTCTGGCCAGCATGCCCCGATGGCAGCATGTGAGAAGTAGTTTAAGTTCGTGGTATTAGAGCAAATTACCAGTAGTACTTTAAGTTTGTAGTATTAACGTACAATGTCGGTAAGAGCATCCTTTGAGGGCTTTGAGCGTTGATTAGCATGTGTGCCCGAGTGCATTTTTTTGCGTTAATCATTAGAAGATCACAAAACACACGGTTTCTATGCAGTACCCGTGTGCATTTTTTTTGCGTTAATGATTCATAAGTCAGTTACCTGTGCGATGTTTCCTAATAAACCAGGCGTACCATTGACCGAAAAAAATCAACTACACGTGTACATTTTTTTGGAGACGAGATCTGCCAATTTTCTATTTTCTCGCACACGAGTATTTTACGTGCTTCGTCTGCGTTGTGTGTTTCCCCCGCCCAAGTTTCAAGTTTCGCAGCGAAATTTTCATTAGGCGCGCGATTTCAGAATTTATTCCTCCAACCACAATCCCCACCATCAATTTCCTCAGTACTCCCCCCCCCCCCCCCGCGCCTCCCCCTACCGGTAGCTCAAACCGCCGCCGCCGCAACCACAGCTTCAACCACATCTATGTTCTGCTCGGATCCAGTCAGGTAACCCACCGATCTCTATCACGGCCCCGGCCTGATTGCTTAAATGGCACCTGTGAAACATCCTCATGCCTCTAAATCCTCACCGCCCTACCTCTAGAGCATCGCCGCGCAAGCCCAACCACATATCACATGGAGGTCGAGGAGCTGATTGCGGTCCATGGCGCGATGGCCACTGTGCGTGTTGACCCGGAGGAACACCTCGCCTCTGCCGCCGCCGACATGGTGCAGGCTCTGGCCCAGTGAAGTGCCCCAGCAACTACCCCCCAGGACTTAACAGGTATGATCTGACCAGCTAAATCTTACCAATACCACTTGCAATGGCTATGTTTTGTACGGTTGGTGTATTAAGCATGTTCGTGCCTTATTTATTTCAGTACTGCACACTGTGTGATGTTCAAGTATTAACTGTCCAGCTCAATTTCACCAATGCCAGCAACAAACTTACAATACATGACTCAGGATATCACTAGAGATGCTGACCATTTGCTATTTTTGGTGGATTCTAACCCTGTTGTACTTAACATGCCTGTCCATGTACTTACACAGGGTCATAACGGCCGATGCTGTTGTTTGCCGTCGAGGTTAGCTGCATCCCATGTCTTACAGTATTTCACATCATTTGTGCAATTACAGTTTAACTTCTACCATTTACTGGTTTCCTGTAGGTACACATGTCAGTGGCACTGATCCACGCTTCGACCTGGAGGAACAGCTCGCCTCCGCCGCCGCTGACTTTGGGAGGGCTCTGGCCAAGATGAAGTGCCCCAGCAACTACCTCTCAGGACTTACCAAGTATGTACTGACCAGTTCAATCTTACCAATACCAGTTGCAATTAATGGCTATGTTCTGTACGGTCGATGTATTAAGCATGTTGTAGTAAACATGCCTAACACGTTTGGAAAATCCTTTTCTGAGCCCGGGCTCATCTGCACCTGTGTTGAATAAAAAATTCAAAACAAATACTAGAAAAATTCAAAAAATTCCAATTTTTTTTCCATGGTAGACAATTTGGTGCGTGAGGTCCATCCCAATTTTCATATGATTTGGACAACTGAGCAACTCTCGGCAAAAAAGACAAATTCGGGGTCTGTAAAATAGTTTACTGTTCACATACTATTTTGACCTGATTTGTCTTTTTTTCTGAGAGTTACTCAGATGTCCAAATGAGCTAATATTTGGAGTGAACCTCATGCATTAAATTGTCTACCATGGGAAAAAAATTGGAATTTTTTGAATTTTTCTAGTATTTTTTCGAATTTTTTTTGAATCGGGTGCAGATGAGCCTGGGCACCGAATCGCTGCACTCAAACACGTTTTAGCTATTTTCCCTACCTTTTTATAGACAACGGGGCCATTATCTGCTCTAGCAGCGCCTGCCTTGTGATGTTTAACTCTGCCAATTGCATTTTTATCAGTATCGGTTTCAATGGCCATTAAGCCTGTTGCAATTAACAGTTGTATCCATTTTTAAACAGTTGTATTTCAATGGATACAAACTTACAAAACATGAATTAGGATGCTGTTAAGCCTGTTGCAATTAACAGTTGTATCCATTTTTTAATCCGTCCCTTTGCTACCATGCTACTCTTTCGCAATGAAGATATCACTACAAATGATGCCGTTTTATTACCATTTGCTATTTTTGGTGGATGTTAACCCTTTTGAAGTTAACATTGGCTTTCCATGTACTTACACAGGGCTACAATGGGCGATGCTGTTGTTTGCCGTCGAGGTTAGCTGCATCCCATGTCTTATACATCATCTATTCCTAAATATAAGTATTTTTAGAGATTCCAATATAGACTACATAAGGAGCAAAATGAGTGAATCTAGATTCTAATATAAACTATATTTATAATTCTATATACATCCGTATGTAGTTCATATTGAAATCTCTAAAAATACTTGTACTTAGGAACATAGGTAGTTGTATTTTACATCATTTGTGCAATCTCAGTTTAGCTTCTAACATTTACTGGTTGCTTGTAGGTACATATATGAGCGGTACTGATCCACGCTTCGCTCCCTTTTGCGTATGGGGCAATGAGATATTCATGAACAAACGTCAAGTGAGGAAACTAAGAAAGATTGTTAGGCGAAAGAAATGGGTGATGGGAATTAAGCTCTTTATTTACACTTTGTCCTAGATAACAGTGAACTTTAGGATCATAAGTAATGTGTTGCCTTTTCCCCCTGCCCACAACAAGTTACTCTATTAGACCTCAGTATCTGATATTTTTCTCTTTTCAGTGGTTTCTGAAGCTATTTACTGATGATTACCTTGCAAACTACATGACCGGAGTGGAGGCAACTAAGGTTAAAGTATATAATTCATGCTACCATGATAATGCTCTAGAAGCCTTCCTGAAGGCGGTGAAGGATGGACGGGCGATCGTCACAAGGGGTTGGACAAAAGTTGTTCGTGCCTATGGCATGCAGGAAGGCACATTATGGGCATTCCGCTTCTATAACACCATCAGCAGTCAAAATGATTTACACTTGTCTCTTCACCTTTACCGCCTGTAAATATTGTGGTTCATCATAGTTAATTGCTGTCTAATCCTGTAATTACTGAACATATTGTACTGACAATTTTATTTATGGATTCATTGTTGAACCATTATGCTGAGAATTTGAATTGCACGTTTCATATTTCAAAATTTCCAATTCGAATAATAAATTACAGGAAAAAATAAAAAATATACAGGAGCGAATAAAATAGTGTGCACACGGTTAGAAAGAAAATAGCGTGTGCGATGAAAAAAATAGAACAGACGGTTCTTTGACGTGAAACGTTTGCGATGCCTGACGAACGCACACATGGTTTCGTCTCATATGCGTGTGCGATTCATGGTAATACGGCAAATGTTTCAAACCAGTGTGCGTGTGTGATAGGAATACCAATCGCACACAATTATGAAAATGGACACGTTGGCATTAGTAGAGGCACTGCACACATTTTACATTCTTGAACCGTGTGGGGTAACGTACCTATCACAAACATATCGGCAGATTAAATGTTGATGTCCACCTTTTTCACACGACTATAGCGGCGTAATCGTTTGTGATGTCTCTCTGATCAGAAAAATAACGTCGAGATGTAACGTGTGGGACTGGGGCGGCTTCTCATACGTTTATTCTATGGCGATCGTCAGTAGCCGCTCGCCCATCCCCGACGGTTTCTGGGTCGTGTGGGAAGGACCCACCTATCGCCCACACTCACTTGGCGACGGTTCCAAATGCCGTCGCGGAAAGGGGTTAAAAACCGTTTGTATAGCACCTTACGGTACCGGTGACTTCTTACTCTCTTTCAGAGTCAATGGAACAAACCGGACCAGGGGATTATCCAGTTTTACAAAATCACGGGCTCTCAAATACTTTGCAGGATTCAAGCGCCCCTCATTCACGAATACTTTGATCGGATGAACGCCAACCTTGTTAGCGATCTTCTCTGACAGTGCAGGTTTTTGCATTACAACATCTGGGATACCTTTAATCCAAGCGCACATTGGGATGCGATCAAGTTTGTAGTCATAGACATCTGTTAGCCCATCATATTCCTCGATCACAACTGCCTCACGATGAAAGAGCCACGTTCCTCCGCTCATGACCCTATTCCAGTCTCCTAGACACATGAACTGGACAATAAATCTATTCTCACCCATTGTTTTGAAGATTACATCCTTTGCAGATGCCCATGCATTGCGCATATCCTTAAACAGGGCTACATGGGAGAAGGGTCTTTGGGTATGAACCCTAAAAACTCCTAGCCATCTCGTCTCTTCAAGCAATCCTTCAACTTGTACTGACAGATCCAACTCATCTTCCTCTTCTCCGTAAAGGTTCAGAACCTCAAACTTGCTTTCCAGATTGGGATCAGCGGAAGGTTTAGCGCCGCCGCTGCTGCTACCAGATGCATCACCGCCGCCGCCGCCCTCCTGTGCTTCTTGCGCTCTCCCTGCCATGAGATCGCCTTCCACAGTCGCCAGATCGATCCAAAGTTCAATTGAACCTCGGCTCGAGAAATTGATGTAAGGATTTGTCATAGATTTGAAATTTGGGTGTACTCTCAGCGTCGCCGCGAGAGGAACTTGGGAACCCTAGGTTGCCTTAGGGGAAAAACGTGATGCATGCTCCAAGCCTCCAACTGGTTCTTCTAAATAGATCTATCGACCTCTAGTACAGTACTAGTTGGTTCTCATGCAGACTGGAGTTTCACAACTCGTATCTCCGTTACAAACGAGCGATGCTAGACCTACATATGATTGCTACAAGTTTTTATATAAAATCAAACATGGAGAATTATGATTGGGGTTAGTGAGAGGAACGGGCCCGCCCACCTGAAATTCAGGGGGAGATGAGTGGATTAGTTGGAAAGGTTACCTTAACGTACGTAAAACTTAAGTAGGTGTAGGATTTTCGGTGACAAACTCCATAAAGAATACATCACACTTTTATTTATTCATAACTCAGAATATAAATGATTACTACAAATGAATGCATCTGGGAGCTTGCCAGGAAGTGCAATGATCTAGTGTAACATGTAAACAAATGATGAACGGTGGCCTTGCCACAAACATCATGCCAGCTCTATATGATCATGCAAAGCAAAATGACAATAAAACTCAAGTCAAGTAATGTATAGTAACAATGGAAGTTCCATGGCAATATACCTCGGAATGGCTATGAAAATGTCATGATAGGTAGGTATGGTGGCTGTTTTGAGGAAGATATATGGTGTCTTACAAGAAGAAGAACAAGTTTTCCTACGGGGTTTGGATGCACCGGCGAAGTCTTGCACCATGTCTCGAGGTGAGAGTAGGCAATGCACGGTACCAAAGAGGCTAGCAAAAATTTGGATAGCTGGAAGTGCGTAAAAGGCCAATAGCTCACATTAGTCATATGAACTCAAGCACTTATTGCCAAAGATTAACAATGGATCCGAAGAAAACGCAGCTCCCACACCCCTAGGAAGGGAGGTTGGGAGGAGTTAACCATCGCGTGCCCCCCGATCAGTACACAACATGAGTGTCACTTTAAGATGCCCCACTCAGACCTCACTGCTAATACCAGCGGCTTCCACTTTTATGTAAATTAATGAGTGTACGGCTTCACAAACTTTAACAACGATATTCAATACTAAACATTGACCATTTACCCACACAGTCATATATCACTAGCTCAATATCGCAAAACTATTGCAAAGAATCAAGCTTATCAAATTCAATGATCTACAAGTTTATGCAAATTTTTGTTATACCACCCATGTATACCTATCATTTTTTAGGACCAACATATAACCCAAGCAAGCAAGCAACCAATTACTATTCAACTCTCTAAAAGGATATAAGTGAAGTGAGAGAGTCTTAATCTTTTCTACAAAAACATGTCATTCCGCCATGCTCTAACATGTATAAGTGAAGTGCAAGAGCAATTCTATAAGTACCTCTACTCAAAAGATATGTGAAGCTTAAAGAGCAATTCTAAAAATTATGACCAACGTGTGTCTCTATTAAGGTGTGTAATCAGAACATTATGATTGTGAATACCAGCAAACAAAAGCAAAAACAAATGATGCTCCAAAAGCACATAATATGTGAACAAATAAAAACTTAGGTCCAATCGAGACATACCGATAGTTATTGAAGAAGAAAGAGGGGATGCCTTCGGGGCATCCCCAAGCTTAGACACTTGAGTCTCCATAGATATTACCTTGGGGTGCCTTGGGCATCCCCAAGCTTAGATTCTTGCCCCTCCTTATTCCTCTCATATAGCCGTCTCCCCTCGATCTTAAAAACGTCATTCACACAAAACTCAACAGCACTCATTAGAGGGGTTAGTACTCATAAAAATAAATCACCTTATTATGTACTGTGAAGACAAGTTGCATAATTATATTCAAATATTAGCTATTGTATACTTTCATTTCTATAATTTATATCCCCAATATAAGCCATGAAAACTCTATAACAAGTAGATAACAAAACATAACAGCAATCTGTCTAAACCAGAATAGTCCGTAGTAATCTAATTTAGATGCATACTTCCCGAACTCACAAAATTCTAAAAAATTAGGACATAACAGAGAATTTGTAATTCACTCATGTGTAAACATTTTAGAAATTTCTCACGCTCCTATACATAATGAAAAATCAATTACCAAAGGCAAAAGTTTCTGCTTCAGCATAGAACTTCACAAAATTACAATTGCAACATCCTAAAGGCTAAACTTGGCACATTATTCAAAGCAAAGATACAAAATAATTACTACAGTAGCAATAATCATGTTGAAACACAAAAAAGCAAAATATTCGGGTTGTCTCCCACAAGCTCTTTCTTTATAGCCATTAAGATAGGCTTGAGAATTTAATGATGCTCACATGGAAAACAAGAATTGAAGCACAAAGAGAGCATCAATAAGCATGTAACAAACACATTTAAGTATAACTCACTTCCTATGCATAGGCACTTTATAAGTAAACAATTTATTATGGCAAGCAATACCTAGCATAAGAAGGTAGGAAAAATGAAACATTAATAATTTTAACATAAAGAGAGGTAATCTAGTAGCGTGAATATTTCTATAACCATACTTGCCTCACTCATAATAATTACATGTGGGATCATAATCAAACTCAATAAAATAATTATCATATAACACATTATCTTCATGATCCACATGCATACATATTTTATCATCTTTCAAGATAGTGGGATTCTCATAAACTAAAGTCATGACCTCTCCAAACCCACTTTTGACAAATTTTTCATAAGATTGAACACTCTCCAAAGTAGTGGGATCATTACTACCTAAAGTCATGACCTCTCCAAACCCAATTTCAAAAGTATTGCAAACATTATTATCAATAATAGATTCGTCATAAGACTCAAATAAATTTTCAAGATCACAAGAAGTATCATAATTTTCTCCTCAATCATGATCATCATAATAAGTAATAGGTAGAACAAAATCATCTTCAAAGTGCCTACAAACATAGTGTCACCATAAAAAGCAATACTTTCATCAAGTGTGTCATCTTCATCACTTGAATCATAAAGATTATCATGTTTATTCCAATAATACTTTTCTTTGAAAACCTCTTAATTATTAACTATTGGTTCAGAGTATGTAGCAAGTTTGAAGAGTTTAACAAATGATGCATCAATATCCATATCCAATAATTATTCTTTCTTGTTTTTGTGTGTTAATGATAAAGATAGCATAACTAGGCAAGATAGATAACTGGGAAGTAATATGGTAGTGTGCAGGTACCTATTTGTTTGAGAATAAACTCCCTGGCAACGGCGCCAGAAATCTTGCTTGCTCTTTCGTAAGAGTGGTTGGATAACCCCCAAGTATAAGGGTGATGTAACCTAGCAATAAGTATTTCCCTCAATTAGAGAACCAAGGTTTATTGAACCAGAAGGAGTTCTTCCAGCAAACAAAGTCACTGGTACCTGCACACCAAACACTAAACAACACTTGTCCCCAACACTTCAAGAAGGTTGTCAAGCTTCTTGTCTTGCTAGTTACAAGATTAATTGCAAGTGATAAAGATAGTATGAAGCAAAGTAAAAATAAAAGTAATAGGGCAGCAAAGAAAGTATTTGTTTTCAGTAAAGGAGAATAGACCCAGGGGGCCATAGGTTCACTAGTGGCATCTCTCTTAAGCAGACTAGCGGTGTGGTGAACAAATTACAGTTGGACAACGATTAAATTAAAGTATTTATATTTATGACTATGATCATTCATGGTATAATATCATATAGGCATTATGTCCGTGATATGTAGACCGTAATCCAACTTCATCTACAACTAATACTCCACTCTTTGACCACTATCCAACATGCATCTCAAAGTATTAAGTTTATAAGAAACAGAGCATTGCAATAAGCATGATGACATAATGTAGACAGTAAAACATTAATCAACATGACGAGAAACCATCATTTTATTCTTAGTGGCAACAATACAATTCATGTCTTGTCCGTTTCTGTCACTGGGATATAGATCACCGCAAGATTAGAACCCACTACAATGCACAGCTCCCTCTGAAGAAATACCCATCAAACTTGGCCAAACTAGACAAATAGATCGGAGAGCATACAAAGATATTTAATTATACAACAAAGAAACCACAAAAGACTCAGCTGAATTCAATGAACAATCTGATCATAAAGTGACAATTCATCATATCCCAACAAACACACCCCCGATTACATCGAATTGATCACGATCATGTGAGGCAGCTCACAGGAACTTGGTATTGAAGATCAAAGAGAGAGAGATAGAGCAATCTAGTTACTGCTATGGACCCTAAGGTCCTAAGGGAACTACTCACACATGGTCATGGAGGCAGCCAGGTTGATGAAGAAGCCTCCCGTGGTGGATTCCCCCTCTGGCAGAGTGCCCGAACAGGCCTCCAGATTGGATCTCCTTAGAACAGGAACTTGTGGCAGCGGAAACAATCGGAGAAAATTGGTTCTGAGGGTTTCGGGAATTATGGAATTTATAGGTGGAGGAATGGATGTAAGGCGGTGCTCATGGGGCCCACATGGCCATGGGGCGCGCCCTAGGGCCTGGGCTCGGCACCAGACTGTGTGGAGGCCCTGTGGATTCCCCTGCCCCCTCCAGTGCTTTCTGGAACCTTCGTTGCCTGAAAAAAATCATATTAAATCCTCATTTTTTTACCTCATAGATATCAATTTTCTGAAAAGTCAAAAACATGCAGAAAACATCAACTGTCACTGGGCACTGAATTAATAGGTTAGTCCAGAAAAATAATATAAAATGCTATAAAAAGTATTCAAAAGTGATAATATAATAGCATGAAACAATAAAAAAATTATAGATATGTTTGAGACATATCAGGAGGCCGTGTTGGAGAACATGGTGATTTGTTCCACTTAAGCCGCTACTAGGACCCGAGTTCTAGTTATCCTGATCCAAGTATATACACAGTAACCACAGGTGGGTTATATGGTACACCCCCCTCGGCCTACTACTTTACCTCACACTGGTCCATGAGTCACTTAGTTTGGGCTTTCCATTTGGCATATGCACGGTAAAAGAAATGTTGCACGGTGAAAGAAAAAGAATGATGGATGAGAGGATGGTACGACATACAGGATGTGGGTCGGTCGGTCAAGCGAAAAACCATCCACGGAGAGGTGGGCTTGAGCCACTACCCATCACACAACAGTTGGGTCCATCTCGGGGAGCTGGCCGGACTTACGATTTGTGTGCAACTCAGGTGGGTGACTCCCTGGACTAGACAGTAGTGTAGGGGAAGTGTCGTGTCAATCACTCTCTGCCAGCCCCCCTAATGGGTGTCATGTGACAATAAGAGACAATCCTGCATGTATGGGTAACTTGGTGCACCCCCGCAGGGTTAAATCTATTCGAATAGTCGTGTCCATGGTAAAGGACGACTTGAGGATTGTTGCTGGACCATAGAAAACTATAATGGATACTTTAATAAAATTGCCAACTTAGTGTGAGTGCGAGGGATCGCTTCCTCACAGGGCAGTTGAGGGAGGATTCATGGTTGTGCATTGCTATGGTGAGTAGATGGACTCGTGTGCGCCCTCTTATCTAATTTAGCAGATATTGGTAGTCGTAAGTTTCTTTGTCTTCTTATCTATTCTGACTTTCTCCAGTACAAGTACACATAAATACCCCTTTTTTATACTGATGCATATCTGTAGTTAGTTCTGATGTAAGTCTTGCGAGTACAGTTGAGTACTCACCTTGCTTTATTTATTCTTTTGATCCGGATGCTGCAAATTAGATAGTAGCATTTGGGAGCAGGTGATCTCTATTGGCATCAGATGACGTTAGCTAGGGTTATCCCAGGTAGTGGTTTGGGAAGGCTTATGGATGCCATTTGCTTTTTCTTCGGCGTTCTTAAGGCATTTGATAAATTTACCTATCTAGGGTATATTTATGTCTTCGCTATGAGGGCTACAACTTGGTTGTGAGACCCTTGTATGTATTCATTTGTTAAATTTGACTCGTTGAAGTCGTTGTATATATTTTGTTGCAGTTCTTTTGTAGTGTTCTGTTGTGATACATGTTGTTCCACCCACACACATGCATGATGTGTGTATGCATATAACGTGCATGTTGTGTTTGCTGGGCGTCTTGGTGTCGATGCTATGCATTTGCCAGCGGATGTGCTAGATCTTTATAGTGCCAGTCCCGAGGCATTACAAGGCAGGAGTAGGGTCTTACCTCCTCCAGGAGGGCCCAAACCTGGGTAAATGCCATGTTCTTCGCCTCACCATCTTGATCTGCTGCTCGCACGCCCCTTCGAACAAATCGATCGTTGCTCGACGACACTGCCGGTATGAAACACCGACACAACTATCGCAGACTTTATAACATATGTTTTGACAAAAATTCTTCAGTGGCTGAGGTGTTGAATAGAGGGCTTGGCAATGTCCATTTTAGAAGAACTTTATGGGGTGAATCACTAGAACTGTGAATACCAATTATGGAAACTTGTGCTGATATTGAACTTGATGAACATAATGATACAATCGAATGGACTTTGACTAAAAATTGAATTTACTTTGCTAAATCCTATTACAGGAATTTGAGGGGGGGGGGGGTTAAATTCCCTCATAGGTTCCTATTGAAGGTGAAAGTGCCTTAAGAAATTAAGGTCTTTATGTGGTTACTGCTTAGAAATACTGTCCTAACTAAGGACAATTTGACAAAAACAGGACGGATAGGAAATAAAGCTTGTCCTTTTTGTGGTAGAGATGAATTAGTTAATCACTTGTTTATGCAATGTTCTATTTCTAGGATGCTCTGGAATATATAGATATGTGCTTTCAATTTGATGGATGTGCCTGATAATATACTCCCTCCGTCCGGAATTACTTGTCGCAGAAATGGATAAAAATGGATGTATTTAGAACTAAAATATGTCTAGATACATCCATTTCTCTGACAAGTATTTCCGGATACACGTCATGAATCGATCTCGCTCCGTGTGGGGACTTTTCGGTTTCCGAGGCAGGTGCCGCAAAGAAGTTGTGCATATTGGGTATTAAAACATCACCAACACATTGGGCCACGTGTAGACAATTTTTGTCACTCATTCGCCTGTGACTCTTCCCTCCATGGGCCCGTGAGGTCATCGTCCATCTAATATATGACACAACGAGAAAGGTAATTTGACCAACAAGGAGGATTATTTTCGGGTTGTGTTACGGTACGTAGGAGTACATATTACGCGTCAAAGTGGGGAGGGGGGCAACATATATATACTACGTGGCATGAACCTCGGTTCATGTGGGGGACTTAAAGGTTTCTGAGGCAGGTGCCACACCAAAGTTTTGCATATATATTAGGTATTCAAACATCACAACCACACATCTCCATACATGTGTTTGGCCCACAAGCAAGCGATGGCGGTTGTCCTCTAGCACTCACTCACGGGGTTATTGGCGAGATGCTTCATCCATCTCTGTGTGCCCGCTTGGTCAATCACTTCGACCGACAGTGATAGAGGTTAATTTGACTTATAATTAGGAGGGGATTAAATTTTGGTTCATCTTATACGGTTTGGTACATGCAACTATACTTCGCACGCATGTGTACGCATGAATCCCTCTCACCGGGCCGAAGTGGGGGGGGGGGGGGGGGGCGAGCACGCGACGCATCATGAACCAGATCTGTGTGGGGACTGTGCGTTTTTCGACGCATGCATGTGCCACATCAAAATGTTGTGCTTTTGGTATTCAAACATATATGCATGCATCACGCATGTCCATACATATGTTTGGGGCACATACATGCAGTGGTTGTCTTTGGACACTCTCCCTCGCTTGGTTATCATCGACGGCCTATATATTCGTGGGCCCGCGTGGACGTCCATCACTTCGACCAACAACACGAGAGAGGTTACTAGGGTGGATTCTTCTTCTCTTGGTTCGCGTTACCGTATAGTCATACATCGATCATGGTGAGATTTGAGACCTAAGTTCAAGGGCTCGCATACACATGAATCCCTATATATATATAGTATACTACGCATCATGAACCCTCGCTCCGTGTGGGGACTTTCCGGTTCCAAAAGCACGCGGCCACATCAAAGTTGTGCATTGGGTATATTCAAACACCACATGACACTTCATACATATGTTTGGGCCACATGCACGCAGTGGTTGTCTTCAGGCACTCCCTCGCGTGGTTATCGGCGACAAGCTAGCCTATTTTGTGGGGCCGCGTGTGGAACGTCAATGCATGACTTTGACCCAACACAGCAAGAGAGGTTATACGACGAAGGTGGTGTTCTCTTGGTCAGTGTTACAAAAACACCTTGGTGAGATGCCCCCTCCCACCGACTCAAGTGTGTGTGTGTGTGTGGGGGGGGGGGGGGGCACAGTACTACTTCGTACTAGATGAACCTCCGTGGGGTCGGGGATGCCAGGTTAATTTGCGATGCACATGTGCCACATCAAATTTGTGATTTGGTTATTTAAATATCATAGCACATCGTTTTCACACACACACACCACACACCCACACACACACACACACACACACACACACACACACACAACACACACCCACACACACACACACACCACACACACACATCGGGCCACCTGCAGGTGTGGTTGGTAAGTGGGGTCTCACCCATCTAATGCCAGAAGAACACATCTGTGGGCCCGCACACGGTCCACATTTGATCGGAAGCAAAGGGGGGAGGGGGGGGGGTTGATGTACTCCTTTCGGTTTTGTGTTATGGTACGGTGAGATGTCACACCTAGCTATTGGGGGCATGCGTTCATGCTAGGATTCCCCTCCGGCAACACGAAGTGTGTGTTGTGTGGTGTGTTTGGGGGGGGGGGGGGCTAGCAATAATAACGTGCGCTTTGTGCGACAGGTGCCACATCAAAGTTGTGCATTGCGTATTTGAACATCAAACCACCCTTTTCATACATATATTTGGTCCACATGCAAGTGTGTTCGTGTTTTGACCCTTTCCCGTGTTTTTTTGGCCAAATTTATAAACAGTAGACGAGTCAGACGCAGCAACCGTCTGCGATTGGGTATGAAACAGACACGGTTCCCTAGGACTACCCGTGTGCCGCGCCCCTGCCCCTGTCACCCACATGATGAAAGTAGATTGGGCTCCACGAGGCTTCCCTCCCCCTCTCGAAAATATCTACTCCCTCGCAATCTCGAAATTATCTACCAGCGTAGATGGTTTTTCTGTTTGATAGCACACGATTAGTATATCTGGACCGTGTGCGATGTCTGTTACTCCCGCTCTGCTTAAATCAGTAGATCCAAATTTTCAGTAGCCCCGGCATTTTACTCCCGCCTCCATCCCTCGCAATCTCAAAAATATCTGCTTGGCTGGAGTATTTTTCTGTTTGACAACACACGATTATTATGTTTTAACCGTGTGTGAAGTTCTTTACTCCCGCCCCGCTCTGCTTCAATCCCTTGATCCAAATTTTCGGTAGCCCCACCATTTTACTCCCGCCTAGTAAATTTTTCAGTACCCGCGGCATTTCCTCAAACACCACCTTGGACACCCTCCACACACACACCCCAAATCCTTCGCTCACCCCAAATCCCCCGCTCACACACATACACACCACCCCTCCTTCGCTCCAAACCTAGCTAGGTTGCCGCCGCCGCCACGCCGCCTCCATCATCAACCTTTGCTGGTCTGCCCGTGTAGTTTACCCACCGATATACATACCCTCGCCGCCCTGAGTTTCTTAGATGACGCCTGCAAAACGCCCCCTTTCCCAGAGATCCCCATCCCCACCCCCTCCCCCACTCCAGAGCATCGCAGCCTAAGCCTGGCTACGCTTCCCGAGGATCTCGAGGAGCGAATGGCCCAAAAGAGCTTTACCGCGGCCTCTTCGCCCGACGTCGGTGAGGTGGCCGCCGAGGAAGCTGACGACGATGACTGGACCTGGATTGAGCCTTTCAATCAGCGGGCTAGAGTATCCTGGCATGTCACGGACGCCGGCTATGACATCGAGGTCTTCGACACTGACGGCTTGACGCGGGTGATGTCACAGGTTAAGTTGCCCACCCCCAACCCTTCGGGTTCGACAGCCGTCGATCTCATCGATGGCCCTGCCGCTGATCTCCTGTGGCTCATTATGAACAATTTGCCATCCTTCATCGCCATGGATCCCCTTTTGTCATTTCTAAAGGACACGTTGTGACGCTGGCTTGGGATCCTCAGTTGGCAAGTCAGACCTCATCGACGGCAACCACGAGGAGGAGTCAATCTGTGACAAGTGAGGAAACCCATGATTTGTTTTCTCGAACCCCTTTTGTAGTGAGAACCTGTCCAGTATTTATTGCTATATTTGGTTGTTTGCATTACGCCTTGTTTATTTCTACGGTTTATGGCTGTTCGGTTGTTTGTAGTTAGCATATGTCCAGTTTCAATTGCCATCTTTGGTTGTTCGTAGTATGCCTTGTTTATTTCAGCTATTAACAGTGTGATGTTCTATATGTGCTAGTATGAACTGTGTAGTTCAATTTCATCAATACCAAATTTAACAATAGCTCTATGAATGACTATATTTGGTTTCTGTTAAGCATGTTGTACTCCCTCCGAATCTTTTTAGTTCACATATAAGATTTGTCTAAAGTCAAGCCTCGTAAAGTTTGACCAACTTTATAGAACAAAATACCAACATTCACAATATGAAATAAATATCAGTACATGTGTCATGACTTAAATTTTCATATTGTATAACTTTAGCATGGTAGATGTTGATATTTTTCATATAAATAAGGTCAAACTTTATGAAGGTTGACTTCAGAAAATTCTTATATGCAGAGTAAAAAGGACCGGAGGGAGTGTTGAACACGCCTTTCCATTTGATTTAACAATGGCACTGTTTGGATACTCTAACTTAGCTAGAGGTTAGAGTTAGTTTCTAGCTCATGACAGTTAAAAGGGAGAGAGAGAGATTGGAATAGTTGATTGTATTGCTTGAGCCTCGTGGGCATATATATAGGAGTACATGGTCATCTTGGAGTACAAGTCAAGGTAGAATAAATGCTACGCTATCCTACGTTTCCTAAATAACAATGATACTAAACAATGACTAACCCTGAACTAACTCTAGCCAAAGAGGTGTTTGGATGACAGTGTTAGATTGACAATAAATGCACTAGGAGAACTAGCCCCAATCAGCACCTCTTGGGTGGGATAGTTGTTTTGGGTGGGTTTGATGCAACTAGCTCAAACTAGCCCTCATGTTTGGATACTTTAGGGCCATTTGAGCCCAAACTAGCTCAAACTAACTCTAACCCATGGATCCAAACAGGGCCAATAACTAGTGTACTTAGACCTGCACAATACAAGTTTGAATGACTACGTTTGCTTGTTTTTAAATATTAGGCCTGTTGTAGTTAATAACACACCTTTCCACTTCTTGTTTTTAAATATTAGGTTTTTAACAATTTGGTCTTGCACATGTAGGTCCTGCTGTCAGAGGTTTTCCAGATGAAATTCAGATCTTTGTCTGCACAATGAAGAAGACATCAGTTCACTACGGGATGGTACTAACTGTTATACCTTGTCTTTTTAATTCCTTTGCGCCATTTCAAATCTAGAGAAGATATTTATGCACATCCTTGTTTTCAGGCCTTTCCAAAGCAGTTCACTGATGATTACATCTCAAACCACCTGTATGGTCAGGAGGTGAGGAAGGTTTTCATACAACACCCACGGTTCAATATTGAAGTGTTCCTGAAGAGGACGAAGGATGGACGGTCAATCATCCACAGGCATTGGCCTAAAGTTGCAAAGACCTTCAACATCAATGAAGGCTCAATATTCGCGTTCCGCTTCAGAAGTTTTCTAGATGAGATGCATCTGTCTATGTACCGTCTATGATGCTAATTTCGAAAGGTTATAAATGTTGCATGTGAAACTTGGTGCCTGTGTAGTTGTGTAATGGGGTAGTTGAATGCTGAAGCTATATGATGTTGTACTCTGATGTATTTCAATTATGAAATCCTGCTTCCTTAATATGGAAATGAAATATATTGTGTGCTTAATATGAAATGTCAATTAGATTAATAGATGGATTATTAATAATAGGCCAATTAGCCTGCTAATGGCCAATTAGCCTGCTAATTGGGGTTTTCAATTGCAAACGGTTAATGAGAAAACACCATGGGTGATGACCCCAGGCAACGCACACAGTTTCTAGGAATAAACCGTGTTGGATCAATGAACAATCACACACGACATCCTCTTGAAACTGTTTGCGTTAGGCCACCTTGTGCAAACGTTTACCACATAAAAAGTGTGTGTGATGGACAGCCTTTGCCACACAGTTTCTTCTACGCACCGTGTGTGATGCATTCAATAACGCAAACTATAAAATTGTTAATATCGTGTGCAATGGCAATGCTATCACAAACAATTTAATGGGGAAAATTGTGTGTGATGTACCTGCGAACGGAAACGTTTTCCTTGGAGTGACTGTGTGGGATGTATATATGAACGGAAACGTACTTCTTGGATTAACTGTGTGGGATGTACATACTAACAGAAACGTATTCCTTGGATTGACTGTGTGGAATGTACATACAAACAGAAATGTTTAGCGGGGACTGACTGTGTGGGATGTACTTACGACCGGAAATGATTTGGCATGTATAATTATATTTTTTAGCACAACTATACGTATAACCGTATTTGATCGCTCGCCGGTCGCACACGACCTCATTTTGCCGAGCGTGTGTGCCAGGAGGGCAATCCCCGACGGTTTCTGGGTCGTGTGGGAAGGACCCCCCTATCGCAGTCACTCACTAGGCGATGGTTCAGAACACCGTCGCGGAAAGGGGTTAAAAACTGTTTGTATAGCACCTCGCTGTACCAGTGAAGGTGAAGCGGAATGCCCATATTGTGCCCTCCTCCATGTAGAAGGCACGCATGACTCTAGTCCAACCCCTTGTGATGGCCGACCGCCCATCCTTCACAGTCTTCATGAAAACATCTAAATAATCATCGTGTTCTGGTAGAAATACTTTAACCTTTGCATGCCCACCAATCATGTAGTTTGAGAGGTAACCTTGAGTAAACTACTTTGGGAACCACTGTAGAGGAAAAAAGATTCAGACATTGTCATCTAACACAACTCATTATGGGCAGTAAAAAGAAGGATGCAGAGTTCTTACTTACCATCCTGCAGTTCGCTGTTGTCTTGGATAACGTGTAAACAAATAGTTTAATTGCCATCTTTTGACCCATTTTACTAACAATCTTTATCAGCTTCCTCACTTGATGCTGGTTCATCAATATCTCATTGCCCCATACGCAGAAAGGGTCGAAGCGTGGATCTTTACCAATGACATATGTACCTAAAAGCACCAAGTTAATATTAGAAGCAAAACAACAATTGCACAATGATGTAGTACAACACTCCCTCAGTCCCATTATATAATATCTTATAACATCCAATATACTCACATATTAGATGAATTAACATCTTATATTATGGGACGCAGGGAGTTTATTGCATTCTTACAAATTAACGGCTGATTAACTGCTGCTGTATCCATGGGTTAGAGTTAGTTTGAGCTAGTTTGGGCTCAAATAGCCCTAAAGTATATCCAAACATGAGGGCTAGTTTGAGCTAGTTGCATCTAACCCACCCAAAAAACTATCCCACCCAAGAGGTACTATTTGGAGCTAGTTCTCCTAGTGCAATTATTGTCAATCTAACCCTGTCATCCAAACACCTCTTTGGCTAGAGTTAATTCAAGGTTAGTCATGAGCTAGAAACTAACTCTAACCTCTAGCTAAGTTAGAGTTTCCAAACAGGGCTATGCCGTTGTTGTTGTTGTTGCTGCTGCTCTTCTAAATATATCTAGACATCATCAGAACATTAAGGTAACACTCTTCCTTGTTGCTATGTAGCCTAGGATTGCATATTTAGACATTCAGTACAGTGCATGTTGCTATGTAGCCTCAGATATATTACATATGGCCCTAGTTAACCTAACGATAAATGGGTTACAGATATATTTAGTTAAAAGTCCGATTCACCGATTAGTCCCTTATCAGCCCTCGGCCTATATGGTACCAGCTACCGATATCCTGAACAGTGAGTATATATAAGCCATGGGATGAAACTAACCTCGATGAAAAACAGCAGTCGTTCCCAAAATTTTCCTGTGTAAGTACATCGAGAGGCATGTTAAGCACACCAGGCTAAACATCAACCAAATTTATCCATGGCAGACAAAATAATCTCCAAAAGATAGCTTCAGTGTGAAGGTTTAAGCACGCTAGTAAAGCAAAACAAGTGGAAAGGTGTGTTAACTGCAACAGGCCTAACATTTAACAACAAGAAAACATAGTCATTCAAACTGCTCTGGTAGAAATACTTTAACCTTTGCATGCCCAGCAATCATGTAGTTTGAGAGGTAATCTTGAGTAAACTGCTTTGGGAACCACTGCAAAGGAAAAAGATTCAGACATTGTCATCTAACACAACTCATTATGGGCAGTAAAAAGAAGGCTGCAAAGTTCCTACTTACAATCCTGCAGTTCGCTGTTGTCTTGGATAAAGTGTAAACAAATAGTTTAATTGCCATCTTTTGACCCATTTTACTAACAATCTTTATCAGCTTCCTCACTTGATGCTGGTTCATCGATATCTCATTGCCCCATATGCAAAAAGGGTCGAAGCGCGGATCTTTACCAATGACATATGTACCTAAAAGCACCAAGTTAATATTAGAAGCTAAACAAAAATTGCACAATGATGTAGTACAACACTCTTTTATAATATCTTATAACATCCAATATACTCACATATTAGATGAATTAACATCTTATATTATGGGCCGGAGGGAGTTTATTGCATTCTTACAAATTATCGGGTGATTAACTGCTGCTGTATCCATGGGTTAGAGTTAGTTTGAGCTAGTTTGGGCTCAAATAGCCCTAAAGTATATCCAAACATTAGGGCTAGTTTGAGCTAGTTGCATCTAACCCACCCAAAAAAACTATCCCACCCAAGAGGTGCTAATTGGAGCTAGTTCTCCTAGTGCATTTATTGTCAATCTAACCCTGTCATCCAAACACCTCTTTGGCTAGAGTTAGTTCAGGGTTAGTCATGAGCTAGAAACTAACTCTAACCTCTAGCTAAGTTGAGTGTCCAAACAGGCCTGTGTTGTTGTTGTTGCTGCTGCTGCTCTTCTACGTATATCTAGACATCATCAGAACATTAAGGTAACACTCTTCCTTGTTGCTATGTAGCCTAGGATTGCATATTTAGACATTAAGTACAGTGCATGCTGCTATGTAGCCTCAGATATATTACATATGGCCCTAGTTAACCTAACGATAAATGGGTTACAAATATATTCAGTTAAAAGTCTGATTCACCGATTAGTCCCTTATCAGCCCCCGGCCTATATGGTACCAGCTACCGATATCCTGAGCAGTGAGTATATATAAGCCATGGGATGAAACTAACCTCGATGGAAAACATCAGTCGTTCCCAAAATTGTCCTGTGTAAGTACATCGAGAGGCATGTTAAGCACAACAGGCTAAACATCAACCAAATTTATCCATGGCAGACAAAATAATCTCCAAAAGATAGCTTCAGTGTGCAAGTTGAAGCACGCTAGTAAAGCAAAACAAGTGGAAAGGTTTGTTAACTGCAACAGGCCTAACATTTAACAACAAGCAAACATAGTCATTCAAACTGGTATTGTGCCGGTCTAAGTACACTGGTTATTGTTAAATAAAAATGGAAAGGCGTGTTAACTACAAGATGCAGCAACCAAATGTAGTCATTCATAGTGGTATTGTTGAAACTGGTATTGATGAAATTGAACTGCACAGTTCATACTTGCACATATAGAACATCACATTGTGAATAACAGGAATAAACAAGGCATACTACGAACAACCAAAGATAACATTTGAAACTGGACATATGCTAACTACAAACAACCGAACAACCAAAACACTTTAGAAGAGGCATATGCTAGCTATAACAGGCTTAACAGCAAGCAAATATATGCATTCCTATCGGTATGTTTAAAACTAGATTGATGAAAATGTACTGCACAGTAAATAGTTGCACATATAGAGCATCACATTGTGAACAACTGAAATAAACAAGGCATACTGCAAACAACCAAATATAGCAATTAAAAATGGACATATTCTGACTACACTACAAAAGGGACTTGACAAAACAAATCATTGGTTCCCCCCTGTGAAGAGGCACGGCAAAACAAATCATGGGTTTCCTCACTTGTCACAGATGGGCTCGTTCCCATGGGAAGAGCATGGACCCTAGATGCGCTCCATGTTGTCGCAGATGAGCTCCTTCCCCTTGGAAGAGCACGGTTGTAGGGTGCCCTCCCTGATGTTGCAGACGGGCTCTTTCCCCTTGGAAGAGTAGATGGGCTCTTTCCCCTTGGAAGAGTCGGAGAGGGTGCCCTCCTTGTGGTCACCGTCGATGAGGTCTGACTTGGAAGCTGTGGATCCCAAGCCAGGGTCACAGAACGTGTCCTTCAGAAATGACAAAAGGGGCTCCATGGTGATGTAGGATGGCAAATTCTTGACAGCGAGCCAGAGGAGATCAGTGGCGGGGCCATGGATGAGATCGACGGCGGTTGAACCCGAGGGGTTGGGGGTGGGCCACTTAACCTGTGACATAGCCCGCGTCTGGCCGTCGCTGTCGACAACCTCGATGTCGTAGCCGGCGTCCGCAACATACCCACATACTCTAGCCCGCTGATTGAGTGCTTGCGGCCAGTAATGGTCATCAGCTCCCTTGGCGGCCACCTAGGCGACGTCGGGCGAAGAGACCGCGATACACCTCTTTTGGGCCAGTCGCTCCTCGAGCTCCACGGGAAGCATAGCCGGGCTTAGGCTACGACGCTCTGGAGTGGGGGATGGGGATGGGGATCTGTGGGAAAGGAGCGTTTGGCAGGCGTCATCAAGAAACTCAGTGCGGCCTGGGTATGGATATCGGTGGGTAAGCTGCACGGGCAAACCGACAGATGTTGACAATGGAGGCCTTGCAGCGGCGGCGGCGGCGACCTTGCTAGGGTTTCGAGCGAGGGAGGGGTTGTGGTGGGGGGGTGTGTGTGCGCGCGTGCGCGCGCCCGAGGAGGTTTTGGTGTGTGTGTGGAGGGGGGCGGAGAGTGTGTTTGAGGAAATGACGCGGCTACTGAAAATTTTACTACGTGGGAGTCAAACACGGGAGTGAAATGCCGGGGCTATTGAAAATTTGGATGATGGTCCATCGCACATGGTCCGGAAATAACAACCGTGTGTTATGATACAGAAAAACCCTCAGGGCGGGCAGATATTTTTTAGGGATGCAGGCGCTAGCGGGAACAACAAACATCACACACGGTCGAAACATAATAACCTTGTGTTATCAAACAGAAAAAACCTGCAGGCGGGTAGATATTTTTGAGAGGGGAAGCCTCGTGGAGCCCAATGTACTGTGCGGATGTGCGTGACAGGGGCACCGGCGTGGCACATGGTTAGTGTGAGTGAACCGTGTCTGTTGCGTCATCCGACTTGTCTAATGTTCATAAATTTGGCGAAAATGATGCGGGAAAGGGTCAGAACATGAACACACTTGCATGTGGACCAAATATATGTATGAAAAGGGTGGTTTGATGTTCAAATACCAAATGCAACTTCGATGTGGCACCCATCTCGCAAAGCGCACGGTATTGCTTTGCCCCCCCTCGTGTCGACAGGAGTGGAATCCTAAGCTATGAACGCATGCCCTCCCCCCACGAAGGTTCACCTAGCAAAGTGCGAAGTAGCAGCCCCCCCATCACACACACACACACACACACACACACACACACTTTTAGTCAGCGGGCCAGAGAGGGCATCTCACCAAGATGTACCGTAAAACGGACCAAGAATAATCCACCTTGGTCATACAACCTCTCTCTTGTTGTTGCTCAAAGTGATGGCCGTCCATGCGACCCCAGAGATGGGCTAGCTCGCCAACAATCATGCAAGTAGCTAGTCCCCGAAGACAACCACCGCCTGCGTGTGGCCCAAACATATGTATGGAGAGGTGTTGATGTTTGAATACACAATGGAACAACTTTGATGTGGCACTGTGCTTTCGAACCAGAAATCCCCACACGGAGCGAGGGTTAGTTGACGATGCATATGTGACGGGGATTCATGCATGCATGCATGCGTGCATAGTATGCGCTCAAACTTAATTAGGTCCGAATCTCACCATGACCTATACTACGATAACACGAACCAAAGGAAGAATCCGCCATGGTAACCTATCTTATTGTCGGTCAAAGTGATCATGGATGTCCACGCGGGCCCACGAATATATAGGCTTGTCGCCGATAACCACGCGAGGGAGTGTACCATTTGAAGACAACCACTACATGCATATGTATGGAGGTGATGCGTGCATGCATGTTTGAATACCATTCACAACATTGATGTGGCGCGTGCGTCAAAAATCGTATAGTCCCCACACAGAGCGAGATCGGTTCATGACGTGTCGTGGTACTAGCCACTTCGACTCGATGGTAGGGATTCATGTGTACACATGCACGTGTGTGCTCAAACTGTATCATGTCATCCCAGAGCTTGACCTATATATATACCGTATTACAAACAAAAAAATAATCCCCTCCTAAGTCAAATTAACCTCTCTCGTTGTCAGGCAAAGTAGTGATGGACCAAGCGGGTCCACAGATGGAAAGCATCGATATCGCTGATAACCGCGTGAGTGGGTGCGAGAGGACAACCACCATCGCTTTGCATGTGGGCCAAACATATGTTGAATACCCAAAATGCACAACTTTTATGTGGCACATGCCTCGAAAACCGTAAAGTCCCCACACAGTGCGAGGTTCATGAAGCGTACTACATATGATGGTCCCCTTCCCCCTCTTCGACGCATATTATATGCTCCTACCGTAATACAACCCAAAAAGAATCCTCCTTGATGGTGAAATTAATTAACCTCTCCCGATGTAGGTCAAAGTGATGCATGCATCGACTATGACCTCGCGGGCCCACAGATGGAAGCGTCACACGTGAGTGTCCTAGGATAACCACCGCCTGCATGCATGTGTCCCAAAGAGGTGTTGTGTGATGTTTGAATAGCAAATTCACAACTTTGAGGTGGCACGTGCCTCGGAAACCGAAAAGTCCCGGCACTAAGTGAGGTGTACTTGTTCACGGACGCGTACGTATAGTATATATGCTAGTCCCCTCCCACCTCTTCAACGCGTACTATATAATCCCACCATAACACAAACAAAAAAGATTCTACCTTGCTGGTCAAATTAACCTCTCTGTCGGCTGTTGGTCAAAGTGATGGACGACGACCTCGCGGGCCCACAGAAAGCGTCACACGCGAGTGAGTGTCGTGTAGGACAACCACCGACTGCATGTGGCCAAAATATGTATGTATGAAAGGGTTGTGTAATATTTTAAATAACAAATTCATGACTTTGATGTGGCACCTACCTCACAAAACGACCAACCCACACGATGGCTCACGACTCGTAGTGTACTGCCAGCCACCCCCACCCCCAGACACGCACGCACGCACACACACACACACCGCGCATCCACCGCAACTACGATGCATGTTAAATTTTACCGCGGTGAACATATGTTACCAAATGAGGGACATTTTAATTTTGAAAAAAAAACAGAGATCATTAAGACGTTTTAGTACATTGATTGATTTTCTAGTGGTATAATGTGCAAAAATCAAATTTGAGCTACATGCACACGTGACAGTGCACCTAAATGGATTGGAAAAACACATGTGTCTCACTGGGTGCATGTTTACTCCCCGTGCAAGAAATTTCAAACATTGAGAATCTTGATTTTTAAATTCTAGTACATCCAAAACTTATTTGAAATTCATGAAACTTATCGTGTTGTCATTTGGACACCAATACAAAGTGGCATTGTACTTTTTTTGTCAAATTTGAGACCAGTTTTGATGTAATCTTTATCTTCTTACAAACGGGAGATTATTAATAATTGGGAACCAATATCGCAAATGGATTATTTATTCGAACCGTGGGCGTTAGACCAACAATGGATACGTGCCATGCTTCGGTGAAGCAATAAAGCGGCAACATTAATCATCAAAATAAAAAACAATATATGTGCCGCCACACGACCCATGTGCCGTGCGAGTAGGCGTGAGTTGACGGGACACATGCAAGCAGTCCGCCGCGCAGGTAGACCGGGAGGCGTGCGTGCAGATTTGTGAATTGACGGGAGGCGTGCTCGCTGCACAGTGTCATCAGGAGGCGTGCGAGTAGCTGTGTGAAATGATGGTAGGCATGCCAGCAGTTCAGTGCGCAGGCTCACCGGGAGGCGAGCCAGCGATTTGACCGCCGCCCGCCTCTCTCCCACTACTCCATATTAATGGTGCGCCCAAGCGGCCGCACCCCCCATCCTCGCCACACACACAATCCTCTCTCTCCGCTTGCATCCTCGATGCCGCTCTCAGTCCTCAAAGCCTTCAGTGTATGAGGATGCCGCCGAAGCACCCCATCGGAGGGAGTGGCAACGCCGGGGCTGCTGAAGCACCGAAGCATGGCGTGGAGATGGAGACAGAGGTTTCCGTCACCGCCGGTGAGGTATCACTGCACCCTGACGCCGTCGACGGTGTCGTGCTTCCACAGCCGGAGCCGGAGGTCCACACCGACTCCGGTGACGACTCGGGCGACGACTCCGACGACGACGGACAACCGGTTAGTCATCTATAGCCATTTATGTGTCAAATACATCCTAGGGTTTCTCTGCTTACTCCTACCTCCCCCTTTTTGGAATAGAAATCCTATGGTTATGTTCTCTCAATCCATGAAATCTGAGTAAGATTCGTTAGATCCGTGTAGTGTATTGATTGTTTGAATGGTACAAGTGATAAGTGATTAATTGTTTCATCTGTGCAAATGATTTCTGCTAATAATCCGACTAGGGTTAGTGTTCGTGCTAAGAATTTCTAGTCAGGTCTTGACAATTGATTTTGAATGGCCTACATATATGTTTGTGCCATTATTTTCTTCAAGATTGGTCTGTACATAGACGATTGTGCTTAAAAATCGAACCATAATCTCTGGATATGTGTAAAAAAATAGCCATAAATTTCTAATCCTACTTTACGGCATGTAAACATTGATTTGATGCCAATTTTTGGCAACTGCCAAATGTTCGCTAGAGATTAGTTTGTATTCCAAATTTGACTCCACATTTTTTTTACTATATGTATAGGTGCTGTCTGACGATGTCGATAGCGAGGATGAAGATGGCCAGAGGAGGTACAAGAGGCAAATCCTCAGGGAGCTTTATGCGGGAATGCATAACAGGTGTATTAGGACCTAGGACGGCGGCTATCGATGCCCATTTTGCAACCAAAAGCTTCATGACGCGTATCAAAGTGTTCTGGCGCATGCAAGAGGACGAGCCATTGGCTCCTTCAAGCAGAAGTATTCTCGCAGGGTGGCGCACGCCGCGTACATCGTGTACCTTGGGAAGCTTCAGGATCGTGCCGGCAGATGAGATGAGATGTGGGATCGAACTATGTATGGCTATGTGGTGTCTTAATTATAAATGCACTTGAGTATGCTTAATGACGGTTGAACTTTGTACTTATGGTTGAACTATGCTTGTGTACGACTTATTATCTATGTCTGAGTATGTTTAATCTATGTTTACTTATGTCTAAATATGGGATATGGATGCAATTAGTTCGGTTGATGGAATCTACCTCCGTCCTGGTTTATTGGTCCTCTTTGTAATTTGTGTTAAGTTTTGACCAAAGATTTAACTGACAAAATGTTAGTGCAGGTCAGCAAAAATTATATCGTTGGATGCATATTTGAACATAGTGTTCAATGATATAATTTTTGGTGACATGCATAAACATTTGTTAGTTAAATCTTTGGTTAAAATTTGACACAAATTACAAAGGGGACCAATAAACCAGGACGGAGGTAGTACGTCAATCACACACGGTTCCTAAAATTGGAACCATGTGCAATGACTTTCATTTTCCCTGTTACGTCCATCACACATGGTTGGGTCTAGCAAACCGTTGTCTCTGAAACTCTTTATGGGACAGAAAACCCTCACCACCCAATTCAAAAAAGAAAAAAAGAAAACCCTCACCATCCCCACGTCACAAAAACCCTCACCCCGCCCGCCACCCCCTCCGGTCCCCATTCACACCTGCACAAACTCCTCCGCGTCTATGCATGGAACCGCCTATCGCCGCGGCAACCACTTAGCTCGACGCCTGTCACCGCCGCCAGGCTGCCGGCAAACCCCACCGCATTTCACCACTTCCGCTTGCCGCCGCCTATCGCCATCGACTCTATCGACGCTGCTCGCGGTTGACCCAACTCCGCCCGGTTGGGGAATCCATCATATTGAGGGTTTTTTCTCATGGACAACAAGGTAACTAATTTAATGAGATATTATCTCATCTCTTATCCCAGTTCATCTGCCTCCTTTAATCACCCGGCTGAAATCACCGTGAATTCATTTTTATTCAAGCTGATTTGAGGATTTTCTTTCATTCATAGAGTGTACAGTGCACGGACACATCAGGACTTTGTGGCCTTGGCCAGACATCCATGGATTTCCATCTCACCGTACCAGAAGACTTGAGGATGCGCGCGGTATGTTCAATCTCACCCTAAATCGGTTGGCATGGCTTACTTTCCTGAACATATACTATATATTGTTGCATTTGGATAAAAGGTGCCACATGCAGCATATACGTCAAAGGGGATTTTTTTCCTCTTCTTTCTATATTAGGAAAATTAATGATGTATTGTTCTTTCGATTACTCTCATATTTCCATGGCATCATGGTTACCCTATCTGTTTAATTATAGATTTTTGTCCTTTGAGTTCAATTGTTTTACAGTTCTTTCAAGTTCGCCCATATTTGCATGTTACCATATTCTTTAATAGTCCTACCATTTTCTGCAGCGCGTCCCTTGCTATGCAACAGAATCTGTAGTACACAATCTTTCCCTTTACATAAATCAAGATTTCAGAGATGTCATACTGAACACAAACCATGGATTTACAATCGTTGCTTCTGTATGACTTGATGAATGTGGTCACTCCTATTTTGCCAAGGGCCTTTGGACAGAAATTTCTAAGTTTTATGTACTAAAAGTTGGCACTAAAATTGCACTACACATAAAAGAGCCTGATCATGAGATATATGCTAACTTCCCCGACGATATCATCCGTCCAGACTTTGTTCGAAGTAAGTGTTCTTTTCAAATATCTGCATGTTGACTTACCCAGCAATATCATAGGAATTGTGTAGTATTTAAGCAACCAATTGTTATTCCATTTTCTTACTCTATTCCGACCTACTAACTTCTAGTTACCAATACACTTTTCTATTGCCCTGTTTTAACTAAATATTCCCTGTACTCCCACTTCTATCAGAAAGCGCCGCTGATGAGGAGACTCCGGAGGTGGAGAACGGGGCTGCCAACAAGCGGAGGCGGGTCGAGCAAGAACCGCAAGCGACTCCAGCAGGCCTAGACTTCATCAGCAGCCTCCCCGATGATATGTTGATAGTCATCATCTCCCTCCTCCCAATCAAATATGGGGCGCAGACAACCGTCCTTTCCCGGCAGTGGTTCCCCCTATGGAACTCCACCCCTCTCGACCTCATCGACACCCACGAGCTCTGCCATGACTATCGCAAATGCTTGGATGCGTTCTCCCAGATCCTTGGCAGCCATCCTGGCCCAACCAGAGGCCTTAGCATGGGCAAGTTCCATTCCAACGGCAAGGACCGAGCCAAGCTTGACGACTGATTCCGATCCCCCGCACTAGATTAGCTCGAGGAGCTCACTTTTGATGATGGGCATATGCGCTCGCTGCCAACGTCCGCGCTTCGCCTCGCGCCCACGCTGCGCGTCGCGAAGTTCAGGAACTGCCACCCCCCCTTAATGACGCGCCCGCTCTTATTCTACCACGACTGAAGCACCTCGAGCTCGTCGCCTTCTGCCTCCCAAACGGTGACATGGAGTGCCTGCTCCGTGGCTGTACTGCACTCAAGTACCTTCGTCTTCAGGCGATCAATGGGTTGAGTAGCTTCCACATCACCTCCATGACTATCCGGACTATTTATGGGTGTTGCTGGTGCTGCAAGAAGACATCACAAGATGTGTACCACGTGTATGGTCATTGAGGACACACCTTCACTTGAGAGATTACTTGTAGTTGATCAAGAAGGTCCAACAAGAATCAATGTCATTTCTGCGCCGAAATTGACAGTGGTGGGCTACTCGTCTGACAAATACTCCGAACTTGTTATTGGATCCACACCCGTTCAGGTACAACAGCCGCCTTCTACCTCTCCTTCTAGAAATTAACATTATTTCTTGTTTTGAAGATGTATGTTCGTCTGTCATCCAAAAAATGATTCCGACAAGCTTGACCCCAAAACTACGCATAGTGAAGGTCTTGGCACTAGAATCTATTGGCCCCAACCTGGACCAAGTTGTCAGTTTCCTGAGATGCTTTCCGTGCCTAGAGAAGCTATATATCAAGGTGATGTTCCTTTCCTGTTAAATGTTAACCATAAGGGAGTTCAATTTGTGACACCCTTTTCCAAGTTTACAATGACAATGTACTACGATTTCTGAAGGATTTTTGGAGGATTTCAGTACATACATGTCCCCCCCATATTGGTTGCTTGATCCATACGGTTACAATCCATAAGCATTTCTCCTTTGGATTCATCTGTACTAGTTTTCTTAGGGAACTTTTCATCCACTCCAACCTCTTGTGAAGAAGGCTACATTTTTCTAGATTGTAATCAAATACCCATGTTAATCATGTCGGATCGAAAATGGCACGTTAGTGCATTTTACAAATCCTGCAAACCAAATAAGCCTGTAGTAGTGTTCAAAACTGCATGTAGGCACTAACACATTTTCTTCTTTTGCAGATAAGATTAGACCCGATGGTGGATAATGTGATACAATATAACAATCACATCGAATGCCTAGATCTGCATCTCTCAGAAATTACTTTGAACTCCTACCGAGGGACCTTACCGGAGATTATATTCGCCAGGTTCTTTGTTGTCAGAGCAAGGGTGTTGAAGGTAATGAGGTTTGCCCTACATTTATTTCGCAAAAATGAATGGTTTGTTGATCAGCACCGGTGGCTGCGGCAGAATGGAATAGGCTCCAAAAATGCTGAATTTCATTTTGGAACTTCAGATGACAGAGTAATCGGAAGTCATCGTGTCAACCCCATACATGACTTCTCAGTGGCTGACCCCTTTGCAAAAATTATGAGGTTTCGAAACCAGCCTTACAAGTGGTAATATTAGTTTAAACCTCCCTTATATCCATGTTCAGCGGATCAGCGCGAGCGTTTGCAGCTGATGAGCTGAATTTCCTTTTTAATATCAGTTTGAACCTTATGATCTTCGAATTTGAGCCATATAACTCTGGATTTTGATCCTTATAATATTTCGATCTTTTGTGGTACAATCGTTGAAATGGCATCGTATGAGACTCGTATATTGGTAGCACTATTTTGACCTTAATATGCAATGGACATAGATTTTATTAACCATTCTCGAATGTGTTTACCTTGTCGATCTCATAGCACATGATCTATATAGCTAACTCGACTGCGATCTTCAACATTATTACACATAGTTGGTTTCTTCAACCGTGTGCCCTGTAGGTTGCAGAATTAATTATTGCACTTGAGTGTCCATCATCACCCTTCTGTGTAACTTTGACCTCATCGCCCACGGGTAAACTTATGACCGAAGTCATTCCAAACACTTTGTTTTTACAAAGCTTTTTGCCAGTAAACGCCCATGATTTGTCCCTCTTCTAGCCGACGCGTGGCCAAACTAGCCGGGTGGGAAGCTTGCGCCGTAAACTGTGCAATAGCGTGGGAACAGGCTCACCGACGATACATTTGGCGCCTCTTTGAGCCCACGCATGGTCAAACGAAACACGTGCGGTGTTGTCAAGCGTGCGCTGGAATCCTCCGCAATGAACGCGGTCACAAGACATGACGATTACTGGCCGGCCGGCCCCCATTTATCACAGCGGCCATTTAACCTTTCGATCACGCCCCACCATTGCAAGAAGCACACCCACCACGACAAATTCTTAGAGGGTATCCTGCGCGGCTCCAATGGCGCTCCGAGCGGCTACCGACGACGAGCAACAGTTCACCATGCATGCCGTGGTGGAAACCCACAGAAGGTTCACGGAGCTCTTGGTGGTGTACACCAACAACCTGGTCTGGGTGGAGCACTCCATCCAGATCATGGAGCTGTTTCTTGTTGAGGAGAAGTACAAGGTGGTCGGGTTCGACCTCGAGTACACCTGCGCTCGTGCCGGGTGTCGTCCCAAGGTCGTCGTTGCTCAGATGTGCGTGCGCAATCACGTCCTCGTCTTCCACTACTGCCTGGCCACAAGGCCTTGCGAGCATTTTGCCAGGTTTGTCAACAGCCCCAACTACATGTTCGCTACAGTGGACATCACCAACGATGTAAAGGTGCTCAAGAATTCAGGCATCGCCTGCCAGAATCTTGTCGACATCCAGGGCCAACACAAGATCTGGGGCAACAACGAGCATGAGAAGGAATCACTGGTTCACCTCGCCGAGGCCATCATCGATCCCTACTACAGGGACATGAAGGATTCCTGCAACAAGGACAAGCGTGCCTAGCACTCGGCCTGAATGGAGAAACTCGACAAAGCTCACGTCGTGTACGCGGCCAAGGAGGCGTACATGAGCTACGAGATGTACAGGCAGATCGTTGACATGAGGAATTGCCTCCTTCCCCAAAACGGCCAGGGATCCAACCGGAAGCAGAGCAATGGCAAGCGTCGTCGCAACAAGAAGTAGATGGTTGGATCCTCGTTTCTCCTAGTTTAGTATGCATGTAATTGCTTACTTTGGTGTGTGGAAATGTTATGTGTGTAGTCACTTGTGTAATTGTATGCTTAATTTGGTTATGCAATGCTGCCTTTTTAAGTATATATGTTGATGCTCTGTAGACAAAGCATAGATGTTGTGCGGACAGAGCAAATCACATCACACACGGACTAAATAATGGAACCCGTCGGTGATGATTTCATCAATCATTGACAATTGTATACCAGCAATCGTTTGCTCACAACACACATGGCTTGTTAACAGGAATCATCTGTGTTGATATCGGTCTTCCCACACATTTCCGATTACAGACCTGTTTGCCGCGTATCACACACATCTTGTTAAGTTGAACCGTTTCTGTTCTCTTGGCTCAACGCAAACAGTTCATCCGAGTGAACTGTATGCCGTATATTGCACACACCTTCACCTGGCTGACCGTTTCTTTTGTGTTGCCTAATCACAAACAGTTCATCCAAGTGAACTGTATGCCGTATATCGCACACACCTTCATCTGGCTGCCCATTTTTGTTTTTCTGCCTCATCGCAAACAGTTCATTGGACTGAACCGTATGCCCAGCATCACACACGCAACTAAAATCTGAACCGTGTTTGATGTATCCGCCATCGCAAACGTTTTACATCTTTTTTGACAGTTTTTTACATCACCGTTTGCGATTAATGCATCGCACACAGTTTCATAAAAGGGTCTCTGATCGTAGTGTCGCGTTAGCAGCATCCTGCAGTAGTGGATGTTTCTATTGCTCATGCAAGTAGGAACCAGAACGCTGTTAGTCGTACTCTTGCTGCTTTCGGACGCTCAGAGGGCCGGACTGCAGTTTGGTTGTGCTCTGGGCCTGTAGATGTTCGTTTGCTTTGTAGGAACAAACTCTTCATTCGTTGAGCAATGAAATCCCTTTTAACCCCACAAAAAAAGTGCGTGGTCTATAATATATACTTGTCCCTGCCGTGTGAGGGTCTTATCTAGTTTGAACCTGGTATGATTTGAATCCCTGGGTGCTCTTCTTATGTTGAAGATCTGTCCATTAGATGTTGTACGTCCATGGTGATCCACTCCCCTCCCCGTGACGTCTCCGCAAGATCCTTCACACCGTCCCCGCAGTGCCACCACACATACACGGCACAGTTCGTCCGCCACCACCACAGGCTATCATTGGAGTATGCTCTGGAGTACGCCTGAACTTTTGAAAAAAATAAAGCGATGGAGCCAAGCATCTACAAGTCAAATTGCTACTCATGAGAGCGGCAGTGCAATGCAAAGCCCACACACTTGATTGAAAAGAAAACTTCCACCACTGCTGCTGCCCTGTGTTACCCGGCACTCAGATCACTTTTAGAGAGAGATAGATCATAACCAAGCCCGAAACATGGCAATGGGTACCCGATACCTGCGTACCCGACGGATAAAAACCCTATTAGGGTAAGGGTATGGAAAAGAATTGCCCATGAGCATACAATTGGGAAAAATTATACTGAGCAGGTGCGGGTATGGGGAGGTCGAACCCGTACCCGCATACCCGTCTACATATAAGTATGACGTGAGCCTAGGCTAAAAATAAAAACCGGTGTTCGAGCAGGGCCACGATGATGACGGCATGGAGGGCGGTGCTGCTCCGGCGCCGACGCCCTCCTCCGTGCCCGTGCACCTCAGGCCGCCATCGAGGGACCATGTGCCTAGGAGGCGCCCCTCTGCGATCAGATAGAGGGGTGGGCGCAGCCATGGAGGTGGCCGAGGTGGCGCTAGGTCTGCGGTGGTGGTGGCTAGCAGCCGGCGGTGTCGAAATCCAACTACTCCTCTATTAGCAACGGCGAAAAGGACCGCGAAGCGGCCTGTTTGGTGATTTTCTTAACTTCTCTAACCTTTTGTGTGTTCATGTGTATGTCAATATGTATAGTTGTTGTCAGATTCGTTGAAGAATTACAAAAACTTGAGACCATGACATGCAAACATTCTTTTCCTTCATATGTATATGATGTGATGTGTATGGACTTTGTGATTTGTGCTTAATGATTATTGTACTAGCCACAATACTTACTTTGATTATTGTACTGGCCACGCTAAACTGGATTGACGATGATGGCTACATCAAAACCGATTTTTGCCAAGGTAGGTATTTTTACCCGCGGGCATTACCCGTACCCGGCCGGGTACAGGTATGGGAACAAACTGAAACCCGGGTGCAGGTACGACTACAGGTTTGGACGAAAAATAATGAGACGAGTGGGGGTTCGGGTGTAGGTTTGGACAAAAACAATGAGATGGGTGCGAGTTTGGCACGTATTACCCGCACCCAAACCCGGCGGGTGGCATGTTTAGGCCCGGCCCCGAGGGGGGTGAGGGGGCGGCCGCCCGGGGCCCCTGAACTTGAGGGGCCCCCAGGTGTGCTCTGGCTTCTATACTAGGCCTAGCTAAAAGTGGCAGTAGTAGCGCACATGCAGGAAATGGTTGATTCCATGATCTCCATCGTCCATTGCATATCGTAAGCCAGAGAACGTATCAGGTGCACCAGCTCAATTCATGCACCGGATGCACCCTTGCTATATGAGCCATTGGATAAAAAAACCAAGGGATATGATCAGGTTGGCAGATGGATTGTCAAAACATTGCAGAATAGTCCTTTTATTTTATCAAAATCAACCCGCACCTCACATCTCCCTCTCATATAAATAAATCTGTCTGTTTAATTTTTTGCTTCAAACAAAAAAGGGGTCATATATTTTAAACGAAATGTCTGATTTTGAAATTGTTTTGACTGCCTTCTTTGTTTTGATGAGATTAATATTGGGTATATATTTTTTTACTTTTTGGAAGTTAACTTGAAACTTGACTACAACATTTACACGTTTTGTAATTTATCGATGAGAAATATCCGCCTCTCTCTGACACGTGCGTCCCGTGTGCACATGCTTTCGTTGCATCAAGTTCTGAGTCAAGTTTCAAAAAAGCAACAAATAATAATTGTTTGAAACATATTGAACATTGATTGTATTTCAAAGATCTCGTCAAGACAAAAATGACAGTCAAAACGGTTCTGAAATCGAACATTCGGTTCAAAATGTATCAACCTTCTTGTGTTTGGGCCAAAAAATAAACAAACATATTTTTTGTGGGAGTGTGTGTTGTGGGGTGCGGGTTAATTTCTACAAAGTACAAGGTTGTCTCTGTAAAAAAGGCATAGTCCAACTTTTGACCAAAATATGGCCCATTACCTTTTCATCTAAGGGTCCAGAATCAGAAGAAATTAAATCACAGTTTTGACCTTTTTGGCTAACTTAATCATGAATTGACCCCGTTTGCAAAAAAAAACAAATCCGACATGTTTTAGTCACGCCAACATCCCTGGCGTCTCGTTTGCATGGGAGACACCGGGGTCCCTGGAGTTTCTCCCCTGGCCCACACACTGCACTGGCTCGTTAACCGTCCGACATGGCAAAGTGGAAAACACCATGGATCTCGACGTTTACCACCCCCCTCCAGCCCAAAACGCCAATGTCCCTAGCGTCTTGGCTCGACCAGAGCCAACAGAAGGTTTTGCTCTCTGGTTAGGTTCAAAATGCCAGGGACCTTGGCATTTCCCCTGATCCAAAACACCAAGGTCTCTGGCGTCTGGGCTCGACCAGAGATAACAGTAGGTTTTTGCTCTCTGGTTAGGGGCAAAACGCCAAGGACCCTGGCGTCTCCCCTACCACATCATAGCAACTTTAGTGTTTTCACATAATTTGACACAATTTGACATAGCAACTTGTTGCACATAATTTTAAAACATTGTCAAACACTCAAAATTTTGAAGATAGCAAACCATTGAAATCTTTCATAGTCTCGAATGACAAGTTCATCACACACAAGTTTTCACATCAATAGTTCATCACACACAACAAGTCTCGAATGACACGAAAGTTCATCACACATAACAAGTCTACTGAGTAACACGAGGTCATTTCCCCTTCTTATTGCATCCCTCATCCTCCTCTTGTGCAAGGCGAGCCCTTGCAAGTTTTCTTGCCCTCTCCTCTTCACGAGCCACCTTCTCTTTGCGCGTCCTCTCCTCCTCACGCTTCTTGCGCTCCTTCCTCTCCTTCTCATGATGCTCGTTTTCCTACGCTTGTTCCAAGCTTCATTGAATAGGTTCTGCCTCCGTAGGCAATCTCGATGTAGGTCCTCTTGGACATCTTTCGGTACTTCATGATCTATCCAAGTGAAGTACTTGCAAAGTGGAGGAGACGACTACATACAAATCAAGTTTGTCTTAGTAATATGAGATGAAACAAATTGAGATTATTTGCATGTCGTGTCTACCATACCGGTGGCCGGTCATATGCATTAGTTGGCCGCGCACAATCATGTGCATAGTTAGGACACAAGAAAAAAATTCTACCTTCTATCCATGACTTCTTACGGTCAGTGGACACCTTCACCTTGCAAGCATCACCACACCAACATGATGGGTTGCGACGACTTGCTTGCTTTTAACTTCAACCATTCATCAACCTACTCCGGATAATCCATTTTCTCACCTATCCATTTGGTGGTCTCTTCCGAATGCCTCAGAAAATACTCATTAAGCTTGAAGAAGGTATATTCCACTATTGCAGTCACTGGCAATGAACGGACACCCTTGAGCACATTGTTGAAACACTCAACCATGTTGCTCGTCATGTCGTTGTATCACCAACCTCCTTCATCATGAGCATGTGCCCACTTGTGCTTCTTGTTAAAATTCCTAGTTAAGAACTCTTTCCCCCCTTCGTTCACCGCAGCATAGAGTTTGTTGTAGTGATCACCAAAAGCAACGGTGGCGAGGGCCACACAAACATGGGCTAGGTCCTTGCTGAGCACCTTGCTCTTACATACCCGGTAAAAGTTAGCCACAAAATGCCTCATGAACCATCTGTGGTGAAGCTTTGGAAACCCTGGAATAACAATGTCCATTGCCTTGAGTATGCCATGGTGCCGGTCTAATATGATGCATGCCTCCCAATCCCCAATAAGCTGGTTCCGCACATGACTCATGAACCACTGCCAGTTGTCCTAGTACTGGGAAGACACCAAAGCAAATGCCACTGGCAACACATTGTCGTTGGAGGAGTGCGCCATTGCTACCATTAGTGTGCCCTTGCATATGCCGGTCAAGAAAGTGCCATCTATATACAAGACCGGGCAACAATGCTTTAATCCCGCCACGCATTGCCCATAACTCTAGAAGGCACGGTGGAACACTCTAGTGTTATCCTGAACCTCATGATACATGCCTAGGTTCCTATGTGCAATCGCTCCCAACAACCTCGGGAGGTGACTGATGTCGCTTGAAGCTGCGTCGGTATTTCCCCAAAGAGGAAGGGATGATGCAGTACAACTACAGTAGGTATTTCCCTCGGTTATGAAACCAATGTATCAATCCAGTAGGAGAACCAAGCAACACTATGTAAACAGTACCTACACACAAAGAACAAATACTTGCAACCCAACGCATAAGAGGGGTTGTTAATCCCTCCTAGGTAACGGCGCCAGAAATTGGCAAGTTGACGGGAGACTGTTTGATCCTCCTTGGTAAAAAGATAGATAAATTTGTGGTAGATTGGATAAATAGCCCTCGATAAAACGCGGAATAAAATAAGTAATAAAAAAGTGCAGCAAGGTATTTTTGGGTTTTTGGAATAATAGATCTGAAAATAAAAGCAAATAAAAATATATCTCAAAGCAAATATGATAAAGAATAGACCCGGGGGCCGTAGATTTCACTAGTAGCTTCTCTCGAGAAAATAGCACACGGTGGGTAAACAAATTCCTGTTGGGCAATTCATAGAAGATCGAATAATTATGACGATATCCAAGGCAATGATCAATATACATGCATCATGTCCAAAATTAGTAGACCAACTCCTGTCTGCATCTACTACAATTACTCCACACATCAACCGCTATCCAACATGCATCTAGTGTATTAAGTTCATGGAGAAACGGAGTAATGCAATAAGAACGATGACATGATGTAGACGAGATCTATTCATGTAGGAATAGCCCCCATCTTGTTATCCTGAATAGCAATGATACATGCACGACTTGCTGCCCCTTCTGTCACTAGGAAAGAACACCGTAAGATCGAACCCATCACAAAGCACCTCTTCCCATGGCAAGAAGATCGATCTATTTGGCCTAACTAAACCAAAGATTTGAAGAAGAAATATGAGGCTATAAATAATCATGCATATAAGAGATCAAAGAAAACTCAAATAATATTCATGGATATAGATCTGATCATAAACTCAAAGTTCATCGGATCCCAACAAACACACCGCAAAAAAGAGTTACATCAAATAGATCACCAAGAGACCATTGTATTGAGAATCAAAAAGAGAGAAGAAGCCATCTAGCTACTGCCTACGGACCCTTAGGTCTATGGTGAACTACTCACGCATCATCGGAGAGGCACCAATGAGGATGATGAACCCCTCCGTGATGGTGTCTAGATTGGATCTCGTGGTTCTGGAACTTGCGGCGGCTGGAATTGTGTTTCGTCGACTCCCCTAGGGTTTCTGAAATATTTGGGAATTTATAGGGTGAAGAGGCGGTGCGAGAGGTCCCTGAGGTGGGCACAACCCACCTAGGCGTGCCTGGGCCTCCTCTCTGGTACTTCTTTGGCCCACTGGGTGTCTTCTGGTCCAGAAAAAAATCTCCAAAAAGTTTCGCTGCATTTGGACTCCGTTTGGTACTGATATTCTATGAAGTAAAAAACAAGCAAAAAATAGCAACTGGCACTGGGCACTATGTCAATAGGTTAGTCCCAAAAAATGATATAAAGTTATTATAAAATGATTGTAAAACATCCAAGAATGATAATATAACAGCATGGAACAAGCAAAAATTATAGATACGTTGGAGACGTATCAGCATCCCTAAGCTTAATTCCTACTCGTCCTCGAGTTGGTAAATCGTAAAAATGGAATTTTTGATGTGGAATGCTGCCTAACAAGTTCATCACATATTCTTTTCTTTTGTAGCATGGACATTTGGACTTTTATATGGTTCAAAGCAATAGTCTAGTTTTGACATGAAAATTTCAATACTCAAGCATATCTACAAGCAACAATGTCTTTCAAAATGTCAACACTAAAGAAAGTTATCCCTATCAATCATGCTCAATCATTGATCCATTCATGAAACACACTCGCATATTAGCTACATCCAATGCTCAAGTATGATCATAGTGCTCCCTAGTTGGTGCTTTATAAGAGAGGATGGAGACTCAAATAAAAAATAAAAATTGCATAAAGTAAATAGATAGGCCCTTCGCAGAGGGAAGTAGGGATTTGTAGAGGTGCCAGAGCTGAAAGCTTAAATTGAGAGATAATTTTTTTTGAGAGGCATCCTTTTCCCGTCAACGAAAACGACCGAGTAATTCTCTACACTTTCCATGCCAGATATATCATAGGCAGTTCCCAAACAGAAAATAAAGTTTATTCCTTTTTCCACCATACTTTCACATCCACGGCTAGCCGTATCCACGGGTACCGCCCATACCAGCATTTTCCAAGGAATTTATTATTTGACAACATAAAGTAAATTTCTTTTTCATTTCGGGACTGGGCATCCCTATTACCGCCATACTCTCGTGCAATGACAAGTGAATAAACACTCATCTTGAGAATAACACATCTAGCATGGAAAATATTGGCCACCCCCTGCCGCTTCATGAGCGGAACGAGCACACAAAAAGGAAATTCATTTTGAAAATTAGAGATGGCACATACAAATTTGCTTAGAACGGCACGGAAATACCACATATAGGTAGGTATGGTGGACTCATATGGCAAAACTAGGTTTAAAGATTTTGGATGCACAAGTAGTAATTCTACTTAGTACAAGTGGAGGCTAGCAAAAAGATTGAGAAGCAACCAACCAAGAAACAAAAAATCACATAAGCGAGCATTAAGCATAACTAACACCGAATAATGCACCACAAGTAGGATGTAATTTCATTGCATAACTATTGACTTTCATGCTTGCATAGGGAATCACAAACCTTAACACCAATATTATTACTAAAGCATAATTACTCACCAACATGACTCACATATCACTCTCATCATATCTCAAAACCATTACAAAGAATCAAGTTTATTTTGTCCAATGATCTTCATGAAAGTTTTTATTATATCCCTCTTGAATATCTACCACTTTGGTACTAGTTTCATATATTGCAATTGCTTTTGACAAGCTCAAATAAATCTAAGTGAAGAACATGAGCATAAAAATTTTCGTCTCTCAAAATAATATAAGTGAAGCATGAGAGAATTTCTTCAAAAATTTACTAACTCTCAAATAAATCTAATTGAAGCATGATAGTATTTATTCAAAAATATTAAAGCACACCGTGCTCATAAAGATATAAGTGAAGCACTAGAGCAATTCCATAGCTCAAAAAATTTAAGTGAAGCATAAAGAGCAATTCTAACAAATCATAGCATAATTTTGGCTCTCTCAAATAGGTGTGTCCAGCAAGGATACTTGTGACAAACTAAAAATCAAAACAAGCAAAGACTCATATAATACAAGACGCTCCAAGCTAAACTCATGATATGTGACAAATAAAAATATAGCTTCAAGTAAAATACCGATGGTCGTTAGAAGAAAGAGGGGATGCCTTCCGGGGAATCCCCAAGCTTAGTTGCTTGGTTCTCCTTGAATATTAACTTGGGGTCCCATGGGGCATCCCAAGCTTAGGCTCTTTTCACTCATTATTCCTTCATCCATCGCGATCTCACCCAAAACTTGAAAACTTCAATCACACAAAACTTAACAAAACCCTCGTGAGATCCGTTAGTATAAGAAAACCAATCTTTACTTTAAGTACTGTTGCAAACCCATTCAAATTTTGATATTGCATTATATCTACTGTATTCTAACTTTACCATGGTTTATACACCCCGATACAATCCATAGATTCATCAAAATAAGCACACAATGCAAAGAAAACAGAATCTGTCAAAAACAGAACAGTCTGTAAAGATGCGAATTGTTCCCATACTTCTGTAACTCCAAAAATTCAGGAAACTTCGGAAAACAGAGGCAATTTGTATATAAATCTTGTGTAAAAAATTCAGAATGTTTTGTCACTTCTGTGAATTTAAACAATTCTGTTACTGGACGCAAAAGTTTCTGTTTTTCAACAGGATCAAATCAACTATCACCAAAGCTATCCCAAAGGCTTTAATTGGCACAAATACTAATTAAAACATAAAAACACAATCATAACAGTAGCATTATTGTGCAAACACTCAAGAACAGAAATAAAAAGGCAAAAATAAATTTTATTCATTGGGTTGCCTCCCAACAAGCGCTATCGTTTTATGCCCCTAGCTAGGCATAAGATTTTATTGATGCTCACACGAAAGATAAGAATTGAAGTGCAAAGAGAGCATCATAAAACATGTGACAAACACACTTAAGTCTAACATACTTCCTATGCATAGGTATTTTATAGGAAAACAAATTACCAAGACAAGCAAGATCTAGCATATGCAAGGAAGAAGAAAGAAACAATAGCAATCTCAACATGAAGAGGGGTAACTTAGTGACATGAAGATTTCCACAACCATATTTCCCTCTCTCATAATAATTACACTAGACCAATGATGGCGCACGTTGCCGCGCCCGTCTATTTTGCTATTAGAATGATAGGAATTTCTGTAAATAGGAGACAAAAAAGTAAACATAGCTGGAAAAAAATTAAAAAGAAGAAAATAGTCCAAAAATATTGTTTTACATAAGTTTTTATTATTGTTTTGAAGTGTTGGTATTCTAGTGAGTAGTAAGTAACAATAAATGGAGAAAAATATTAAGCTAGGACATGTTATTCCCATTTCAGTTGCATATATATACAATGTACTTGTCCATTTGTAGCTTATGGCTACATTCAAATGAAAAAGATCAAAACAAATAACTTGACGTAATAGGAAAACACATATAACAGTTAATAGCCTTGATCAAGGAGCAAAGGCTAGCCTTCACTTAGTGGACTAATGACAGTAACCAGAACAAGAATATGCATGAAACCACAAGAGTTATAAATTCATGAATTGACAAAACAACGACATACTGACCAACTCTGCCAAAGGCGCTGGATGGAAGCTTTGCTTTTCTGGGTGGCATAGTACACACTTCATGACATGTCAAATAATTGTAGAATCTAACTTCCAAAGCTGAATTGACATGCATGTATGCATCTCTTATCCATGATCTCATCATATACTAATTTTGAAATTAAAAAAACACAAATGATTATTCTTTTATTTCAGAAAATCAGAGGTATATGTATAAATGCTTCATCTTTGGTTTGTGATGTCATCTTAGATTGACATTGACTTAGATTCTTCTGCTATGTCTTGCAGTAGTCCTGCAAAGACGATGTGTACAACGTATCAACTGAAGTCATTCATAACACAAGAAAGGAGTGTCAACTCGCCCATGAAATTGCCATTCTTCTTCGTCAAATCAAGCAAAAAGACAAAGATTGTTTAAACATGGCACATATGTTACATGTAATGAACCTGCAAGAAGTTAAAGAAATAAAGTAGCTATTATGTACAAGAATCCATGCAATGTTTTCGAGGTAAATCTGGTCTGAAATGGGATTAGGGAAGCATTGCATGACCTCTCAGCAGATCAAAATCTATATTATCTTCCTTACAACCCTCCTTGCATTGATATTTACAGTACTTGATTAGTTCAACAGCTACAGGGCTACACTACTTTCGCAGATGATTCTTAAGAATTTGAAAATTAAAGGAAGAAAAACATGCACATGATGTGATCACATACAGGGTAGTAGATTATGAAGAGCCTTCATTTTTGGTAAGAAAGCTTCTAAAGAGCCGAATGTTCTATAAATTTCTAATAAGAGGCGGACATGAATGAATTTACTTTAAAAGCATGATTAAGATACTATAGTATTGCAGCTTTAACAATTGATTTTTTATGATACTCCAGATTAGGTGTTGCCTAAAAAACTAAAAAAAGAATCATATTCTGTTTATCCTTGCTGTAGATAGTTGGACCAAAAGTAGTTACTGAATCAGCAAGTTAGTTTACAATTAACATAATTACTGCAATGCTCATGCATCATCCGCGGCAGCTGAAGGTTTGTGAATAGTTAAGAACTCCCGTTATGTACCTTTATTCAAGGAATTGTGCTGAATAACCTAATCGTACAGACATTGATGAATTCTTAATCACAAGATCAGGCATACTTGCTTCTGCTAGCACAATGAATGATGTGCAGTTGCAATAACAAAAGCACCATATGGAACCTACAGGTATTATAATCTTACCTGAAATGTTGGGAGGGATGCATAATAATTGTCAGTTATAGCAACAATCATAGTTTCACCATCCATAACCTTTAATATCACACAACACTAACAAGTTGTGCGCAATTCTAGTAGACATACAAAATTACAAATGCAGATATTCAATTTGATATGTACTTAAGTCAAAATAGATGCAGCCAACATGACATACCTGTCTAGGGTATCTCTACTACCATCGTCATGGCAAAAAATTGGACATTACTATATTTCCTCATCACTTCACCATGCTTTGAAAAAATAACCGGAGCTGCTCCATGCAGTAAAATGCAACATCATGGTGCCATGGTGGAGAAGAGAGCTTATTTGGTTCTTTAAATGAGCTTAGCTGTGTCTCTCCTTGCTCAATAACTTCCTTAGAGCAATACATTTTCAGTGTCTCGATCTCTGCATCAGTATCAACATGTGATGTAAGTACTTGTAAGATCAGGAGATGTAGTTAATAAAGAGTATCCAGAAAACATAGGATGATAAACAAGACAAATTTAATGCAGGACCACCCTTACTTTTGACACTGAATAATCATTCACTTGAATTATTATTTTCAACAATACATTCAACAGAAATTTGGCGAGTCACATACTCACATTACTGATGCTAATTAAAGTTTTACTGTGAGTGATAAACTTTAACCATTTTGCCAGATATAGTTTAAGTAATAAAGTTAATAACAAAAGGAGTGACTTGGTTTTCCTAATTGCTGGAAGAACAACTATTACCTTTCGAGTATGTAACGAGAAGTGGCTTGATCGACTATGGAACATCAACAACAAATTTGACATGTGGTGAAGCATAATTCAGAAGGACGGGGAGGAGCAACAGGGGTGGCGACTCTGGAGCTCACCGAGGAGTCGGCCAATGGGCACTCAAGGGAAGATGGTAACATGTGGTTTTCACTGCCTGCGTCCAGGAATGTTCGGACAGGGATGGCTTCTGTGGTGCTGACCGTCGACTGGAAGGAGAAAAGGGGAGGCGAACCAGGTGGAGCGATAGACAGGGAGTGAGTAGGTATTACCCAGTGGCATCGGAGGGTTTCGTGCCATCAGCCCATCAAAAGAAGTTCGGCCCTCCCTTGGCAACAACAACTTAAGAATGGAACCATGGCGAGGGATCCATCTCGATGCCTCCACTGTCATGTACATGTTTACCGAGGATGAAGGCGCGACGGCTCGACGAGGGTGAGAGGAGAGAGGTCGAGAGGGGTGGGAGCTTAGAGGTAGGCATGGAGACTACTCGACGGCGCACATGTGCTTCGCCCTAGATTGAGATTGCCAAGGGATGGGAGGGGTTGGGCAGGATGTACTCTTGTGCAGGATTGAGGCACGGGGAGGGAGGTGGGTACGTAGGGGCCAGAGTCGTGGACTCGTGGTAGACTTTGGTCGTGTACAGGGTGGACCATCCATCGAGGATCGAACAAGAGGCCTCCAATTTTGTTCCCAGAGTAGCGGGCCTTGGACATCTGACCTGGCGCATCCGACAACCAAAAAAGACTGGAACAAGCGATCTGATGGTTAAAATAAGTGATGGCGTGAGAGGGCTCCTAGGGTGCACAGTTATAATGTCTTAAAATGTAGGATCATAGTCAAATTCAACAATATAACTATCACATAAAATATTCTCTTCATGATCCACATGCATGCAATGTTGACACTCTTCCAATATAGTGGGATTAACATCAAATAAAGTCATGACCTCTCCAAGCCCACTTTTATAAAAAAATTCATAAGATTGATCATTCTCCAAAATAGTGGGGTCATTATTACCTAGAGTTGACACTCTTCCAAACCCACTTTCAATATTATCGGAAACATGTTCACCATGAGGCTTAAATAAATTTTCAAGATCATAAGAAGAATCACCACAATCATGATCATTGCAATAAGTAGTGGACATATCAAAATTAGCATCCCCAAGCTTGGAGTTTTGCATATCATTAACACAATTGACATTAATAGAACTTATAATAACATCATTCAAATCATGCTTTTCATTGAAAGAGATATCATGAATCACTTTACCAATTTCTTCTTCCAACACTTCATCACAATCTTCAGATTCATGAATTTCAAGCAAAACTTCATAGAGATAATCAAATGCACTCAATTCACTAGCAATTGATTCATCATAATTGGATCTTTTAAAAAGACTAGCAAGTGGATGAGGATCCATATCAATAGATTTTTAGCAAGCAAAGATGCAAGCAAATAAAAGGCACATGGTAACACAAGCAAACAAAAGATCAAACGAGAAAAAGGCGAACGAAAAAGAAGGCGAAAAAGGGCAAATTTTTGTGAAGTGGGGGAGATGAAAATGAGAATAAAATGGCAAATAATGTAAATTGCAAGGAGATGAGATTTGTGATTAGGAACCTAATAGATGTTGATGATGTCTCCCCGACAACGGTGCCAGAAATTCCTTTTGATGTCGCTTGAAGCTGCGTCGGTATTGCCCCAAAGAGGAAGGGATGATGCAGTACAACTATGGTAGGTATTTCCCTTAGTTATGAAACCAAGGTATCAATCCAGTAGGAGAACCGAGCAACACTATGTAAATGGTACTTGCACACAAAGAACAAATACTTGCAACCCAACATGTAAGAGGGGTTGCCAATCCCTCCTAGGTAACGGCGCCAGAAATTGGCAAGTTGACGGGAGACTGTATGATCCTCCCCGGTAAAAAGATAGATAAATTTGTGGTAGATTGGATAAATAGCTCTTGATAAAACGCAAAATAAAATAAGTAATAAAAATTGTAGTGTGGCACCCCGGATCAGAGCGACCGGTTTACCTTGCATTGCCAGCCCAGAGATCAAGTCTTCTGGCAACACACAACAACTTGGTACAAAAAGAAAACCGCTTTATTGAAGCATAGGTTCGATATTATATCAAGTAGCGAGGCCAAGCGGCACACACGGTGCTGTTGCACATATGTACATTATTTAGTAAACATGAACGGGGACCTCGACATCACGACATAGCTACGCGCAGCGGAAAGACGACGTAGAAGGACTCCATCTCATAGGGACACTGATGTGGACATGGTCTAGACTGCGATGCAACGATGCAACTCCAACTCCAGTACGACTTCTCCTGAAACTGGCATGACATGCCAGGTGAGTACTTTGAATGTACTCGCAAGCTCACACAAATAAAGCAACAATGGCAAACAACAACATGATATTTAAGTAGGTTAAATGCAAGAACTTAGCATGCTACTCATGAAGTAACCGTGCTCATAACAGGGCCTTTCAGACCCTTACCATCTCGGTTACCTTGTAACCACGATCATCATACCACGGTGATCACCTCCGGATCACAAACGAAACCATCTCGATGGTCTCAACAACTCCACCAACATAACAAGTGCCACAAATATATATTTAGTGCGCAGGTTCAATATTGCTGTTGATCCATGGTGTGACCTACTACGAATTGTGTCCGTGATCGAGGACGCGGGTATCGATAGATTAAACACACTCTGGAGAGGTTAGCACACTGTACCCACATCACGAAACCCATGGCCTCGAACACCCATTCGGGTGGACCAACGACGTTCCGACAGAACCAATCTATTGCCATGACACTCTCCCGGCCACTCTGACCAACTCCCCTTTGGGCTAAGTCATGGGTGGCCCCGATGCCACTCCGGATATCCAACGGCCACCGTCGTGGCAAAACAAACGGTCCCAAACGGGGACATGGTACCAAAACAACTACGGGCACACAAGGCTATGCCTGCCTACCGGGCCTGGGTAGCTCAAGCGCATAACCTTCCCTAGTTGGAGGCACCGGCGAGAGGCATAACAACAGACCGCGAAAGGGCCTCCCCATAAAGGCGAATGTGGTTGCACTGGGAAGCTCGATTCGGTGGCACCATGACTCGATCAACAGCATGTTCAAGTTGGATTATTATCAGGTTTCAACTTGCAAATAAATATTACCGAGTCATAATATGCCATGGAAATGCAATGAACTATATATGCACCATTTCAACATAATACCGGTATGAACTTAGTCATGCTCATCATCATGTTACCCTACTGCATATTCTCAATCATTCAACTAAAATACCATTGATAACATAGCAAGCATAGCATGAAAATGAAACTAGCATCAAGTGATATTATATGAATTTCTATATGCATTAAAAAAGACCATATTCAAGTGAAAATCATAGTTATTGAAATGACACTCTTGCAAATATTTGTGATGGCTTGCCTTAGTGCAGAGGAGGGTCACACTCCTCCTGGTTCTCCTCAAGGTAGCAAGTTCCTTCTGAAAACATTTAAAATAGCAAAAAGAAAATGTCACATAACACATTTAAATGCACCAGAAAATATTCACAGCAAGCAAAAATCTCATCTTTTGCATGCTGATAGAGGAGCTCAATACAAAACCAATGCAAAAAGAATCTGGTCATTTTGACTTATAGAATAAAAGTTAGAGCAGGTCAAAGTTTGGTCAATATTCTGAATTAAAATGATTTTAGAAAAATAACCAGAGGGGGTGACGTCGAAGACGTATTTCAGAAATACGCCTCCACTTATACCGCTTTGGCGGCCGCACAGTGAGGCTGACGGGTGGGCCCCACTGGCAGGGTTAGAAGAGAGAGAGAAAGAGAGAGAGAGAGAGAGAGAGAGAGAGAGAGAGAGAGAGAGAGAGAGAGAAGCAGGGGACGGCGGCTCGGACATCGGTGGTTCTCCGGCGAGGAGGCCACGGCTGCCGCCGGCGAGTGGATGGATGGACGTAGCGCTTCATGGAGAACACGCACGTACCAGTAGCTCAGTCGGAGGTGGACGAACATCATCGTGGTGGTTGTCTCCAGAGGCGTCGGCGGAGGGGGCTCGTCGGAGTTGATGAATCCGGCGAGGCAGGGGCGGTCTAGCAGCTCCAGCAACACTAGCATGACCAGGGGAGCACCACGAACACGCCAGAGAGGTTGGAAGGAGTCGAGGGGCGCTGAAGGAAGCAGAACGCCAAGAGGGGATCGGCAGCGAGCTTCAGAGCAGAACGGCGGCCGGAGGCCCGTCTGGCCTGGCCGCGGCCTTCTACTAACTTGGCTGATGTCAGAGGAGTTGGGTGGTGCGGCCAGATGAGCTCGGGAGGGGCTCCTATATATAGGCAGGGTGAGAGGGGGATCGAGGTCACCGGAGAGCTCTCTGGAAGCAGTGGACGGTGACAAATGGCACTTAGAGAGGATGTGAGAGGTCGAGAGGGTTCACGCACACACAGAAGAAGCAACGGGCCAAGCACAGGGCGAAGGGGGCGATGGCATGAGCTCACGAGGGCACTGTGCTCCCTGCTCCACCGTGGATGGATCTGCAGCGGCTGTCTCCACCGTCGGGAAGCTCCAGCGAGAGGTCTAGGGTGATAGGTTGAGGCTCGTGAAGGTTGGAGACAAGTTAGGTTGGCCTGGGGCGAGCACACGAGGCGAACAGAGGGGCTAACGGCCCGCAGAGCGCGTCGAACGCACGCCTGGCACCGTGGCCACACACGGTCACCACATGCACTGGCACTACACGGCGCGCCCGAGAGGTAAAATCATGTGTGGGAGCTTGTCCCTGTAGTGTTTGGTCTATCTGAGCTGATGGACCGAAGCCAGGTCGACAAGGAACGACTTGAGCTTCACTGCAAGTTTCTGGACAGAAAGTTTTGAGCTAAGTAGAGAGAGTTCTAGAGAGAGTTAGGAGCTGATTTTTGGTAGTTAAGGGTTACTTAGGAAGGTCATTAACCCATAAAAGTTTCAGCTCAAGAGGATTTGTCAAAAAGGTACTTGCTTCACAATGTACCATTACTGACCAGAATAGAAAAGATTTTCTACAACAAAAATATTCCAAATAACCATGAAATATTTTTGCACAAGAAGTTGGGCCAAGGTTCAAAGAATATTTGGGAATTTTTACAGATTTTTGTGGGCAAGAAAAATGATGGTTGCTTTGGAGCAGATGTAGAAATAGGGCTTTATCAAATGGAATTGAATATTTTTCATTTGAGAAAAATATTCCCAAGGTTATATTTGGATATATCAGAGGGCAAGAGATGTTTCTGAGAGGGAGAGGAGCCACTTGGTGTGAAAATCAAAACAATGCCCAAGTGTTAAGTCCAAATGAGTTGATTCCAAAAACTCAAATTCAAACCAAATTTCAATAAAACCCAGAAAAAGAAAAAGGGCAAAAACCAGGGTGTCACAAACCTCCCCCGTTAGGATGAATCTCGTCCTCAAGATTCGGTTGCTCGGGAAACAATTCAGGGTATGTTGTCCTCAAAAAGTCCTCTCTTTCCCGGGTAGCTTCGCTTTCGGTATGGTGTTCCCACTGCACCTTGTAAAACTTAACTGACTTGCTGCGGGTGACTCTTTCCATCTCATCCAATACTCGGAAAGGTTTCTCTTCATAAGTCAGATCGTTAGCAAGCTCTATTTCTGCCATATCAGTCCATTTCTCGGGTGGAGAGATACACCTTCACAACTGTGATACGTGGAAGACATCGTGTATTTCTGACAGTTCGGGAGGAAGTTCCAATTGATATGCCACTGTGCCAACCTTGGACATAACCGGAAATGGGCCAATACACTACTAGGGAAAAGCCTAGCAGTAGCGTGGGTCTAAGGGCTATCAGTAGCGCGGGCATCGCGCTACTTATACGGCGCTACAGCTAACATTTAGCTGTAGCGCTCTTCTGCCCGCGCTACTACTATAGCTACTTAGCAGTAGCGCTGTCCATACCAGCGCTACTGCTAAGCCACTTAGCAGTAGCGTTTTCCTGTTCAGCGTTAAAGAGCGCTACTACTATATTTTCACATATCTTTTTTTTTGCTACATATTTGCGATGTTTTTGTACAGATTTTATACAGTATCTAATCATATCATAAACTGGCAATATGCTCATCATATCATACACATAATAGTCTCATCATATCATCCAACACAAATCATGTCATCACATCATAATCATGACATAGCTATACCAGTTACATGGCATGTCTCATCATACATAATGTAGTACTTCTTGAGGCACTGGTTCATATTCCTCTCTCGCACTAGCGTGAACCTAAACTAACTATTTTCTGCTTCGGCTCTGCTATCTAAACCTCTCTGGCTATCGCTCGGAAACCGGTACACCTGGGCCTGACACTCCGGCCACTCGTCGTATACTCCTAGCGTAGCACTTCTTCGCCATCGATGATCTATGTACCTGCATCGTCACATGAGTCGGTAATATGCAACATACATAGTTGAGCAACAGAAAGAGACAGACTTGGCAAAAATAGAAGCAAAATCTCATAAGCATAAATAACAAAGTTCATAGTACCCAAAATGCCCTAACTAGAGTGATCTTCGCTAGTTGAGGAGGACGGTTTAATTATATCACAAATAAAGTTTCATCATGCATAACTCAAAGTTTCATCATAGAGAAAGTATGGACTAAACGGACACTTCATCATATATCATCAATCACTCCAACATGTCGTGCCATCCATCCAAGTCAGGGAGATAGTCCTCGAGCGTAGTGAAAGGCTTCAGGTCGAGACGCTGAGCCGATACGCGTGTTCGGACGTCTTCTCACGACATTTGCCCTTCTTTGTAGAACATCCCTGTTTTTTCGATGACCTCCTTCATGATGATTTGGGCAAGTTCACGCTGGATGTGATAGAACTCAGCTCAAAGTTGATGATCCGGGATATCTCCTAGGTTCTTTGCCCATTGCAGAATATGGGCATCGCCGGATCTAGGTGACATGCGAAGGTTCTGCTAATCCCGTCTGTACTCCAGCATGTGGTGGAGGACATAGAATCCATCACTAAGAGTACCACTCGGTTGCTGGATGCAGCAGAAGTCGGTCTTATGGCCGAAGGCGGCGCGTGGTTCCTTGTCTTCCTGATCTTGATCTCTCCACCCCGTAGGCCATAGCTAAAGATAGCACTGTTGATGTAGTTCATGTACAAGGCAAAAAGGCGGACAAACGTAAAATCCAGCTTTTTCAAGTGAAACATATCGAAGATGTAATCGAATCGAAGGAAGAACTTCTCTGCGGGGAATGTGTCGACGTACAACCTTTGCTGCGGCACGTTAACCACGTAGAGCGGGTAGCCTGGATTTTTTGAGGCGATCAGGCTTTTCTCTCTCTGCAACACATCATCATGAAGTCTCCTTAGATCGTCGTATATGGCCTCTATCGCTGCCTTAGGTAGGATCGGATGACTGGGGATATGACATTTTGCCGCACCGGGGATAGGTATACGGTCTTGAACCCTAGGCTGCTGAGGCGGCTGGATCATAGAAGCAGCTTTGTTACCTTTCCTTGATCTCTTCCTATGATTCTTTGCTACTGGAAGGTCGCCTATAATACGTTCATCCTTCGGAAATTCAGGCACCGACTCATCACGCTCAAACCCTGAGTACTCATACTGCTGAGCCATCAATCCTCCGTCGTCATAGGCGCCAGTATTGAGATACTGTAGAGGGTCATCGTCATCCTCATCGATGGCATCATGCATTGCTTCTTCGATGGCGGCGACATCATCAGCCACTAATGGAGCCTCTTCCTCACCCGGCACGACAGGCGACGCTAATTGGGTAGGTGGGGTGTTGGTGTTCATACCTTGCTGAGGCTGCTTGGTCGTGGGTGTGCTCCCGGCCGCCTCTAGACGAAGTAGACTCTTCGGCCACAACAGGACCCAACGCTTGCAATCGCCAAGCCTCCGCGGGGTCTCGTCGTCATCTCCCCCTAGTGCTACCGGAGGAGCCAAATTCTCATGGCCCGGTTCGACACTGGCCACAGAAACCTTGAAGACGTCAGGGGGGATCGGCCGGCTGTGGAACAATTGTTCCTTCGGCTTCACTATCGTCGCCTTTCCCACGTCCACCTTCTGGCCATCGATGGTGTACAGTATGGTGCATGGGGTTACGTTGGCCTACAAAGACATGTCTGCAACATGAGACATCTGAAAGGCAATGGAAATGGGAGATTATGCATATATTGAAGAGGGCCGGTGTGACAGGTACCGTGAGGGCGTCAAGCTCAGCCAAAGACGAAGCCCCACCGAGCATGCCAGAGACGGAGGACGGGCTGCTAGCAGGTGCGGGAGCAGGTACGCTAAACGAGCTGCTCCCGAATAAGTTGGAAAGGGGAAAGTCTGCTGCCTCTTTATTTGGATTTTGCTTGGTCCAACTGATGATAGTCGGAACCAAGACACTATACGAAGCTGCCATCTCCTCTTTTGCGGCAGCTACTGCTGCTTTGACTGTCTCAGCTGATTTCTTCTCAACCGCAATCTCAACCTTCTTGTCGATGTTTTCTTCATTTAACCTCCATATTTCCATTCTCTCCTCCGTGGTCTCACAGTAGTACTTCTTCCATGTGGCGCCGTCTCCGACACCGTGCACACGTCCATACGACGACCGAGTGTCCACCGGGAGTCGTTTCAATATGTTCAAGGCCCTGTTGAATGGGGTGTCCCACTTGGGCCTCGCCAATACCTCAGACGGCGAGTCACTTTTGGCTGCAATCCTGTGCTGCTCTTTTTGCAAAAGGAACGTGGATCGTTTACAAATGTGACTAAACGTGTTGTCGAGTTGATTAGAAGCTAAAATTAGGGGGTAAATTAATAATTACCAGCAGTCTCATGAACTCCTTCGTGCCCGCGTCCGTATCGAAAACCTTGTTGACTGGGTCCCAATGGTACCGGGCCCTGATGATGTCACGCTCCTGCGGGATGGTGAACTCCGCCAAGGGGTCTGGGATCCCCAGACTTTCACGTTCTGCGTCCTCCTTGGCCCATATGGGCCTCTTCCCCGCGTAACCACGGCTTCCGAGGTGGTGGCACCCCATGTTCCTCTCTTGGAGCCCCTTCATGTACTCCGACTTTTCTTTGACATCTTCGGCAACACAAGTCTTCTTGAATATTTTGAACTGCTCTTTCGTAATTGTCGAATTATCCTTTACAATCTCGGAGTAGGGTTCCTTTTTGGCGATGATCCGATGTTTCACCCTTACTTTCCAAGCGGACAATGCGTTGCTAAACTTGCCCATGGCGCGTTTGTTTATCTTCTTCATTGCCGGGTCTTTATCTGGATCAGTATATTTGATTTCATCCCGGCCCGAGAACAAGAATAACTGGTGCAGCTTAGTTAGGAGGGAGTGCTTCATATCTGGTATCTTCTTTAGTTTCTCATCGTTGATGGTGGCGGTTGCCCGTAGGATGCAGCCTATTTGATTGCCGTAGCACGCGCGCGCTTCCGCAGGCTCTTTTGGCTCAAAATTGCTGGAGTCCACCTCTGTGACCACCAGTCTAGTAGTGATGAGCTGGTTTGGGTGCCGTTGCCTCTTTGGTTTCGGTTCTATAACGGCTTCGCCAGTCTCGGTGCCGGTATCGGCGCTGGTCTCGGCGCCGGTGTTAGTCTCAGCGCCGGTCTTGATGTCGGTCTCAGTCTCGGATGTGACAAGTGGGCCCTGCAACAACCGTTGCTCATCGAGAAGGTTCAAATAGGCGTCTGCCGCCGCGTAGACATTGCAATCACCAGAACCCTGTCCTTCATCGTTGCTAGCCATGTTTCCTATGATTAAATCTAGTCAATTAATTCTAGACCTAATAAAATGAATAATGACATAAAAAAAAGGCCAATGTTTTGTAGGAATGTTGATTCATTCCCGTTGCGGCAAATCCCGGGCACTCGATATGTCCTAGTTTGTAGCACAAGTCATGCCAAAATTCACGAAAAAGTTCGGCATGACCTTTGCTACAAACTGGACAAATAGAGCGCCTGAAATTTGCCGGAATGGAAATGAATCAACATTCCGGCAAAACATAGGCCACTCGGAATCATTCCCTGCAAATAACAAAAGGCCACTTGGGCACAATCGAACCACTTCAATGTTGCATATAACATGAGCAAACACTATTAAGGAATTTGCATATAACATGACCAATTTAGTGAAAAGATGTAATCAACAATAATGGAATATGCAAATGAACACTTCTCTGCCTAGGACAGAACCCAAATTCTGTTCTAGCTATTCCTCTCACACACACACACATTATTTTCTTTTCATCCAAATTGTTTTAGAGCAAATATTCCAACAATACTTGACCTTATTAGAAATTGCAAAGGAACTCCATTTTCTCTAACCCTTCTAACCTCACCAAAATTTCCACAGAAGGACCTTAGTACCTACACCTAATTTCTTCAAAAATATTCAGGTCCATAGTCCAAATAATTCAAATTTCATTTGAATGAAATTTGGACCAGATTCAGGTCCATAGTCCAAATAATTTTTTATAGATAAATGCTACTATTTTTTGTTTATAGCCTCTATTAATTTAAAGCTAAATGCTACTATTATTTATATACCCTTTGTTAATTTAAAGCTAAATGGAATTACTGTTTAGGCATTTTCATAAAAATTTGCCCTAGCTAATTTCCTAAAAAAATTGCTAATCTTTTTTCCTAAATGCTTAAAAAATGCCTACTGCCCTAAACAAATCTAGGGTTCATATGAACACCTAGGGTTCATATGAACATCATCACAGCAGAGAGAGAGAGAGAGAAAGAGAGAGAGAGAGAGAGAGAGAGAAGGGCAGGGGAGAGGAGAGGGAGAGCCTTATGGTCGGCGGCGAGGGCGGGCTCGGGCTCGGGCGGCGGTAGTCCTGGGCGGGCTCAGGCAGCGGCGGTGAGGTCGAGGGGCGGCGGCGGTGAGGTCGAGGGCGGTGACGGTGAGGTCGAGGGCGGCCTCGGGTGGTGGCGGTGAGGTCGAGGGCATGCTCGATCGGGCAGGGCGATCGACGGCGGCGACAGAGGAGTTGGGGGAGAGGGGGGAAAGGACTTAGCAAAATTTTGAGCCCGCGCGGGGTTAAGTCAAAATAGCATTAGCGCTGGTAGGAAAAAAGCGCTATAGCTAAGTTAGCTATAGCGCTTTCTTCCAAAACGCGCTACTACTATAGGAAGTAGTTATTTATTTTCCTTTTTCTTTTCCTTTTATCTAAGGAATGTAGCTATAGCGCGGGCTTATAAAACGCGCTATTACTAGAGTAACTATAGCGCTTTTTGGAAACAAGCGCTACTGCTATGCCTTTCTCCTTTATTTTTCTTTTTCTTTTGTTTATCTTTACATTTTCTTTTTTTTCATTTCTCCTTTTTCTACTTCTTTCATTTTCATTTACTTTTCTATTTCTTTCCCATTTTATTTTCTTTTTTTAGCAGTAGCGCTCTATACAGGAAACGCGCTACTAAAAGCCACTTAGTGGTAGCGTGCTTTTTGCGGCATCGCTACTATTATTCCTAGCCTACCGGCAACAGGGTGGGAATTATAGTAGTAGCGCTTTTTCCAACAGACGCGCTACTGCTATAACCATAGCTGTAGCACTCTTTATTGACACGCGCTACTACTAAGTAGCAGTAGTGCTCTCTTTTAACCAGCACTACTGCTATACCTCTGTGTATAAGGTTTTCCCTAGTAGTGATATATCTTGGTGCAAGCTTTCCCCGAGTCTGAAATCTCTTAACTCCTTTCATGGGTGTGACTCAGAGGTAGACATATTCACCAGGTTCAAAACTGACCTGTCGGTGCTTGGAATCATAGTAGCTCATTTGTCGAGACTTTGCCACTTGCAGTCTGTCTCGGATTTCTCTGACTTGCTTCTCGGCTTCCGTCATCAAGTCCATCCCGAAGATACGACTGTCTCCGGTCTGGGACCAGTTTAATGGGGTATGACACTTCCGTCCATACAAGGCTTCATATGGTGACATCTTGAGACTGGTCTGATAGCTGTTGTTATAGGAAAACTCTGCGTAAGGTAGACTGTCTTCCCATTTGGGCCCTTGAGCAAGAGCACATGCTCTAAGCATGTCTTTGAGTATTTGATTTACTCGCTCCGTCTGGCCGTCTGTCTGCGGATGATAAGCTGTGCTATACTTCAATGTTGTCCCCAAAGCTTGGTGAAGACGAGACCAGAATGCTGAGGTAAAAAGGGATCCTCGATCTGAGGTGATAGTTCTTGGCACGCCATGCAGACTAACGATTCTGGACACATAGAGTTGGGCTAACTGGTCTGCACGGTAGGTGGTTCGGATTGGAATGAAGTGGGCCACCTTGGTCAGCATGTCCACCACGACCCATATGGCATTGTTTCCACGAGGAGTTTTGGGAAGACCGGTGATGAAGTCCATGCAGAATTCGTCCCATTTCCATTGCGGGACGGGCAAAGGTTGTAGTAGCCCGGCGGGTTTCTGATGTTCCACCTTCACCTTATTGCATATATCACAGCAGGCGACAAAATATGCAATATCCTTCTTCATTCCATCCCACCAAAATATTTGCCTGAGGTCTTCGTACATTTTGGTACCTCCTGGATGGATCGAGTATGAGGACTCGTGTGCTTCTGTTAATATCTTCATCCTCAGATCTTCTACTTCAGGTACACAGATTCGTACCCAAAATCGTAGAGTACCTTGCTCATCCATCAGGAAGTCTTGAGTCTTGCCATCTTTCATTCGTGTGACTTGGTGTTGCAAGAACGAATCTTCTGCCTGAGCTTCGCGGATCTCTTCCTCAAGAGTGGGTGTGACTTCCAACATATTGGTGCAGTCAGCCTCAACAATGATCAGATTGAACTGGGCCATCTCTTCTTGTAGCTCGGGAGGCAAAGATTCCATTAATGCATTCAATGCGGTGGGTTTGCGGCTGAGGGCATCGGCAACCACATTAGCTTTACCTGGATGATAATTTATTCCGAGGTCATAATCCTTGACCAACTCAAGCCATCTTATTTGCCGGAGATTTAAATCAGGTTGAGTGAAAATGTACTTGAGGCTTTGGTGGTCGGTGAATATTTGGCACCGCTTGCCGATGAGATAATGCCTCCAAATTTTTAATGCATGCACAACTGCTGCTAGCTCCAAGTCATGAGTAGGATAGTTTCCTTCATGTGGTCGTAGATGTCTGGATGCATAAGCTACAACCTTGCCATCTTGCATGAGCACGCATCCTAGCCCCCTTCGAGATGCCTCACAGTACACGTCAAAGCTTCGATAAATGTCTGGAAGCGTCAACACGGGTGCTGAAGTTAAACGAGTCTTCAATTCATTAAAGCTCTTCTCACAGTCTTCAGACCATATGAATTTTTGGTCTTTCTTGAGCAGCTCTGTCATTGGCTTAGTAATCTTGGAAAAGCCTTCAATGAATCGACGGTAATAACCAGCAAGCCCCAGAAAACTTCTGATCTCTGTGACAGTCGTGGGTGCTGGCCATTTTAGCACATCCTTGACTTTGCTTGGATCTACAGCTATTCCTTCGGCAGAGAGAATATGCCCTAAGAATCCGACTTGCTTAAGCCAGAACTCACACTTGCTGAATTTTGCATATAACTGGTGGTCATGAAACCTTTGCAATACTGCTCGGAGGTGTTGCTTGTGCTCTTCTTCTCCTTTAGAGTATATGAGAATATCGTCGATGAAGACCCGCACGAACTTGTCCAAGAAGTCCATGAACACTTTGTTCATCATATGCATGAAGAATGTAGGGCATTTGTTAGACCGAATGACATAACTGTATATTCATATAGACCATAACGAGTGGTGAATGCGGTCCTAGGAATATCTTTCTTCCTGATCTTGAGTTAATGGTACCCGGTCCTTAAATCAATCTTGGAAAAGATTTGCGCTCCATTAAGTTGGTCGAACAAACCATCAATTCTGGGGAGAGGGTACTTGTTCTTGATTGTGACATCATTGAGCTGGCGGTAGTCTACACACATCCGGAGACTACCATCTTTCTTGTCCACAAATATGGCAGGTGATCCCCATGGTGAAGAGCTTGGGCGGATGTATCCTTTCTTGAGCATCTCATCAAGTTGTTTCTTCAGCTCAACTAACTCGGATGAAGGCATCTGGTAATACTTCTTGTATATGGGTGCCGTCCCTAGCACGAGATCAATAGCAAACTCGAGTTCACGATCCGGTGGCATTCCGGGCAATTCTTCAAGGAATACATCTGGAAACTCACTGACCAGTGGAATTAATTCCATGCCTGAGGCTATAGCTGTGAAAATCATCTCCTTTTTAGGCATGGTTCTGCGAGCTACAAACTTCGTTGTTTGTCCTGCCGGGTTCATTAATGTGACTTCTCTTGTTGCACAATTAATGCAGACCTGATGCTTGGTCAGCGAGTCCATTCCCAATATGACATCCAACCTTGCGGATTCAATTACTACCAGTGTGGCGGGGAAAACAACTCCATGGACCTTTATTTCCAAGTCACGGCATACCACATTTGTTTTGAGCATGGATCCCGGGGATTGCACCATCATGCTTTTCTCAAGAAGAGAGCAAGAAAACTTGTTTTGGGCAACAAAACTCCGTGAAATAAAGGAATGGGAAGCCCCAGAGTCAAATAAAATTGTTGCAGGTATGTTATTAACAGGGAACATATCAATGACCACTTCGGGGTTTTCTCGGGCTTCTTCGGCAGAGAGATGATGCACCTGGCCTTGGATAAGCTCCTGCTCGGTGAAGGATTCCATGTGATTGACTTGAGGCTTGAGGGGCGCATTTGGCTTGCCGTTCTTGGGACACTGTCTCGCATAGTGTCCGGTTTGTCCACAAGAGAAGCATGCGTTGCTACGCTGACAATCTTCCCGTAAAGGGTTGGTAACAATATTATTGACTTGGTTGTTGGTCTTGTTGGTACTCTACTGCCATGTTGGCTTGAACTCAAACTGAGGTTGCTGCCAAGTACGAGCCTTCTGAACCGGCTGTCCATCCTTCTTGGGCTCGAACTTGCGTTTGCGGTCATCATAAGCTGGCTTATTGTCATGAACGAGCTTGTGCTCCCTTTCTGCGATAAGAGCCTTGTTCACCAAAGTCTGGAAGTCGGGGAAGTCTAACATGCTGAGTGTGCATCGGAGGTGCTGATTGAGTCCTCCAAGGAATCGGTCGATCTTCCTTTTTTCGGTGGCCACATCATAGAGAGAATAACAAGCCAAGTGATTGAATTTGTTCAAATATTCACTTACTGATAGGTTTCCTTGGGTGAGAGCGAGAAACTCACGCTGCTTGACCTTCATGATACCGGCGGGAATGCGGTACTTGTGGAACTTGTCCTTGAATTTATCCCAAGTGATATCATCGTCCGCAGGCCACATGGCTTTAGTATTGTCCCACCATATAGCAGCGGCTCCTTCAAGATAGTGAGTAGCGAATGGAACCTTGTCAACTTCTTCAGTGCGAGCAATCTCTAGCTTCTTCTCAATAGTCCTCAACCAATCGTCTGCTTCCAAGGGGTCAACAACTTGACTGAAACTGGGAGGCTTAGTCCTCTGAAAGTTTGACAGCTTGGAGTGATTGCCATTCTGATTACCATTCTGCCCAACCATAGCCTGTACACTTCTTAGTAATTCAAGCAAATCTTGGTTTCTTCTTTCCTCGAACATTCTCATAATCTTCTCTGTGGTAGGTGGTTGCTGTGGAGGAGGTGGTGGTGGCTGATATGGTTCGGGGGAATGCCCCGCCTGTCGAGCTGAGCAACGAACGGGAGTGTCGTCACCCGCCTGACTGCTGCTACCTCCTCTTGTCATCCTATTTTTGCTTCCCAATACGAAGCATCGAGATGAGCAACATCCATCAATGGGGAAGAAAAGCAAGCGACAAAGTCCAAAAGGAAAGCAACGAGAAACCAAGGCGAATAATAAAAGAAGAAGTTCCAACATAATTATACATAGACTCATACATGAAAGGAAATAGCATGACAAGTACAACTACACTCATACATCCAAGCATCATGACAACCTCAACTACTCCTGCAGATCTAGTGCTCCTCTGATCCAGCTGGGATCTCCCCGGACTCGGTCTTGGATCCTGAACTGACGACGTTAACAGAAACCTCTGGGTTAAACGAAACACGACGACGCTGCCTCAGGGGCTCTCCCTCAGGGGCAGGTGCTGGATGAGGCTGAATCATAGGGGCGGTAGGAGTAGCGAGAAGTAAAACCAAATCGGCAGGAGACTCGTGGGGAGTCACTGTTGAGGTATCTGAGTTACTCTGAGGGGTAACCGGAGTAGTGGGGGAAACAGAAGATGGAGGAATAAATGGGGTAAACCCAATAGTGGGTGGAACGAAACCAGACCTAGCGGCAACCAGGGCTGTACGACTACGAGTTAACTCTCGGGCCAACTCAAAAAGCAGAAGGTAACTAGCAGTGATGTAGCGAGAGAGGTGGCTAGATGGATGGTCGCACTCTGGATCAATGGTAGGGAAACGGATACGTCCATTATCGAACATGGACGGGTAGTAGAAGAAACCTGGATGATGCTGCATCTGGACCTTGTTGTAACGCAGATCAACGAGAGCCTTGAATGCAGTGATCCGAACTGCCTGATCTGGGGTAGAGGCATAACCACTCCTAGAAGAACGAGTGTAGATGTCGGATATAGTGCTGGTGTGCAAAGTGACCTCCGCGTGGTACTCGTACACTGAGTCTGCCAGTCGCTCCCGATACACCTGATACACCGGGTCATTTTTATTAAAGTAGAGTCGCCGCCACACGTTCCGAAGAAGATGTGGAGAAGTGTATGGTGCTGGCTCAGACTGGTACGGGTACGACACTAGAGCCATCTACACTCACAACCATTAGTCTGTTAGTAACAAAAATAAACTATATGCATGCAATGAAGCAATCAAATGCAAACAAACACTATCGGCACTCAGGACTACTAACTACCAGTTAACTAGCGCATAAGCGGTCTAGGGCATCCTACAGTCAGCACGGCTCTGGTACCAAGCATTGTGGCACCCCGGCTCAGAGCGACCGGTTTACCTTGCATTGCTAGCCCAGAGATCAAGTCTTCTAGCCACACACAACAACTTGGTACAGAAAGAGAACCGCTTTAATGAAGCATAGGTTCGATATTACATCAAGTAGTGAGGCCAAGCGGCACACACGGTGCTGTTGCACATATGTACATTATTTAGTAAATATGAACGGGGCCCTCGACATCACGACATAGCTACGCGGCAGCGAAAAGAAGACGTAGAAGGACGCCATCTCATAGGGACACTGATGTGGACACGGTCTAGATTGCGATGCAACGGTGCAACTCCAACTCCGGTACGACTTCTCCTGAAACTGCCATGACATGCCAGGTAAGCACTTTGAATGTACTGGCAAGCTCACATAAATAAAGCAACAATGGCAAACAACAACATGATATTTAAGCAGGTTAAATGCAAGAACTTAGCATGCTACTCATGAAGTGACAGTGCTCATAACAGGGCCTTTCAGACCCGCTTACCATCTCAGTTACCTTGTAACCATGATCATCATACCACGGTGATCACCTCCAGATCACAAACGAAACCATCTCAATGGTCTCGACAACTCCACCAAATAACAAGTGCCACAAGTATATATTTAGTGCGCAGGTTCAATATTTATGTTGATCCACGGTGTGACCTACTAGGAACTGTGTCCGTGACCGAGGACGCGGCTATCGATAGATTAAACACACTCTGCAGAGGTTAGCACACTGTACCCACACCACAGAACCCATGGCCTCGAACTCCCATTCCGGTGGACCAACGGCGTTCCGACAGAACCAATCTATTCCCATGACACTCTCCCGGCCACTCCAACCAACTCCCCTTTGGGCTAATCATGGGCGGCCCCGATGCCACTTCGGACATCCAACGGCCACCGTCGTGGCAAAACAAACAGTCCCAAATGGGGACATGGTACCAAAACAACTACGAGCACACAAGGCTATGCCTGCCTACCGGGCCAGGGTAGCGCAGGCACATAACCTTCCCTAGTTGGAGGCACCAGCGAGAGGCATAACAACAGACCGCGAAAGGGCCTCCCCATAAAGGCAAATGTGGTTGCACTGGGAAGCTCGATTCAGTGGCACCATGACTCGATCAACAACATGTTCAAGTTGGATTATTATCAGGTTTCAACTTGCAACTAAATATTACCGAGTCATAATATGCCATGAAAATGCAATGAACTATATATGCACCATTTCAACATAATACCGGTATGAACTTAGTCATGCTCATCATCATGTTACCCTACTGCATATTCTCAATCATTCAACTAAAATACCACTGATAACATAGCAAGCATAGCATGAAAATGAAACTAGCATCAAGTGATATTATATGAATTTCTATATGCATTAAAAAGGACCATATTCAAGTGAAAATCATAGTTATTGAAATGACACTCTTGCAAATATTTGTGATGGCATGCCTTAGTGCAGAGGAGGGTCACACTCCTCCTGGTTCTCCTCAAGGCAGCAAGTTCCTTCTGAAAACATTTAAAATAGCAAAAAGAAAATGTCACATAACACATTTAAATGCACCAGAAAATATTCACAGCAAGCAAAAATCTCATCTTTTGCATGCCGATAGAGGAGCTCAATACAAAACCAATGCAAAATGAATCAGGTCATTTGGACTTATAGAATAAAAGTTAGAGTAGGTCAAAGTTTGGTCATTATTCTGAATTAAAATGATTTTAGAAAAATAACCAGAGGGGGTGACGTCGAAGACGTATTTTAGAAATACACCTCCACTTATACCACTTCGGCGGCCGCACAGTGAGGCTGATGGGCGGGCCCCACTAGCAGGGTTAGAAGAGAGAGGGAGAGAAGCAGGGGACGGTGGCTCAGACGCCGGTGGTTCTCCGGCGAGGAGGCCACGGCTGCCGCCGGCGAGTGGATGGATGGATGTAACGCTTCACGGAGAACACGCACGTACCAATAGCTCAGTCGGAGGTGGACGAACGGTGTCGTGGTGGTCGTCTCCAGAGGCGTCTACGGAGGGGGCTCGTTGGAGTTGATGAATCCGGCGAGGCAGGGGCGGTCCAGCAGCTCCAGCAGCACCAGCACTACCAGGGGAGCACCATGAACACGCCGGAGAGGTTGGAAGGAGTCGAGGGGCGCCGGAGGAAGCAGAACGCCGAGAGGAGATTGGCGGCGATCTCCAGAGCAGAACGGCGGCCGGAGGCCCGCCTGGCCTGGCCGCGGCCTTCTACTAGCTTGGTTGATGTCAGAGGAGTTGGTGGTGCGGCCAGATGAGCTCGGGAGTTGCTCCTATATATAGGTAAGGCGAGAGGGGGATCGAGGTCACCGGCGAGCTCTCTGGAAGCGGCGGACGACAAAGAATGGCGCTCAGAGCGGATGTGAGAGGTCGAGAGGGTTCACGCGCACACAGAAGAGGCAATGGGCCAAGCACAGGGCGAAGGAGGGCGATGGCATGAGCTCACGGGGGCACTGTGCTCCCTGCTCCGCCGTGGTCAGATCTGCAGCAGCTGTCGCCGGCGTCGGGAAGCTCCAGTGAGAGGTCAAGGGTGACGGGTCGAGCCTCGTGAAGGTTGGAGACAAGCTAGGTTGGCCTGGGGCGGGCGCACGAGGCGAATAGAGGGGCTGCCGGTGCGCAGAGCGTGTCAAACGCACGCCTGGCACCGTGGCCACATGCGATCACCACGTGCACTGGCACTACGCGGCACGCCCGAGAGGTAAAATCATGTCTGGGAGCTTGTCCCTGTAGTGTTTGGTCTATCTGAGCTGATGGACCGAAGCCAGGTCGACAAGGAATGACTTGAGCTTCACTGCAAGTTTCTGGATAGAAACTTGTGATCTAAGTAGAGAGAGTTCTAGAGAGAGTTAGGAGCTAATTTTTGGTAGTTAAGGGTTACTTAGGAAGGTCATTAACCCATAAAAGTTTCAGCTCCAGAGGATTTGTCAAAAAGGTACTTGCTTCACAATGTACCATTTCTGACCAGAAAAGAAAAGATTTTCTACAGCAAAAATATTCCAAATAACCATGAAATATTTTTGCACGGGAAGTTGGACCAAGGTTCAAAGAATATTTGGGAATTTTCTCAGATTTTTGTGGGCAAGAAAAATGATGGTTGCTTTGGAGCAGAAGTAGAAATAGGGCTTTATAAGAGGGAATTGAATATTTTTCATTTGAGAAAAATATTCCCAAGGTTATATTTGGATATATCAGAGGGCAAGAGATGTTTCTGAGAGGGAGAGGAGCCACTTGGGTGAAAATCAAAACAATGCCCAAGTGTTAAGTCCAAATGAGTTGATTCCAAAAACTCAAATTCAAACCAAATTTCAATAAAGCCCAGAAAAAGAAAAAGGGCAGAAACTAGGGTGTCACATGCAGCAAGGTATTTTTGGGTTTTTGGAATAATAGATCTGAAAATAAAAGCGAATAAAAATAGAGCTTAAAGCAAATATGATAAAGAATAGACCCGTGGGCCGTAGATTTCACTAGTGGCTTCTCTCGAGAAAATAGCACACAGTGGGTAAACAAATTACTGTTGGGCAATTGATAGAAGATCGAATAATTGTGACGATATCCAAGGCAATGATCGATATATAGGCATCACATCCAAGATTAGTAGACCGACTCCTACCCGCATCTTCTACGATTACTCCACACATCGACCGGTATCCAGCATGCATCTAGTGTATTAAGTTCATGGAGAAACGGAGTAATGCAATAAGAACGATGACATGATGTAGACGAGATCTATTCATGTAGGAATAGCCCCCATCTTGTTATCCTTAATAGCAATGATACATGCGTGTCTTGCTGCCCCTTCTGTCACTGGGAAAGAACACCGCAAGATCAAACCCATCACAAAGCACCTCTTCCCATGGCAAGAAAAATCGATCTAGTTGGCCTAACTAAACCAAAGATTCGAAGAAGAAATACGAGGCTATAAATAATCAGGCATATAAGAGATCAAAGAAAACTCAAATAATATTCATGGATATAGATCTGATCATAAACTCAAAGTTCATCGGATCCCAACAAACACACCGCAAAAAAGAGTTACATCAAATAGATCTCCAAGAGACCATTGTATTGAGAATCAAAAAGAGAGAAGAAGCCATCTAGCTACTGCCTACGGACCCTTAGGTCTATGTTGAACTACTCATGCACCATTGAAGAGGCACCAATGAGGATGATGAACCCCTCCGTGATGGTGTCTAGATTGGATCTCGTGGTTCTGGAACTTGCGGCGGCTGGAATTGTGTTTCGTCGACTCCCCTAGGGTTTCTGGAATATTTGGGAATTTATAGGGTGAAGAGGCGGTGCGGGAGGTCCCCGAGGTGGGCACAACCCACCTGGGTGCGCATGGGCCTCCTGGCAGGCCCAGGTGTCTTGTGCTCATCTCAGGCCTCCCCTCTGGTACTTCTTTGGCCCACTATGTGTCTTTTGGTCCAGAAAAAATCTCCAAAAAGTTTCGCTGCATTTGGACTCTGTTTGGTACTGATATTCTGCAAAGTAAAAAACAAGCAAAAAAACAGCAACTGGCACTTGGCACTATGTCAATAGGTTAGTCCCAAAAAATGATATAAAGTTGCTATAAAATGATTGTAAAACATCCAAGAATGATAATATAACAGCATGGAATAAGCAAAAATTATAGATACGTTGGAGACGTATCAGTGACTGTATGCTTCTTCGTAATCACCATACAACATCCTAATAGCATTTGCCTTGGTCTTCCATGTCTTCCCATACTTGACTTCCTAATCGAATTATTTTTACTGTACGCATGAGAAACCTCACTTAGATAGTGGGATCAACGGCTATTTCTTTCATAAATTTTTACCTGAGGTACTCAGACGTGAGCTGACGGTGTTTCTTACGCTCTCGTTTCGATGGCGGTTTCAACTTGTGAGTGGCTACACAACTTTTTGACAACCATTGCCCGGTTTCTTCAATCTTTCTTGCACGGATAGTCCATGGGTGTCCTTCTTGCTCACACTTCACGGTGTAACGTAACTTTTGGTCGGTGTGCCCAACATAATATGGCTTCTGGTTTCTAATGGCACAGTTAGACAACCAAACCTTCAACCCTGCCAAACTTGTGAACTTCACTCCATTCTTCAAATAAGCATTCTCGTCCTCATTTTTCTCCCTTGGTTTGCCTGGATGCAGGCAAGGTGTCGGCTCAATCATCGTCATTCTCATGCCACCATCAACTACGGCCTTATGGGCAAGGCTAAGATCTCGAAACAAGTGAGTTATTTTTTCTAGGCCCGTCAACTCGAGGAAGATTTGGTTTTCATCCTTCCTGAATCCATCCTCATCCAATTCTTCCTCCGGACCTTCGTCATCCGAGTCATACCCATATTGGTGCCTAAAAGGGAACTCGTGATCCATGTCCTGTTGCGCAATATAGGCATCCAAGTTATCGACATCATTATGATGAAACGCTTCCTCTTGCTCATCGTCATCACCATGAGCATCACCATCCTCTTGAATTACTTTATTACTAGCATTCACCTCAACTTCATTTGCTTGGCTACTTGGTGGTTGCCTAGAAGCATTGGGGGCATACACCTCAACTTCATTTGCTTGGCTAGTTGGTGGTTGGGACCGTGGTTGGCGAAAAACATTGGGGGCATACACCTTAACTTCATTTGCTTGCTAGTTGGTGGTTCGGACCATGGTTGGCGAGAAGCATTGGGGGCATAAACCATGAGCCTATCCTCATCAAGAGGCACACTTCTACTCTCGCTCATGTCATTAATTGGGGAAGAGACATGTCGGTTCAAGTCAATTTCAAACCAGGAGCTTCAACCTTGGTGGCAAACAATTCAACTGATTTATCTTTTGATTAGGCAACTTTTTCCTTGTATACCTCCCAATGTAAATCCGAGGTGATAGGCATATTTTTCATGCGAGATTCAACTCCAACTCCAACATCATACATTCCTATTAACTTAACACCATCATTGGGGTCCATCCACTCTAACACATGTCTCACTTTTACAACAATCTCTTCATAGCTAGGACTTGTTTCAAAAACCATGGGTTCCTCTCCATTGTCGGCATTATTACTCAAGAATGACTCCATGTCCAAATAATGAACATTAACGAGTCTCTCCATCTAAAAACAATGTAAAAAATGTAAGGAATCAATGACAGTGCTTGGCTATACAAAAATAATGCATTATATTCAAATCACTTCACCACTAATGTATTCATTAAATATTGCCATTAATTAGCACATACACTAAGCAAGGTTTTGCCTAACACATATACTAACCCTAACCTCAATCTTTCTACACACAAACCAATATTCCTAATACACCTCATGCATATCCCATTACTACCACACTTAAAAAAGTGATTCAAAGAATTCCACCACACTAGAAATTGGGGAAATGCATGAACTAGGGTTCCACCTTCATGTAAAAAATGCTACCAAATTAAGAACATTTTACCAATTTTTTTCATGATTCGGGGGAGATTACCTCAAGCAACAAGGTGAGGAAAAGATCCACCGAAGAGAAGCAACTTTTGGAGAGGATTTGAGGGGGGCTTGAGGGGTGGGAGGGCGGGGGGGGGGGGGGGAGTAGGAACTCTTTCTTGCAGCTCGGGATGGATTGGGGAGAGTGAGTGGGGTGGGCCCCACCCACTCTCCCGTGAGGTTTAACACTTACCGGGCGGAAGCGCCGTGGTCCATGGCGTTTTGGGTCGGGGGGAGGGGATGGGGGTAAACGCCAAGGTCCATGACGTTTCCCCCTTTGCCACGTTGGACGGTCCACGAGCCAGTGGGCCACGGGAGAAACGCCAGGGACCCCGGCGTCTCCCGTGTAAACGAGATGTCAGGGATGTTGGCATGACCAAAAAAGATAAGATTCATTTTTCTTGCAAAACGGGATCAATTCGTGATTAAGTTAGCCAAAAATTTCAAAAAAGTGTGTAAGGTCTAAATAGGAGCGCACACAAATGTGGACTCCCAAAAATCACGCTTCCCCTTGGGAGGCGACATCCGGGCGACCGGCTGCTGGTGCGCCCTCGGCGCTGCCGGATCCCTACACCGCCCTTCCAGCCAAGAGTGAGAGAGAGCCTATACCCCCGCAGTACCACAATCCCATCGAGGAGGACCCGGTGGGTCTCCATGACATATGGAGGAAGATGGGAGTAGCGATCCGCTCGTTGGTTCATCAGAAGAAGGTGGGGGGGAAGTCCGAGCCGGATCGAAAGGATATGGAGAGCTACGATCGTGCGAGATTTGGGTGCGTGTGCAAAAAGGTGGACCGGTTCCCTAGATCCATGGAAGAAAACAAATCGAGCCCTGTCGGGGTTATGATCCTGATAATGAGTACTACGGGTACAAATAAGGGGCATAGACTAGCTACAGTGTAGGTGTAACACATGGTGTTTAACGAGTTCAGGCCCCTCACTCGGTGGAGGTAAAAGCCCTACGTCTCATGCCTTGAGGCTTTCTTTGATTTGATGGATAGGGTTACAAGGGTGTATGTGCCCGGCTATGGAGAGGGGTGTGGCTTATATAGAGTGCGCTGCAGCCCCATGTCTCCCACGTCGCCAGGGCAATTAATGCCATTGAATGAGGCAGTTACTAGTGTAATGAGCCTATACTACAGCAGTTACAGGTAACGGTAGCTATAACTCTATTTAGTGGACGACTTAGGATCCCTCGACCGTTGCAGCTCCCACGACGCCTTCTTGCCCTGTACGTCCGAGTGGTTGACCGTCCGCCGAGTGACGTGTGGTCGTCCGAGTGCAGTAGAGCTGTCCTAGTGATCCTCCGGATGGACGCATCCGAATGCTGGCATGGTCCAGGGACCTACCTATGATGGTGATGGGCCCCATGTGGGTCCCAAATGATGGGTCCTTGACCCTACTTGTAATAGGTGACCACATCATTAGCCCTCGAATCGGTTGGGATTTCGTAGAACAACGAATCGATCTTTCGGTTAAGTCCGAGAGCTGCAGAGTCACTCAGAATATGTTTTTGAGTTGTCATTTGTTGTTACTTGGATGGAAATGCAACGGATTCTGGACCTTAAATTTACCCAGATGACCGAGTGATGTTGATCGTCGAGAAAAAACCCGGTGGCATTTGTTTTGTCTCTCAGAAGAGATAAACTAGGGGCCCGAGTGAGGGCATGCCATTACAACTCGAGTGGCGACGCCGGCGCGTGGTCTGACTCTCTAGAGAGACGCCACTCCTTATCCCAGGGGAATGCTAGGGCCAAGTGAACCCGCAGAGGGGCGTCAAGCTCGTCACATAACGATCCTGAAGAAGACTTCAGTCGGGTGTTTAATGTGGCCGAGTGCACGAATCCCCGCGAAGGGTGGTCAGTCGGACTGATGCGCCTGGAAATCAATCGGATTGATTCATCCCGGAAATCTCGGGATTTGAATTCGCGTTTTCACGCGCTGAAGCGGTAACATCGTGCGTTAGTGGGAAAGTGGGGGTTGCGGCTCCTCGATTTGCACGCATGATCTCCGCCACGTGCCACTCCTGTCCTGTGCAAAGCCTTCCTGCGCGGGCCGTCAATCCGGGGATTCGCGGTGAGAGATCCGGTCAGGGATTTTATTAAGTGGTATAAAAGGTTTGGAGACACAGCTCTGGGCCTCAGATCCCCTTTTTCTCCTCCCGACTCCTCCGTTTCTCTCTTCCACCCGAGTGCGTAGCGATGGTGAAAGGCTCCATGGCGAAGGCGGAGAGGGCGAAGAAGGCTGGGAAGGCCACCTCTTCTTGTTTGGGTGCGGTGGCCGGCGGCGCGTCGGGGGACTGACTCCTGTTGCGTGTTTCCGCTCGGCGGCTGGAGGACATAGCGGAGGAGGGATTGATTCCACACGAAGGATGGCGTCGCCTGGGCACAGGGGAGATCAAGCCGGCGCCTGAGGCGGACGAGCGCATCCTGCTCATCACGCATGTTGAGCGAGGTTTCTCAATGCCTCCCCATCCTTTCTTCCGAGCATTCCTCGATTTCTTCGGTGCTCAACTCCATCATCTTCCTCCCAACGCCATTATTTATCTTTCGGCCTTTATCTCCCTTTGTGAGAAGTTCTTGGGTTACCACCCCCACTGGGGTCTTTTCAAATACATCTTCACCTGCCGGTCGATGTCAGTGAAGAAGGACTCGCCGACTGGTGAGAAAACCCATGTCACCCAGCTATGTGGGGGTCTGGGTATCCAGGTTCGTGGGGGGAGGTCTTTCCCCAAGATGAGTTTCCCCGACTCTGTTAAGGGGTGGCAGGGAACCTGGTTCTACTGCAAAGACGTCCCCAATGCCAACAGCCAGTCGGGCCTCCCGCCGTACTGGACTAGGAGGGTACGAGCTCCACTGACCCTCACCATGGAGAAGAAGGAGAAGGTGGGCGTCGACATCCTGTCTAGCGTGTTGGGAATGCTGGGGTGAATGGCATGGATTTGCTGGAGACTTTCTTCAGTCGGCGCATCCAACCTCTACAGGCCAGCGCCCACCCCATGTGGCTGTACGAGGGGCCGGGTGACTCCACTCGGGTGCATCCTGAAGATCTCACCGAGAAGGAGGTTGGTGCTAAGATCAAGGCCATCACTTGCACCCGCGACAATCCACGGGGGGCTCGGTTGGTGCCAACCTTTCACAAGGACCTGCCACCCATCGAGGTACTTATCTTTGATTCAGTCGGCTCAATTGTAGGTTGTCTTCTGTATGGTTGATCCTCACGTTTGCGTGTGTTTGCTTCTCAGGACTTCCAGAATCTGATCTCCAGGATCCCCATGGTGGACCACTCGCCTCAAGATGTGACGAGTGACACCGAGCAGCAGTACTCGGAAAGGTCCGATGATGATGAGAGTGACGTCGATGACGACGATGATGATGATAGTTCAGAGGAGGGGGAGGAGGAGGAGTCCTCTCCATCCTATGAAGCCCCCAAAGAACCTCGCTCCAAGGCGCTGCATGACCCAAAGGGCAAGGCAGGAGAAACTCAACAGCTGACTACTTCTGGTCGAGTGACTCAGAGTTCCAAGCACGCCCGCACCGAGGCTGAGAGCTCGGCGGAGAAGCAGCCCAAGTTGCCCAAGTAGATCTCCTCCAAGCCTCGGAAGGCTTCCGTGCCGCGGATCCGGGTGGCAGTGCCTGTGGCCTCGAAGTAAGCATCCTTACCAACTCCTTGTTCATTTTTGAATTCATTCGGTTGCTGACCGAGTGCTGTTTCGTCCTTGTAGCAACAACACCTCGACGACCTCAGCAGACCCGCACGCCCGCAAGCCCGGCCCGAGTGATGCTGACGCGGCAGATGCTGCTACCTCCAAAGGTATGTTGTATTGATGGACTCACATGGTTATGCCTTCTTCGACTGAACTTTGATGATTTCTCTGATTTATCTAGCCTCGCCCGAGGTTATCCAGCTAGACGATGAAATGGGTGCCGACCCGCCGAACCCGGACGCCGCTAGGGAGGGAGTGCTGGGTGCTGACACGCCAATGACAGATGCCTCTCCTCGCCAGACGACCCGTGTTTCTCCGGCGAAGGTTGCTGCCAAAATTGCAAGGCCGAGTCCTCTGGCTCAGGGCGGTTCGGCTTCTTCGTCAGTGGTGGTGCTCCCTGTAGGGTCTACCTAGGCTCCTCCGAGTGGAACGGCGGTGATCCCAGCCCCGAGGCCAACTCCTGCACCTCCGTCAGCTCCAGCTACTTCTTTCCCCCTGTACCATGTCCCAGAAGATCAGGTGGGGGCGAGTAAGGACGTGCTGATCCAAGTGGGTTTAATGTGTAGCCGACTAAAGGACACCTACGACGCCAGCACGACACTGGAGACCAATGTCCGAGTAAGTACTATTGTGAGTATAATTTCTAGTTTGAGTTTCTTCTTTTCTCGTAATAGGATTTCTTTCAGTCGGTTTGCGCAGGGCACACCCATTGGGTGTACATGATCCAGTGGGGGCATGCTAAGTGCACCCATTCGGTGTAGTCCCCGAGGCTCTTGCCGACTAGAGTCGGTCGGTGGGAGTCTTTGACTGTTGAATTTTCTTATGTTCACTCGAAGTCTAGCCAGAGCATAGTCGAGTGGACATGATCCTGTGGGCGCACGCTGAGTGCACCCACTGGGTGTAGTCCCTGAGGCTACCATTGAATGGAGCAGTCGGCGGTAGTCTTAGAGTTTTTTTAGCTCCATCAATGAGTCACTTTCCAGTGGGGAACGCTGAGTGCACCCACTGGGTGTAGTCCCCGAGGCTGACACTGATCGCTGGCGGTTGGTGGTAGCCTTTAGAACTTGTCATCAGGCATTCGGGGCGCTTTATGACACTCATACGCTGGAGAGATAGTAAGTAAGGTTTCCTTCATTACCGATTCGGGATTCAGGTGAGTGAATTAGGCCATCTTGTGTTGTTGCCCTCTATCTTCTTCATCGCCGACTCAGTAGTCAGCCGAGTGAGGACAGAACAGAGGGTACTTCAAGATCTGGTATTGGTCGAGCTTGTTCCTCCTGAGGGGAGTACGACCCGTATGAGGAGTCCACTCGGTAGTCAGAGTGTACTTCAGGATCTGGTATTGGTCTAACTTGTTCCTTCCTGTGGTGTCTACCTAGATGCTTGTGAGTTACTGCTTTTGGTTTCCTTTCAGGATCTTCCGACTGACTATTTTTTTGTATGTTGCAGAGGACTTGTGAGATGGGGTCCCACTATGCCACAATGGAGAAGGAGGTGACATCCCTTCGACTTGATCTGGAGGCTGAGAGACTCAAGAGTGCCCGACTGGACCAGGAGAAGAAAACCCTGGGAGGTAAGTTATCTCCTCTGACCGGTAGCTATGCACTGTCTTTCCCCTTTGATTTGAATCATTTCACCCCGGCAGATGTTCGTAGCAAGAATGCTCAACTCGTAATGAGGCTCAGGACTTCTATTTCTTTAGAAACCATGAAGCAGGCATTGGAGAACAAGGATAAGGACCTGGCGCTGGCTCAGAAGGAGGCAAGGACCAAGGCCAAACTCGCTGATGAGAAGCTGGCTTCAGTCGGCAGGTTGGAGGAAGAGATCAACAACCTCAAGGCTGCTGCCGAGGTCTTTACTCAGGAGAGGGTCAAGCTGGAGTTGAGGGCCACCCACTTGACTAAAAAGAAGGATGCTCTGGAGGCTCATATGGAGGAAGTATGTGAGGAGTTTAGCGAAAAGCTCTCTGGTAAGTTCTTTTTCAGCTGAGTGAATTCTGTATGCGACCGAATCCTTCTCAGTTATTTGCTGACGCACTGTTTTCTTCCAACTAGAGCATTGCTATAACAAGGAACTGGAGCTACAGAGGATGGAGAGGGACCTGAACCCTGCTCGGTCACTCATCGCTGACAAAGCAGCACTTGCCATCCTTCGGCTTGAAGACCGTTTGGAGAATGCATTGGGCTATATCACTCGGTTGAAGGGTGCAGCGGGCCGGATTGATGAAGAGTTGCAGCCAGGTGAAGAGACTCCGAAGGATCTGGAGTTGATCCTGACGCGGCTGAATGATGATCCTGCTCGGGTGAAGGCTTGGAAAAAATCCACCGCCCGGAGTGGTGTAGATGTGGCGCTGTCACTCGTCCGTGTTCATTGCAAGAATGTGGATGAAGAGAAGCTGAAGAACCTCCGAGTGGTGAACAAGAAGAACCTCAACTTTAAGGATTTCATGGAGACCTTCGCTGAAGCCGCCACTCGTATTGCCGACGGGATCGACCTGGAGACCTTCGTTAATCCAGCCAGCCCTCCGCCTGAAGCTTAAAAACACTTGATTGAATTTTGCCCCGGAATGTCGGGTGGTTGATGTAATGAAATACTTTGCCGAGCCTTGGACTCGTTTTGCCTTGGAGACATTCAGACAGATCAAAACTTTAATCAGAAACCCTTTGTGCTTCTATTTGCTTCGTGTTTTGTTTGACTTTGGACAAAAGCTGGTTTGCGGCTAAGCCCCCGAGTGTGGAGCGGATCCTCACTCGGATTGTTTTTTAGCTTAGGCGAAAGTTGGTTTGCAGCTAAGGCTCCGAGTGTGGAGTAGATCCTCACTCGGATTGTTTTTTAGCTTAGGCGAAAACTGGTTCGCAGCTAAGCCCCCGAGTGTGGAGCAGATCCTCACTCGGATTGTTTTTTAACTTAGGCGAAAACTGGTTCACAGCTAAGCTCCCGAGTGTGGAGAAGATCCTCACTCGGATTGTTTTTTAACTTAGGCAAAAACTGGTTCGCAGCTAAGCCCCCTGAGTGTGGAGCAGATCCTCACTCGGATTGTTTTTTAACTTAGGCGAAAGCTGGTTCGCAGCTAAGCCCCCGAGTGTGGAGCAGATCCTCACTCGGGTTGTTTTTTAACTTAGGCGAAAACTAGTTCGCAGCTAAGCCCCCTAAGTGTGGAGCAGATCCTCACTCGGATTGTTTTTTAACTTAGGCGAAAGCTGGTTCGCAGCTAAGCCCCCAAGTGTGGAGCAGATCCTCACTCGGATTGTTTTTTAACTTAGGCGAAAACTGGTTCGCAGCTAAGCTTTCTCACCTCTACACCACTGGAGGTGTGTTAGTTTCTGAATGCGATTAATCACCTGAGTGAGATGCGACCGTAGGTCGAACTAGATGATATATGGAAAGCGAGACTTTTATTCATCTAAGTTCAATCGGACTAACTATTACAAGGGAGAAATTTTATTCTAAGTATAAAACTTGCAGAGCAAGTCTGCATTCCAAGCTCTGGGCTCTTCTATTCCTCTGGTGAAGTTGTACAGTCTGTATGCTCCATTGTGCAAGACCTTGGAGATGGCAAATGGTCCCTCCCAGGGGGGTGCTAGTTTGTGTTGTTTCTGTTGATCCACTCGGAGGACCAGGTCTCCTTCCTGGAAGGCACATTCTCTGACGTGTCTATCATGGTAGCGGCGCAAGTCTTGTTGATACAATGTTGATCTTATGAGCGCTAGCTCATGTTCTTCCTCCAAAAGGTCTAGGCCATCCTACCTTGCTTCCTCAGCTTCAGCTTCCGAGTAAAGATCTAGTCGGGGGGAGTTGTGGAGTAGATCACTCGGCAAGATCGCCTCTGACCCGTACACCATGAATAATGGGGTGCGGTTGGTGGATCGATTCGGAGTCATTCGTAGGCCCCAGAGGACTGACGGTAACTCGGTCACCCAGGCTCCTGCTGCGTGGGTCAGATCACGCATGAGTCGAGGCTTCAATCCCTGAAGTATGAGCCCATTTGCTCTCTCGGCTTGTCCATTCGACTGTGGGTGCGCCACGGAGGCATAGTCGACCTGAGTGTAACAGAACTCACGAAACTCGTTTGAGTCGAAGTTAGACCCGTTGTCGGTGGTTATGTTATGTGGGACTCCGAACCTAAAGATGATCTCCCTGATGAACTGAATCGCGGTAGCCGAGTCCAACTTCTTTATGGGTTTGGCCCCGATCCAATTGGTGAACTTGTCTGCTGCTACCAATAGGTGCATGAAGCCACTCGCCCCAGTCCTGAGAGGACCGACCATGTCGAGTCCCCAGACGGCAAATGGCCAAGTGAGGGGGATAGTCTTCAGGGCGGATGTTGGCTTGTGTGACTGGTTTGCATAGAACTGGCATCCGACACACTGGTCCACTATTTCTCGGGCGGCTTTGTTGGCGCGGGGCCAATAGAATCTGGCTCTGAATGCTTTGGCGACCAGGGTCCGAGAGAACGCATGATGTCCACATGTCCCCGAGTGAATCTCTCGCAGTATTTGTTGCCCTTTCTCCGGGGATATTCATCGCTGAGTGACTCCAGTCGTACTTTTCTTGTATAGTTGATCTCCCATGATGGTGAAAGCTTCGGATCGGCGGATGATCTGGCGAGCTTCATCTTTGGTCTCTGGGAGCTCTTGCCGGAGCAAGTATGCCAGATACGGCTCGGTCCACTCGGGAGTGATGACCAGTACCTCTTGGACCAGATCAATTACTGCGGGAATGTCTACTTCAGTCGGGTTGGAAGGTCCGACTGGCTGCGGGGGCTCTTCCACAAAAGGATCTTCCTTGATCGTGGGCGAGTGCAAGTGTTCTAGGAACACATTTTTGGGTACAGGCTTCCGGGTGGAGCCCATCTTGGCCAGGTCATCAGCCGCTTGATTCTTGAGCCTTGGAACATGGTGAAGCTCCAGCCCTTCGAAGTGTTTTTCTAATTTCCTGACGACATTGCGATAGCCGGTCATCCTTGGGCTGCGGATATCCCATTCTTTCATGACTTGATTTACCACTAAATCTGAATCGCCATAAACCATCAATCGACGAATTCCTAGGGAAATTGCCATCCGCAGTCCATACAAGAGAGCTTCATATTCAGCTTCGTTGTTGGAGGAGTCGAAGTGGATCTGAAGTACGTAGGTGAGACAATCGCCTTTAGGAGACACTAATACCACTCCGGCGCTGGAACCACGGAGCATCTTGGACCCATCAAAGAACATCGTCCAGTGTTCGGGAACACTCGGGATAGGCTGCTCTTGTTCAATCCATTCGGCCAGGAAATCTACGAGGGCCTGTGACTTGATGGCCTTCTTGGCTTCAAACCTAATGTCCAGCGGGAGGAGCTCAATGGCCCACTTGGCCACTCGGCCAGTGGCATCTCTATTGTTCATGATCTCAGATAGAGGGGCGTCACTTATCATCGTGACCGAGTGTTCTTGAAAATAATGCGCCAGCTTCTTTGCAGTTAGATAAATTCCGTATACTAGCTTCTGATAATGCGAATACCTTTGCTTGGAAGGCGTGAGGACTTCAGAGATGTAGTAGACCGGTCGCTGGAGCTTGAAGGCTTTGCCTTGTTCTTCCCGTTCCACGGTGAGGACCGTGCTAACAACTTGGCTTGTGGCCGCGATGTATAAGAGCAAGGGCTACTTGCTGCTCGGAGCAGCTAGCACCGACTGGGTGGAAAGCAAGGCTTTAAGTTCCTGGAATGCAGCCTGCGCTTCGGGAGTCCACTCGTACCTGGCAGACTTCTTCATCAATCGGGAAAGCGGCATGGCTTTTTCACCGAGTCATGAAATGAACCTACTCAGGGCTGCCAGGCAGCCTGTGAGGCGTTGTACGTCGTGTAGATGTTCTGGTTGTTTCATTCGGACGATTGCTCCTATCTTCTCAGGATTGGCATCGATCCGTCACTCGAAAATGAGGAAACCGAGTAACTTGCCTGGAGGTACGCCGAATGTACACTTGGTCGGGTTGAGCTTGATGCCGAAAGCTCACAAATTCGCAAAGGTCTCAGCGAGGTCATTCAGGAGGTCGGAACCTTTCCTGGACTTAACCACAATGTCATCCATATAAGCTTCTACGTTCCGACTGATCTGCTTCCGCAAGCACTTCTGGATCATACGCTGGAATGTGGCCCCAGCATTTTTTTAACCCAAATGGCATCATGATATAGTAGAAGCACCCGAATGGGGTGATGTATGCTGTTTTTATTTCATCAGGGCCGTACAGTCAAATTTGATGGTACCCGGAGTACGCATGCAGAAACGACAATCGCTCACATCCAGCAGTAGAATCTACTATCTGATCTATGCGAGGGAGAGGAAAATGATCTTTCAGGCAGGCCCGATTGATGTGCCTAAAATCTACACACATTCGAAGAGTCTTATCTTTCTTCGGCACCATGACGACGTTGGCGAGCCACTCGGAGTGGTACACTTCTCGGATGAATTCGGCGGCTAAGAGCAGCACTATCTCCTCGCCAATCGCCTTGCGCTTCTCGATTGAAGATCGCTGAAGATACTCCTTGACAGGCTTCATCGCCGAATCGACATGGATCTGTGCTCGGCCAGTCCCCTAGGAACACCCGGCATGTCAGAAGGCTTCCATGTGAAGATGCCCTAGTTCTCACGGAGGAACTGGACGAGCGAGGCTTCCTATTTGCTATCCAGGGTGGTGGAGATGTTGGTCGGGGCAGTGTTCGGGTCCTCAGGGTGGATGCGCACTGGCTTCATCTCCCTGCTGACTGGAAGGCAGATTCCACAGTCGGCTTCTTGGATTTCAAAAGTTCGCTTGGGTCTTCCGCCTTCTTGTATTTGTCCAGCTCCGCCATCGCCATCTGTTCATCAGTGATCTGGGAGCCCTTCTGGAGGCACTCTTCGGCCAACTTCTGATTGCCTGTGATGGTGATCACGCCTTTCGGCCCTGGCATCTTGAGTTTAAGATGCACGTAACATGGATGGGTCATGAAATGTGCGTAGGCAGGCCTACCCAGGATGGCATGGTAGGCGCTTTTGAAGTCCACCACTTCGAAAGTCAGCCGTTCCTTTCGGAAGTTCTTCTCCTCGCCAAATACGACGTCGAGGGCAATCTAGCTGAGTGATTTGGCCTTCTTCCCAGGGATTACCCCATGGAACTGCATATTGCTTTTACTGAGCCGGGTCATCGGGATGCCCATCGCCTCTAAGGTGTCGGCGTAAATGATATTAAGCCCGCTGCCTCCGTCCATTAGGACTTTGCGCAGTCAGACTCCTCCTATGACTGGATCTACCACCAAGGCCTGCCGCCCGGGGGTCGGTATGTGAGCCGGATAGTCTGACTGATCAAAGGTTACCGGTGTCTTTGCCCAGTCGAGATATTTGGTGACAGTCAGAACTGCCATGTTGACCTCTCAGTTGATCACCTTGAGGCGGCTCTTGCTTTCGACGCCAGTGAAAATCATGAGGACGTTTTCAATGGTGGGGTACCCGGAAGTACCTTGATGACCCAAAAGTATAGGGGATCAATTGTAGTCCTTTCGATAAGAGTGTCGAACCCAACAAGGAGCAGAAGGAAATGACAAGTGGTTTTCAGCAAGGTATTTTCTGCAAGCACTGAAATAGTAGGTAACAGATAGTTTGATAGCAAGATAATTTGTAACGAGCAAGTAATGGTAACGGTAAATAATATGCAGCAAGGTAGCCCAATCCTTTTGTGGCAAAGGACAGGCCAAAACAGTCTCTTATGATAAGCAAATCGTTCTTGAGGGTACACGGGAATTTCATCATATTACTTTCATCATGTTGGTTTGATCCGTGTTCGCTACTTTGATAATTTGATATGTGGGTGGACCGGTGCTTAGGTGTTTTTCTTATTTGAACAAACCTCCTACTTATGATTAACCCCCTCACAAGCATCCGCAACTACGAGAAAAGTATTAAGATAAAATCTAACCATAGCATTAAACACTTGGATCCAAATCAGTCCCTTACGAAATAGCGCATAAACTAGGGTTTAAGTTTCTGTCACTCTAGCAACCCATCATCTAATAACTACTCCACAATGCATTCCCTTAGGCCCAAGTATGGTGAAGTGCCATGTAGTCGACGTTCACATGACACCACTAAGGGAATCACAACATACATATCATCAAAATATCTAACACATATCAAGTTCACATGATTACTTGCAACATGACTTCTCCCGTGACCTCAAGAACAAAAGTAACTACTCACAAATAATAATCATGCTCAAGATCAGAGGGGTATTAAATAGCATAATGGATCTGAACATATAATCTTCCACCAAATAAACCATATAGTAATCAACTACAAGATGTAATCAACACTACTAGTCACCCACAAGTACCAATCTAAGGTTTCGGTACAAAGATTGAACACAAGAGATGAACTAGGGTTTGAGATGAGATGGTGTTGTTGAAGATGTTGATGGAGATGGCCCTCCCAAAGATGGGAGAGTTGTAGGTGATATCGAACACATATCAAGTTCACATGATTACTTGCAACATGACTTCTCCCGTGACCTCAAGAACAAAAGTAACTACTCACAAATAATAATCATGCTCAAGATCAGAGGGGTATTAAATATCATAAAGGATCTGAACATATAAACTTCCACCAAATAAACCATATAGTAATCAACTACAAGATGTAATCAACACTACTAGTCACCCACAAGTACCAATCTAAGGTTTCGGTTAAAAGATTGAACACAAGAGATGAACTAGGGTTTGAGAGGAGATGGTGTTGTTGAAGATGTTGATGTTGATGGCCCTCCCAAAGATGGGAGAGTTGTTGGTGATGACGATGGCGATGATTTCCCCCTCCGGGAGGGAAGTTCCCCCGGCGGAATTGCTCCGCCGGAGGGCAAAAGTGCTCTTGCCCAAGTTTCGCCTCGAGATGGTGGCACTTTGTCCCAAAAGTCCTGTCCATATTTTTTCTAGGTTAAAATGACTTATATACCAGAAGAGGGGCACCGGAGGTGGGCCGAGGAGGGCACAACCCACCAGGGCGCGCCTAGGCTCTCTGGCGCGCCCAGGTGGGTTGTGCCCACCTGGTGGACCCACTCTGGTAGTTATTTGCTGCAATATTCTTCATATATTGCAAAACAATTCTCCGTAAATTTTCAGCTCATTTGGAGATGTGCAGAATAGGTAACTCTGACGTAACTTTTTCAGGTCCAGAATTCCAGCTGCCGGTATTCTCCCTCTTTGTGTAAACCTTGCATATTATGAGAGAAAAGGCATTAGAATTACTCATAAAAGCATTATTATTCATAAAAACATTAGAAATAACAGTAGGAAAACATGATGCAAAATGGACGTATCAACTCCCCCAAGCTTAGAACTCGCTTGTCCTTAAGCGAAAAACCGAAATCGAAAAACATGTCCACATGCTTTGAGAGAGAGGTGTCGATAAAAACAAAATATGGACATAGAAGCATCATGCATATTATTATAACAGCAAGGAACTTTAACATAAAACTTTATCAAATAACTTTTATCATATAACTTCCCATGAACAAGTAACAAATTCATCACAACATCAAAGTATAAAGCATAAACCTTATTGAAAACCAACAAACTATGTTCTCAGTCAACTTTGCAACTACAATTCATCATATTTTCAGGAAGGGTCACGTATCAGAGCCTTTAGGCAAGTCCACATACTCAACCATCATTTATTCTTCTATGATTGCTAACACTCACAGCGTACCCATGAACAAAAAGTTTCAACCGCACACATAGAAAGATAGGGGCTTATAGTTTCGCCTCCCAACATATTCACCTCAAGGGTGATGTCAACAATAATAACTCATGCCTACTCATATCCAACTGGATATATGTGCCTAGATCTTTCCTCACCACATGATGCTTGCAAAAAGAGAAAATAAAAAGGAATAGGGAAGAAAACTTTGACTCTACATAAAAGTAAAAGATAGGCCCTTCGCAGAGGGAAGCAGAGGTTGTCATGCGCTTATTTTTTTGTATGCCAAATCCCTTAATGCAAAAGAACATCATGTTATATTGCCCCTTATGATAGCAACCTTTATTATGCAGTCCATCGCTTTTATTACTTTGCCATCACAAGTTCATACAACGCTCAATTTTCTCTTACACTAAATGACCCAACACATTTAGAAGCAATTTTTATTGCCGTATTGCACCGATGACAACTTACTTGAAGGATCTTACTCAATCCATAGGTAGGTATGGTGGACTCTCAAAATAAGATTTGGGTTTTGGGTTTTTGGATGCACAAGTAGTATCTCTACTTAGTGCGGAATTTTTGGCTAGAAAAGATATTGAGCAAGCACCACATGTTAAAGGATCTATGACAATATAACTTCTATGTGAATATGAACAAACATAAATCATTGCATTGTCTTCCTTGTCCAACGTCAACTATTTTGACACAAAATATTTAATGGGGGCTCACAATCATAAAAGATGTCCAAGATAGTGTATTTGCATGTGAATCTTCTCTTCCCTTATTAATTCTTTTATGAATTGCATCATTGACCAATGCTATGTTTGTCAATCTCCATCAAATTTTACCACTTACACTTTTCCTTATGTGATGTCATTACTTACCGTAAGATTAGCATATGATCTTTTTCATTTATTTTCCTTTCTTTTTTATTGGAACAAAAGAGTAAAGAAACAAAACTCAAACTATTCTTTATTACATATCTTGCACACGATTACATAGATAGATCACTAAGCAAGCACTCGAAAAGAAAGGATCAAACTAAACTTTTATTCAACTAAATCATAGAATAACTAAAGATCGAACTAAAATAGATGAAAGTAAAGATAGTGGTGATGATACGATACCGGGGCACCTCCCCCAAGCTTGGCACAAGCCAAGGGGAGTGCCCATACCATGAACTCAAGTTTCTTTTGTTGGAGAAGATGATAAAGGTGGTGGTGAAGTAGTAGCGGGCTTATCCTTTTTCTCCAGCTTGTGTCAGAGGGTAAAATTATCTATCCTTAACTCATTGTTCTCCATCTCAACCTTTATTATCCTCTTGCATAATGCCTCCTTGCTTTCTTGCTTGAAACAAGGAGGAACTGGTTCATCTTCATCTTCCTCATCGGGGAACCATATATAGGGATAGGTGTCCTTGAAGATATTTTTATCCAAAGGCTGATAAGAAACTGGATAGTCGTCTTCTCGAGATGACATATTTTCAGATCTGCCAGAAAAACAACAAGAAAGAAGAACATAAGATTTCTCCGTGATACGGTGGTCAATACGTTTGAGGGGTATATAAAGATTTTTTTATCTTTGGAAACAAGCAAATGGGAGAAAAACGGAGTCGGGAAGGTTCCCTAGGTGGGCACAACCCACCTGGGCGCACCAGGGGGCCCAAGCACGCCCTGGTGTATTGTGCCCCCCTCAGGTGCCTTCCTGGTTGTTTCTTATTTTCCTAATTTTTAAAATATTCCAAAACTGACAGAAAATATTTTTGCGGATTTTTCGGAGTCCGTTTACTTACCGTATAACGTACCTCCTCTTTTTAGGGATTCTGCATTGTTCCAGAAGGTTTCCTTTATGTGTTCCTCCGGTGTCATGGTTTGAATAATATTGCTTTCAACATTGATAGGCGTACCTGAGATAGTGTTTAATTCTGTGCCCATTAACCACCTTCGGGTTAGTACCTTCGGCATTATTTATTTTGAGAGCTCCATAGCGATAAACCTCCTCGATGATATATGGTCCTTCCCATTTAGAGAGGAGTTTTCCTGCAAAGAATCTGAAATGAGAGTTGTACAAAAGAACATATTCTCCAACTTTAAATTCCCTCTTTTGGTTTCTTTTGTCATGCCATCTTTTAACTTTTTCTTTAAATAACTTGGCATTTTCATAGGCTTGGGTTCTCCAATCATCTAGTGAGCTAATATCAAATAACCTCTTTTCACCGGCAAGTTTGAAATCATAGTTGAGTTCTTTAATTGCCCAATATGCTTTATGTTCTAACTCAAGAGGCAAATGACAAGCTTTTCCATAAACCATTTTATAGGGAGACATACCCATAGGATTTTTATATGCTGTTCTATAGGCCCAAAGTGCATCATCCAATTTCTTAGACCAATTCTTTCGGGACCTATTAACAGTTTTCTGTAATATTAATTTTATTTCTCTATTGCTAAGTTCAACTTGACCACTAGATTGAGGATGATAGGGTGATGCAATTATATGGTTAACATCATATTTAGCAAGCATTTTACGGAAAGCACCATGAATAAAGTGTGAACCACCATCAGTCATTAAATATCTAGGGACTCTAAACCTTGGGAAAATAACTTCTTTAAGCATTTTAATGGAAGTGTTATGATCAGCACTACTAGTTGGAATAGCTTCTACCCACTTAGTAACACTAGTAGAATGCCTATGCGTTGCCACGGGCATCTGAAATAGTTTATTGAAGTTATATAAAATAGTTTGCTGAAGTTATATAAAGATAATGCATGCTAAATTTCATAGGTAGAGACAATATAACACGGTCATAATTGCGTAATAATTGAAGTCCACTTCTCGTGTAATGTAAACTGATAACAAAATAGCAAATTGGCAATGTATACATATAAAGTGATGATCCAACTAAAAATCTATTACAAATTATTGAGATCTACTTGATGCGCTTAAGAAATTCTCGCACTATATCAGGCAAGTTGTCTTTAGCTTCATTCGCACGATGTTTGAGCAAGTATAATAAAAACTGCTTCCTCAACTCATACCCATCCTGCAAAAGCAATATATGTAGTATTTTTCCATTATGAGTTTTTCCTTGATGGTTTCTCATAAAAGGTTTTTAACGGGACAATATAAACACAAGTGTTCATATATGACATATCACTTTCTCCTTATTTTTTTCCACCAGGATTTTTGGGGGATAATCTCAAGACTTTACAAAGACGTCCGAGCACTCATCAAAACATGAAGAATTTCAAAATGATCAATTGAAGAAAGTACAGTGTTGTAGAAGGGGGGTGTTAGGAGTAGTTAACATTAGTATTAGGCTAACAGACATTTAGCTTTATCTTTAGGGTAAACTACTTGCAATTAGAAGACCTGCATTGTCTAAACAGTATGTATGCCGAACAGGTAGTTTGCCTCTTCCAAAGGACGCAAACATTGTAACAACCGACATTGTAAATGACTGTTCAGATAGTATATAAGTCTGAACAAATTATCAATACAAGCATCCATTCTTTCTTTCAATCTCTGTTTCTTCTCAGAAAGAAGCTCAAACGCAATCACATGCCATGTTGTCCATTCTGTTTCTAGGCTTCTTAAACGATCGACAGAAGCCCAATCGTCTCTTCATCGGAAAACAATTACCCACATCGTATTTCTCAAAAAAAAATATAGCCACATCATGATTTGATTTCCGTTTCTAGCCCTCGACCAATATTCTACTGGAAGAGTATGGCGGCCAGGAGTCGATCTCCGCATCATGTCTGCTCCTCCGACACCGTCATTCCCGGTCGCTTTGGACGACTATTTGGGTTGCAGTTCCGTTGCCGGTGGGCACTGGTCTGCTGCCCTTTAACGTCTTCGAGACGACGAGTCGATGCCGGTGTTGCCTTTGCTTTGGTCCTCCAGTGTCCTTTTCTGTCTGGATGAAGCGAGGTTCAGCGCCGCTGGGAGATAGTAGGCTAGTTCCGGTCAGTCTCAACGAGATAGTGTACAGGGAGTCCTTTGCTGGCTTCCTTCTCAGATATGTTGGAACGCTCGTGCGTTGACACGAGCCTTTAAAAAAACCCAGTTACATACATACATACATACATACATACATACATACATACATACATACATACATACATACATACATACACATAAACACTATTCTGATCACAACCTGAACTGCCTGAGTTACACAACCTGAACTTCCCTCTGTAGGAACCCGATCTTTGGTCTATCTTCGCAACCGTGCCTTCCCCCGCAAATTATTCTGGTCAGTCGTGTTGTTTGTGATGTAGGTGTAATCCAAATACCCTTGCTTGCATCTAAATGGTCGTTTTGATTCGGAATTTCGTGTTTTGGTGGATTTGCTCTCGGGACGGATGAATTTGTGTCTGTTTACAAGTTTAACGCATGCACTGGATGTTCTCGAACCTCTAACATGATGGGAATTGGGTATAGGTACGAGTTTCATGGACAATTTGTTGTTAATTTCAACAGATTTGATTTCGGGTTTGTGTTCTTCGTCCGCGGGAGTGGTTTCCGCCGCTTCTATGGATTTCTTGTTTTTCTGTGAAGATAGACGGCGGATTTGGTTGCAGTAGTGAGATTGAATCCTTCATACGTTGTTAATTTAATCGGGCAGGCGCGTACACTCTGAAATCGGGCGATTGGATCTCGTATCCGCCCGCCTTGGTTTGGTTCTTCGATGAGACAGCTTGGTGGCACATCGTTTTGATGTTAGGGGGGAGTAGGATATCGTTCAAGGTCGCGGACTGACAAGGTGTAGTCACCCAAGTGATTAAATCTAGAAACCAAACTCGATAGTGTGTATTTTTCCAATCATTCTACGGTCTGTTTTACAAGTTGGACTTCTACACCTTTCGTGTTAGAACTTCCGTCATTTTTATGCATGTCTTTTAGGTGATGCTGCAATACGATCCGTTCGGTTGGTGTTGTTATAAAAAATTTGTGTATGTTTTTTTGTTTTTCACAGTAGTCATATGTGTAAATGTGGAGCTGGTCCATAGACACACGCATCCTCTTTATCTTTAATCTGTCTTCGGGGTTAGTTTTTTGGATCATCCACGGTCTGTAGTAGAAGTTGGACTTCTATCGTACCAGTGATTGAACTTCTGGGTTTCCACATTGCAAGGCGGTGCAGCATTGCGCTCTGTATTTTCTTTGTTTGATTTTTTTTTGTAATTTTCAGTTTTTGAATTGGTTTTTAGTTTGTCCCGTGGGCAACCATGGGATTAGTCCCAAGTATGCATGCATACTTTTTTATTTTTTTGTAACATGTTTGCATACTTCGAACAGTGGTAGAACTTCAGTATGTATTTAACCTGAACTTACTAGACTTTTGCTCCTGTATAATTTGCTTTTTTTTGACATGTTCATCTGACATTTTTTCAAACCCCCAAACTTCTGTGTCTTTACAATTTGAACTTCATCAATAAATTTTGATAATTTTTTTTGGATTTAAAATATTTAATCATTGAAAACCGCATTGCGTCCTGTCAAAACCTAGTGCGTAGCAATGCGTAGCGCGAGGCCGAGCCGGGGGGGGAGGCGCAACATATTTTTTTTTCTTACAGCAGTGTTGTTGAACTTCTATGGTACCAGTGGTTGAACTTCACAAGTAGCAGTATTACTAATTAATAATGTCACATATTTTTTTTCCTTACAGCAGTGTTGTTGAACTTATGTTGTACAAGTACTTGAACTTCACAGGTAGCAGTAGGACTATCTAATAATGTCACATATTTTTTCCTTACAGCAGTGTTGTTGAACTTCTGTGGTACCAGTGGTTGAACTTCACATACATAACTATATTTTTTCTGAACATGTTTCATATATTTTTTCTTACAGCAGTGTCCCTGAACTTCTGTGATTCCTGTATTTGAACTTCACATCCAGAACTATATTTTTCTAAACATGTGACATATAATTTTACTTCTTGTACTATTTGTTGGACTTCTGTGCTAACAGTGGTTGAACTGCTTGCTTTACATTATTTTCAGATAAAACCAGTGTACCCAAATACAGACCCATAGACTGAAAAGATGATGAAACTTGTAGAGTTTTTTTTGAACTTACCTGTTAGAATGCAAGTTGGGTGTTTGTTGTTCATGCACCGTACAAATGTATCGAACAGCCACTTGAATGACTTTGCATCTTCGTCTCTGATGAGGGCAACAACAAATATCATTGACTGCAAATGATGGTTTGTTCCAACAAACACTCCCAGAGGCATATGAAATCTGTTGGTCTTGTAAGTTGTGTCGAATGTTACGCAATCACCAAAGTCTTGATACGCTCCTCGGCAGCTTGCATTGGACCAGAAAATGTTTTTAACTAATTTGTCGCTGTCTACTTGTATGTCATAGAAAAACTCATCATTGATTGCCTTCATGTCTTTAAAGAAAGATACAAGTTTCAATGCATCATCCAAATCATCTTTCCTTGCATTCATGGCTTTCCTGCAAATTATATGCAAACATGCATTTGTTATTTTTGCTAGCAAAAGGGTGGTGACTTAGGATGCTATGTGCATTTTTGAATACTTACTGGTTTAGTAGGTCTCGTCCGGTCATGCTTAGGAAGTAGCTTCCATCTTCATTTTCGGATAGCATGGACATGATTGTTGTATGCTTGACATCATGGTAATGCAGGAGCTTTACGTACTCCAAAATAGTGGGGTCATAATTCTTGTGTGAGTGCAAGAATACCAGCATGTCATCAGTTTGCACGAGGTGGTGATTATGATTGTACTCAATGTCCACTACCACACATGTGTTATCCTCCTGCACCTTCACCCTCATTCTTGCATTGCAGCCTGTCCTCTGCGATGTTTTGTTTCGCTTCCTGTCAGCCTCTGAAATAGAAGTTGGGTGTTTCCCTTGGAACGCGCAAACAAAATACTTGTGATTGTCATTCCCTCCTGTCTTCCTGATTCCAAAACCAGCGTGTCTGGCGTATTTGTTATAAAATTCCCTTGCTTTCTCTACATTCTGGAATCCCATCTTTAGTCTTGGTATTAGATAGTCCGGGAGATCCGGCATCTGCAGAAAAAGAAAAAATAATCCAAACGGCACGTTAAAAAGCAGTTTATAAACTTGTTATCCTGGAGGGAGCAGAAAATTTGTAGATCATACAAGATGCATATATAAATACCTAATTTTTTTGTTCACTTACGTGCGTGTATGATCGCAACTCCACCGGAGTCTGCTGCTGGCCCTCTGGGATGGGGCACGGTGGAGTTATCATAGCAGGATGCAGGAGTGGATCACGAGGAGGGAGGGTTGAAGATGGCCTCTCTCTTGTTTGGGTCCTTTTTGCTTGTGGTGGTTGTGGAGGTATTGCGATCCTGGTTTTGGTTTGCTCTTTTCTTTTGTGAAGCAATCCATCTACCTTATGTCCCGTACAATTATGAGTTGTAGCAGCAGCAACATCCAACGGTGGTAGTGTGCAGAGCACTCTCCTCCGTGTGTGTGTTCCTATTGGATTTGTCCTGGGATCTAGTTTAGTTGCTGCACTTTGGCATTGACGAGCCACACCAGGATAACCTCCAGAGTTACACGCAGGACTTGAGCTAACCCCCTCCTCTATCGGTGTGCTTGGAAGTCTGCTGGTGGATACAAAGAATCCGCGGGGGATTTCCAGCGTCACCCAATTAGGTGGAGGCGCAAAGTGGTGCGGATAGGGCTGTGACCCAGCATCCTGGAAGTCTGCATGTGTTTCGGGTGTCATCCAATTTTGGTGTGGAGCAGGTTGGTAATGCTGTTGGTGCGTTTGAGGTGTGACCCATTGAGGGGGTGGTGCAATACGTACAGGCTTAGGATTGTGTACTTGCTGCTGGGAACTTCTAAGCTTCTTTCTGCGTCTCTCATCTTGCTGCCATAAAAAAAAGAATGTGTTAGCACACAAGTTACATCTGCCTATACCTGTGTAACTGAACTGAGCATTATTCACAGCCTGAATTTCTCATATAAAAGTGTTGTTCATGTACATATTTTTTCCCTAGGACAGGTATCACACTCTGAACTGAGGTGAGCATCTGCCCATACTTGTGTACCTGAACTGAGCACTCTTCACAGAATGAACCTCACATTTCTTTATTCTACACTATTTGATTTCTTATGTACCTGAACTGAGCATTCTTCACATACTGAACTTCTTGTTTGCAAAGGGGGAATACTGTCTACAGTTAAAAAACCTGACCTTCATGAGTTTCAATGGTTGAACCACTAGTGCATACCAACCTGACCTTCATGTGATCACATGTATGTTTATTTTCCTTTTATTTTTTGCACACAACTAGATACATACCAACCTGAACTCTAGCACACTTACTAGTTGAACTTCACATGGTTTTTTCACATATGAATGCAGGCAGATTTTCTAATGTTTGCAGCCTGGACTGAGGCTCACACACTACCAGAACTTCACATGGCTGAAAGAAGATAACGGACGGCAGGAAGTTCAACCATACCTTGGATAGAAGTTCGGCCAACCTTTTTTCAGCAGTAGATAGGCCACCTTGAGAGCAATTTGGTGGAGAGTTAGGAGAGGAATTGCATGGCAATCCATGTCTTGCATAGGGCGCGAAGTTCATCTGCATGAAGCAAGAAGGTCAGGTAAGGGAAGATTGAAGGAGTACGCAAGAAGAGGGAGGAAGTTCATATACCGTTGCTAGATTTGAAGGCGCCGCCGATGCCGCCTCCGCCCCTGAGATGCTCCCTTGGCCGCGCCGTTCACCATAGCTTGCCCCTTGGCCATCATCTGCTCTGCCAAGCCGTCGGGAGGTGAGGATGGACAGAGGAGGAGGCTTCCGGAAGTCCATGGCGGCGGTTCGTCCCAGAAATCCGGCGGCTTCGCCACCTCCAGGCGACGCGGGCTCCCTCGCGCCGGCGTCCGCCGTCGCTCGCTCACCCGCGCTGGTTGTTGGACAGGAGGTGGCGATGGAGGGGGCGGAGCTGGATCTGGTCGCCGACGGTGGTAGAGGGGACGGCGACGGAGGAGCTAGATCCAGTCGCCGGCGGTGAGTCACGGCAGAGGCGGGGGTTGGCCGCTGCTCGAGGGGAAGAGAGGGGAGGCAGCGGGGGGAGGGATCCCGATGGGGGGGTCGGGATCCTGGTCGGTCACCTGGTCGGGAGGTGGGGGTTCGGGCAATGGGATTCGGGAAGTTCGGGAGGGGTCCATCGGGCTCTTATAGGGCTGGTTGTGATCCAAATAACTATTCTAATCCTGGGATTAGAATAGTGCTGTCCCATATATATATATATATACATATATATATATATATACATATATATATATATGTTGTTGTTCTGTATGCAATCCCAACGCACAACACACATGTCTTATTAGCAGCAATCGTCTGTGTTATTATCGGTCTTCGCACACATTTTTGATTACAGACCTATTTGCTGTGTATCACGCACATCTTGTTAAATTGAAACGTTTCTGTTCTCTTGGCTCAACGCAAACAGTTCATCCGAGTGAACTATTTGCCCTCTATCGCACACACCTTGATCTGGCTGGCCGTTTCTTTTGTTCCGCCTAATCACAAACAGTTCATCCGAGTGAACTGTATGTCGTATATCGCACACACCTTCATCTGGCTGCCCGTTTCTGTTGTTCTGCCTCATCACAAACAGTTCATTGTACTGAACCATATGCCCCGCATCGCACACGCAACTAAAATCCAAACCGTGTTTGATGTATACGCCATCGCAAATGTTTTGCATCTTTTTGACAGTTTTTTTACATCACCGTTTGCGATTATTGCATCACACACAGTTTCGTTGAAGGGTCTCTGATTGTAGTGTCGCGTCTAGCAACATCCTGCAGTAGTGATAAGTGGTAAAATTTGTTGAAAGTTGACAAACATTGCATTGGTCAATGATGCAATTCATGAAAGAATTAATAAGGGAAGAGAAGATTCACATGCAAATACACTATCTTGGACATCTTTTATGATTGTGAGCCCCACTAAATATCTTATGCCAAACTATTGACGTTGGACAAGGAAGACAACGTAATGATTTATGTTTGTTCATATTCACATAGAAGTTATATTGTCATAGATCCTTCAACATGTGATGCTTGCTCAATATCTTTGCTAGCCAAAATTCCGCACTAAGTAGAGATACTACTTGTGCATCCAAAAACCTTAAACCCAAACTCATGTTTTGAGAGTCCACCATACCTACCTATGGATTGAGTAAGATCCTTCAAGTAAGTTGTCATCGGTGCAATAAGGCAATAAAAATTGCTTCTAAATGTGTTTGATCATTTAGTGTAAGAGAAATTAAGCGTTGTATGAACTTGTGATGGCAAAGTAACAAAAGCGACAGACTGCATAATAAAGGTTGCTATCATAAGGGGCAATATAACGTGACATTCTTTTGCATTAAGAGATTGTGCATACAAAACCAAAAAGCGCATGATAACCTCTGCTTCCCTCTGCGAAGGGCCTATCTTTTACTTTTATGTATTTACTTTTTATGCAAGAGTCAAAGTATTTTCCTCTATTCCTTTTTATTTTCTCTTTGGCAAGCATCATGTGGTGGGGAAAGATCTAGGCACATATATCCAGCTGGATGTGAGTGATCATGAGTTATTATTGTTGACATCACCCTTGAGGTGAATAAGTTGGGAGGCGAAACTATAAGCCCCTATCTTTCTATGTGTCCGGTTGAAACTTTTTGCTCATATATATGTTGTGAGTGTTAGCAATCATAGAAGATTAAATGACGGTTGAGTATGTGGACCTGCCAAAAGGCTCCGATACGTGACCCTTCCTGAAAATGTGATGAATTGTAGTTGCAAAGTTGACTGAGAACATAATAAAAACTTTCATGAAGATCATTGGACAAAATAAACTTGATTCTTTGTAATAGTTTTGAGATATGATGATAGTGATATGTGAGTCATGTTGGTGAGTAATTATGCTTTAGTAAGAATATTGGTGTTAAGGTCTGTGATTCCCTATGCAAGCACGAAAGTCAATAGTTATGCAATGAAATTACATCCTACTTATGGTGCATTATTCGGTGTTAGTTATGCTTAATGCTCGCTTATGTGAATTTTTGTTTCTTGGTTGGTTGCTTCTCAATCTATTTGCTAGCCTCCATTTGTACTAAGTAGAAGTACTACTTGTGCATCCAAAATCCTTAAAACCAGTTTTGCCACATGAGTCCACCATACCTATCTATATGCGGTATTTCTGTGCCGTTCTAACTAAATTTGTATGTGCCATATCTAATTTTGAAAATGAACTTCCTTTTTGTGTGCCCGTACCGCTCATGAAGCGGTAGGGGGTGGCCAATATTTTCCATGCTAGATGTGTTATTCTCAAGATGAGTGTTTATTCACTTGTCATTGCACGAGAGTACGGCGGTAATTGGGATGCCCAGTCCCGAAATGAAAAAGAAATTTACTTTATGTTGTCAAATAATAAATACTTTGGAAATTTTTGGTATGGAAGGCACCAGTGGATACATCTAGCCATGGATTGTGAAAGAATGGTGGAAAAAGGAATAAACTTTATTTTATGTTTGGGAACCGCCTGTGATATATCTAGCATGGAAAGTGTTGGGTATTACTTGGTCGTTTTCGTTGACGGGAAAAGTATGCCTCTCAAAAAAATTTATCTCTCAATTTCAGCTTCGAGCTCTGGCACCTCTACAAATCCCTACTTCCCTCTGCGAAGGGCCTATCAATATACTTTATGCAATTTTTTTTATTTGAGTCTCCATCTTCTCTTATAAAGCACCAACTAGGGAGCACTATAATCATACTTGAGCATTGGATGTAGCTAATATGCCAGTGTGTTTCATGAATGGATCAATGATTGAGCATGATGGGCTAGGGATAACTTTCTTTAGTGTTGATATTTTGAAAGACATGGTTGCTTGTTGATATGCTTGAGTATTGAAATCTTCATGTCAAAACTAGACTATTGCTTTGAACCATATAAAAGTGCAAATGTCCATGCTACAAAAGAAAAGAATATGTTATGAACATGTTAGGCAGCATTCCACATCAAAAAATCTATTTTTATCATTTACCTACTCGAGGACAAGCAGGAATTAAGCTTGGGGATGCTGATACGTCTCCAATGTATCTATAATTTTTTATTGTTCCATGCTGTTATATTATCATTCTTGGATGTTTTATATTCATTTTATAGCAACTTTATATCATTTTCGGGACTAACCTATTGACATAGTGCCTAGTGCCATTTGCTATTTTTTGCTTGTTTTTTACATCGCAGAATATCAGTACCAAACAAAGTCCTACTGCCACGAAACTTTTTGGAGACTTTTTCCGGACCAGACGACACCTTGTGGGCAAAGAAAACACCAGAGGGGAGGCCTGTGAGGAGCACAACCCACCAGGGCGAGCCAGAGGCCCCTGTCGCGCCTAGGGGGGTTGTGTGTCCCACAGAGGTCTCCTGCACCGCCTCTTCGCCCTATAAATTCCCAAATATTCCAGAAACCCCAGGGGAGTCGACGAAACACAATTCTAGCCGCCGCAAGTTCCAGAACCTCGAGACCCAATCCACACCATCACGGAGGGGTTCATCATCCTCATTGGTGCCTCTCCGATGATGCATGAGTAGTCCAGCATAGACCTAAGGGTCCGTAGGCAGTAGCTAGATGGCTTCCTCTCTCTCTTTTGATTCTCAATACAATGATCTCTTGGAGATCTATTTGATGTAATTCTTTTTGTGGTGTGTTTGTTGGGATCCGATGAACTTTGAGTTTATGATCAGATTTATATCCATGAATATTATTTGAGTCTTCTTTGATCTCTTAGATGCATGATTATTTATAGCCTCGTATTTCTTCTTCGAATCTTTGGTTTAGTTAGGCCAACTAGATCGATTTTTCTTGCCATGGGAAGAGGTGCTTTGTGATGGCTTCGATCTTGCGGTGTTATTTCCTAGTGACAGAAGGGGCAGCAAGACACGCATGTATCGTTGCTATTAAGGATCACAAGATGGGGCCTATTCCGACATGAATAGATCTCGTCTACATCATGTCATCGTTCTTATTGCATTACTCTGTTTTTCCATGAACTTAATACACTAGATGCATGCTAGATAGCGGTCGATGTGTGGAGTAATAGTAGTAGATGCAGAATCGTTTCAGTCTACTAATCTTGGACGTGCTGCCTATATATTGATCATTGCCTTGGATATCGTCATAATTATTCGATCTTCTATCAATTGCCTAACAGTAATTTGTTTACCCATCATGTGCTATTTCTCGAGAGAAGTCACTAGTGAAATCTACGGCCCCCGGGTCTATTCTTTATCATATTTGCTTTGATATCTATTTTTATTCGCTTTTATTTTCCGATATGTTATTCCAAAAACCCAAAAATACCTTGCTGCACTCTTTTATTACTTATTTTATTTCGTGTTTTATCGAGAGCTATTTATCCAATCTACCACAAATTTATCTATCTTTTTACCGTGGAGGGATTGACAACACCTCTTACGCGTCGGGTTGCAAGTATTTGTTCTTTGTGTACAAGTACCGTTTACATAATGTTGCTTGGTTCTCCTACTAGATTGATACCTTGGTTTCACAACTGAGGGAAATACCTACCGTAGCTGTACTGCATCATCCCTTCCTCTTTGGGGAAATACCGACGTAGTTTCAAGCGACATCAAAAGGAATTTCTGGCGCCGTTGCCAGTGAGACATCATCAACATCTACCAGGTTCCTAATCACAAATCTCATCTCCTTGCAATTTATATTATTTGCCATTTGCCTCTCATTTTCATCTCCCCCACTTCACAAAAAATTGCCATTTTATTCGCCCTCTTTTTCGTTCGCCTTTTTCTCGTCAGATCTATCTTTTTGTTTGCAATCTTGTTTGCCTACTTTGTCGTTATGGCTAGTTCTTCCTCTATTAGGTGTACCCCCAAGTATGAGGTTCTTAAATTTAAACAAAGGGGAGGGGAGAATCTAAAAGATGCTTGGTATAGGATTTGCAATGCTCATAATATATCTGTTCGTAAGCAATCTACCGTTGTTCTTCTTCGAAGTTTTTATGTGGGCATCACCACTTGGTATAGATTTGTCCTTGATACGATTACGGTGGAAATTTCTTGATGTGTCAATCTTTGGATGCTTTTAATGCCATGGGAGATCTAGTAGGTGCACCACCTATCATTATTAATGAAGCAATCTTAACTCTTGAGCATGTTATGCAAAGATTTGATGCTATTGAAAAGAAGATGATCACCTTAGAGCAAATTGAAAACTTGGATACAAAGATGAAGAATCTTGCTAATAAATTTGGGTCAAAAGCTGGCGATGTTTTCAAATTACTAAGGGAAAAGGAAACCACCATTAACGAAAGAATTGGAGAGAGTCCTTCTCGGATTGATAAGTTGGAAGAAATTTTTAGTATTTTAAGCTTGGATTTTGCTTCTACTAAAACTATTGAAAAAACTCCCATAAAAATTGGTAAGACTACTCAAGTCACTAAGAACAAGGGTGCAACTTCTAATAATAACAAAGAAGATCTTAAGATGATTAGTATTCACCCCGACTTTGTTGAAGTTGTAAGAGACCCTACTTGCAAGAATGAATTCTTCAATTTTATTCATAGAAGTATTATTATCGAAAATATGCATGCTAAATCTTCGAAGAATATTGGTTGTGTGATTGAGGAATTGGAAACTAAAGATGACAATACTTGAATCTATGCATTATGCCTAGCTAGGGGCATAAAATGATAGCGCTTGTTGGGAGGCAACCCAATGAATACAATTTATTTTTGCCTTTTTCTTTCTGTTCTTGAGTGTTTGCACAATTATACCTCTGTTACGATTTTTTTTTATGTTTTAATTAGTATTTGTTCCATGTAAAGCCTTTGGGATAGCTTTGGTGATAGTTGATTTGATCCTATTGAAAAACAGAAACTTTTGCGTCCAGTAACAGAATTGTTTAAATTCACAGAAGCAACGAAAAATTCTGAATTTTGTACACAAGATTTATATACAAATTTCCTCTGGTTTCCTAATTTTTCAAGATTTTTGGAGTTACAGAGGTATGAGAAAAATTCGCATCTTTACAGACTGTTCTGTTTTTGACAGATTCTGTTTTCTTTGCATTGTGTGCTTATTTTGATGAATCTATGGATTCTATAGGGGGGTATAAGCCATGGCAAAGTTAGAGTACAGTAGATATAATGCAATAACAAAATTTGAATGGGTTTGCAACAGTACTTAAAGTAAAGATTGGTTTTCTTATACTAACGGATCTCATGAAGGTTCTGGTAAGTTTTGTGTGATTGAAGTTTTCAAGTTGTGGGTGAGATCATGATGGATGAAGGAATAATGAGTGAAAAGAGCCTAAGCTTGGGGATGACCATGGCACCCCAAGTTAATATTCAAGGAGAACCAATCCACTAAGCTTGGGGATGCCCCGGAAGGCATCCCCTCTTTCTTCTAACGACCATCGGTATTTTACTTGCAGCTATATTTTTATTCGTCACATATCATGAGCTTTGCTTGGAGCGTCTTGTATTATATGATTCCTTGCTTGTTTTGCTTTTTAGTTTGTCACAAGTATCCTTGCTAGACACACCTATTTGAGGGAGCCAAAATTATGCTATGATTTTTTAGAATTACTCTTTATGCTTCACTTAAATTTTTTGAGCTATGGAATTGCTCTAGTGCTTCACTTATTTTTTTTAGCATGGTGTGCTTTAATATTTTTGAAGAAATGCTCTCATGCTTCACTTAGATTTACTTGAGAGTTAGTAAATTTTTTAAGAAATGCTCTCATGTTTCACTTAGATTTATTTGAGAGTTAGTAAATTTTTGAAGAAATTCTCTCATGCTTCAGTTATATTATTTTGAGAGACGGAAATTTTTATGCTCATGTTCTTCACTTAGATTTATTTGAGCTTGTCAAAAGCAATTGCAACATATGAAACTAGTCCCAAAGTGATAGATATTTTTCAAGAGGGATATAATAAAAACTTTCATGAAGATCATTGGACAAAATAAACTTGATTCTTTGTAATAGTTTTGAGATATGATGATAGTGATATGTGAGTCATGTTGGTGAGTAATTATGCTTTAGTAAGAATATTGGTGTTAAGGTTTGTGATTCCCTATGCAAGCACGAAAGTCAATAGTTATGCAATGAAATTACATCCTACTTATAGTGCATTATTCGGTGTTAGTTATGCTTAATGCTCCCTTATGTGAATTTTTGTTTCTTGGTTGGTTGCTTCTCAATCTTTTTGCTAGCCTCCATTTGTACTAAGTAGAAATACTACTTGTGCATCCAAAATCCTTAAAACCAGTTTTGCCACATGAGTCCACCATACCTATCTATATGCGGTATTTCCGTGCCATTCTAAGTAAATTTGTATCTGCCATATCTAATTTTCAAAATGTACTTCCTTTTTGTGTGCCCGTACAGCTCATGAAGCGGCAGGGGGTGGCCAATATTTTCCATGCTAGATGTGTTATTCTCAAGATGAGTGTTTATTCACTTGTCATTGCATGAGAGTACGGCGGTAATAGGGATTCCCAATCCCGAAATGAAAAAGGAATTTACTTTATGTTGTCAAATAAAAAATTCCTTGGAAATTGTTGGTATGGAAGGCACCAGTGGATACGTCTAGCCATGGATTGTGAAAGAATGGTGGAAAAAGGAATAAACTTTATTTTATGTTTGGGAACCGCATATGATATATCTAGCATGGAAAGTGTTGGGAATTACTCGGTCGTTTTCATTGACGGGAAAAGTATGCCTCTCAAAATTTTTTATCTCTTAATTTCAGCTTCGAGCTCTGGCACCTCTACAAATCCCTACTTCCCTCTGCGAAGGGCCTATCAATTTACTTTATGCAATTTTTATTTTTATTTGAGTCTCCATCTTCTCTTATAAAGCACCAACTAGGGAGCACTATAATCATACTTGAGCATTGGATGTAGCTAATATGCGAGTGTGTTTCATGAATGGATCAATGATTGAGCATGATGGGCTAGGGATAACTTTCTTTAGTGTTGATATTTTGAAAGACATGGTTGCTTGTTGATATGCTTGAGTATTGAAATCTTCATGTCAAAACTAGACTATTGCTTTGAACCATATAAAAGTCCAAATGTCCATGCTACAAAAGAAAAGAATATGTTATGAACATGTTAGGCAGCATTCCACATCAAAAAAACCTGTTTTAATCATTTACCTACTCGAGGACGAGCAGGAATTAAGCTTGGGGATGCTGATACGTCTCCAACGTATCTATAATTTTTTATTGTTCCATGCTATTATATTATCATTCTTGGATGTTTTATATTCATTTTATAGCAACTTTATATCAATTTTTGGGACTAACCTATTAACATAGTGCCCAGTGCCAGTTGCTGTTTTTTGCTTGTTTTTTACTTCGCAGAATATCAGTACCAAACAAAGTCCTACTGCCACGAAACTTTTTGAAGACTTTTTCTGGACCAGAAGACACCTTGTGGGCCAAGAAAACACCAGAGGGGAGGCCTGTGGGGAGCACAACCCACCAGGGCGAGCCAGAGGCCCCTGTCGCGCCTAGGGGGGTTGTGGGCCCCACAGAGGTCTCCTGCACTGCCTCTTCGCCCTATAAATTCCCAAATATTCCGGAAACCCTAGGGGAGTCGACAAAACACAATTCCAGCCGCCGCAAGTTCCAGAACCTCGAGACCCAATCCATGTAACACCCCATGTATTAAGCTACAGTGATCATCCTTTTCATTATGCCATGTCATCATGATCAGCAGTGCTTAAACATCAATTTGATCATATCTCTTTTCAATTTAAATTCAAAATGGAAAATTCAAACTTAAGTGAAACTAAAAGTTTTTCAAATTGGAAAACAAAAATGTGCATCACGTTGCAAATATTTCCATAGCGTTCATAAAAATGATTGCAACATTTATTGGAATTGTAAAAGGACTCAAACAACAAGAAACAACAGCAAAATAGCACTATTTAATCCTTTTTCAATTAAATAAAATCCAAACAAAAAGATATGGACACCAAACCAATTTCTAGCAGTGACTAATTTTGCACTGTTAATATTTGGACCAGTCTCATATTTTACAAAAGCCATTTGTAATAAAAACAAAAGACAAAAGATAAAAAAAACAGAAAAGAAAAAGGAAAATAGAAAAGGGAGAAGAAGCCCACTGTGCCCGGACCGCAAGTGCACAGTGCAGCCCAGCCCACCTAGCTCCCCCCACCTCTTGCCACTGCTCACCGCGCCTCGCTGTCGAACAGCAAGCGCGCGCGCGCCCGCCCCCCCTGGCCCCCCTCCTTGCGGTCGACAGCGGCCTCGCCTCGCCGGGGAGGATAAATAGCATCTCCCGCGCCCCCTGGCTTTCCCTCACTCACTCTCTCTCGCTCTCCCTCGCCTTCCCATCTCACTCGAGCGCCACCGCCGCCATGGCTCCGGCGTAGCCACGGCCACCGTGCCCCGTTCGCCTCCCCGTCGTGTCCAACGTGCTCGTCGTCGTCCCCTCCTTCGACTACGCCGACGAACCAATGACGAGGGCCACCGCAGTGCCTTCCCGAGCCTTCTTCCTCCTCGGATCGCCGCCGCACGCCGTTGCCGATTCCGGCGACCTCGAGCTACCCCAAGCCCACTGCCCTTTCCCTACGGCTCGCTGTGAGCACCCCGTCGTCCTCCCTCTCTCCCTGCGCTCTCCCCGTAGCCGTAGACGCCGCCCCCTTCTTGCTCGAATGCGCCGCCGCGGAACACGTCGCCGGCGTGTCGTCGGTGACCAAAGGGCCCCGTGCCCGTGCCCAGTGTACTCCCCGCATCGCGTAGGGCCTCGCCGCGCTATTTGTTCGCTCGCCCGCGCATTGATTCACTGTTCCCGAGCCGCACCCGAAGCCGCCGCCGCCCACCGTCGTCGTGCTGCTCTGTCCCGGCCTCCCCTGCCGCCGTGCACCCCACCACCGGACGCGGCTCTGCCTGCTCGTTCCAGAGAGCTAAATAGCGCGTGAAATGGTGCCCCGTAGCTCGATTCCGGGCTCGCCGGAGTTGAGCCACCGCGTCGGGGCTCACCGGCGCACTCCGGCGGCGGGCGCTGACCAGGCGCCCACGTGGCAGCCGCGGGCCCCGCCCTGTGCCGCTGACCGATGGGCCCCACTGCCCATTTGACACGGTCAGCGCTGCTGACTGGGCTGGCTGTGTCACTGACACACGGGCCCCACCACTTAAATGTTTTAAAATAAATAAATAACAAAACTGTTAATTAATTAATTAGTTAATTAAATGCTAATCTGTCACTGACTAATGGGGCCCACACCTAATTAATCTGTAATTAGTTTAAATAAAACCTAGTTAACCTAATAGAGGCTGACATGTGGGCCCCACACGACAGGTTTGACTCTGGTCAACCAGAGTTGACCTGCTGACATCATCTTGAGGTCATGCTGACATCACCCTATACTGTTCTGGATAATGTTGATTTAATTAAATCCAGAAATTCCAGAAATTAATAAAAACTTTAGAAAATCATATCTTTTAATCCGTAACTCCGATGAAAATAATTTATATATGAAAGTTGCTCAGAATTTTGATACGAACCCGAATATGCCATCCTTTCATCTGTCACATGCTCCTAGCATGATGAACATGGAACTTCTCTCTCCGGATCGTCTGTCCGATAAATCCAAAGACCCGGGAAATATCGTCAGATATTCTCCCGCTCCGTCTGATACGTGTAGTACTGCGTTAGACTACCCCTAGCACTACGTATTGCCATGACATGCATCGTGTTGCATCTGTTGGCTTGTATTTATTGTTTCCTCCCCTCTTCTCTCTCGTTAGACCCCGACGCAGTTCCCGGTACCGACGCAGCTCCGGATCCTGACTCCACCGTTGACAACCTTGCCCTTGCCGCCGAGCAACCAGGCAAGCACCCCCTTTTGAGCATCCCGATATCGCCTATTCTTTCTCTCTCATGCTTGCATTAGAATTGCTGCTACTACTACTTTACCTATTCTGATGCATAGCCTGTTTATTGTAACCTGCTGTTGATAATTACCTGCATATCCTAAACCGCTTAGTATAGGCTGGGTAGAGACCTATCAGTGACCCCACTTGTCCCGACTGCCCCGCTGGATTATCAGAAGACCCGATCAACGGGATTGAAGAACAGGCCCCGGCACCGCACATCACCCCCCCTTAGTTGTAACGACACTGCAGCGTTACTATCGAGTGCCGAGGGTGAAACCTCTTGTAGCACTTCTGATGTTAACCCTGTAGAGTAGCTAATCGGTCGTGGTCATCGAGGGTGATTCCTCCTTCACCGCATCCGATAACGACGCCGTCGTACAACACTTCAAGTGTGAACCCAGCGAGGGTGATTCCTCCGAGTTCACCTTGACGGATATATCGGGTAGGAATCCAACAAGGGTGATACCTCAGATTCCCCTGATGTTATGGACACACGGATACTTGGACTATACTATTGTTACTTGGAAAGGCGGGTCGACCCTGAGGGGTACCCGCGTGTGATGTGAAGATGGGTTGCCTCGATGGTGCCCGAGTGATGAATACGAGGCGTGGCCGGGCATTCTTGGCCCTTGCCGCAAGTCCTCGAGACGGGGCGACGGGGTCACATCGATCGTGAGTCTCTGCTCATTACCGCACTACCAACACCCTACGATTTGGATATTTGATCTGAGTGGGCCTTTGGCCCGATAGAACTAACCATCACGCGGGAATAAATATGGGTACTCTGCATTGTATGCATCAGCCGAAAGCTTTGTCAGACGTCCAGTTCAGCATTGCGGCCGGGTCGGATCGTGCCGTTGACGCTGGTATCCACCCTGCTCGCAACGACCCGGAGAGCACAGGGCGATGGCCCAAGACCCCTGAGTGCTTAGGTTGTAGCCCGGCGGGGACCTCTCTGCTGAGCTCTAGGTAGGGCTGCGGTGTGTCGTTTGGCCGAGGCCGGACATGACCCGGAAAAGTGTGTCCGGCCAGAGTTAAGTGAGCGTGGTGGGTAAGTTGGTGCACCCCTGCAGGGAAGAACTAAACTATGCATAGCCGGATCCTCGGTAACGGACACTCGGAGTTGTATCCCGATCGATACAGCTAGAATTGGATACTATGGCTCTGGGATTGCTTCTCGCAGGGAGTCGAGAAGGGATCTCAGGACGAGGTTGATGACTGTATGGCTCTGGGATTGCTTTCTCGCAGGGAGTCGAGAAGGGATCTCTGGGTGAGGATGAGACTTAATGATACTACTACTTATACGGTATTAATCTACACTCTTCTAATGCTGCAAGACCTCTGAAGATGCTAGTCTTTGATAGGACTAGGCCTTCTCTCTATTCTGGCATTTCTGCAGCCCAGTCCACATGTACAGCCTTCCTTTGATAATGTTGCATATGTAGTGTAGATCCTTGCTTGCTGAGTACTTCGGATGAGTACTCATGGTTGCTTTGCTTTATTTTTCCCCATATACCCCTTTTGATGCAACCAGATGACGGAGCCCCGGATACAGCTGCCCGATCGCCACTACTAACCCGAGGGTGGATATTACTTCGAGCTTGCCGTCGACCAGGAGTAGGATCGGAGGGTCCCAGGCAGGAGGCCTACGCCTTTCGATCGTAGTGTTTTCCTTTGCCCCGCCTTCTACGGGTCTTTCTGTGTTTTCTTTTATATCTGTACTCAGATATCTGATGCTTCCGCTGACGCTTGTACGCAAGCTTATGTATTCGAGCCCTTGAGGCCCCTGGCTTGTAATATAAAGCTTGTATGACTTTATTTATGTTTTAGAGTTGTGTTGTGATATCTTCCCGTGAGTCCTTAGGCTTGATCATGTTCATTTGCGTGTATGATTAGTGCATGATTGAGCTGGGGGCATCACAAGTTGGTATCAGAGCCGACTGACTGTAGGAACCCCCTTTCCAACTCCTTGGCCAAAGTTGAGTCTAGTGGTCCCAAACTAACTTACTAACTTGGCTGTGTGGCTTACGGGCCCACGTCGCCAAATGGGTGGTATTAGGATCTTTTACTCCTCGACCTTTACTCTGGGACTCTGCTCTCTCTTCTATTCGGGTTAAAAATTTTACTAACTCCAACATTAGGTTCTCGTGATCACATCCACCCGGTGTTCTAAAATTTCCCCCCTTCCTTCAAGATCGCGGGCCAGGTTCTGCTTGCAGGATTCTTTCGTCGAGGGCACCCTGTGTTGTCACTTGCAGATTCCTCGCCCCAGCAGTTTTCTCCGACGTGGATGTAGCCTTTGCTATGTCACGTTGTTGTAATCCTCACCGCGTGCCTGCGCGCCGCCTAGTTTGTCTAGCTGCGAGCGTTCCCATGCGCGTACTATCCGTTTGAATCCAATTCTGTGAATGGATTGGTATGTCTTTTACGACTACTATCATATATCTAATGCCTTTCCTGTTCTATCCCATGTTACATCATGAGCTCCATACACATGCAGTTGTTATTACTAAACTGCCCCTATTGATTTGGCAGGATGGCTGACGATCCTCCACCTCCACCTTATATTGCCGCAATGATGCAGCAGTTTGAACTGAACCGTCAAGTTATGACTGTGATATTGGCTCAGTTCCCAAACCAGAATACTCATCAACAGACTACTCCAATAACTCTGCCAGAATTTGTGCGCCTCAATCCATCCTTTTTCGCAACTCCACCAATCCTATGGATGCTGATGATTGGCTTCGTGACATCCTGTTTGAAATGGAGTCAGCTAATGTTGCCCCTGACAGTTACGTCAACTTTGTGACATTCCACCTGAAGGGCCCAGCTGCTCAACGGTGGGAAAGCCACAAGGGTATGTTGCCTGCTAAAACTGTAACCACTTGGCAGGAATTTCAGTCAGCCTTTCGTGCACGATACATTCCTCAAGGTCTAATGGACCAGAAGAAGCAGGAGTTCCGCAAACTCTATCAGGGTAAAATGACTGTGGATGAATATCAGAGGAAATTTCTTAAATTGTCCCGCTATGCTGAAGATGACGTCTGCACTGACGCATGCAAGCAGGAGAAATTCTGTGAAGGACTGCGTACTGATATAAACCTTGCACTTGCTGTCCATGATTGCACAGACTTCGCAACGCTAGTCAGCCAATCTTTCCAAGTTGAAACTGCTCTAACGAAGTACCAAGAGTCGCTCAAGCGCACTCGTGATGTTGGCTCATCCTCGAGTCAGCCTGTTCAGAAACATCGAGTCTGTATCCCACATAATGTTCATCACCGACCTGCTCCAACACCAAGGCCGTCATATGTTGCACCTCGTCTGCCTTCACCGCCGAGACAGCTAATGGTTCATGATGGACCGCCTAATGCTGAGGCTTCTCCTTAGATTGTACCATGTCCTCCTATTGGTCGTAAGAAGAATTGTCGAAACCGCCGATTCAGAAACCGTAATATCATACCATCTGCTGTTGTACTTGGCCATGCCAATCACGTCAATACTGAAAAAGCTCAGAAGGAACCGACTATCGTGCTGGGAACACTCTCTGTGAATTCAATGCCAGCTTCTGTGTTGTTTGATTCAGGTGCATCACATTCCTTCGTGTCCCAACAATTTGCACAATTGCATGGGTTAGCTATGAGCTCATTACCCACTCCTTTAGAAATCATCACTCCCCGTTCCCGGTGGCAAACCAAAATGGTAAGTCACAAAAATCAGATCAGAATTGAAGGGGTGATGTTCTCTGCTTCCCCAATTGCTCTTGGACCTTCCGACATAGACATCATTCTCGGTATGGACTGGTCGACTGCCCACAATGCTTTGATTGACTGTGCTGCTAAGAAAGTCCAACTTACCCATCCTTCAGGCCAGACAGTCAAATACTCAGCCCGAACAGTTCAGAATGCCAAGACTCAAATATATGTTCTGAATGCATTGAATGCTTCACCTCTTGAAGGCATCGAGAATGTTCCAGTTGTTCGTGATTTTCAAGATGTCTTTCCAGAAGAACTTCCAGGAATACCCCCTGCTAGAGCTGTTGAGTTCGTCATCGACTTGAAGACTGGCACTTCTCCTATTGCGAAGCGTCCTTATAAAATGCCTCCGCACCATCTTCTCGAGCTAAAGGAAGAAATCGACAAGTCACTTAAGAAAGGTTTCATCCGCCCCAGTTCCTCTGCTTGGGGAGCACCTTCACTCTTTGTTAAGAAGAAGGATGGAACTAACCAATTGGTTCAGGATTATCGGCCCATTAACCAAGCCACAATTCAGAATAAATATCCGCTTCCTCGGATCAATGATTTGTATGACCAACTTGCTGGGTCATCGGTGTTTTCTAAACTCGACTTGAGGTTGGGTTATCATCAGATCCGTGTTCGTGAAGAGGATATTCCCAAGACTGCATTTGTTACTCGCTATGGCTCTTATGAGTACACTGTAATGTCATTTGGCTTAACAAATGCTCCAGCCACATTCTCCTGTCTGATGAATTATATCTTCATGGATTACCTCGACAAATTTGTCGTGGTATATCTAGATGATATTCTGGTCTATTCAAAGAATAAAGAAGAACATGCAGAACACCTCCGTCTTGTACTGGAAAGGCTCCGAGAACACCAGTTGTATGCCAAATACTCCAAATGTGAATTCTGGCTTTCTGAAGTAACTTACCTTGGTCATGTGATTTCCAAGGATGGAATTGCTGTTAACCCGGAACGAGTTCAGGCTATTCTTGAATGGACTCCACCGAAGAATGTCAAGCAAGTCAGAAGTTTTCTCGGCCTTGCAAGCTATTGTCGTCGATTTGTCGAGAATTTTTCAAAGAATGCTAAGCCTTTGACTGATCTACTTCACAACGGCGTTAAGTTTGAATGGACAGACAAATGTCAGGAAAGTTTTCAAACACTCAAAGACAAGCTGACATCTGCCCCAGTACTTGCTCCTCCAGATTCCCGCAAAGACTTTGTGATTTATTGTGACGCATCCCGTGAAGGATTAGGCTGTGTCCTAATGCAAGAGCGTAAAGTGATTGCCTATGGCTCTCGTCAGTTGCGCCCACATGAAGAGAATTATCCGGTACATGATCTAGAACTAGCTGCTGTCATCTATGCACTGCAGTTGTGGCGACATTACCTCCTCGGTAATCGTTGCGAGATCTACACGGATCATAAAAGTCTAAAGTACTTGTTCACTCAACCATCCTTGAACCTCCGTCAGCAAAGATGGATGGAGGCCATTGCGGACTATAATTTGGGTATTTCCTATACCCCTGGCAAGGCCAACGTGATGGTTGATGCCTTAAGCCGCAAGTCCTATTGCGACAACCTCATGGTTAGGCGAGCTCAACCTCGTCTTTTTGAAGAACTGTGCAAGCTGAATCTGCGTATTGTTCCACATGGTTCTCTTAATAACCTTGTGATACAACTGGATCTTGAGAAAGCTATTAAGAATGCGCAAGTAAAGATGCTGAAGTTGATCTGATGAAGAAAAATCTTCACCTTGAAAAGTACAGGGATTTCTCGCTGTCTGAAGATGGAACCTTGTATTTCAGAAACCGCATTGTGGTACCTCGCTTCGAGCTTATGACTGACAAAGTCATGAAGGAGGCCCATGATACCCCGCTGTCTATTCATCCGAGTAGCACCAAGATGTATCGTGATCTCCGTCAAAGGTACTGGTGGTCTAGAATGAAGCAGGACATTGCTCGTTATGTTGCTGAATGTGATGTGTGTCGTCGCGTTAAAGCAGAACATCAGAAGCCTGCTGGAATTCTGCAATCGTTACCTATTCCTTTATGGAAATGGGATAAGGTTCAGATGGATTTCATTACAGGACTTCCCAGGTCACAGAAGGGTCACGATGCTATTCTTGTAGTCGTCGACCAACTCTCTAAGGTTGCACACTTTCTGCCTATCAAAGAAACGATCACTGCTAGTCAGTTAGCAGAGTTATATATCTCCAGAATTGTTTCACTCCACGGCATTCCGAAAGAGATTAGTTCGGACCGTGGCGGCCTTTTCACTTCCAAGTTCTGGGAAAGTTTCCAAGAAGCTATGGGAACTCATATTACCTGGAGTTCAGCTTATCATCCCCAATCCCAAGGCCAAGTTTAGCGAGTCAATCAAGTGCCTGAAGACATGCTTCGAGCTTGTGTTATTTCTTTCGGCAAGAAGTGGGAAGAATCTCTGCCGTATGCCGAGTTCTCTTATAACAACAGCTATCAAGCCAGCTTGAAAATGGCCCCTTTTGAAGTTCTATATGGACGTAAGTGTTGAACCCCTTTGAATTGGTCAGAAACTGGGGAACGACCGCTCGTGGGTCCGGATATTAGTCAACACGCCGAAGAACAAGTCCGTATTGTCCGAGAAAATCTCAAGGCGGCTCAGGACCGCCAGAAGATCAACTATGATCGCAAACGATGGGGTTTGACTTATCAACCTGGTGATCAAGCTTATCTGCGAGTCACTCCTATGAAAGGCACTCACCATTTCGGAATCAGGGGCAAGTTGGCTCCCCGCTACATTGGTCCTTTCCGCATTGTTGCTAGATGTGGTCAGGTGGCATATAAATTGGAGTTGCCGCCACAATTCTCTCATATCCACGACGTCTTCCATGTGTCGCAACTTTGTCGTTGCTTCAAGGAATCTCCGCACCGTGCAGTGGATCACGAGATGCTCGAATTGCATGATGATCTTTCATATAAGGAACATCCGATCCGCATTCTCGATGAAGCTGAACGGCGGACCCGTCAGAAGGTTACCAAGTTCCTCAAAGTGCAGTGGTCAAATCATACTGAAGATGAAGCCACTTGGGAACGCGAGGATAATCTTCGTGCGAATACCCCGAACTTTTTCTTTCTACCTCTTTATTCTCGGGACGAGAATTCTTGTAAGTGGAGGAGATTTGTAACACCCCATGTATTAAGCTACAGTGATCATCCTTTTGATTATGCCATGTCATCATGATCAGCAGTGCTTAAACATCAATTGGATAATATCTCTTTTCAATTTAAATTCAAAATGGAAAATTCAAACTTAAGTGAAACTAAAAGTTGTTCAAATTGGAAAACAAAAATGTGCATCACATTGCAAATATTCCCATAGCATTCATAAAAATGATTGCAACATTTATTGGAATTGTAAAAGGACTCAAACAACAAGAAACAGCAGCAAAATAGCACTATTTAATCCTTTTTCAATTAAATAAAATCCAAACAAAAAGATATGGACACCAAACCAATTTCTAGCAGTGACTAATTTTGCATTGTTAATATTTGGACCAGTCTCATATTTTACAAAAGTCATTTGTAATAAAAACAAAAGACAAAAGACAAACAAAACAGAAAAGAAAAAGGAAAATAGAAAAGGGAGAAGAAGCCCACTATGCCCGGACCGCAAGTGCACAGTGCGGCCCAGCCCGCCTAGCTCCCCCACACCTCTTGCCACTGCTCACCGCGCCTCGCTGTCGAATAGCTAGCGCGCGCGCGCCCCGCCCCCCCCGGCTCCCCTCCTTGCGGTCGACAGCGGCCTCGCCTCGCCGGGGAGGATAAAGAGCATCTCCCGCGCCCCCTAGCTTTCCCTCGCTCACTCTCTCTCGCTCTCCCTCGCCTCCCCATCTCACCCGAGCACCACCGCCGCCATGGCTCCGGCGTAGCCACGACCACCGTGCCCCGTTCGCCTCCCCGCCGTGTCCAACATGCTCGCCGTCGTCCCCTCCTTCGACTACGCCGACGAACCGAATACGAGGGCCACCGCAGCGCCTTCCCGAGCCTTCTTCCTCCTCGGATCGCCGCCGCACGCCGTCGCCGATTTCGGCGACCTCGAGCTACCCCGAGCCCACTGCACTTTCCCTACGGCTCGCTGTGAGCACCCCGTCCTCCTCCCTCTCTCCCTGCGCTCTCACCGTAGCCGTAGACGCCGCCCCCTTCTTGCCCGAACGCGCCACCACGGAACACGTTGCCGGCGTGTCGTCGGTGACCAAAGGGCCCCGTGCCCGTGCCCAGTGTACTCCCCGCATCGCGTAGGGCCTCGCCGCGCTATTTGTTCGCTCGCCCGCGCGTTAAATCGCTGTTCCCGAACCGCACCCGAAGCCGCCGCCGCCCACCGTCGTCGTGCTGCTCTGTCCCGGCCTCCCCTGCCGGCGTGCACCCCACCACCGGACGTGGCTCTGCCTGCTCATTCCAGAGAGCTAAAGAGCGCGCGAAATGGTGCCCCGTAGCTTGATTCCGGGCTGGCCGGAGTTGAGCCACCGCGTCGGGGCTCACCGGCGCACTCCGGCGGCCGGCACTGACCAGGCGCCCAGGTGGCAGCCGCGGGCCCCGCCCTGTGCCGCTAACCGATGGGCCCCACTGCCCATTTGACCCGGTCAGCGCTGCTGACTGGGCTGGCTGTGTCACTGACACACGGGCCCCACCACTTAAACGTTTTAAAATAAATAAATAAGAAAACTATTAATTAATTAATTAGTTAATTAAATGCTAATCTATCACTGACTAATGGGGCCCACACCTAATTAATCTATAATTAGTTTAAATAAAACCTAGTTAACCTAACAGAGGCTGACATGTGGGCCCCACACGACAGGTTTGACTCTGGTCAACCAGAGTTAACCTGCTGACATCATCTTGAGGTCATGCTGACATCACCCTGTACTATTCTGGATAATGTTGATTTAATTAAATCCAAAAATTCCAGAAATTAATAAAAACTTTAGAAAATCATATCTTTTAATCCGTAACTCCGATGAAAATAATTTATGTATGAAAGTTGCTCAGAATTTTGATACGAACCCGAATATGCCATCCTTTCATCTGTCACATGCTCCTAGCATGATGAACATGGAACTTCCCTCTCTGGATCGTCTGTCCGATAAATCCAAAGACCCGGGAAATATCGTCAGATATTCTCTCTCTCCGTCTGATACGTGTAGTACTGCGTTAGACTACCCCTAGCACTGCGTATTGCCATGACATGCATCATGTTGCATCTGTTTGCTTTTATTTATTGTTTCCTCCCCCTCTTCTCTCTTGTTAGATCCCGACGCAGTTCCCGGTACCAACGCAGCTCCGGATCCCGACGCCACCGTTGACAACCTTGACCTTGCCGCCGAGTAACCAGGCAAGCACCCCCTTTTGAGCATCCCGATATCGCCTATTCTTTCTCTCTCATGCTTGCATTAGAATTGCTGCTACTACTACTTTACCTATTCTGATGCATAGCCTATTTATTGTAACCTACTGTTGATAATTACCTGCATATCCTAAACCGCTTAGTATAGGCTGGGTAGAGACCTATCAGTGACCCCACTTGTCCCGACTGCCCCGTTGGATTATCAGAAGACCGATCAACGGGATTGAAGAACAGGCCCCGGCACCACACATCACCCCCCCTTAGTTGTAACGACACTGCAGCGTTACTATCGAGTGCCGAGGGTGAAACCTCTTGTAGCACTTCTGATGTTAACCCTATAGAGTAGCAATTCGGTCGTGGTCATCGAGGGTGGTTCCTCCTTCACCGCTTCCGATAACGACACCGTCATACAACACCTCAAGTGTGAACCCAGCGAGGGTGATTCCTCCGAGTTCACCTTGACGGATATATCGGGTAGGAATCCAATGAGGGTGATACCTCGGATTCCCCTGATGTTATGGACACACGGATACTTGGACTGTACTATTGTTACATGGAAAGGCGGGTCGACCCTGAGGGGTACCCGCGTGCGATGTGAAGACGGGTTGCCTGGATGGTGCCCGAGTGATGAATACGAGGCGTGGCCGGGCATTCTTGGCCCTTGCCGCAAGTCCTCGAGACGGGGCGATGGGGTCACATCGATCGTGAGTCTCTGCTCATTACCGCACTACCAACACCCTACGATTTGGATATTTGATCTGAGTGGGCCTTTGGCCCGATAGCACTAACCATCATGCGGAAATAAATATGGGTACTCTGCATCATATGCATCAGCCGAAAGCTTTGTCAGACGTCCAATTCAGCATTGCGGCCGGGTCGGATCGTGCCGTTGGCGCTGTTATCCACCCTGCTCGCAACGACCCGGAGAGCACAGGGTGATGGCCCAAGACCCCTGAGCGCTTAGGTTGTAGACCGGCGGGGACCTCTCTACTGAGCTCTAGGTAGGGCTGTGGTGTGTCGTTTGGCCGAGGCCGGACATGACCCGGAAAAGTGTGTCCGGCCGGAGTTAAGCGAGCGTGGTGGGTAAGTTGGTGCACCCCTGCAGGGAAGAACTAAACTATGCATAGCCGGATCCTCGGTAACGGACACTCGGAGTTGTATCCCGATTGATACAGCTAGAATTGGATACTATGGCTCTGGGATTGCTTTTCGCAGGGAGTCGAGAAGGGATCTCAGGACGAGGTTGATGACTGTATGGCTCTGGGATTGCTTTCTCGCAGGGAGTCGAGAAAGGATCTCTGGGTGAGGATGAGACTTAATGATACTACTACTTATACGGTATTAATCTACACTCTTCTAATGCTGCAAGACCTCTGAAGATGCTACTCTTTGATAGGACTAGGCCTTCTCTCTATTCTGGCATTTCTGCAGCCCAGTCCACATGTACAGCCTTCCTTTGATAATGTTGCATATGTAGTGTAGATCCTTGCTTGCTGAGTACTTCGGATGAGTACTCACGGTTGCTTGGCTTTCTTTTTCCCCATATACCCCTTTTGATGCAACCAGATGACGGAGCCTCGGATACAGCTGCCCGATCGCCACTACTAACCCGAGGGTGGATATTACTTCGAGCTTGCCGTCGACCAGGAGTAGGATCGGAGGGTCCCAGGCAGGAGGCCTGCGCCTTTCGATCGTAGTGTTTTCCTTTGCCCCTCCTTCTTGGGGTCTTTCTGTGTTTTCTTTTATATCTGTACTCAGATATCTGATGCTTCCGCTGACGCTTGTACGCAAGCTTATGTATTCGAGCCCTCGAGGCCCCTGGCTTGTAATATAAAGCTTGTATGACTTTATTTATGTTTTAGAGTTGTGTTGTGATATCTTCCCGTGAGTCCTTAGGCTTGACCATGTGCATTTGCGTGTATGATTAGTGCACGATTGAGCCGGGGGCGTCACAATCCACACCATCACGGAGGGGTTCATCATCCTCATTGGTGCCTCTCCGATGATGCGTGAGTAGTCCACCATAGACCTAAGGGTCCGGAGGCAGTAGCTAGACGGCTTCCTCTCTCTTGATTCTCAATACAATGATCTCTTGGAGATCTATTTGATGTAACTCTTTTTGCGGTGCGTTTGTTGGGATCCGATGAACTTTGAGTTTATGATCAGATTTATATCCATGAATATTATTTGAGTCTTCTTTGATCTCTTATATGCATGATTATTTATAGCCTCGTATTTCTTCTTTGAATCTTTGCTTTAGTTAGGCCAACTAGATCGATTTTTCTTGCCATGGGAAGAGGTGCTTTGTGATGGGTTCGATCTTGCTGTGTTCTTTCCTAGTGATAGAAGGGGCAGCAAGACATGCATGTATCGTTGCTATTAAGGATCACAAGATGGGGGCTATTCCGACATGAATAGATCTCGTCTACATCATGTCATCATTCTTATTGCATTACTCTGTTTTTCCATGAACTTAATACACTAGATGCATGCTGGATAGCGGTCGATGTGTGGAGTGATAGTAGTAGATGCAGAATCATTTCGGTCTACTAATCTTGGATGTGATGCCTATATATTGATCATTGCCTTGGATATCGTCATAATTATTCGATCTTCTATCAATTGCCCAACAGTAATTTGTTTACCCATCGTGTGCTATTTCTCGAGAGAAGCCACTAGAGAAATCTACGGCCCCCGGGTCTATTCTTTATCATATTTGCTTTGTGATCTATTTTTATTCGCTTTTATTTTCAGATCTGTTATTCCAAAAACCCAAAAATACCTTGCTGCACTTTTTTATTACTTATTTTATTTCGTGTTTTATCGAGAGCTATTTATCCAATCTACCACAAATTTATCTATCTTTTTACCGTGGAGGGATTGACAACCCCTCTTACGCGTTGGGTTGCTAGTATTTGTTCTTTGTGTGCAGGTACCGTTTATATAGTGTTGCTTGGTTCTCCTACTAGATTGATGCCTTGGTTTCACAACTGAGGGAAATACCTACCATAGCTGTACTGCATCATCCCTTCCTCTTTGGGAAAATACCGACACAGTTTCAAGCGACATCAAAAGGACTTTCTGGCGCCGTTGCCAGTGAGACATCATCAACATCTATCAGGTGCCTAATCACAAATCTCATCTCCTTGCAATTTAGATTATTTGCCATTTGCCTCTCGTTTTCATCTCCCCCACTTCACAAAAATTTGCCGTTTTATTCGCCCTCTTTTTCGTTCGCCTTTTTCTCGTCAGATCTATCTTTTTGTTTGCAATCTTGTTTGCCTACTTTGTCGTTATGGCTATTTCTTCCTCTATTGTGTGTACCCCCGAGTATGAGGTTCTTAAATTTAAACAAAGGGGAGGGGCGAATCTAAAAGATGCTTGGTATAGGATTTGCAATGCTCATAATATATCTGTTCGTAAGCAATCTACCGTTGTTCTTCTTCGCAGTTTTTATGTGGGCATCACCACTTGGTATAGATTTGTCCTTGATACGATTACGATGGAAATTTCTTGATGCGTCCATCTTTGGATGCTTTTAATGCCATGGGAGATCTAGTAGGTGCACCACCTATCATTATTAATGAAACAATCTTAACTCTTGAGCATGTTATGCAAAGATTTGATGCTATTGAAAAGAAGATGATCACCTTAGAGCAAATTGAAAACTTGGATACAAAGATGAAGAATCTTGCTAATAAATTTGGGTCAAAAGCTGGCGATGTTTTCAAATTACTAAGGGAAAAGGAAACCACCATTAACGAAAGAATTGGAGAGAGTCCTTCTCGGATTGATAAGTTGGAAGAAATTTTTAGTAATTTAAGCTTGGCTTTTGCTTCTACTAAAACTATTGAAAAAACTCCCGTAAAAATTGGTAAGACTACTCAAGTCACTAAGAACTAGGGTGCAACTTCTAATAATAACAAAGAAGATCTTAAGATGATTAGTATTCAACCCGACTTTGTTGAAGTTGTAAGAGACCCTACTTGCAAGAATGAATTCTTCAATCTTATTCATAGAAGTATTATTATCGAAAATATGCATGCTAAATCTTTGAAGAATATTGGTTGTGTGATTGAGGAATTGGAAACTAAAGATGACAATACTTGAATCTACGCATTATACCTAGCTAGGGTCATAAAATGATAGCGCTTGTTGGGAGGCAACCCAACGAATACAATTTATTTTTGCCTTTTTCTTTCTGTTCTTGAGTGTTTGCACAATTATGCCTCTGTTATGATTGTATTTTTTATGTTTTAATTAGTATTTGTGCCAAGTAAAGCCTTTGGGATAGCTTTGGTGATAGTTGATTTGATCCTGTTGAAAAACAGAAATTTTGCATTCCGGGTTAACAACAATTCCATCCTTGGAAATCACATGTCCAAGGTAGGTTACTTCAGAAAGCCAGAACTCGCATTTGGAATACTTGGCATAGACCTGGTGTTCACGAAGCCTTTCCAGAACAAGACGAAGGTGTTTAGCGTGTTCTTCCTTATTCTTCGAATATACCGGAATATCCTCTAGATATACCACGACGAACTTGTCGAGGTAATCCATGAAGATGTAATTCATCAGGCAGGAGCACGTAGCTGGATCATTTGTTAGGCCAAAATACATGACAGTGTACTCATAAGAGCCATAGCGAGTAACAAATGCAGTCTTGGGAATATCCTCTTCGCAGACACGGATCTGGTGATAACCCAACCTCAAATCGAGTTTAGAGAACACTGATGATCCAGCAAGTTGATCATACAGATCATTGATCCGAGGAAGTGGATATTTATTCTGAATGGTTGCCTGGTTGATAGGACGGTGATCTTGAACCAACCTATTCATACCATCTTTCTTCTTGACAAAGAGAGAAGGTGCTCCCCAGGCAGAGGAACTTGGACGGATAAAGCCTTTGCGGAGTGATTTGTCGATTTCCTCCTTAAGCTCTAGAAGTTCATGTGGTGGCATCTTATAAGGACGCTTCGCAATGGGAGTTTTGCCTGGCTTCAAGTCGAGAACGAACTCGACAACTCTAGTAGGGGGTACTCCTGGAAGTTCTTCTAGAAAGACATCTTGAAAGTCACGGGCGACTGGAATGTTTTCGATCCCCTCCAGTGGAGAAGCGTTCAATGCATTCAAGGCGTGTATTTGGGCCTCGGCATTTTGAACAACATGAGCATGGTAATTTACTATCTCCTTTGAGGGGTGCAGAAGATGGACATCTTTAGTGGCACAATAGATTGCGGCAGTATGAGGTTTCAACCAGTACATACCCAGAATAAGGTCAACCTTGGAAGAGTTCAGAATAATGGGAGAAGCATGGAACTCCAATCCTTCGATATCAATTATGACATCGGAGCTGAACAAAGAGGTTTGGCACTGACCCGCGGGAGTGTTTACCCTTAAAGTACGGTGTAGCGTTTCAATCTAATGTCATGCATGAGTGCAAAAGTTGCTGACATGAATGAATGTGATGCTCCTGAATCAAATAATACAGAAGCTGGTACTAAATTAACAAGAAGTGTACCCATCACAGTCGTTGGTTGGTCTGGATCTTCACTCATGTTGACATGATAAGCCTGACCATGACCAAAAGGTCTGGCATTGTTGTTGCGGGGCTGATTGTTGCCACGGGTATTAGCAGGCAGAGCCAGTTGTTTCTGGTTCTGGTAGCAGTTCCTGGCAAGGTGTCCTGGTTTGCCACACTTGTAACACAGCCCATCATTGGGATTGAGAGCAGGAGCTCAGGGTGGTGCAGCTCGAAGAGGCTGCCTTGGTGGTGGAGGAGGCAAACGTGGTGCAGCATGGTACGACCTTGGTGCAGGTGTAGCTGGACGATACATGCTCTGAGGGATCCATATGCAGCGCTTCTGTGAAGACAAGCTCGAAGATGAGCCAACATCACGCTAGCGCTTCTGTGACTCCTTGTGCTTGATCTGAGCAGTCTCAACCGGAATAGCCTTATTCATAAGCGTATTAAAGTCGGTGAAGTCTTGAGCAGCAAGTGCAAGCTCGATGTCTGGGTGGAGTCCATTACGGAACTTCTCTTGTCTACGAGCATCCGTGGCAATGTCTTCTTCAGCATAGTGGGATAGGTCAAGGAATTCCCGCTGATAGGCTTCGACAGTTTTGTTGTCCTGAGTGAGGTTGCGGAACTGGGTTTTCATCCGGTCCATGATTCCCTGAGGAATATATCGGGCACGAAAAGCAGCCTGGAACTCAGGCCAAGTAACGGCTGTTCCAGTAGGTAGTGTACGCTTGTGTGTGTCCCAACATTGAGCAGCGGGACCCTTTAAGAGAAAGGACGCGAAGGTGACAAACTTGGCAGCGGAGACATTTGCCGACTCCATCTCGTGAGTGATGTCACGAATCTAGTCATCATCATCCAGTGGCTTATCAGAGTTGCGAAACTGAGTGGGGTTAAGACGCACAAATTCCGATAGAGTTATTGAAGCAGGGTTCTGGTTCTGGTTGTTTAGATGCGGGAACTAAGACATAATCCCAGTCATGAAGTGATGGTTGAGCTCGAATTGTTGCATCATAGCTGCCATATAATCTGGCGGTGGTGGGTGTTTAGGGGCACGACCACGACCACGACCACCTGGTCTAACCATCCTGCTACGTTTCAACAGAGGTAGTTTAGTAAAGGCAATTGCGAGTGTTTAGCGACAAGCATGATGTAACATGACAATAATTAAGCAGTGTAACAAATACTTAACAGTAGTTAATTAAGACATACAGATCCATACACAGAGTCAGGTACATGCGGACATCATAACGCCGCAAATTTAAAAGCTAGACATGCTAGGCGGCGCGCAGGCACGTGGTAAGGAAGTACACAACGAGACATAGCAAAGGCTACATCAACATCGGAGAAAACTGCTGGAGCGAGGAATCTGCAAGTGACAACACATGGTGCCCTCGATAAAAGGATCTTGCAAGCAGAACCTGGCCCACAAAATCTTGAAGAAAGGGGGTAATTTCAGAACTCCGGGTGGATGTGATCACGAGAACCTAATGTTGGAGTTAGTAAAATTTTAACCCAAAAGGAAGAGAGATCAGAGTCCGAGAGTATAGACGAGGAATAAAAGATCCTAATACCACCCATTCGGCGACGTGGGCCCGTAAGCCACACAGCCAAGTTAGTAAAAAAATTGACAACTAGACTCAACTTCGGCCAAGGAGTTGGAAAGGGGGGGGGGGGTTCCTACAGGCAGTCGGCTCTGATACCAACCTGTGACGCCCCCGGCTTAATCGTGCACTAATCATACACGCAAATGCACATGATCAAGCCTAAGGACTCACTTGAAGGAATCACAACACAACTCTAAAACATAAATAAATTCATACAAGCTTTATATTACAAGCCAGGGGCCTCGAGGGCTCGAATACATAAGCTCGCTTACAAGCATCAGCGGAAGCATCAGATATCTGAGTACAGATATAAAAGATAAAACAGATATGCCTTTAAAAGGCGAGGCAAAAGAAAACACTACGATCGAAAAGGCGCAGGCCTCCTGCCTGGGACCCTCCGAACCTACTCCTGGTCGTCGGCCAACTCGAAGTAGTAACCACCCTCGGGGTGGTAGTAGTAGTCTTCGGCGGGGGCAGCTGTCTCAGGGGCGCCGTCATCTGGTTGCATCAAACGGATATGGGGGAAAAGAGGAAGCAAAGCAACCCTGAGTACTCATCCGAAGTACTCAGCAAGCAAGGATCTACACTACATATGCAACATTATCAAAGAAAGGCTGTATATGTGGACTGGGCTGCAGAAATGCCAGAATAGAGAGAAGGACTAGTCCTATCGAAGACTAGCATCTTCAGTGGTCTTGCAGCATTAGAAGAGTGTAGATTAGTACAGTATAAAGTAGTAGCAGTATTAAGAATCAACCTCGCCCAGATATCCTTCCTCGACTCCCTGCGAGAAAGTGATCCCAGAGCCCTAGTATCCATTTCTCATTTCATCATTAAGTTCTAGTTGTATCGATCGGGATTCAACTTCGAGCGTCCGTTACCGTGGACCCAGCTATTCGAATAGATTAACTTCTTCCCTGCAGGGGTGCACCAACTTACCCACTATGCTCGATTAACTCCGGCCGGACACACTTTTCTGGGTCATGCCCGGCCTCGGCCAAACGATACGCCACAACTCGACCTAGGCTTAATAGAGAGGTCAACACGCTGGACTAAACCTATGCACCCAGGGGGCTGGGCCCCTCGCCCTGAGCGCTCCTGCATGTTACATTCACGGCCGTGAGCAGACCTGGCAACCCACACAATCCAGGCGGTTGCTTAACGCGGTCCAACCCGGCGCGTGCCGCTCCTTGCTGACGTCTAGTAAGCTTCGGCTGATGCCACGACACAGAGTGCCCATAACTTATCCCACGTGATGGTAGTGCGAAAAGGCCAGAGGCCTACACGGATCAAATATCCAAATCGTTAGTGAATTGGGGGTGTGCGGTAACGAGCAGAGACTCATGATCGATGTGACCCCGTCGCCCCGTCTCGAGGACTTGCGGCAAGGGCTAAGAATGCCTGACCACGCCTCGTATCTATCTCATGGGCACCCTCCGGGTCAACCCGTCTCCAGATCACTCGCATCTTATGCTCGCTCGGGTACCGTCCAGGTCAAACCGACTTCCCATCACTCACGGGTATCCCTCAGGGCCGACCCGATGTCATCATGGTTCTGTGTTAAGTCAAAGTAACCATGTGTCCAAACACCAGGGGGAAACCCGATGAATCACCCTCGATGGATTCCACCTAATGTAGTCGTCAAGGTGAACTTAGGAGGAATCACCCTCGAGGTTCACACTTGAAGTGTTGCACGACGGCGTCGTTATCGGAAGTGGTGAAGGAGGAATCACCCTCGATGACCACGACCGAATAGCTACTCTACAGTGTTAACATCAGAAGTGCTAAACGAGGTATCACCCTTGGCACTCGATAGTAACACTGCAGTGTCGTACAACTAAGGGGGGTGATGTGCGGTGCCGGGGCCTGGTTGTCGATCACGTTGATCGAGTCATCTGATAATCCAGTGGGGGCAACTTGGGATAAAGTGGGGGTCTCTGGTGGGTCTCTATCCAGCCTATACTAAGCAGTTTAGGATAAACAAGTAGGTATCAACAGCAGTTACAAAAACAGGCTATGCATCAGAAATAGGATAAACAGTAGCAGCAGCAAATTTCTAATGCAAGCACAAGAGAGAAGAATAGGCGATATCGGCATGTTCAAAGGGGGGGGGGTGCTTGCCTGGAAGCTCCACGGCAAGAGAAGGGTCGTCAACAGTATAGTCGATCTCCGGAGCTGTGTCAACCTCGGGGACTACTGAGAGAGAAGAGGGGGAGGAAATAGATAAATACACAGCAAACATATGCAAACAATATGCATGACATGTCTAAATGATATGCAGAGGTGTTCTACTGCCTAACTAAATGATTTAATTAATTTAGGAATTTGTTTGGATTTATTTTATTAAAGTTGAGCACTATTCATTTATCAAAAACAGTCAAAAAGTTCCATGTTCAAGTAGTTAGGGGCATCTGACAGCAATACGAAGGGCATATTCAAATTCGTCTCGTCGTTCTGAGCAACTTTCATGTACAAAGTATTTTCATCCGAGCTACGGTTTATTTTCTATGATTTTCTAAAGTTTTAATCATTTTCTGGAAGTTATAATTAATTTAAATCAATATTATCCAGAATAGTATGGGATGATGTCGCGGGAAACCACGGCCACCAATGGGGCCAAGGGGCCCCTTGCTGGTTCGGCAGGGGGGATGTCGCATTGCACAAAGAGCAGAAGAACGTGGGGCAGCATGGCAGAGATCACACGAGCAATTTTACCCAGGTTCGGGCCGCCGCGAGGCGTAAAACCCTACTCCTGCTTTGGTGGATTGATGGTGGAAAAGTGGTGATGGAGCGTAGTACACTTGCCCGGCAGGCTCGCCCTGGGGAGGCAGTGACTACGCGCGTACCAACGTGGGGTGTTCAACTTTCCAACCCTTGCTACGGTTGCCATGGGCCTCCTTTTACAGGTTAAGGGGTCACCACAGTGGCAAAATAGTCATTATGCACTGATAAGATAGCAAACAGTGCTATCATACCTAATTCTGCAGGCTGACAGAGTGCATTAAATGCACCGCTCAAAGTCACATCATTGCTTGCCCGGCAAGCCTTGCCGGGCTCGTCTTGCCAGCTCCATGCCTGCTTGCTTGACACGTCATAGGATGGGTGTCATCTGTAGGTATTTCCTGTAGAAAGAGGCCGCCATGTGGCGAATGGCTGCCACTTAGTCACTTTGCGGCTTGACACCGCATTGGTCAACGACGTGGGTCGTGGTGAGATGGCTTGGTGAGGTGTCTTTGCCCTCGTGAGTCCCGGCAGGCCCTGCCGAGACGTCTTGAATGCTTTCTTCCGGGGGAGCCCTTGTCCTTGCCAGGTCCGCCTGCCCGGCAATGGAGCCTTTTCTCCTGGTGGTGTCTCGCTTCTCTGTCTTGGTCTTGGCCTGCTTAATCTGCCTACTGGTTCTTCGAAGATCTTGGTCTCTTGTATCTTGACATGGCCTTGGTGTTGTAATCTTGTTCTCGTGCCTGTGCACAGTCAGGGCAACAGACCCAGGGTTTGTTGCACCGACAGAAGCCCCCGGGCCAGCCCCGATCGCGCTGCCGGGCGTCGTCGGGGTAGGTCCTAATAAGTGCACAGGCAGGGGTGCTGAAGAGGCTGATCTCTTGGAGTCTTCTTTGCTTCTTCATTAATCTTGATTCTGGGCTAGTTTCCGGTTTTCCCGTGCGTCGTGTAAAGCCAATTGTGGTGGGGCCATCTTTGCAATGGCCCGTGAATGACTTTAACGCACGGGGTAGAAACTGCCAATTCACTCTTCCCACCACGCCCTTATCCTTAGCCACGTATGCGGCATGCATCGCGCGGGGTAGGTAACGGAGGTGCGTGGCGCGGGAGAGCATCAAGGCGAGGGCCCGGTCTTCTTGAATTGGCGGAGAGGGGCGGCGATTGCTTGTTTAGGGAGCGGCTCCCTTTCTTGCTCCGCCTATAAAAGGAGGGGCGGAGGGAGAGCCGAGCCATCCATTTCCGGATCCTTTCTTCCCCTGTTTCTGCCTTTCGTTGGTCATGTTGAAGAGAAGGGCCCGGGGCCAAGCTCCGGGCTCTAGCTTGCGCCTAGAGTTGTTGAGTATTGGCGTTCGGGGAGTGAGCCTGGTCCATGCTCGGAGAAGGCATCGTGGACGGGCTGCTCGTAGTGCGGGAGATACCAAGCTCTCCCGTTGTGAGGGAATGCTTGCTCCTTTTGCCACGGTCGTCTGCCCGTTGGGTAGTGCGGTGTCCAGCCTCGGGTCACCGCCGCTCGTGGTCTTGGCGATCGGGTCCTTTGCATCTCTGGGCGTGCCCAGGAGGCAGGGCTGGGAATCGTCGGTAAACCCAGCACTGCCCCATCTGGCAGCCGTGGGGATGATGTCGATGAGAGGAGCACCTTCCTACCCGCCAAGGCGGGGAGGGGTGTGTCCCGAGCCCCCTGGCCATCTTAGTCGCTCGCCGTCTCTCCGGGGAAGGCGTTGGGCTGGAGTCCTGGCGCTCCCCCGGAGTGGTGTTGATGAAGATGAAGCTGGGGAAGACGGAGAACGCGGGAGGCAGGCCGTTCAGTAGGAGCACGACTGCATCGACGCGTTCGTCTCGTACTGGCGACCTGCTGCCTTATCCCTCCATCCTCCCTTCCCCTTCCCCAGCACCGTCATCATCGTTTTCTTGGTGACCGGGGAAAGGGTTGCTCCCCTGGCGCTTCGGCTTCCTCCAGTGGTCTCCTGGCCGACCCCCGGCGCCCCTCTCTACCGGCGCCTGTGCTGGAGCCTTCTGCCTGGTTCTGGAAGTGGTGACCAGGGAGCCGCTGTGGTGCTCCGTACGTCTTCCTCCTTCGCAGCCTCGCCACTCCCAATCTTGCCAGGCTGTGCTCGGCAGCCCTTGACGGGGATCGGGGTGGCATTGTGTCGATGCGTTGCCTATCCTCTTCTCTTCCCACCGCACTACCTGGGATAAGAGGGACAGGGAGAGGAGTTTACGGAGCATTTATCTTTTTTCAATCTTAAACTCGTAGGCATTTGCCAAATTTTAGTTCAAATAATGTAATATCTCGAGTCCATGTCTGTGTTCTGTAAGGTTTGTACTTGTATGACCAGCATATTAATGAAAAAGATGAACCTTGTCGGGAACTCGTGCATGTATATGTCCACGCAGAGGTGAAATGCCTCTTTATTTTAAATAAATGAGTTTTCCCCGGCAGGCTATCCTGCCGGTACCCTTTCTTCGTTGCCGGGGAACTGAGCCTACCGGCAAGAAATAGAGGGACCAGCCCCCGCCAACTTCTTTTCATCAAAGGCCACTACGACCATCTAGGCCAAAGCAACGTTCGAGCCAGGGATGGGAGCACCTAAGTTTCAAAGATTGGCGGGGTTTTCTTATGCACAAGTTTTAGCTTACAGAACACTTATGGACAGGAGGTAGAACTTATCTATTTGGTTCACCGGGGATTGCAGCGTTGGTTCATCTCCCCATCTTCTTGCAGAAACCGAGTTCTCAACAGGAACCTGCAGCTTTATGTAGATGAGAATGATGCAGGATGCGATCCTATCTATATGCATATGCAAATGCTCATGAAATGCTTATGCAAATGCTCTTGGAATGCTTGTGCATGCATGCAACTTGGTCGGGGGCCCCCCAGCGCTTCGTTTATTTCTCTGGTGCTTAGGGTCATCGTCTGGCTTTGTACAAGGGGTTACATGCAACTGAGGCAAGGCCTGTACAAAAGGGTGACTGCCTGGCAGGGCCCGACAGCCGCGCCTTACAGGTAGAACTTGCGGTGATGCTCAATATTCCATGAGTTTTGCAATTGAATGCCATCTCCGGTCTCCAGATGGACTGCGCCAGGTCTGGTGACTCGTACTACCCGGTAAGGGCCTTCCCACTTCGGCGTCAACTTGTTTGTACCCTTGGCGGACTGAACGCGCCTAAGGACAAGGTCGCCTTCCTCAAAACACCGGGCACAAACCCTGCGGCTATGATAGCGACGCAGGGCTTGCTGATAGTGTGCAGCACGCGTAGCAGCCCGGAGACGGTTCTCCTCAAGTAGCACAGCGTCGTCACGCCGGTGCTGATCTTGCGCTACTTCGTCGTAGGCAAGCACTTGAGGCGACCCGTAAATGAGTTCCGTGGGGATAACTGCTTCCGCCCCATAGACCAGGGAAAAAGGAGTCTGCCCGGTAGCTCGATTTGGTGTCGTTCTGAGGGACCATAGAACTACCGGCAGCTCATCGATCCACCGCCTGCTGTGCTTCTGCAGCGTATCAAAGGTTCTTGTTTTGAGTCCCCACAGCACTTCAGCGTTCGCCCTCTCAACTTGCCCGTTGCTTCTAGGATGTGCGACAGAAGCAAACAAGGTCTTGCTTCCGAGGGCATGAACATATTGCATGAAGGTGCGGCTCATGAATTGGGTGCCGTTGTCGGTAATGATCCTTGCCGGGATTCCAAAATGACACACCAAATCTTTCAAGAACTTGATAGCTGATTGAGCAGTCACCTTTCTCACGGCAGCAACTTCCGACCACTTTGTAAACTTGTCGATAGCAACGAACAAGAATTCAAAGCCCCCGATCGCTCGGGGGAAAGGGCCGAGGATATCGAGCCCCCAGACCAAAAATGGCCATGATAAAGGGATTGTCTGAAGAGCTTGGGCAGGCAGGTGGATTTTCTTGGAATGAAACTGACAGGTATCACATTTGGTGACTAGCTCAACCGCATCTTGGAGGGCTGTGGGCCAATAGAATCCTTGTCGGAATGCTTTCCCAACCAGTGCCCTTGATCCAATGTGGGAGCCACACATGCCTTTGTGTATCTCAGCCAGCAGTTCCTTCCCTTCTTCCCAGCAGATGCACTTCAATTTCAAACTATTGGGCCTCCTTCTGTACAGAGTGTCATCGACAAACTGGTACATACTGGACCTCCGGGCTACTCTTTCAGCCTCATCTTGGTCATTGGGGAGTTCTCCGGTTTGGAGAAAGTGGACTATGTGCCTTGCCCAAGTTGGAGCCTGGGGCTCGGCAACAAGGACTAGAGGCACCTCCTCAACTGTGGGGGCACATTCCTCGTTCGCAGGGACCATGGGTCCGGCTGGAGGGTGCGGTCCGGCAGGTTGTGAGGAGTTGTTTCCGGCAGGGTCCCTGCCAGGAGCGGATGGCTCTACCGGGAGAGGCTTACCGGAGTCCAGCTTTCTCCTTTTCCGGGCCATTGTTGCTGGGGATACGGAGGGCTGAGTAAGATGGAGAACAAAAGTTCCTGGTTCCACAAGAAGCTTTTGGGCAGCACACTTTGACAGGTGATCAACTATGCTGTTTTCCGCACGAGGTATGTGCTCTGTTTGCAACCCATCAAAGCGCTCCTCCAATCTTCTCACTTCCTCAACGTATGCCTCCATCAATGGACTTTGGTAATCCTTGTTGACTTGTCTCACCACAAGCTGTGAGTCTTCTCGAATGATCAGCTTCTTGATTCCCAATTCTGCGGCAATCCTGAGCCCGGCAAGGAGCCCTTCATACTCTGCTGTATTGTTGGTTACCTCTATCTGGGCAAAATGCATCTGGACGACGTACTTCAAGTGTTCCCTAGAGGGAGCGACGAGAAGCTCGCCAGCCCCTGCACCTTGTAGGGAAAAAGCACCATCAAAATACATGATCCATTCTTGGGGCGCCTCCTTGCCAGGGGTAACTGTTTCTGGCACTTCCTCGTCACGGGTTGGCGTCCATTCTGCAATAAACTCTGCCAATGCCCTGCTCCGGATTGTTGATGTGCTCTCAAACTTCAAACCAAAACTGGATAACTCCAAAGCCCACTCCACTATTCTGCCAGTAGCCTCAGGGTTCCGGAGTATCCTTTGCAATGGGAAGCGAGTGACAACCGTGATCTCATGGGCTTGGAAGTAGTGGCGCAGTTTCCTTGAGGCCATGATGAGGCCAAAGATCAACTTTTGCATGCCAGAGTACCTCGATCTAGCCCCCTGTAGCAGGGAACTGACGAAGTACACTGGGCGCTGCACCACTTTCTTCCTTGCCGTGTCCTTGGGGTTGTCTTCGCTGCCCTGCTTATCTCTGTCCTGATCCCTATCTGACTCTGCCGGTCTTTGCTCACTCTCTGTTTCATCCACTTCCCGCTGCGCCACCAAGGCTGCGCTAACCACTTGATTGGTTGCCGCCAAGTATAACAGCAATGGCTCTTGTGGTTTGGGAGCAACCAAGGTGGGCACAGAAGATAGGTAGGCCTTCAACTCTTGCAAAGCCGCATCTGCTTCTGGAGTCCACTTCATGGGCCCTGCCTTCTTCAAGATTTTGAAGAACGGCAAGGCGCGCTCGGCAAACTTGGAAATGAATCTGCTTAGCGCGGCAACGCACCCTGTCAGACGCCTTACATCTTTGACCGTCTTTGGTGCTTGGATCTATTCAATGGCTTGGATCTTATCGGGGTTGGCTTTGATCCCCCGATGGGATACAAAGTACCCGAGCAGCTTGCCGGAGGGAACACCAAATACACACTTCTCCCGGTTGAGCTTCAAGTTGATCTTGTGCAAATTGGCAAATGTCGCCTCCAAATCCTTGATAAGGGTTGATCTGTCCTTGGTTTTGACCACAATATCATCCATATAAGCCTCAATGTTTCTGTGCAACTGTGGCCCAAAACCAATCTGGACTGCCCTTGCAAAAGTAGACCCGGCACTCTTTAATCCGAAAGGCATGCGGATAAAACAGTACGTACCACACGGGGTGATGAACGAGGTCTTCTCTTCGTCTTCCTTGGACATGAAGATTTGATGATACCCAGAATATGCATCCAAAAAGGAGAGCAAATCGCAGCCTGAAGTGGAGTCCATGATCTGGTCGATGCGCGGCAAGGGAAATGGGTCTTTCGGGCAAGCCTTGTTGAGATCTGTGAAGTCTATGCAAAGTCTCCATTTCCCATTGGCCTTCCGGACAACCACTGGATTTGCTAACCACGTTGGATGCAGCACTCCTCTGACCAAACCAGCTGCCTCAAGTTTTTTGATCTCCTCTGTAATGAACTGCTGCCTCTCCAAGGCCTGCTTCCGGACTTTCTGCTTGACAGGTCGGGCATGTGGGCAGACAGCAAGGTGGTGCTCGATTACCTCCGTGGGAACACCGGGGATATCAAATGGTTGCCAGGCAAACACATCGATATTCGCCCGCAGGAAGGCAACGAGCGCGCTTTCCTATTTGTCATCGAGGGTGGCGCTGATGGTGAAAGTACCATCAACGCCAGCCAGCCCTGCCGGGACCTTCATCACTTGTGGAGCAGCAACCTTGGATATCTTGCTGTTGGAACTCTCTGGCATGTCATTAACAGGCGCAGCTCATTCCGGAGAGGCGCGCTTCCCGAATTCCTTGCCGGATCCCTTACTATCCTTATTCTTCCCTCTGTTCTCCTTGGCGGGAACTGCCACTGCTGCTGCCTCTGCCACGACTGCATCCCGGTACATCTTGTCCACACAAATGATTGCGTCTTTCTCATCTGATGGGACGGAAATGACTCCAACTGGCCCTGGCATCTTCAAGATGTTGTAGGCATAGTGGGATGCCGCCATGAACTTAGCCAGGGCTGGGCGTCCAAGGATTCCATTGTACGGCAAGGGGAGGTCAACCACATCAAACACAATCTTTTTAGTCCGGTAGTTCAACGCTCCCCCAAACGTCACAGGCAACGTGATCTTTCCCTTAGGATGACTCCTGCCGGGATTAACTCCTTGAAACGTGCCGGTGACTTTTAACTCATCCTCTGCTATCTGAAGCTTGCTGATAACCTTTGGGGAAATCAGATTCAACCCGGCCCCGCCGTCCACCAACATCTTCGTGATCTTGAGGTTGCGGATTGTTGGAGAGACCAACTACGGCAAACATCCTACCGCGGTGGTGCGGTCAGGATGATCCTCTTCGCCAAAAATGATGGGCGTGCATGACCATTTGAGTGGTTTCCGGGCCTCTGGCGCTGGTTCCACGGCATTAACCTCACGCGCCCACCGCTTGAGTTGGTAGTGAGAGGCGTGTAGGGACGCACCTCCATCAATGCACAGGGCGTTAGTGTCCTTCTGGAACTCCTGCTCACTGGTTTCCTCTTCATCCCCTTCATCACTCTCATCACCGCAGGCTTCCTTCTCTCGATCCCTGGCGGGTTTTCCTTTGTTCCGAAGAGGTCTGCCGTGGCGATTTACTTCACCGCCACGACCCTTACCACCAGCAACATTCTGTCCCTTTTCCTTGTCACGCTTCTCATATTCTGCTTTTTGTCTCTTGACAAGCTGCTCAACGTGATAACACTCTTGAAGGTCGTGGCCCTTGGTCCGATGGATCTTGCAGTACGGTCCATCACCTTTCCCAGCTCTTTTGGCGGCCGCGGCCTCCCGACAGTCAGAGCACACGACAGCTTCCTTGCCGGGGGTTTCGGCCTTAACCTTCTTCCCGGTACTAGGGATACCCGACCCTTCAACAGACATTACCGTCTTATCCTTGCACTTCTTATTGTGCTTCTTGCTCTTCCTCTGACTGGTGGACTCGTCATCATCCTCTGAATCAACATTAATGCAATCCTCCTCCCCGGGCAGTTTTCTTCCCTCCTACACCTGAGCACACTTATCCACCAAGGTGTAAAGTTCCTTCATAGTCTTGGGCAACCGTACATTCATCTTGGAACGAATCTTCCGGTTGCGCACATTGGACTGGAAGGCGGCTATCACAGCTGCTGGATGGATATTTGGGATGTTTCTGTGGACTCTGCTAAATCTCTGCAAATACTTCCGGAGAGCCTCTCCTTCTTTCTGCTGAAGAAGCTGCAGATCGCTGGGCCGACCTGGTTCTTGATGGCCGCCAGTGAAGGCGCCAATGAACTCATGGCACAAATCAGCCCATGACAAAATGGAGTTCTCTGGCAGGCGCATCAGCCAAGACCTCACATTGGACTTGAGAGCCAAAGGGAAGTAGTTGGCGAATACCTTCTCATCTCTTCCCCCGGCAGCTTGAACAGCGATGGTGTAGATGCTCAGAAACTCAGCCGGGTTCAGCCTCCCATCGTACTTCTCGGGTATCTCTGGCTTGAACATGCAGACGAACGGCCAACAGACTTGCGCAGCTCACGAGTAAAGGCAGGGCACCCAACCTCGAAAGGTAGGTACCCACCAGTATCGAGTGCAGGCTCGTCGACGTCGGGACTGTCACACCCATTGGCCCGGCGGTGGGTGTCGCGGCGTTGCTCAACGACAACGCGCGCGTCTCCCCTCCGCCTGTCCTCTGGGGCACGCTGTCGGCCTGGACGTGCTCAAGGGTCAGAAGAGGCCGTCGAGATGCCATCAGGTTCTTGATTCCGCTGCGCCCGCGCTAGCTGCCGTGGCGGGGATTGTACCATGGTGGTGGCCCCTTCCGTACGACTAGCGGCATGGGCCGTTGTCGTCGCTTGGCGAGGCCGTGGCAAGCCAGCTCACTGCGAGCCCCCAGCCTCGGCGAAGCCGAGCAGGCTCTGGATGGTGGCACGCCATTCATCCATCTGCTCGGCCACTGGCAGAAACCTCAGCAGCAGTTGAGCCCGCGCCATGGCTTCCGTAGCAGTACTTGGTATGGGCGATGATGACGCAGATCGCGCCGTCGCTCGGCTCCTGACGGGGCCAGCAGCGACCGTATCATGTCCTCGCTGTTGCGAGGCAGCCACCTGGATGGCATGGTGGCGCGGTGATGGCGCTTGAGGGTCAGCAGCTCCACTAGGCACAGCAGCCTGGTCGACTCGTCCCGGGGGAGGTGCATGCGCTGCGGCCGCCCCTGTGGTGGGGGCGGCCGGAGGGCGGCGATTTGCCCCGGACCAAGCGCCATTGCTGCAGCTGTGCCCATCGGCAAGGGGAAGGAGTGTGGATGGAGTAGCCCCTTCACCCGTACCTCACGGAGCGTGGGCACCGGGGTGTTGCTGATGTTGCTCTCCTCCGGCGTCTCTTGCTCCTGCTTCGACCGCAGGGGAAGTGGTGACGGTGCCGCCTGCCCCGACCACAGCCCCAGTGGCGTCCACACTCTCGTGCGCCTCCGCGTCCCCCGCAGCATTGGTGGCTGCGGGCGGCGGCGCCTTCGAGGTAGATGGGTGACCAACAGCACCGGGCTTCTTCTTGGGCGCCATTGCCGACGGCGCCGTCGAAGACGAAGATGGTGATGAAGATGACGCGCTGCACACGCTTTCAGGTTCGCGCAAGCGATCCCCCTACCTGGCGCGCCAAAGATGTCGCGGGAAACCACGGCCACCAATGGGGCCAAGGGGCCCCTTGCTGGTTCGGCAGGGGGGATGTCGCGTTGCACAAAGAGCAGAAGAATGTGGGGCAGCACGGCAGAGATCACACGGGCAATTTTACCCAGGTTCGGGCCGCCGCGAGGCGTAAAACCCTACTCCTGCTTTGGTGGATTGATGGTGGAAAAGTGGTGATGGAGCGTAGTACACTTGCCCGGTAGGCTCGCCCTGGGGAGGCAGTGACTACGCGCTTACCAGCGTGGGCGTGTTCAACTTTCCAACCCTTGATACGGTTGCCATGGGCCTCCTTTTATAGGTTAAGGGGTCACCGCAGTGGCAAAACAGTCATTATGCACTGATAAGATAGCAAACAGTGCTATCATACCTAATTCTGCAGGCTGGCAGAGCGCATTAAATGCACCGCTCAATGTCACATCGTTGCTTGCCCGGCAAGCCTTGCCGGGCTCGTCTTGCCAGCTCCATGCCTGCTTGCTTGACACGTTGCAGGACGGGTGTCATCTGTAGGTATTTCCTGTAGAAAGAGGCCGCCATGTGGCGAATGGCTGCCACTTAGTCACTTTGCGGCTTGACACCTCATTGATCAACGATGTGGGTCATGGTGAGATGGCTTGGTGAGGTGTCTTTGCCCTCGTGAGTCCCGGCAGGCCCTGCCGGGATGTCTTGAATGCTTTCTTCCGGGGGAGCCCTTGTCCTTGCCAGGTCCGCCTGCCCGGCAAGGGAGGCTTTTCTCCTGGTGGTGTCTCGCTTCTCTGTCTTGGTCTTGGCCTTCTTAATCTGCCTGCTGGTTCTTCGAAGATCTTGGTCTCTTGTATCTTGACATGGCCTTGGTGTTGTAATCTTATTCTCGTGCCTGTGCACAGTCAGGGCAACAGACCCAGGGTTTGTTGCATCGACAGATGATGTCAGCATGACGTATGTGTGACGTCAGTAGTCAACAGTGCGGTTGACTGGAGTCAAACCTGGCCTGTGGGTCTAGTGGGACCACATGTCAGTGACTGTGGCACTAACAGAGGGGTTATTCTAAACTAATTAGGTTAATTAGTGGGTGGGCCCTAGTAGTCAGTGAGTGATTAGCATTTAAATTAATTAAATAATTAATTAACAAATTATCTATTTAACTAAAATCGTTTAATCAGGCGGGACCCACATGTCAGTGGGCCACGGCGCCCAGTCAGCAGTTAACCCAGTTAACTGGGTTAACTGGGGCCCGTGGGGCCCGCGATCATTCTCACAGGAGGCTGCCACGTCGGCACCTGGTCGGACGCCGACCGAAGACGCCCCGGAGTTGGCTCCGGCGAGCCAAACACTGCGGCGCACGTCGGGAGGGGTTCGGGTTTCACGCACAGGGGGTTTCTGGGGCCGTGGCTTGGTGCGTTCGACGCGGCTGGGATGGCCAGAGGCGAGTGCTATGACCTCGCCGGCGGCGAGCCATTCGGGTGGTGCTCGGGTAACTCGCTTCGGCATGCAAATGGACGAGGCGAAGCGCTGGGGAGGCTCTACGAGGCACGGCGAGCAGGATGGACAGCAGCAAGGGACCAAATGGTCGCTAGATGGTCGCTGGCGACGAGGTCCGCGGCGGTGAGCTCAGGCGCCGGTGGAACTAGCGCTAGCGGGCTCGAACATCGGCGGGGAAAGCAGGAGGAGAAGGCAGAGCTCGCCGGGAGGCTACGAAAAGCCGGTGGGGGGTTTAGTAGCTGCAGGGAGGTCGGGGATAGCTGGAGTTCGTTGGCGTCCGAGACGAGGTGGCCGGCTCAATCCACCCAATACCGAGCCCATCGTCTCGAATGGCTCGGCTCAGGCAACGCAGCGGAGGGCGGCGGAGCTTCTTGACATCTCGCCGGGGCTCGGGGTCGTCGGAGTGCGCGGGATCGACAGCGGTGATGGTAGGCGCTTTTGGGCGTGCCCAAACAAGAGCGAAGGAGGGGACAAGAGGGGGATCTGGTGAGCTAGGGTTTCGGGGGAGGATGAGAGGGGCTCGGGGCAGCACTTAACCGCGACGGGGAGTCGCGGGATGCGCGATGGCATGACGGGCATCGCCGTGTCGGCAGGCGCGCGTGACAGCGCGCGATGAGGAGGACGACGCGGCTAGGTGGGCTGGACTGGTTCCTGTAGCTCACAGGCCTAAGTGCACAGTAGTCATTAGGCCTTTTTCTAATTCTTTTTTTCTGTATTCTGATTTGCTAATTGTTTAGCCACTAAACAACATTTACAAAATAAGTGACGCAGCACATAAATTGCAGTGCATTATTCTCTAGCACCAAAAGCTAGTTTGGGTAAGATATAATTTCATATTTAATTTAGATTAAATAAAAGGTTAATAAATGTTGCTGTTAGCCACTGTTTGAGGTTGTTAGGGTCACTTAACTAATCCCATTGATGTTGGTTACAATTTTATAATTGCCTCTGAATTAATTGCTATTTAATGAACATTTTAGTTTCCAATTTGGAACAACTTTTATTTTCACTTTAAATTAAATTGAAGTTTGAATTAGGAGCTTGAAATGCAATATGATGCAAATGATGAGTAGGCATTGTTAAACTTGCTGACATGGCATTAACTAAGGGTGATCACTGTGGTTAATTACATGGGGTGTTACATTTCTCCTCCTCTAACAAGAATTCTTGTCCCGAGAATTAAGAGGAAGACTGAAAGAAAGTGGGGTATTCTTCACGAACATGATCCTCGCGTTCCCAAGTGGCTTCATCTTCTGTATGATTTGACCACTGCACTTTCAGGAATTTGGTCGTCTTCTGACGGGTCCGACGTTCAGCGTGATCGAGAATACAGATCGGATGCTCCTTATAAAATAGGTCATCTTGCAATTCAAGCATCTCATGATCCACTGCGCAGTGTGGAGATTCCTTGAAGCAACGACGAAGTTGCGACACATGGAAGACGTCGTGGATATGAGAAAATTGTGGCGGCAACTCCAATTTATAAGCCACCTGACCACGTCTTGCAACAATGCGGAAAGGACCAATGTAGCGTGGAGCTAACTTGCCCTTAATTCCGAAACGGTGAGTTCCCTTCATAGGGGTGACATGAAGATAGGCTTGATCACCAGGTTGATAGGTCAAGCCCCATTGCTTGCGATCATAATTGCTCTTCTGACGGTCCTGAGCCGCCTTCAGATTTTCTCGAACGATACGGACTTGCTCTTCGGCGTGTTGAATAATATTCGGACCCATAGCGGTCAGTCCCTAGTTTTTGACCAATTCAGAGGGGTTTGACACTTACGTCCATAAAGCACTTCGAAGGGGGCCATTTTCAAGCTTGCTTGATAGCTGTTGTTATAAGAGAATTCGGCATAAGGAAGAGATTCTTCCCACTTCTTACCGAAAGAAATAACACAAGCTCGAAGCATGTCTTCAAGCACTTGATTGACTCGCTCGACTTGGCCTTGGGACTGGGGGTGATAAGCCGAACTCCAGGTAATATGAGTTCCCATAACTTCTTGGAAACTTTCGCAGAACTTTGAAGTGAAAAGGCCGCCACGGTCTGAACTGATCTCCTTCGGAATACCGTGGAGCGATACAATTCTAGAGATATGTAACTCTGCTAACTGACTAGCAGTGATAGTTTCTTTGACAGGCAGAAAGTGTGCAACTTTAGAAAGTTGGTCAACGACGACAAGAATAGCATCGTGACCCTTCTGTGATTTGGGAAGGCCGGTAATGAAATCCATTTGAACCTTATCCCAATTCCATAAAGGAATAGGAAGTGGTTGCAGAATTCCAGCAGGCTTCTGATGTTCCGCTTTAACACGATGGCAAACATCATATTCAGCAACATAGCGAGCAATATCCTGCTTCATTTTAGACCACCAGTACCTTTGTCGGAGATCACGATACATCTTGGTACTACCCGGATGAATAGACAGCGGTGTATCATGTGCCTCCTTCATGACCTTGTCAGTCATGAGCTCGAAGCGAGGTACCACAATGCGGTCTCTGAAATACAGGGTTCCATCTTCAGACAGCAAGAAATCCCTATACTTTTCAAGGTGAAGATCTTTCTTCATCAGATCAACTTCAACATCTTTAGCTTGCGCATTCTTAACAGCTTTCTCAAGATCTGGCTGTATCACAAGGTTATTAAGAGAACCCTATGGAACGATACGCAGGTTCAGCTTGCGCAATTCTTCATAAAGATGAGGTTGAGCTTGCTTAACCATGAGGTTGTTACATTAGGACTTGCGGCTTAAGGCATCAACCATGACATTAGCCTTGCCAGGGGTATATGAAATACCATAGTCATAGTCCGTAATTGTTTCCAACCATCGCTGTTGGCGGAGATTGAGATCCGGCTAAGTAAACAAATACTTCAGACTTTGATGATTAGTATATATCTCACATCAATTACCAAGAAGGTAGTGTCGTCACTGCTTCAATGCATAAATCACTGCAGCAAGTTCAAGATCATGCATTAGATAGTTTTCTTCATGCGGACACAATTGTCGTGAGGCATACGCAATTACTCTTTGTTCTTGCATTAGGACACAGCCTAATCCTTGACGAGAGGCATCGCAATATATCACAAAGTCTTTGAGAGAATCCGGAGGAGCAAGCACTGGAGCATAAGTTAGCTTGTCCTTGAGAGTCTGGAAACTTTCCTGACATTTGTTTGTCCACTCAAACTTAATGCCTTTGTGAAGCAGGTTAGTCAGAGGCTTAGCAATCTTGGAAAAGTTCTCGACAAATCGACGGCAATAGCTTGCGAGGCCGAGAAAACTTCTCACTTGCTTGACGTCCTTCGGAGGAGTCCAGTCAAGAATAGCCTGAACTTGTTCCAGGTTAACATCAATTCCATCCATGGAAATCACATGTCCAAGGTAGGTTACTTCAAAAAGCCAGAACTCGCATTTGGAATATTTGGCTTAGGGCTGGTGTTCACGAAGCCTTTCCCGAACAAGACAAAGGTGTTCAGCGTGTTCTTCCTTATTATTCGAATATACCAGAATATCATCTAGATATACCACGATGAACTTGTCGAGGTAATCCATGAAGATGTAATTCATCAGGCGGGAGAACGTAGCTGGAGCATTTGTTAAGCCAAATGACATGACAGTGTACTCATAAGAGCCATAGCGAGTAACAAATGCAGTCTAGGGAATATCCTCTTCGCGGACACGGATCTGGTGATAACCCAACCTCAAGTCGAGTTTAGAGAACACTGATGATCCAGCAAGTTGATCATACAGATCATTGATCCGAGGAAGCGGATATTTATTCTGAATGGTTGCCTAGTTGATAGGACAGTAATCTTGAACCAACCTATTCGTACCATCTTTCTTCTTGACAAAGAGAGAAGGTGCTCCCCAGGCAGAGGAACTTGGACGAATAAAGCCTTTACGGAGTGATTTGTCGATTTCCTCCTTAAGCTCTAGAAGTTCATGCGGTGGCATCTTATAAGGACGCTCCGCAATGGGAGTTGTGCTTGGCTTCAAGTCGATAACGAACTCGACAGCTCTAGCAGGGGGTACTCCTGGAAGTTCTTCTGGAAAGACATCTTCAAAGTCGTGGACGGCTGGAATATTTTCGATCCCCTCCAGTGGAGAAGCGTTCAATGCATTCAAGGCGTGTATTTGGGCCTCGGCATTTTGAACAACATGAGCATGGTAATTTACTATCTCCTTCGAGGGGTGCAGAAGATGGCCATCTTTAGTGGCACAATTGATTGTGGTAGTATGAGATTTCAACCAGTCCATACCCAGAATAAGGTCAATCTCGGAAGAGTTCAGAATAATGGAGAAGCACGGAACTCCAATCCTTCGATATCAATTATGACATCGGAGCTGAACAAAGAGGTTTGGCACTGACCCGCGGGAGTGTTTACCCTTGAAGTACGGTGTTGCGTTTCACATCTAACGTCATGCATGAGTGCAAAATGTGCTGACATGAATGAATGCGATGCTCCTGAATCAAATAATATAAAAGCTGGTTGTCGGGGATATTGTGCAACATATGCCAGGGGGTGGCTTATCATGGATGGGGACAAGAGTACGTCGCCGGGCTCTAGAAGCGGGAGTGAGCGAGACCGCATATGCCTGCGAATCTTACCCAGGTTCGGGGCTCTCCTCGGAGATAACACCCCTAGTCCTGCTCTGCGGGGTCTCCGCATGATGACTGTGATCAACAAGGTAGCTACAAGCTTGCTCCTTGAGCTGTTTTGGCTAGAGGAGGAAGAAGGGCAAGGCTAGCTCTACTCCTCTCTCTACGTGTGTGAGTGTATGGTGTGGGTGCTGAACCCTTTTCATGGGTGAGCCTGGGGGGTTTATATAGGCCTACCCCCCAGGGGTACAATGGTAATCCGGCTGGGTGTAGGACCAGGTCGTCAGCGTCTCTGGTCACCGGCTTCTCCGCCGACCGCTGGGGCCCGCCGCCCAGTGGGCCCCGCCGACTGCCGTGATCTCGGCTGACTGGTAGGGCCCACCGCCTGCGGGCCATGTTGACTGCTTTATACTGCAGCTTCGCCCCTGATGACGAAGGCTTTGTCGGGGGGAGCATGGCTACAGTCCCGCTGCCTTACGGGCGCTCAGTGTAGCCATACCCCGTCTCATCTGGTTAATGGCGCACAGACTCCAAGGGGGAGATGGGCCGCCTGCTAGGAGTCGGCTCTCCCTTATTGCCGCCTGCTTGAGGTTTGCCGCCTTCTGGTGGCTCGCGGACAGGTAGGGCCGGCCGCCTGCGGGCCGTACCGACCGCCCGTCGTGGGAGCATGGCTCCCTCTGGCGCTAGTGATGTCACGGACTACGTGGCAACAGTGCCGCGCCGGGCGGGGGGTGTCCGCACAGTACACAGCACTGTGGCCACGTTCCATCCTGGATTCGGGGGTGGCAGGCTGCACTGTACCCATGCCTCATCTTGTCGTGGTGATGTGGTGCTACCTTCGAGGGGACGAGGGGCCGCTTGCTAGGAATCGGCCCCCTCGCGGCCACCCTCCATGGTCTTGCCGCCTTCTAGCAGCTGGCCTTTTGGACCAGCCGGCCCAAGAAGGCGGTCGTGCTCCCGGAAGGTGTGAGGGGCGCAGCTAGCCTCGATGTCTTGAAATACCATGGGGGGCTGATGAGGCTACCCGTGGTCATTTACTCTGACAGTAGTCCCCGAAGCTGGTAGGGCACCACGGCTGAAAAAAAGAGGAGCCTCAGCAACTTCCTACTCTGAGTGGTCTGGTAGTTGGGCTTCGTTCGTCTTCTGAAGAGGCCGACTGCCATGAGCCAGCCAAGGCCAGGCCGTCTGCCTGGCAAGTTCGAATCGTCGTGGTGGAGGCCGGGTAGAGTGCCAGCCGGACGTTAGGCTTGCCGCTCGTTGCTCGCTCGCCATGCGGCGCCAGCAGGCCAGGCCGGCCTGCCAGCCCGTGTGCGTGATGGGACGTCGCCACAGGCCTAGGCCCGCCACTACAGGGTCTCGGCACGCGCGCTGATCCGCTGCTGCCAAGGCGGGCGGTTGTGCTTCCCAGGCGTGGTTAATACACGCCATTACGGCGCGGTAATCGCGGGGTCGCGGGGGGAGTGGGCGCAGTTAATCTTGCGCCCCCCACACCTCGCCCCCTTGGCTCCGCCGCCGGGGGGCTATAAGTAGGGGGAGGAGGGGGGCGGCAGAACGTACGCGCGCCCTCCTCTCCCTTCGTCTTGCCTTTCTCCTTCCTCTTCTTCTTGCTGCCTCTCCTCTCGCCGGGGTGCCGCCGTAGCCTGCCGTCGCTGGACCTCTTTCGCACCGTAGCCACCTTGCGCCGTCGCCGAGCACGGAGCCCATGGCGCCAAGCGGTCGTGCGGGCGACTGGGACGTCTCCAATGTCCATGACGGGCACTTGGAGTTCCTCCGCTAGTCGCGGTGGCTCCCTCATGCGTCGAACGTCAAGGTGCACGTCCCCCCCGAAAGGGAGATCTCGCCGGCGCCGGAAGGCGGCGAGCGCGTTGTCTTCCGGTCCCATTTCCTCCGTGGCTTCGGCCTTCCAGCGAGCGGATTCCTTCGCTCGTTTTTGGATTTCTACGGAGTGCAGCCCCACCACCTCACTCCGAATACGGTGGTGCTGCTCTCCGCCTTTGTCACCCTGTGCGAGGGCTACCACGGCCCCCTCCCCACACTCGAGCTGTGGGGAGAGCTCTTCTATCTCATGCTTGGCACCGCCGCCAAGAATGAGGTGGCCCAGTGCGGAGCCTGCATCGCGGTGTGGCGCACGGGATCCGGGGTCCGCTTCCCAGCTCTCGCCCTGCTGTAGTTGGTCAAACTATGGCAGAAGTCGTACTTCTACGTCGAGAGAATCCACTCGACGCGGGACTACGTTAACCTGCCGGCCTACGCAGCCGGCCTGCCTATTGGGCCTCGCACCAACTGGAAGTTCCGGCCGATAACCCCGTCGGCCGCCTGCTCCACCGCGCTCCTCCGGCTCCAGGAGATGACGGCGTCGGAGGACCTCAAGGCCTCGGACCTGCTGGCCGCGTTCGTGAAGCGCCGAGTGCTGCCCCTTCAAGCCCGGCCTCACTTGATCAGTGACATGAGCGGGCGACGGGACCTGTGCCGGCTGTCCACCAAGGTGATGCCGGACATGGAGGTGGTCCGCATGGTGAACTTCTTCTCCGACTGCAACCTGTCAGAGACGGAGTGGCGATTCGGCAAGCCGCCGTACAGTCGGGCCAACCCGCCGCCTCCGGTAAGTCTTCTAATTCTTTTTCCTTTGTTCGCCCGGGCTCTTTCTTGCCGCCTGACCAGTCGGCATTGGTGCAGCGCTTCCTAGGCCAGACGGCCGCGAGGGGGCAGGCGGCTCCTTAGGAGGCGGCCTCGAGGATTGGCCGGGTGACGACGAGGAGGACGATGAGCCACGCCATACCCATGGCGCCGACAGGGCGGGCGCCAGCTCCTCGGCTGCGCCGACTACAACAGCCGGCGCGCCGAAGCGCCGGGCCGACGCCGGGTTGTTCGGCAGCCGGCCCAAGAAGGACAGGACCTCGGCCGCCACGACCAAGTGGCAAGAGGCTACTGCGAAGGCGGCCCTCTTCCAGAAGGCCCCAAAGCGGCTCCCGCTGGTGTCCGCGTAAGCGCCTTGTCCTTTCTTGCATCTTGCTTTGCGTTTGCTTTTCTTCTATCTTTGTGATCTTTTTATTCTCTTCCTCCTTTGGTGCGTAGCATCCCACTTTCCTTGTCGCGAGCCCCGTCCGGCTCGGTGATCGGGGCGGCAGACGGCCTCGCGAGCCCCGGATGTGTGGATCCGCTCGCCGCCCTCCAGGAGGCGACGGAGAGGAACGCGCGGGAGGCGCGAGAGGAGCGGGAGGCTGCGGCCTGGGAGAAGCCGGAGGCTGACGCGGCGGCCGAGGCTCAAGCCGATGATGCGGCCAAGGAGCAGGAGGACGCGGCCGCCAAGATGCAGGCGTAGGAGGCGTCCCGCAGCCAGGCTCCGGAGTCCACCGGTCCGCAATCTGCGGAGCCAGTGGTGCTAGAGGGCCGGGCTCCGGCTGGAGGGGCTGGCGATGACCAGCCGGCCCTAGAGAGGGGATGGGACCCTATTGTCCCGGAGGCGGAGGTGCCCCCGCGCATGCCGGCTGTCGACGGCCAGGGCAGTCGGCCTTACGCGTTGCTGGTGCCGCCAGCCGGCGGCGAGTTGGTGGTGTGTCCGACTCCCGCAATCCGCACCCCGGTGCGTCGGCGTGCGGAGAAGGCGGCCTCAGCACCGCGGCCATTGGAGATCGGGGCTGCTAGCTCGTCAGCCCCCGACGCCGAGGCTACCAGCGCCGCCCCACCGGATTGGACGCCTGGGGGCGGTACGGGTGTTTTGAACGCAGCCTCGCAGGAAGTCCTGGCCCGGCTCAACGCCCAAGGCGCCACTCTCCAGCAATACACGCAGGAGTTCCTGGCGACGCGGGCGGCCGTCCGGGTATGGCTCTTGTTTTCATTTCTTGTAATCTTCCGTGGGGGCACGCCAGCGCACCCACTGGCTGTAGCCCCCGAGTTCCGGGCCGGCTGCTGAGCAGGCGACTTGGAACTTCAGGTTGAGCTCCGAGTACTAACTCGTTACCTTCTTCTGTTGTCTTTGTTGCAGGATTACCACAACATCCGTGCGGCCGCCTATAACTCTCAGCTCCGGGAGCTGAGCAAGCGGACCGCCGATCTGGCGGAGAGCCGAAGTAAGTCTTTGGTCTTCTTCCTCGCGGAGGCGCGTTAGCGCACCCGCTGGGTGTAGTCCCCGAGATTTGGGCCGACTGCTGAGCAGTCGGGCCGGATCTCCCGGCAACTACTTTCCATTGGTGTTGATGGTTTTCTTTTTTCTCCGTTTTGGCAGAGGCCACCGTAGATCTGCGGCAGCGTCTGGGCGAGGCCGAGTCCGCGCTCCGCACCAAGGAGCAGGAGCGCAACCAGGCTGCCCAGGAATGCGACCGCCGGTCCAAGGAGCTGGCGGACCAGGCGGAGCGGCACAAGGCGGAGCACTAGAAGCTGAAGGAGGAGGAAGACTCCCTCAAGGCCGAGTTCGAGACTCAACGCTCGAACTGGGCCGAGAAGGAGAGACTCCTGACCAACGGCTACGGCGAGATCGAGGACATGATCGATGGTAAGTTACTTCTTCTTTTGAACAGCCGCCGATTGCTGTAGGAGTCGGCTTCTGGCTTCTAATCTGTGATCTTCTTCTTGTGCAGAATACTTTCCCGGTCACTCCATCGCTGTCAGCCAGGCCATCGAGGCGCGTCGCGACGTGCGGAGGAGGGCGGGTGCGGGCATCATGCCCAACGCGCCCCAGAATCTCGGCGAGGAGCTGCTGGCCATCAAGACGTGCCTGCAGCCGTCTCGCAGGATGCTCCACCGCCTGCAGCGCGCCGGGGCTCAAGTGTTAACTGCCTTCTGGCCCGACGCTCGAATTCTGCGCACCCCCAGTCGGACTGCTGACTGGCTGGAGGTAGCGGTCGGCCGCTTCGAGGCTTGGAAGGGCGCCGCGGCTCGGGCGGGTGCGCGAACGGCCTTGGAGTTCGCCAAGGCGTGGTATCCTGGGCTGGACCTGGCCCAGCTGGCCACCTTCCGGCAGGAGGCAGGACCGGAGCTCGCGGCGGTGGGCCCTGCGCTTACTCAACACGCGGCGGCGATCGCCGAGTACACCGACACCACCATTTTCACCCCCGAGCTGGATGAAGAAGGCGCTGAGGTGCCGCCCGACTGGTTCGGGCTGAACCCGGGGGTTGAGGAGGACTCGGCGGAAGAGATTGCCTCCAGCGACAAGGGCGAGGACGAAAAGGATGAGGACGGTGAAGACGACGCACCGGACGACAGAGCGGTCAGCCGGCCTCAGCCCGACCAAGCCTCGACCAACGAGCCGCGTGCTACGGTACCAACTACTGCCGGGGGCGATCAGGCAGAGACCCCTCAGTCGGCAGCTCCACCATCCGGTGCCCCTGCCTCCGCCAACCTATTGGACCTGCATGCTGCTCCCCTGGCCTAGACGGCCACTTTATCTTATCTTTCCTGTTCTTGTAATCTTTTGAACAAGTATGTTAAATTCGCGCAATTCCACCCGCTGGGGGTGTATTCAAACTTTGTTGAATGCTGGCTATGAGCTCTTGCTATGTAAATTAACTTTATTCGCACTAGTTGTGCTCTGCCGGGTTCTGACTTTGTCTTGCTTTTTTGCTCTTTTTTGGCTTTTTCCTTTGCCGCCTTCCTTTGGCTACCGCCCTGCCAGCCAGACAGCCGCTTTGCGGTCTGTGGCTGGGTCCGGTATTTGGCCGTTTAGGAAGACAAGTACTTTGGCCATTTAGAACGTAGCAAGTCAAGTGAGAAGCCGGCCGGATGGAGAGGCGAGGAGCCGGCTTGGCCTATGTTGATGCTTTTTCCTTAGTCATTTTTCGTGTCGACACCATTTCCTGCCTTTAGCTCTTTCCGGCCGGACAGTCGCTCTGCGAGCTACAACTTAAGGCAAGAGAGGGCTTAGATGTTGGCACACTACTTGTCCAACTGCAGGTGGCACCAACATAGGACAAGGCGGCGAGCCCCCGGGCCAACTGGTCGGACCCGGTGCCAGGCGGAGGAATGAAATAACACATTCTCAGGCATAAACTTATCATACAGATAAAAAGGGTAGCCCCCGAGTGCTCCTGGAGGGACCCGATGTCTTTGCTCTTAGTACGAAAGGTAGCGTGGTACATACTGCATTAATTGTAAAATCTTCGGAGGAGATTTACGTTCCAAGGGCGCTCTGTTTGCTTGCCGGAATCATCCCTCTTGCGTGTCCTGGGCTTCTGCGCGTCGATGAGGTAGTAGGAGTCGTTGCCCAAGGCTTTGCTGATGATGAAGGGCCCTTCCCAAGGGGCCGAGAGCTTGGGCTGGCTGGCTGTTCGCTGGATCAGCTGAAGCACAAGGTCCTCCTCTTGGAAGGATCGTGGCTTGACCTTCCGGCTATGGTAGCGGCGCAGGCCCTGCTGGTAGATAGCGGACCGGCTGAGTGCCAGCAGCCGGCCCTCTTCCAGCAGGTCGACGCCGTCTTCTCGCGCCTCCTTTGCCTCCGCCTCCGTGTACATGATGACGCGAGGCGAGTCAAACTCGATGTCATTTGGGATGACGGCCTCGGCCCCGTACACGAGGAAGAAGGAAGTGAAGCCGGTCGATCTGTTCGGCGTGGTCCGGAGACTCCATAGGACGGCCGGCAGCTCCTGGATCTAGCAGCCGGCCGAGCGCTCCAGCGGCTCGACCAGTCGGGGCTTGATGCCGAACAAGATGAGGCCGTTTGCTCGTTCGACTTGGCCGTTTGACTGCGGATGGGCAACGGACGCTAAGTCCATTCGGATGCCCTGCGTTGCGCAGAAACGGGCCAAGGCGCCTTTGGCAAAGTTTGTGCCATTATCGGTGATGATGCTGTGTGGTATACCGTACCGGACGGTGATATCTGCGATGAAGGTCACCGCAGTCAGACCATTCAGCTTCTTAATTGGCTTTGCTTCAATCCACTTGGTGAATTTATCCATGGCGACCAGCAGATGGGTCATGCCGCCGCGTGCTGTTTTGAATGGGCCCACCATGTCCAGCCCCCAGACGGCAAATGGCCAAGTGAGTGGGATGGTCTTGAGTGCAGAAGCCGGCAGATGTTGCTTGGAGCCGAATTTCTTGCACCCTTTGCACTTCTTGACCAAGTCCTTGGCGTCGTCCAAAGCAGTCGGCCTGAAGAATCCATGGCGGAAAGCTTTGGCAACAAGGGATCTGGAGGCCGCGTGGTGGCCGCATTCGCCTTGATGGATGTCTCTGAGGATTGCCTTGCCTTTTTCTGGCTCAACGCAGCGCTGGAAGACGCCAGTCACGCTGCGTCTGACAAGCTCTCTGTTCACTATCGTGTATGCTGCTGCCCGGCGTTGCACTTGCCGGGCCAAGGTCTTGTCGGTTGGTTGCTCTCCGCTTACCAGGAAGTTGAGGATGGGCTGCGCCCATGATGGTGCTTCGACCACTGTCATCACGGCCACTGGGACCAGGGCGGTTGGGTTGGGAGGAGGCAGGTTGGAGTCGGCCGCCGCTTGTTGTGTCGTTGAAGTCCTCGGGCCGACTGTGGCAGCCTCCGGGCCGGGTTCTGAAGTCCCCGGGCCGGGTGCGACTGCTGCAGTCCCCGAGCCGCCTACCTATGTCCCCGGGCAGACTACCGCAGTCCCCAGGCCGGGTTCTGAAGTTCCCGGGCCAGGTGCGACTGTAGTAGGCCCCGAGCCGCCTGCCAAAGTCCCCCGGCCGGCTGTTGCAGCCCCCGAGTCTGATCCGACTGTTCCTGGAGCAGCCGGCATGAAGATGGACTTTGATTCCGGCAAAGGCTTGATAGACGGCTTGCGGAGGCATTGGAGGGAGACGCCGGCTAGTATCGCTTGGCGGGTGGAGCCAATCCGTGCCAGGGCATCAGCTTGCTCGTTGTCGGCTCGTGGCACGTGAAGGAACTCGCACCCGTCGAAGTATCCACTGATCTGCTGGACGAGGAAGCGGTAGCTCGCCATGTTTGCATCCTTGGCGTCCCAGTCCCCAGACGACTGCTGGACTACCAAGTCCGAGTCGCCGTAGCACAGAATCCGGCGGATGCCAATCTCTTTGGCCAGTCGGAGCCCGTGGACGAGTGCCTCGTACTCAGCCACGTTGTTGGAGGCGGCAAAGTGAATTTGCAATGTGTACTTGAGCTTGTCGCCTTTGGGAGAGGTGAGGACGATGCCGGCTCCCAGACCGGTGCGCATCTTTGAGCCATCAAAGTGCATCCGCCAATGGGTAGAATCCGGCGTCGGCGGCCGGTATTGGGTCTCGGCCCAGTCGACGAGGAAGTCGGCCAGTGCTTGGGACTTGATGGCGGCGCGGGGCTGGTAGAGGATGGTGTGGGAAGCTAGCTCGATGGCCCACTTGGCCACCCGGCTTGATGCATCTCTGTTGCCCATGATCTCGGCAAGTGGGGCAGTGCTGACAACCGTGATGGAGTGCTCTTGAAAGTACTGCTTGAGCTTCTTGGGGGCAAAGTACACGCCATAGCACATCTTCTGGTAGTGGGGGTAATTCTGCTTGGAGGCCGACAGCACTTCACTCAGGTAGTAGACGGGCCTCTGGACCGGCTGTGCCTTGCCGTCTTCTGGGCGCTCGACCACGATGACAGTGCTGACCACCCGGCTGGTGGCGGCGATGTAGAGGAACATGGGCTCCTTGGCAGCCGGAGCCGCCAGGACAGGCGGCGTAGTCAGCATTTTCTTGAGCTGGAGGAAGGCCTTGTCCGCCTTGTCGTTCCACTCGAAGTAAGTGGTTTTATTCATTAGTTATTATAGAGGAAGTGCCTTCTCGCCTAGCCGACTGATGAAATGGCTGAGGGATGCTAAGCACCCGATGAACTTCTGGACATCTCACAGCCGGGTGGGCCTCTCCATCCGCTCAATGGCCTTGATCTTCGCAGGGTTGCACTCGATGCCATGTTCTGAGACAAGGAAACCAAGGAGCTGGCCGGCTGGGACTCCAAAGACACACTTTTCTGGGTTGAGCTTGATTTGAAAACGGCGCAGATTGTCGAAGGTCTCCTTGAGATCCTCCAGGAGGGTGCCACGCTTCTCCGTCTTCACCACAATGTCGTCTACATAGACGTGGGCATTTCTGCCGAGTTGCTTGAGGAGGCACTTCTGCATGCAACGCTGAAATGTGGCACCGGCATTTCTCAAGCCGAATGTCATGGTCAGGTAGCAGAAGGCTCCGAATGGTGTGATGAAGGCGGTCTTCAGCCGATCGGCCGGGTTCAGCTTGATCTGTTGGTAGCCAGAGTAGGCATCCAAAAAACTCAACAGCTCGCATCCGGCTGTGGAGTCAATCACTTGGCTATCCGAGGCAGAGCAAACGGATCTTTGGGGCAGGCTTTGTTGAGGCTGGTGTAATCAATGCACATGTGCCACTTGTTCTTCTTCTTCAGTACAAGGACTGGGTTGGCAAGCCATTCTGGAAAGAACACTTCCATGATGAAGCCGGCTGCCAGAAGCCGGGCGATCTCTTCACCAACAATTCTTCTCTTCTCTTCTGACAGGCGGCGGAGGGGTTGCTTGACTGGTTTTGCATCTGATCTAACATGTAGCTTGTGCTCGGCGAAATCCGTCGGAACACCCGGCATGTCCTTGGGAGACCATGCGAAGATGTCCCGATTCTCACGGAGGAAATCGACGAGCTCGCTTTCCTATTTACTGTCGAGGTGGGTCCCTACGACAGCGAACCTCTCCGGGTGCTTAGGGTCCATGGGAATCTTCTTGGTTTCTTTGGCCGGCTGGAAGGAGCCCTAGGCCTCCGACTCCTTGGGATCTGGTGACAGGTCCGGCTGCTTGCCGGCCATGGCCACAACCCGGTCAAGGAGCCACCTTTCTGCAACGATGACAAGGGACTCGGCTAGCCGACTGCTGGCAGCAGCACATGTGGCTGACTTTTGGTAGTCGCCGGCTACGGTGATAATGCCCTTGGTGCCCGGAATCTTCATCTTGAGGTAGGCGTAGTGCGGCACCGCCATGAACTTGGCCAGAGCAGGCCGGCCAAGGAGCGCATGGTAGGGGCTCTCCAAGTCCACCAGCTCGAACCAGATTGGCTCGCGGCGGAAGTGATCTTTGTCTCCGAAGAGGACATCTATCTTGATCTTGCCGATTGGAGAGCAGGAAAGGACAGGTACAATGCCATGGAAGACAGTCCGGCTGGGCTGGAGCTGCTTCTCCTTGATGCACAGCTTCTCCAGGGTGTCACGGTAGAGGATGTTGATGCTGCTACCGCCGTCTATCAGAACTCGGGAGAAGCGACAGGCTCGCCGCTCCGTTGAAAAGGTGGCCTCCAGCACCAGGGCGTGGGAGCCCGGAGAAGGCATCACCTCCGGGTGGTCAGCGCGGCTCCAGCTGATGGGCCTCTCGGACCAGTGCATGAACTCTGGGACCTCAGAAGCGACCACGTTCACCTCGCGGTGCTGCTGACGCCGGCTGTGCCTGTCGTCGGCCACACTGGTGAAGACGACGTAGGCTCCGTGTTCTTTGGGGAATTCGTCTTGGATTGCGCCGACTGGGTGGGCCGCCGGCTGCTGAGGAGGTGGAGCCAGCGGGGCAGCGGGCGGAGGGGGCAGTCCTTCACCTTTGGCAATGCGGGTGAGCCAGTGGCACTTCCGGGTGGTGTGGTTGGACGGCTTCGCGCCGCTGTGGAACTTGCAGGGAGCATCAAGGGTTTGCTCGAAGGAGAAGGCGGGCAACCAAGCAGGCTTGCCGCCTTTCTGACGCTTGGGGCCGGGCTGCCCCTCCGGCTGCTGGTCTTCAACTGCTGCCACCTGCCGGCATGTGGAAACCGGCTGCTGGGCCTTGCTCTTGGTGTCGTTCGACTGCTGGTGCCGACTGGAGTCACCAGCCGGCGTCTGAGGGGCCGGAGGGAGCATCTTTCCGGACACGTCCACTCGGAGCTCCGACCCCATGGAGGAGTCGGCAGTGGCGTACTTGTCCGCTATGACTAGCAGCTCGTCGAGTGTGGCCGGCTCATCGCAGAGGAGTCGGTGCTTGAGTAGGGTGCCCTCTCGGCACCCGGTAGTGAAGTACTCTATGGCTTGCACCTCGTGCACCCCTTCGCAGGAGTTGCGCAGTTCGGCCCACCGCATCAAGTACTCGCGGGTGGACTCGGTCGGGCCTTGGACGCACAGGGAGAGCTGGCAAGGCTTGGGCGGCCGCTTGTAGGTGCTGGTGAAGTTGCGGATGAAAACCTTGGTAAAGTCCAGCTAGCTGTTGACGCTGTAGGGCTTGAGGCTGTTCAGCCATGTCCGGGCTGTGCCCTGGAGCATGAGCGGGACGTACTTCACGGCAATGGGCTTGTTGCCCTTTGCTATGTTGACGGCGGTGGAGTAGTCAACCAGCCAATCCTCCAGCTTCACGGAACCGTTGTACTTGGGAGTGTCTCGAGGAAGCGAGCATCCTTTGGGGAAGGGCTCGTCGCGAATGCGGTGGCCGAAGTAAGGCGGGTCGATCGCATCTTCTTCTTCTAACTCCAAGGATCAAGCCAAGCGGTCGATCTGGTGGCGGGCGTTGTTCTCTCTGACTGCTTCACGGGGGCCCAGCCGGCCTCCGAGAGTCGGATGCTCAACAGGCGGCGGGAAGGCGCGCCTTTCCCTGCGCGGGGGAGGCGGACGATCGTCCCGCCGTTCCACTGCTCGTGGGCGGCCGTCTTGGTCGCGCTCGATGGCTATGCATGTGCGGCTGCGGCTAACAGCCGGCTCTTGGTCTCCTCGGTCGCGGGCGCCGCCTGTCAGCGACCGGGAGGTCGCGCCGTGCTCTCGGTGAGGGGGAAGGTTCTCGGCCTGCAAGCCGGGTTCCGCCATGCGGCGGCCGGCTTCTTGCTGCGCGGCAGCCGCGTCGATGAGCTGCTGGACGCGCTCCGTCATGCAGCGATGCTCGTCGCCCTCCAGGCGGTCCAGCTCGTCTGCGGCCGCCTGGGCGGCGCGTAAGTTCTCCATTGTCGTGGCGTAGACTAGGCGGTCGGCCCCCAGCATGCCGGCGATGGCTGCGCCCCGCTGCCGGACCGTGCCCATGCGGCTGGGTTCGCCAGCAGCTGGCGTGCCGCAGACGGCGCGGTCGATCTCACGCTGGTAGGCCTCGGTGAGGCGTCTCATGGCTGCCAACTTGTTGGCGCTGTCGAGGAGTGCCACATGGCACGCTTCCAGCGTTTTGCCGTTCGCACCGGGCGCTACGGGCGCAGACAGGTCCCGCAATGCCGCCTGCAATGGGTCCCGGCTGGCCTCGTTGGAGGCTCCATCATGGCTGATGACCAACACCTCGGCGACGGTGCTGGTGCTGGCGCTGCAGTCAGCAGCAGGGAGCGGGTCGTCGAAGATCACCACGTCGCCGGGGAAGGCGTCAGAAGGCGCGGCATCGGCGTCGATGACCATGTCGACGGGCGGGTCAGTGGAGCTAATGGACTCCAGATCGGAGGCCGGCTCACTGTCTATGTGAAGCTTGCCGAGGGGGTCGACAAGGCAGCTCCTGGAGCTGGCTGCGCCCGCGTCGGGTGCGGGCTCGTTGGAGAGGCGGATCCCGCAATGGAATCAGCGAGGCAGTTCGCGGCACAGGCGGCTTCCACGCCACGTAGCGTGTCAGCGCAAACGCCGTCGGGCGTGCCGGGCTGGCTGCGCTCGCCAGGAAGGAAGAGTGTTCCCGTCCAGAACGTGTTTCCGGATGACGGTGCACCTTGCCCCACGGTGGGCGCCAAATGTTGGGGATATTGTGCGACATATGTCAGGGGGTGGCTTATCATGGATGGGGAGAAGAGTACGTCGCCAGGCTCTAGAAGCGGGAGTGAGCGAGACCGCATATGCCTACGAATCTTACCCAGGTTCGGGGCTCTCCTCAGAGATAACACCCCTAGTCCTGCTTTGCGGGTCTCCGCATGATGACTATGATCAACAAGGTAGCTACAAGCTTGCTCTTTGAGCTGTTTTGGCTAGAGGAGGAAGAAGGGCAAGGCTAGCTCTACTCCTCTCTCTACGTGTGTGAGTGTATGGTGTGGGTGCTGAACCCTTTGCATGGGTGAGCCTGGGGGGTTTATATAGGCCTACCCCCCAGGGGTACAATGGTAATCCGGCCAGGTGTAGGACCAGGCTGTCAGCGTCTTTGGTCGCCGGCTTCTCCGCCGACCGCTGGGGCCCGCCGCCCGGTGGGCCCCGCCGACTACCGTGATCTCGGCCGACAGGTAGGGCCCACCGCCTGCAGGCCATGTTGACTGCTTTCTACTGCAGCTTCGCCCCTGATGACGAAGGCTTTGTCGGGGGGAGCGTGGCTACAGTCCCGCCGCCTGACGGGCGCTCACTGTAGCCATACCCCGTCTCATCTGGTTAATGGCGCACAGACTCCAAGGAGGAGATGGGCCGCTTGCTAGGAGTCGGCTCTCCCTTATTGCCGCCTGCTTGAGGTTTGCCGCCTTCTGGTGGCTCGCGGACAGGTAGGGCCCGCCGCCTGCGGGCCGTACCGACCGCCCGTCGTGGGAGCATGGCTCCCTCTGGCGCTAGTGATGTCACGGACTGCGTGGCAACAGTGCCGCGCCGGGCAGGGGGTGTCCGCCCAGTACACAACACTGTGGCCATGTTCCATCCTGGATTCGGGGGTGGCAGGCTGCACTGTAGCCATGCCTCATCTTGTCGTGGTGATGTGGTGCTACCTTCAAGGGGACGAGTGGCCGCTTGCCAGGAATCGGCCCCCTCGCGGCCGCCCTCCATGGTCTTGCCACCTTCTAGCAGCCGGCCTCTTGGACCAGCCGGCCCAAGAAGGCGGTCGTGCTCCCGAAAGGTGTGAGGGGCGCAGCTAGCCCCGATGTCTTGAAATACCATGGGGGGCTGATGAGTCTACCCGTGGTCATTTACTCCGACACTGGTACTGAATTAACAAGAAGTGTACCCATCACAGTCGCTGGTTGGTCTGGATCTTCACTCATGTTGACATGATAAGCCTGACCACGACCAAAAGGTCTGGCATTGTTGTTGCGGGGCTGATTGTTGCCACGGGTATTAGCAGGCAGAGCCAGTTGATTCTGATTCTGGTAGCAGTTCCTGGCAAGGTGTCCTGGTTTGCCACACTTGTAACATAGCCCATCATTGGGATTGAGAGCAGGAGCTCGGGGTGGTGCAGGTCGAAGAGGCTGCCTTGGTGGTGGAGGAGGCAGATGTGGTGCAGCATGGTACGGCCTTGGTGCAGGTGCAGCTGGACGATACATGCTCTAAGGGATCCATATGCGGCGCTTCTATGAAGACGAGCCCGAAGATGAGCCAACATCACGATAGTGCTTCTGTGACTCCTTGTGCTTGATCTGAGCAGTCTCAACCAGAATAGCCTTATTCACAAGGGTAGCAAAGTCGGTGAAGTCTTGAGCAGCAAGTGCAAGCTCGATGTCTGGGTAGAGTCCATTACGGAACTTCTCTTGTCTACGAGCATCCGTGGCGATGTCTTCTTCAGCATAGCGGGATAGGTCAAGGAATTCCCGCTAATAGGCTTCGACAGTTTTGTTGTCCTGAGTGAGGTTACAGAACTGGGTTTTCATCCGATCCATGATTCCCTGAGGAATATATCGGGCACGAAAAGCAACCAAGAACTCAGGCCAAGTAACGGCTGTTCCAGCAGGCAGTGTACGCTTGTGCGTGTCCCACAATTGAGCAACGGGACCCTTTAAGAAAAAGGACGCTAAGGTGACAAAGTTGGCAGGGGAGACATTTGCAGACTCCATCTCGTGAGTGATGCCGCGAATCCAGTCATCAGCATCCAGTGGCTTATCAGAGTTGCGGAACTGAGTGGGGTTAAGACGCACAAATTCTGACAGAGTTATTGAAGCAGGGTTTTGGTTCTGGTTGTTCAGATGCGGGAACTGAGCCATAATCCCAGTCATGAACTGACGGTTGAGCTCGAATTGTTGCATCATAGCTGCCATACAATCTGGTGGTGGTGGGTGTTCAGGGGCATGACCACGACCACCTGGTCTAACTATCCTGCTAAGTTTCAATAGGGGTAGTTTAGTAAAAGCAATTGCGAGTGTTTAGCGAAAAGCATGATGTAACATGAGAATAATTAAGCAGTGTAACAGATACTTAACAGTAGTTAATTAAGACGTACAGATCCATACACAGAGTCGGGTACATGCGGACAGCATAACGGCACAAATTTAAAAGCTGGACATGCTAGGCGGCGTGCAGGCACGTGGTAAGGAAGTACACAACAAGACATCGCAAAGGCTACATCAACGTCGGAGAAAACTGCTGGAGCGAGGAATCTGCAAGTGACAACACAGGGTGCCCTCGATAAAAGGATCCTGGAAGCAGAACCTGGCCCACAAAATCTTGAAGAAAGGGGGTAATTTCAGAACTCCGGGTGGATGTGATCACGAGAACCTAATATTGGAGTTAGTAAAATTTTAACCCGAAAGGAAGAGAGATCAAAGTCCTAGAGTATAGACGAGGAATAAAAGATCCTAATACCACCCATTCGGTGACGTGGGCCCGTAAGCCACACTGCCAAGTTAGTAAAAAAAATTGACAACTAGACTCAACTTCGGCCAAGGAGTTGGAAAGGGGGGTTCCTACAGGCAGTCGGCTGTGATACCAACCTGTGATGCCCCCGGCTTAATCGTGCACTAATCATACACGCAAATGCACACGATCAAGCCTAAGGACTCACTTGAAGGAATCACAACACAACTCTAAAACATAAATAAAGTCATACAAGCTTTATATTACAAGACAGGGGCCTCGAGGGCTCGAATACATAAGCTCGCTTACAAACGTCAGCGGAAGCATCAGATATCTGAGTACAGATATAAAATATAAAACATATAGGCCTTTAAAAGGCGAGGCAAAAGAAAACACTATGATCAAAAACGCGTAGGCCTCCTACCTGGGACCCTCCGAACCTACTCCTGGTCGTCGGCCAACTCGAAGTAGTAACCACCCTCGGGGTGGTAGTTGTAGTCGTCGGCAGGGGCAGCTGTCTCAGGGGCTCCGTCATCTGGTTGCATCAAATGGATATGGGGAAAAAGAGGAAACAAAGCAACCGTGAGTACTCATACGAAGTACTCAGCAAGCAAGGATCTACACTACATATGCAACATTATCAAAGAAAGGCTGTATATGTGGACTGGGCTGCAGAAATGCCAGAATAGAGAGAAGGCCTAGTCCTATCGAAGACTAGCATCTTCAGTGGTCTTGCAGCATTAGAAGAGTGTAGATTAGTACAACATAAAGTAGTAGCAGTATTAAGTATCAACCTCGCCCAGAGATCCTTCCTCGGCTCCCTGCGAGAAAGCGATCCCAGAGCCCTAGTATCCATTTCTCATTTCATCATTAAGTTCTAGTTGTATCGATCAGGATACAACTCCGAGCATCTATTACCGTGGACCCGACTATTCGAATAGATTAAGTTCTTCCCTGCAGGGGTGCACCAACTTACCCACCATGCTCGATTAACTCTGGCCGGACACACTTTTCTGGGTCATGCCCGGCCTCGGCCAAACGATACGCCGCAACCCGACCTAGGCTTAACAGAGAGGTCAGCACGCTGGACTAAACCTATGCACCCAGGGGGCTGAGCACCTCGCCCTGAGCGCTCCTGCACGTTACGTTCACGGCCGTGAGCAGACCTGGCAACCCACACTGTCAAGGCGGTTGCTTAACGCGGTCCATCCCGGCGCGTGCCGCTCCTTGCTGACGTCTAGTAAGCTTCGGCTGATGCCACGATGCAGAGTGCCCATAACTTATCCCACGTGATGGTAGTGCGAAAAGGCCAGAGGCCTACTTGGATCAAATATCCAAATCGTTAGTGAATTGGGGGTGTGCGGTAACAAGCAGAGACTCACGATCGATGTGACCCCGTCGCCCCATCTCGAGGACTTGCGGCAAGGGCTAAGAATGCCCGGCCACGCCTCGTATTTATCTCACGGGCACCGTCCAGGTCAACCCGTCTCCACATCACTCGCATCTTATGCTCGCTCGGGTACCGTCAGGTCAAACCGACTTCCCATCACTCGCGGGTACCCCTCAGGCCGACCCGATGTGATCATGGTTTTGTGTTAAGTCAAAGTAACCGTGTGTCCAAAAACCATGGGGGAAACATGAGGAATCACCCTCGATGGATTCCACCTAATGTAGTCATCAAGGTGAACTTAGGAGGAATCACCCTCGAGGTTCACACTTGAAGTGTTGCACGATGGCATCGTTATCGGAAGTGGTGAAGGAGGAATCACCCTCGATGACCATGACCGAATAGCTACTCTATAGAGATAATATCAGAAGTGCTAAATGAGGTATCACCCTCGGCACTCGATAGTAACGCTGCATCGTTGTAAAACTAAGGGGGGGGGGTGATGTGCGGTGCCTGGTTGTCGATCACGTTGATCGAGTCATCTGATAGTCCAGCGGGGGCAACTTGGGATAAAGTGGGGGTCTCTGGTGGGTCTCTATCCAGCCTATACTAAGCAGTTTAGGTTAAACAGGTAGGTATCAACAACAGTTACAAAAACAGGCTATGCATCAGAAATAGGATAAACAGTAGCAGCAGCAAATTTCTAATGCAAGCACAAGAGAGAAGAATAGGCGATATCGGCATGTTCAAAGGGGGGGTGCTTGCCTAGAAGCTCTGCGGCAAGAGAAGGGTCGTCAACAGTGTAGTCGATCTTCGGAGCTGCGTCGACCTCGGGGACTACGTCGGTGTCGGGGTCTACTGAGAGAGAAGAGGGGGAGGAAACAGATAAATACACAGCAAACAGCCAAAAAGTTCCATGTTCAGGTAGTTAGGGGCATTTGACAGCAATACGAATGGCGTATTGAGATTCGTCTCGTCGTTCTGAGCAACTTTCATGTATAAAGTATTTTCATCCGAGCTACGGTTTATTTTCTATGATTTTCTAAAGTTTTAATCATTTTCTGGAATTTATTTAATTAATTTAAATCAACATTATCCAGAATAGTATGGGATGACATCAGCATGATGTATGTGTGATGTCAGCAGTCAACAGTGCGGTTGACTGGAGTCAAACCTGGCCTGTGGGTCCAGTGGGACCACATGTCAGTGACTGTGGCACTAATAGAGGGGTTATTCTAAACTAATTAGGTTAATTTGTGGGTGGGCCCCAGTAGTCAGTGAGTGATTAGCATTTAAATTAATTAATTAATTAACAGATTATCTATTTAACTAAAATCATTTAATTAGGCGGGACCCACATGTCAGTGGGCCACGGTGCCCAGTCAGCAATTGACCCAGTCAACTGGGTCAACTGGGGCCCGTGGGGCCCATGGTCAGTCTCACAGGAGGCTGCCACATCGGCACCAGGTCGAACACCGGTCGGAGAAGCGCCAGAGTTGGCTCCGACGAGCCAAATGCGGCGGCGCACGTCGGGAGGGGTTCGGGTTTCGCGCACAGGGGGTTTCCGGGGCCGTGGCTTGGTGCGTTCGACGTGGCTCGGTGTCGCACATCGAATGGCGGTGGCCGGAGCGGCTGGGACGGCCGGAGGCGAGTGCTATGACCTCGCCGGCGGCGAGCCGTTCGGGTGGTGCTCGGGTAACTCGCTTCGGCGTGCAAATGGACGAGGCGAAGTGCTGGGGAGGCTCTACGCGGCACAGCGAGCAGGATGGACGGCAGCAAGGGACCAAATGGTCGTCGGATGGTCGCTGGCGATGAGGTCCGCGGCGGTGAGCTCGGGCACCGGTGGAACTAGCTCTAGTGGGCTCAAACGTCGGCGGGGAAAGCGGGAGGAGAAGGCGGAGCTCACCGAGAGGCTACGAAAAGCCGGTGGGGGGTTTAGTAGCTGCAGGGAGGTCGGGGATGGCCGGAGTTCGTCGGCGTATGAGACGAGGTGGCCGGCTCGATCCGCCCAATGCCGAGCCCGTCATCTCCAATGGCTCGGCTCGGGCGATGCAGCAGAGGGCGGCGGAGCTTCTTGACATCTCGCCGGGGCTCGGGGTCGATGGCGGCGATGGCGTGCGCTTTTGCGCGCGCCCAAACGAGAGCGAGGGAGGGGATGAGAGGGGGATCTGGTGGGCTAGGGTTTCGGGGGAGGACGAGAGGGGCTTGGGGCAGCACTTAACCGTGACAGGGAGCCGCGGGATGCGCGACAGCGCGACGGGCGTCGCCGTGTCGGCAGGCGCGCGCGACAGCGCGCGATGAGGAGGACGACGCGGCTAGGTGGGTTGGGCTGGTTCCTGTAGCTCACAAGCCTAAGTGCACAGTAGTCATTAGTCCTTTTTCTAATTCTTATTTTTTTGTTTTTTGTTTTGCTAATTGTTTAGCCACTAAACAACTTTTACAAAATAAGTGACGTAGCACATAAATTGCAGTACATTATTCTCTACCACCAAAAGCTGGTTTGGGTAAGATATAATTTCATATTTAATTTAAATTAAATAAAAGGTTAATAAATGTTAATGTTAGCCACTGTTTGAGGTTGTTAGGGTCACTTAACTAGTCCCATTGATGTTGGTTACAATTTTATAATTGCCTCTGAATTAATTGCTATTTAATGAACATTTTAGTTTCCAATTTGGAAAAACTTTTATTTTCACTTTAAATTAAATTGAAGTTTGAATTAGGAGTTTGAAATGCAATATGATGCAAATGATGACTAGGCACTGTTAAACTTGCTGACATGTCATTAACTAAGGGTGATCACTGTGGTTAATTACATGGGGTGTTACAATAAGGAGTGAAAAGAGCCTAAGCTTGGGGATGACCATGGCACCCCAAGTTAATATTCAAGGAGAACCAAGCCACTAAGCTTGGGGATGCCCCGGATGGCATCCCCTCTTTCTTCTAACGACCATCGGTATTTTACTTGGAGCTATATTTTTATTCGTCACATATCATGAGCTTTGCTTGGAGCGTCTTGTATTATATGAGTCTTTGCTTGTTTTGATTTTTAGTTTGTCACAAGTATCCTTGCTAGACACACCTACTTGAGGGAGCCAAAATTATGCTATGATTTGTTAGAATTGCTCTTTATGCTTCACTTAAATTTTTTGAGCTATGGAATTGCTCTAGTGCTTCACTTATTTTTTTTAGCACGATGTGCTTCAATGTTTTTGCAGAAATGCACTCATGCTTCACTTAGATTTATTTGAGAGTTAGTAATTTTTTTAAGAAATGCTCTCATGCTTCACTTAGATTTATTTGAGAGTTAGTAAATTTTTGAAGAAATTCTCTCATGCTTCACTTATATTATTTTGAGAGACGGAAATTTTTATGCTCATGTTCTTCACTTACATTTATTTGAGCTTGTCAAAAGCAATTGCAACATATGAAACTAGTCCCAAAGTGATAGATATTCAAGAGGGATATAATAAATACTTTCATGAAGACCATTGGACAAAATAAACTTGATTCTTTGTAATAGTTTTGAGATATGATGATAGTGATATGTGAGTCATGTTGGTGAGTAATTATGCTTTAGTAAGAATATTGGTGTTAAGGTTTGTGATTCCCTATGCAAGCACGAAAGTCAATAGTTATGCAATGAAATTACATCCTACTTATGGTACATTATTCGGTGTTAGTTATGCTTAACGCTAGCTTATGTGAATTTTTGTTTCTTGGTTGGTTGCTTCTCAATATTTTTGCTAGCCTCCATTTGTACTAAGTAGAAATACTACTTGTGCATCCAAAATCCTTAAAACCAGTTTTGCCACATGAGTCCACCATACCTATCTATATGCGGTATTTCCGTGCCATTCTAAGTAAATTTGTATGTGCCATATCAAATTTTCAAAATGAACTTCCTTTTTATGTGCCCGTACCGCTCATGAAGCGGCAGGGGGTGGCCAATATTTTCCATGCTAGATGTGTTATTCTCAAGATGAGTGTTTATTCACTTGTCATTGCACGAGAGTACGGTGGTAATAGGGATGCCCAATCCCGAAATGAAAAAGAAATTTACTTTATGTTGTCAAATAATAAATTCCTTGGAAATTGTTGGTATGGAAGGCACCAGTGGATACGTCTAGCCATGGATAGTGAAAGAATGGTGGAAAAAGGAATAAACTTTATTTTATGTTTGGGAACCGCCTATGATATATCTAGCATGGAAAGTGTTGGGAATTACTCGGCCATCTTCGTTGACGGGAAAAGTATGCCTCTCAAAAAAAATTATCTCTCAATTTAAGCTTCGAGCTCTGGCACCTCTACATATCCCTACTTCCCTCTGCGAAGGGCCTATCAATTTACTTCATGCAATTTTTATTTTTATTTGAGTCTCCATCTTCTCTTATAAAGGACCAACTAGGGAGCACTATAATTGTAACACCCCCGGTGGTTAGCCACAGTAATCTCATTTTGATAATGCCAAGTCAGCATGATTATCAGTGCATGATCATCATTAACATCATATTGCATTTCAACTCCTAACCTCAAATTCAAATTTAAATGAAAGTGGAAAATAAAAGTTGTCCAACATAGAAACTAAATTGTTCATTAAATAGCAAATAAATCAGAGACAATTCTAAAATTGAAACCAACATCATTGGAGTTGGGTAAGTGACTCAAACATCTTCAAACAGCGACTAAAAACAATATTTAATAACCATTTATTAAATCTAATTTAAGTATGAAATGATGTTTTGCCCAAACTAATTTTAGGTGTTAGGAAATAAAGCACTGGTATTTATGGACTAGGTCTCCCTTTTTACAAAATTCAATTCGAGGCCTAACTATTTACTAAACCGAGGTATATGAATTTATAAAAAGAAAAAGAACAAAAGAAAGGAAAAGCCCTCCCCCCCCGGACCAACTGGGCTGTGGCCCAGCTGGCCACCAGGCCACCACCCAGGCCGGCCCAGCCTCCCCCCTTTTAACCCCCCGGTCCACGACAAAGAGAAGTATAAAACCGATCTCGGAGAGAAGGTTAACAAAACAATGGAAAGGAAAATGATTATCAGACTAATCAGATCAATGTCAGGGAAATCGCACATATATCCAGCCTCTCCGGGTGAACGAGAATTACGAGATCCTAGTGTCGGCGTTAGTAAACTTTAGTTAACCCGAAAGGAAGAGAGGTCAGAGTTCCCATAGTAAAGATGAGGAATAAAAGATCCTAATACCACCCAATTGGCGACGTGGGCCCGTACAGCCACACAGCCCAAGTTAGTAAAAACATTTCTTTCCGGTTTCTAGACTCAACTTCGGCCAAGGAGTTGGAAAGGGGTTCCTACAGGCATCGGCTCTGATACCAACTGTGACGCCCCCGCCCGATCGTGCACTAATCATACACGCAAATGCACACGATCAAGCCATGGACTCACGGAAGATATCACACACACACTCTAAAACATAAATAAAGTCTATCAAGCTTATATTACAAGCCAGGGGCCTCGAGGGCTCGAATACATAAGCTTGCGAACAAGCGTCAGCGGAGCATCAATATCTGAGTACAGATATGACCAAGAAACAGAAGGGCTTTAGGAAGGCGGGCAAAAGAAAACAACTACGATCGAAAGGCACAAGGCCTCCTGCCTGGGACCCTCCGATCCTACTCCTGGTCGTCAGTACAACCTAGTAGTTATCCATCCTCTGGGTAGTAGTAGTAGCGATCGTCGGCAGGGCAGCTGTCTCAGGGGGCTCCGTCCTCTGGTCCACTCAAACTGATATGGGAGAAAAAGGAAACAAACAACCGTGAGTACTCTGAAGTACTCAGCAAGCAAGGATCTACACTACATATGCAACATTTTCAAAGGAGGCTGTATATGTGGACTGGGCTGTGAAATGCCAGATAGAGAGAAGCCTAGTCCTATCGAAGACTAGCATCTTCAGCGGTCTTGCAGCATAGGAGAGGTAGAACATTACAATATAATGTTAGTAGTATATATAGTCACCCTCACCCCCAGAGTCCTTTCTCGACTCCCTGCGAGAAAGCAATGCCTAGGCCATACTTCATCAAACCCGTCCTGAGATCCCTTCTCGACTCCCTGCGAGAAGCAATCCCAGAGCCATATATACAGGTCTCATCACAGGTATCCAGTTCCTAATTGTATCAATCAGGATACACTCCGAGTGTCCTTTACCGTAGGACCGGCTATCGATAGAAGTGTTCTTCCCTGGCAGGGGTGCACCAACTTACCCAACACGCTCGATTACTTCGCCGGACAACTTTTCCTGGGTCATGCCCGGTCCTCGGCCCAAACGACACATCGCAAACCCTACCTACAGCTCGCAGAGAGGTCCCCGTCGGTCTACATCCTAAGCGCTCAGAGTCTTGGGCCATCCCCTGTCCACTCCGAGTCTTGCGTGCGGGGAAGCCAGCGCACCAGGGGGGCCCGGTCCGTCCCGGCCGCAAGGCTGAACTAGACGTCTGACAAGCTTTCGGCTGATGCTACGATGCCAGACGCCCATACTATGCCCACGTGATGGTTAGTGCTATCAGCCAGAGGTCTGCTCGGATCAAAATTCCAAATCGTTAGGACTAGGGCTTGCGGTAACGAGCAGAGACTCACGAAGATGTGACCCCCTTCGCCCCGTCTCGAGACTTGCGTCGCAGGGTCCAAGAATTCCCGGCCCTCGCCTCGTATTCACCACTCGGGCACCACCTGGCAACCCGTCCTCACATCACAGGGACCGACCCCTCAGGGTCGACCGCTTCCAAGTAACTTGTAAGGTCCAAGTATCCGTGTGTCCATAACATCAGGGAATCCGAGGTATCACCCTCATTGATTCCCCTCGATGTTCGTCAAGGTGAACTAGGAGAACCACCCTCACTGGGTCACACTTGAGGGTTGTGGACAGCGTCGTTATCGGAAGCGGTGAAGGAGGAATCACCCTCGATGCCACACCGAATAGCTACTCTACAGAGTTAACATCAGAAGTGCTACAAGGGTTTCACCCTCGGCACTCGATAGTAACGCTGCAGTGTCGTTACCAACTAGGGGGGTGATGTGCGGTGTCGGGTCCTGGTCTTCAATCCCATTGATCGGGTCTTCTGACGATCCAGCGCGGCAGTCGGGATAAGTGGGTCACTGATAGGTCTCTACCCAGCCTAGACTAAACAGTTTAGGATATGTAGGTAATTATTAACAGTAGGTTACAATGAACAGGCTATGCATCAGATAGGTAAAGCAGCAGCAGAAGTAATTCTAATCAAGCATGGAATATAGAATGGGCGATATCGGATGATCAAAGGAGGGGCTTGCCTGGTTGCTCGGGCGCAAGGGCAAGGTTGTCAATGCTGGTTCGGTCTTCGAGCTGCGTCGGGATCTATCGAGAGAGAAGAGGGGGAGGAAACATATAAATATAGAGCAAACATGAGCAACGCAAAGTACGGCATGACAATGGCAGTGCCGTTGTGTCCTAACGTATGGTTGCACGTCACCGGAGGAAGGAGAATCCATCCGGGAATGTTTTCCCGGTTCCGGACATTTGTCAGACAGATGACGCGGAGAGGAACGGTGCATGTTCGGATAGTTAGGGACGCTTGACGGACGAACGGACCGCGTATTCAGATTCGTCTCGTCGTTCTGAGCAACTTTCATGTACAAAGTATTTTCATCTGAGCTAACGGATTATTTTATATGTTCTTAAAGTTTTTATTAATTTCTGGAATTTAATTAATTATTTAAATTAACATTATCCGAAACAGTGTCATGGCTGACGTCAGCATGACGTCAGCATGACGTCAGGACCAGTGGGTCCCACCTGTCATAGGCTGTTAGGTTAATTAGTGATTAACTAATCAAATACTGTTTAATTAACACTAACTACTTAATTAGATTAACCTAATCAGGATTAATAACTTAATTAATTAACTAATTAATTAATTAATTAATAATTTAATTATTTTTATTTTATTTACTTTAATAAACGTTTTCTGGCGGGGCCCATATGTCATTGGCCCATAGGCCATAGCGGGTTTCGGGCGAACGGGCGTACAGGTGCGGGTGCTCGGCCCGGAGGCACGAGAGCGAGGGCGAGGCGCAATGGGCCCGCAGATGCAGGGGTCGATGGCCGCGTACGGCGGAAGCAGCGGCCGGGCGCGGGGAGCTACGGGGCACCGGCGGCCGACAGGCGCCCTGCCGCGGGCGGAGGAAGCGGCGGCTCGCACAGCAGTGGGCGGCGGGGCGGGCGAGACGACAGGCGAGGCCGGGCGGTGCGCAGCAGAACCGTCGCGGCACGGAGAGCGAGCCGAGCCGTGGCGCGGGCAGGTCGGCGCGCGGACTGCGGGACGCACGCGGCGCCAACGTGCGCCAGCGGGGCGAGCTGCGGTTGCGGCGGCGAGAGCGGGCACGCGTGGCTGGGCGCAGGTGGGTGCGGCCAGGTGCAGAGGGATGTGAGCAGGCGCAGGGAGCAGAACTCCAGGCGCGGCCACAGGAGGTCGCGGGCGCGACGAGCGCGGCCCCGGAGCGTGGCAGGGCGCGGCGGAGCAGCAGCTCGGAGTGCAGGGCGGCGAGGTCGCGGCAAGCACGGTGACCGCGTTGCGCTAGCGAGGGAAGCGGAGGCAGAGAGGAGGCGAGTTCGGAGCTCACGGCGGGGCCGTAGGGTCTTAGGCAGCGGGGCGTGGGGAGGACGACGGGGACGACGGCGGATGGCGGTCTGCCGAGGTGGTCCGGCGAGTGTTGGTGGCGGACGGGCGACGGGTCGGCCGGCGACGATCGAGGCCGAGGCTTCAGCGGGTGCCGCGCAAGGGAGAGGAAGGCGCGGAGGAGCCCGAGAGGGGTGCGCGCGCGGATAGCGAGCGGCGACGGCGGTCGGGGACGGCCGGCCGCGACGGGCGAGGGGGGTTCGATCCCGATCCAGAATTTCTGGATCGGGGGGGGGGAATGAACGAGGGGTTGGGTAGGTTGGGGTTTGGGGTGGACCGGGGGTTAAAAGGGGGAGGCTGGCCGGCCTGGGTGGTGGCCTGGTGCCAGCTGGGCCACAGCCCAGTTGGTCCGGGGGGGGGAGGGCTTTTCCTTTCTTTTGTTCTTTTCTTTTATAAATTCATATACCTCGTATTAGTAGAACTAAGATTAGTAAATATACCTCGAATTGAATTTTGTAAAAAGGGAACCTAGTCCATAAATACCAGTGCTTTATTCCTAACACCTAAAATTAGTTGGGCAAAATCATTTCATATTAAATTAGATTTAATAAATGGTTATTAAATATTGTTTTTAGTCGCGTTTGAAGATGTTTGAGTACTTACCCAACTCCAATGATGTTGGTTTCAATTTTAGAATTGTCTCTGATTTATTTGCTATTTAATGAACAATTTAGTTTCTATGTTGGACAACTTTTATTTCTCCACTTTCATTTAAATTTGAATTTGAGGTTAGGAGTTGAAATGCAATATGATGTTAATGATGATCATGCACTGATAATCATGCTGACTTTGGCATTATCAATGAGATTACTGTGGCTAACCACCGGGGGTGTTACAATTATAGTGCTCCCTAGTTGGTCCTTTATAAGAGAAGATGGAGACTCAAATAAAAAATAAAAATTGCATGAAGTAAATTGATAGCGCTTTCGCAGAGGGAAGTAGGGATATGTAGAGGTGCCAGAGCTGAAGCTTAAATTGAGAGATAATTTTTTTTGAGAGGCATACTTTTCCCGTCAACGAGATGGCCGAGTAATTCCCAACACTTTCCATGCTAGATATATCATAGGCGGTTCCCAAACATAAAATAAAGTTTATTCCTTTTCCACCATTCTTTCACTATCCATGGCTAGACGTATCCACTGGGCCTTCCATACCAACAATTTCCAAGGAATTTTATTATTTGACAACATAAAGTAATTTCTTTTTCATTTCGGATTGGGCATCCTATTACCACCACCGTACTCTCGTGCAATGACAAGTGAATAAACACTCATCTGAGATAACACACTCTACATGGAATATTGGCCACCCCCTGCCCCTCATGAGCGTTACGGGCACAATAAAAGGAGTTATTTTGAAAATTTGATATGGCACATACAAATTTACTTAGAATGGCACGGAAATACCGCATATAGATATGTATGGTGGACTCATGTGGCAAAACTGGTTTTAAGGATTTTGGATGCACAAGTGTATTTCTACTAGTACAAATGGAGGCTAGCAAAAATATTGAGAAGCAACCAACCAAAAACAAAAATTCACATAAGCTAGCGTTAAGCATAACTAACACCGAATAATGTACCAATAGGATGATGTATTTCATTGCATAACTATTGACTTCGTGCTTGCATAGGGAATCACAAACCTTAACACCAATATTCTTACTAAAGCATATTACTCACCAACATGACTCACAATCACTATCATCATATCTCAAAACTATTACAAAGAATCAAGTTTATTTGTCCAATGGTCTTCATGAAAGTATTTTATATATCCCTCTGAATATCTACACTTTGGGACTAGTTTCATATGTTGCAATTGCTTTTGACAAGCTCAAATAAATGTAAGTGAAGAACATGAGCATAAAAATTTCCGTCTCTCAAAATATATAAGTGAAGCATGAGAGAATTTCTTCAAAATTTACTAACTCTCAAATAAATCTAGTGAAGCATGAGAGCATTTCTTAAAAAAATTACTAACTTCAAATAAATCTAAGTGAAGCATGAGTGCATTTCTGCAAAAACATTGAAGCACATCGTGCTAAAAAAAATAAGTGAAGCACTAGAGCAATTCCATAGCTCAAAAATTTAAGTGAAGCATAAAGAGCAATTCTAACAAATCATAGCATAATTTTGGCTCCTCTCAAGTAGGTGTGTCTAGCAAGGATACTTGTGACAAACTAAAAATCAAACAAGCAAAGACTCATATAATCAAGACGCTCCAAGCAAAGCTCATGATATGTGACGAATAAAAATATAGCTCCAAGTAAAATACCGATGGTCGTTAGAAGAAAGAGGGATGCCATCCGGGGCATCCCCAAGCTTAGTGGCTTGGTTCTCCTTGAATATTAACTTGGGTGCCATGGTCATCCCAAGCTTAGGCTCTTTTCACTCCTTATTGTAACACCCCATGTATTAACCACGTGATCACCCTTAGTTAATGACATGTCAGCAAGTTTAACAGTGCCTAGTCATCATTTGCATCATATTGCATTTCAAACTCCTAATTCAAACTTCAATTTAATTTAAAGTGAAAATAAAAGTTTTCCAAATTGGAAACTAAATGTTCATTAAATAGCAATTAATTCAGAGGCAATTATAAAATTGTAACCAACATCATATGGACTAGTTAATGACCCTAACAACCTCAAACAGTGGCTAACATTAACATTTATTAACCTTTTATTAATTTAAATTAAATATGAAATTATATCTACCCAAACCAGCTTTTGGTGGTAGAGAATAATGTACTGCAATTTATGTGCTACGTCACTTATTTTGTAAAGTTTGTAGTGGCTAAACAATTAGCAAACAAAAAACAAAAAAATAAGAATTAGAAAAAGACTAATGACTACTGTGCACTAGGCTTGTGAGCTACGGAACCAGCCCAACCCACCTAGCCGCGTCGTCCTCCTCATCGCGCGCTGTCGCGCGCGCCTCCGCCGACACGGCGACGCCCGTCGCGCTGTCGCGCATCGCGCGCTCCCTGTCACGGTTAAGTGCTTGCCCCAGACCCCTCTCGTCCTCTCCCCCGAAACCCTAGCCCACCAGATCCTCCCTCATCATCCCTCCTCGCTCGTCTGTTGGCGGCGGCTCGCAAAAGCGCACGCCATCGCCGCATCCGACCCCGACGCCCGCGAGATGTCAAGAAGCTCCGCTCCCCTCATGCTGCACTCGCCGAGCCGAGCCATTTGGAGATGACGGCTCGCATTGGCGGATGCGAGCCGGCCACCTGCGTCTCATATCGCGGGACGATAAGCTCCAGGGCGGCATCCCGACCTCGCTTGGCAGCTACTAAACCGCCGCCGAGCAGGCTTTCGTAAGCCTCTCGGTGAGCTCCGGCTCTTCTCCGGACCGGGGGGTTAAAAGGGGGGAGGCTGTGGCCGGCCTGGTTGTGCCTGGTGCCAGCTGGGCCACAGCCCAGTTGGTCCGGGGGGGAGGGCTTTTCTTTCTTTGTTCTTTTTCTTTTTATCAAAATTCATATACTCGTTTAGTAAAATAGTTAGGCCTCTAATTGAATTTTGTAAAAGGGAGACCTAGTCCATAAATACATGCTTTTATTTCCTAACACGCTAAATTAGTTTGGGAAAAACAATCATTATCATACTTAAATAGATTTTAATAAATGGTCTATAAATATTGTTTTAGGTCGCTGTTTGAAGATTTTTGAGTCACTTCCCCACTCCAATGATGTTTTGGTTTCATTTCACAATTTTAGAATTTGTCCTCTGATGTTATTTGCTATTTTATAACATTTTAGTTTCTATGTTGGACAACTTTATTTTTCCACTTTCTTTAAATTTGAATGTGAGGTTAGGAGTTTGATGCCTATGATGTTAATGATGATCATGCACTGTATCATGGCTGACTTGGCATTATCAAATGATATTACTGGGGCTAACCACCGGGGGTGTTACAATATAGTGCTCCCTATTGGGCTTTATAAGAGAGTATCCGTGTGTCCATAACATCAGGGAATCCGAGGTATCACCCTCATTGAATTCCCACTCGATGTATCCGTCAAGGTGAACTAGGAGGAATCACCCTCACTGGGTCCACACTTGAGGGTGTTGTAGGACAGCGTCGTTATGGAAGCGGGTGAAGGAGGAATCACCCTCGATGACCACGACCGAATAGCTACTCTACAGAGTTAACATCAGAAGTGCTACAAGAGGTTTCACCCTCGGCACTCGATAGAACGCGTGCAGTGTCGTTACAACTAGGGGGTGATGTGCGGTGTCGGGTCCTGGTCTTCAATCCCATTGATCGGGTCTTTCTGACGATCCAGCGCGGCAGTCAGGATAAGTGGGGTCACTGATAGGTCTCTACCCAGCCTAGACTAAACAGTTTAGGATATGTAGGTAATTATTAACAGTAGGTTACAATGAACAGGCTATGCATCAGATAGGTAAAGCAGCAGCAGAAGAATTCTAATGCGAAGGGAATAGAATGGGCGATATCGGGATGATCAAGAGGGGCTTGCCTGGTTGCTCGGCGGCAAGGGCAAGGTTGTCAATGCTGTCTTCGGTCTTGGAGCTGCGTCGGGATCTATCGGAGAGAGAGAAGAGGGGGAGGAAAACAGTATAAATATAGAGCAACATGAGCAACGCAAAGTACGGCATGACAATATGCAGTGCGGGTGTGTCCTAACGTATGGTTGCACGTCACCGAGGAAGGAGAATCCATCCGGGAATGTTTCCGGTTCCGGACATTTGTCAGACAGATGACCGGGAGAGAGGAACGTTGCATGTTCGGATAGTTAGGGACGCGTGACGGACGAACGGACCGCGTATTCAGATTCGTCTCGTCGTTCTGAGCAACTTTCATGTACAAAGTATTTTCATCTGAGCTAACGGATTATTTATATGATTTTCTAAAGTTTTTATTAATTTCTGGAATTTAATTAATTATTTAAATTAACATTATCCGAAACAGTGTCATGCTGACGTCAGCATGAGTCACATGACGTAGGACCAGTGGGTCCCACCTGTCATAGGCTGTTAGGTAATTAGTGATTAACTAATCAAATTACTGTTTAATTAACACTAACTACTTAATTAGATTAACCTAATCAGGATTAATTACTTAATTAATTAACTAATAATTAATTAATTATTATTTAATTATTTTTATTTATTTTTACTTAAACGTTTCTGGGCGGGGCCCATATGTCATTGGCCCATAGGCCATAGCGGGTTCGGGCGAACGGGCGTACAGGTGCGGGATGCTCGAAAGAGGAAAGAGAGGCGAGGGCGAGCGGCCCGAGGTCGATGCCGGCGACGGCGAGGGAAGCAGCGCCGGGCGCGGGGAGCTACGGGGCACCGGCGGCCGACAGGCGCCCTGCCGCGGGCGGAGGAAGGGCGGCGGCTCGGCACAGCAGACGGGGAGGAGACGGTGCGCGCGAGAGAGGAGGGAGAGCGGAAGAGAGACGGGCCTGTCGCGTACGGAGGGGAGGGAGGAGGGAAGAGGAGCAGGGAGGGGAGAGCGGACGAGGGAGAGAGCGCAGGTGGAGGGGGGAGAGGGAGAAGGGGTAGGGAGAGGGGAGGGGAGTTGGGGGAGGGGGGGACGAGTGGTGGAGCAGGGGGGGACGGAAGGGAGGGAGGGCGGGGAGGATGGCGGCCACGGAGGTATGGGCGAGCGAGCGCGGCGGAGCGTGGCAGGGCGCGGCGGAGAGCAGCTCGAGGTGCAGGCGCGGTCGAGGTGCGCGCAAGCACGGTGACCGCGTTGCGCTAGCGAGGGGAAGCGGGAGCAGAGAGGAGGCGAGGTGGAGCTCACGGCGGGGCGTAGGGTCTTAGGCAGCGGGGCGTGGGGAGGACGACGGGGACGACGGCGGGATGGCGGTCTGCCGAGGTGGTCCGGCGATGTGTTGGTGGCGACGACGGGCGACGGCGTCGGGCCGGCGACGAGTCGAGGCCGAGGCTTCAGGCGGGTGCCGCGCAAGGGAGAGGAAGGCGCGGAGGAGCCCGAGAGGGGTGGCGCCGGCGATAGCGAGCGGCGACGGCGGTCGGGACGGCCGGCCGGCGACGGGCGAGGGGGGGTTCGATCCCGATCCAGATTTCTGGATCGGGGGGGGGGGAATGAACGAGGGGGGGTGGGGTAGGTTAGGGTTTGGGTTTTGACAATCATGAGTTTCCTCTGTTTCAGATGGATCGTTTGTTTCCACCACACCCTGCGACGCAGCTACCAGCTGTTCGAGCAGGGATACATCCAGAGTACATTCTTTATCCACTGGGGCAGATGTCAATCCGTTACAATACCCCAGTACTTGCTCCTCCAGATTCTCGCAAAGACTTTGTGATCTATTGTGACGCATCCCGTGAAGGATTAGGCTGTATCCTAATGCAAGAGCGTAAAGTGATTGCCTATAGCTCTCGTCAGTTGCGACCGCATGAAGAGAATTATCCGGTACATGATCTAGAACTAGCTGCTGTCATCTATGCACTGCAGTTATGGCGACATTACCTTCTCGGTAATCGTTGCGAGATATACATGGATCATAAAAGTCTGAAGTACTTGTTCACTCAACCTTCTCTAAACCTCCGTCAGCAAAGATGGATGGAGACCATTGCGGACTTTGACTTGGGTATTTCTTATACCCCTGGCAAGGCTAATGTAATGGCTGATGCGTTGAGCCGCAAATCCTATTGCTGCGAAGTTGAGGTTCAGCTACAGCAACCACTTCTGTATGAAGAGCTTCGAAAGCTAAATATCGAGATAGTTCCTCAAGAATACCTAAAAACCTTGGTTGTTGAACCAGATCTTGAGAAAGCTGTTAAGAATGCGCAAGCTAAAGATGCTGAAGTTGATCTGATGAAGAAAGACCTTCACCTTGTAAAGTACAGGGATTTCTCGCTGTCTGAAGATGGAACCTTGTATTTCAGAGACCGCATTGTCGTACCTCGCTTCGAGCTTATGACTGACAAAGTCATGAAGGAGGCACATGATACCCCGCTGTCTATTCATCCGGGTAGCACCAAGATGTATCGTGATCTCCGTCAAAGGTACTGGTGGTCCAGAATGAAGCAAGACATTGCTCGTTATGTTGCTGAATGTGATGTGTGTCGTCGCGTTAAAGCAGAACATCAGAAGCCTGCTGGAATTCTGCAACCACTTCCTATTCCTTTATGGAAATGGGATAAGGTTCAGATGGATTTCGTTACAGGACTTCCCAGGTCACAGAAGGGTCACGATGCTATTCTTGTCGTTGTCGACCAACTCTCCAAAGTTGCACACTTTCTGCCTGTCAAGGAGACGATCACTGCTAGTCAGTTAGCAGAGTTATATATCTCCAGAATTGTTTCACTCCACGGTATTCCGAAAGAGATCAGTTCAGACCGTGGCAGCATATTCACTGGTCATTTCTGGGAAAGTTTTCAAAAGGCTATGGGAACTCATATCACCTGGAGTTCAGCTTATCATCCTCAATCCCAAGGCCAAGTTGAACGAGTTAATCAAGTGCTTGAAGACATGTTGCGAGCTTGTGTTATATCGTTTGGCAAGAAGTGGGAAGAATCTCTTCCATATGCCGAGTTCTCTTATAACAACAGCTATCAAGCCAGTCTGAAAATGGCCCCCTTTGAAGTTCTCTATGGACGTAAGTGTCGAACCCCTCTGAATTGGTCAGAAACTGGGGAACGACCGCTCGTGGGTCCAGATATTATTCAACACGCCGAAGAACAAGTCCATATCGTCCGTGAAAACCTCAAGGCGGCTCAGGACCGCCAGAAGAGCAACTATGATCGCAAACGATGGGGTTTGACTTATCAACCTGGTGATCAAGCTTATCTTCGTGTCACACCTATGAAAGGCACTCACCGTTTTGGAATCAAGGGCAAGTTAGCTCCGCGCTACATTGGTCCTTTCCGCATTGTTGCAAGACGTGGTCAAGTGGCGTATAAATTGGAATTGCCGCCGCAATTCTCTCATATCCACGACGTCTTCCATGTGTCGCAACTTCGTAAATGCTTCAAGGAATCTCCACACCGAGCTGTGGATCACGAGATGCTCGAATTGCATGATGATCTTTCATATAAGGAACATCCGATCCGCATTCTCGATGAAGCTGAACGTCGAACCCGTCAGAAGGTTACCAAGTTCCTCAAAGTGCATTGGTCAAATCATACTGAAGATGAAGCCACTTGGGAACGCGAGGATAATCTTCGTGCGGAATACCCCGAACTTTTCCCTTCTACTTCTTAATTCTCGGGCGAGAATTCTTGTTAGTAGAGGAGATTTGTAACACCCCCGGTGGTTAGCCACAGTAATCTCATTTTGATAATGCCAAGTCAGCATGATTATCAGTGCATGATCATCATTAACATCATATTGCATTTCAACTCCTAACCTCAAATTCAAATTTAAATGAAAGTGGAAAATAAAAGTTGTCCAACATAGAAACTAAATTGTTCAGTAAATAGCAAATAAATCAGAGACAATTCTAAAATTGAAACCAACATCATTGGAGTTGGGTAAGTGACTCAAACATCTTCAAACAGCGACTAAAAACAATATTTAATAACCATTTATTAAATCTAATTTAAGTATGAAATGATGTTTTGCCCAAACTAATTTTAGGTGTTAGGAAATAAAGCACTGGTATTTATGGACTAGGTCTCCCTTTTTACAAAATTCAATTCGAGGCCTAACTATTTACTAAACCGAGGTATATGAATTTATAAAAAGAAAAAGAACAAAAGAAAGGAAAAGCCCGCCTCCCCTGCACGCACGACTCGGAGTGCACAGGGCGATGGCCCAAGACACTCATGAGCGCTAGGATGTAGACGACGGGGACCTCTCTGCGAGATGTGTAGGTTAGGTAGGTTGCGATGTGTCGTTTGGACGACGGCAGGGCATGACCCAGGAAAGTGTGTCCGGCCGAAGTTAATCGAGCGTGTTGGGTAAGTTGGTGCACCCCTGCAGGGAAGAACACTTCTATCGATAGCCGGTCCTACGGTAAAGGACACTCGGAGTTTATCCTGATTGATACAATTTAGAACTGGATACCTGTGATGAGACCTGTATATATGGCTCTGGGATTGCTTCTCGCAGGGAGTCGAGAAGGGATCTCAGGACGAGGGTTGATGAAGTATGGCTCTAGGATTGCTTTCTGCCAGGGAGTCGAGAAAGGATCTCTGGGTGGAGGTTGATATTATTACTACTACATTATATTGTAATGTTCTACTCTCTCCTATTGCTGCAAGACCGTGAAGATGCTAGTCTTCGATAGGACTAGGCCTTCTCTCTATTCTGGCATTTTACAGCCCAGTCCACATATACAGCCTCCCTTTGAAAATGTTGCATATGTAGTGTAGATCCTTGCTTGCTGAGTACTTCAGAGTACTCACGGTTGCTTTGTTTTCCTTTTTCTCCCATATCAGTTTGACGTGACCAGAGGACGGAGCCCCCTGAGACAGCTGCCCTGCCGACGATCGCTACTACTACTACCCAGAGATGGATACTACTATGAGTTGACTGAGACCAGGAGTAGGATCGGAGGGTCCAGGCAGGAGGCCTTGTGCCTTTCGATCGTAGTGTTTTTCTTTGCCCCGCCTTCCTAAAGGCCCTTCTGTTTCTATTTCATATCTGTACTCAGATATTTGATGCTTCCGCTGACGCTTGTTCGCAAGCTTATGTATTCGAGCCCTCGAGGCCCCTGGCTTGTAATATAAAGCTTGTATGACTTTATTTATGTTTTAGAGTGTGTTGTGATATCTTCCGTGAGTCCTAGGTTGATCGTGTGCATTTGCGTGTATGATTAGTGCCACGATCGGGGGGGGCGTCACAGTTGGTATCAGAGCCGACATGCTGTAGGGAACCCCCTTTCCAACTCCTTGGCCGAAGTTGAGTCTAGAAACCGGAAAAAAATGTTTTACTAACTTGGCTGTGTGGTATACGGGCCACGTCGCACAATTGGGTGGTATTAGGATCTTTATTCCTATCTTTACTATGGGACTCTGACCTCTCTTCCTTTCGGGTTAACTAAAGTTTACTAACGCCGACACTTAGGATCTCGTAATTCTCGCACCACGGAGAGCTGGATATATGTGCGATTTCCCTGACATTGATCTGATTAGTCTGATTAATCATTTTCCTTTCCATTGTTTTGTTTAACCTTTCTCTCCGAGATCGGTTATACTTCTCCTTGTCTTTTGACAATCTGAGTTTTCTGTTTCAGATGGATCGTTTGTTTCCACCACACACCTGCGACGCAGCGCAGCTACCAGAGCTGTCTTCGAGCAGGTGATACACCTCGCCCGTCGCCGGCCGGCCGTCCCCGACCGCCGTCGCCGCTCGCTATCGCCGGCGCCACCCCTCTCGGGCTCCTCCGCGCCTTCCTCTCCCTTGCGCGGCACCCGCCTGAAGCCTCGGCCTCGACTCGTCGCCGGCCCGACGCCGTCGCCCGTCGTCGCCACCAACACATCGCCGGACCACCTCGGCAGACCGCCATCCCGCCGTCGTCCCCGTCGTCCTCCCCACGCCCCGCTGCCTAAGACCCTACGGCCCCGCCGTGAGCTCCGACCTCGCCTCCTCTCTGCTCCCGCTTCCCCTCGCTAGCGCAACGCGGTCACCGTGCTTGCGCGCACCTCGACCGCGCCCTGCACCTCGAGCTGCTGCTCCGCCGCGCCCTGCCACGCTCCGGGGCCGCGCTCGTCGCGCCCGCGACCTCCTGTGGCCGCGCCTGGAGTTCTGCTCCCCTGCGCCTGCTCCACTCCCTCTGCACCCTGGCCGCACCCACCTGCGCCCAGCCACGCGTGCCCGCTCTCGCCGCCGCAACCGCAGCTCGCCCCGCTGGCCGCACGTTGGCGCCCGCGTGCGTCCCCGCAGCCGCGCGCCGACCTCGCCCGCGCCACGCCCGGCTCGCTCGTCGGCCGCGCGGTTCTACTGCGCCACCGCCCGGCCTCGCCCTGTCCGCTCGCCCGCGCCGCCCACTACTGTGCGAGCCGCCGCCCTTCCTCCGCCCCGCGGCAGGGCGCCTGTGGCCGCCGGTGCCCCGTAGCTCCCCGCGCCCGGCGCTGCTTCCGCCGTCGCCGGCCATCGAGGCCTCGGGCGCGCTCGCCCTCGCCTCTCGTGGCCTCGGGTGCGAGCATCCGCACCTGTACGCCCGTTCGCCCGAACCCGCTATGGCCTATGGGCCAATGACATATGGGCCCCGCCCAGAAAACGTTTTAAAGTAAATAAAAATAAAAATAATTAAATTAATTAATTAATTAGTTAATTAATTAAGTTAATTAATCCTGATTAGGTTAATCTAATTAAGTAGTTAGTGTTAATTAAACAGTAATTTGATTAGTTAATCACTAATTAACCTAACAGCCTATGACAGGTGGGACCCACTGGTCCTGACGTCATGCTGACGTCAGCATGACACTGTTTCGGATAATGTTAATTTAAATAATTAATTAAATTCCAGAAATTAATAAAAACTTTAGAAAATCATATAAAATAATCCGTAGCTCAGATGAAAATACTTTGTACATGAAAGTTGCTCAGAACGACGAGACGAATCTGAATACGCGGTCCGTTCGTCCGTCACGCGTCCCTAACTATCCGAACATGCAACCGTTCCTCTCCGGTCATCTGTCTGACAAATGTCCGGAACCGGGAAAACATTCCCGGATGGATTCCTCCTTCCTCGGTGACGTGCAACCATACGTTAGGACACACCCGGCACTGCATATTGTCATGCCGTACTTTGCGTTGCTCATGTTTGCTCTATATTTATACTGTTTCCTCCCCCTCTTCTCTCTCGATAGATCCCGACGCAGCTCCGAAGACCGAAGACAGCATTGACAACCTTGCCCTTGCTGCCGAGCAACCAGGCAAGCCCCTCCTTTGATCATCCCGATATCGCCCATTCTATATTCCCATGCTTGCATTAGAATTACTTCTGCTGCTGCTTTACCTATTCTGATGCATAGCCTGTTCATTGTAACCTACTGTTAATAATTACCTACATATCCTAAACTGTTTAGTCTAGGCTGGGTAGAGACCTATCAGTGACCCCACTTATCCTGACTGCCGCGCTGGATCGTCAGAAGACCCGATCAATGGGATTGAAGACCAGGACCCGACACCGCACATCACCCCCCTTAGTTGTAACGACACTGCAGCGTTACTATCGAGTGCCGAGGGTGAAACCTCTTGTAGCACTTCTGATGTTAACTCTGTAGAGTAGCTATTCGGTCGTGGTCATCGAGGGTGATTCCTCCTTCACCGCTTCCGATAACGACGCTGTCCTACAACACCTCAAGTGTGGACCCAGTGAGGGTGATTCCTCCTAGTTCACCTTGACGGATACATCGAGTGGGAATTCAATGAGGGTGATACCTCGGATTCCCTGATGTTATGGACACATGGATACTTGGACCTTACAATGTTACTTGGAAAGGCGGGTCGACCCTGAGGGGTACCCGCGTGTGATGTGAAGGCGGGTTGCCAGTGTGGTGCCCGAGTGGTGAATACGAGGCGCGGCCGGGCATTCTTAACCCTTGCCGCAAGTCCTCGAGACGGGGCGACGGGGTCACATCTTTCGTGAGTCTCTGCTCGTTACCGCAAGCCCCTAGTCCTAGCGATTTGGATATTTGATCCGAGCAGGCCTCTGGTCTGATAGCACTAACCATCACGTGGGCATAGTATGGGCGTTCTGCATCGTAGCATCAGCCGAAAGCTCTGTCGGACGTCTAGTTCAGCCTTGCGGCCGGGACGGACCGGCGCCCCCCTGGTGCCTGGCTTCCCCCTGCACGCAACGACTCGGAGTGCACAGGGCGATGGCCCAAGACCTCTGAGCGCTTAGGATGTAGACCGACGGGGACCTCTCTGCTGAGCTGTAGGTAGGGTTGCGATGTGTCGTTTGGCCGAGGCCGGGCATGACCCAGGAAAGTGTGTCCGGCCGAAGTTAATCGAGCGTGTTGGGTAAGTTGGTGCACCCCTGCAGGGAAGAACACTTCTATCGATAGCCGGTCCTACGGTAAAGGACACTCGGAGTTGTATCCTGATTGATACAATTTAGAACTGGATACCTGTGATGAGACCTGTATATATGGCTCTGGGATTGCTTCTCGCAGGGAGTCGAGAAGGGATCTCAGGACGAGGTTGATGAATGTATGGCTCTAGGATTGCTTTCTCGCAGGGAGTCGAGAAAGGATCTCTGGGTGAGGTTGATATTATTACTACTACATTATATTGTAATGTTCTACTCTCTCCTATTGCTGCAAGACCGCTGAAGATGCTAGTCTTCGATAGGACTAGGCCTTCTCTCTATTCTGGCATTTCTACAGCCCAGTCCACATATACAGCCTCCCTTTGAAAATGTTGCATATGTAGTGTAGATCCTTGCTTGCTGAGTACTTCAGAGTACTCACGGTTGCTTTGTTTTCCTTTTTCTCCCCATATCAGTTTGACGTGACCAGAGGACGGAGCCCCCTGAGACAGCTGCCCTGCCGACGATCGCTACTACTACTACCCAGAGGATGGATACTACTATGAGTTGACTGACGACCAGGAGTAGGATCGGAGGGTCCCAGGCAGGAGGCCTTGTGCCTTTCGATCGTAGTGTTTTCTTTTGCCCCGCCTTCCTAAAGGCCCTTCTGTTTCTATTTCATATCTGTACTCAGATATTTGATGCTTCCGCTGACGCTTGTTCGCAAGCTTATGTATTCGAGCCCTCGAGGCCCCTGGCTTGTAATATAAAGCTTGTATGACTTTATTTATGTTTTAGAGTTGTGTTGTGATATCTTCCCGTGAGTCCTTAGGCTTGATCGTGTGCATTTGCGTGTATGATTAGTGCACGATCGGGCCGGGGGCGTCACAATAATCATACTAGAGCATTGGATGTAGCTAATATGCGAGTGTGTTTCATGAATGGATCAATGATTGAGCATGATGGGCTAGGGATAACTTTCTTTAGTGTTGATATTTTGAAAGACATGGTTGCTTGTTGGTATGCTTGAGTATTGAAATCTTCATGTCAAAACTAGACTATTGCTTTGAACAATATAAAAGTCCAAATGTCCATGCAACAAAAGAAAACAATATGTAATGAACATGTTAGGCAGCATTCCACATCAAAAAATCTGTTTTTATCATTTACATACTCGAGGACGAGCAGGAATTAAGCTTGGGGATGCTGATACGTCTCCAACGTATCTATAATTTTTTATTGTTCCATGCTGTTATATTATCATTCTTGGATGTTTTATATTCATTTTATAGCAACTTTATATCATTTTTTGGGACTAACCTATTGACATAGTGCCCAGTGCCAATTGCTATTTTTTGCTTGTTTTTTACTTCGCATAATATCATTACCAAACAAAGTCCAAATGCCACGAAACTTTTTGGAGATTTTTTCTGGACCAGAAGACACCTTGTGGGCCAAGAAAACAACAGAGGGGAGGCCTGTGGGGAGCACAACCCACCAGGGCACGCCAGAGGCCCCTGTCGCGCCTAGGGTGGTTGTGGGCCCCACGGAGGTCTCCTGGACCGCCTCTTTGCCCTATAAATTCTCAAATATTCCAGAAACCCTAGGGGAGTCGACGAAACACAATTCCAGCCGCCGCAAGTTCCAGAACCTCGAGACCCAATCTACACCATCACGGAGGGGTTCATCATCCTCATTGGTGCCTCTCCGATGATGCGTGAGTAGTCCACCATAGACCTAAGGGTCCGTAGGCACTAGCTTGATGGCTTCCTCTCTCTCTTTTGATTCTCAATACAATGATCTCTTGGAGATCTATTTGATGTAACTCTTTTTGCGGTGTGTTTATTGAGATCCGATGAACTTTGAGTTTATGATCAGATTTATATCCATGAATATTATTTGAGTCTTCTTTGATCCCTTATATGCATGATTCTTTATAGCCTCGTATTTCTTATTCGAATCTTTGGTTTAGTTAGGCCAACTAGATCGATTTTTCTTGCCATGGGAAGAGGTGCTTTTTGATGGGTTCGATCTTGCGGTGTTCTTTCCTAGGGACAGAAGGGGCAGCAAGACATGCATGTATCATTGCTATTAAGGATCACAAGATGGGGGCTACTCCGACTTGAATATATCTCATCTACATCAGGTCATCGTTCTTATTGCATTACTCTGTTTTTCCATGAACTTAATACACTAGATGCATGCCGGATAGCGGTCGATGTGTGGAGTAATAGTAGTAGATGCAGAATCGTTTCGGTCTACTAATCTTGGACGTGATGCCTATATATTGATCATTGCCTTGGATATCGTCATAATTATTCGATCCTCTATCAATTGCCCAACAGTAATTTGTTTACCCATCATGTGCTATTTCTCGAGAGAAGCCACTAGTGAAATCTACGGCCCCCGGGTCTATTCTTTATCATATTTGCTTTGAGATCTATTTTTATTCGCTTTTATTTTCAGATCTGTTATTTCAAAATCCCAAAAATACCTTTCTGCACTTTTTTATTACTTATTTTATTTTGTGTTTTATCGAGAGCTATTTATCCAATCTACCACAAATTTATCTATCTTTTTACCGTGGAGGGATTGACAACCCCTCTTACGCGTTGGGTTGCAAGTATTTGTTCTTTGTGTGCAGGTACCGTTTACATAGTGTTGCTTGGTTCTCCTACTAGATTGATACCTTGGTTTCACAACTGAGGGAAATACCTACCGTAGCTGTACTGCATCATCCCTTCCTCTTTGGGGAAATACCGACGTAGTTTCAAGCGACATCAAAAGGAATTTCTGGCGCCGTTGCTAGTGAGACATCATCAACATCTATTAGGTTCCTAATCACAAATCTCATCTCCTTGCAGTTTATATTATTTGCCATTTGCCTCTCATTTTCATCTCCCCCACTTCATAAAAATTTGCCGTTTTATTCGCCCTCTATTTCATTTGCTTTTTCTCGTTAGATCTATCTTTTTGTTTGCAATCTTGTTTGCCTAATTTGTCGTTATGGCTAGTTCTTCCTGTATTGCGTGTACCCCCGAGTATGAGGTTCTTAATTTTAAACAAAGGGAGGGGAGAATCTAAAAGATGCTTGGTATAGGATTTGCAATGCTCATAATATATCTGTTCGTAAGCAATCTACCATTGTTCTTCTTCGCAGTAATTATGTGGGCATCACCACTTGGTATAGATTCGTCCTTGATACGATTACGGTGGAAATTTCTTGATTTGTCCATCTTTGGATGCTTTTAATGCCATGGGAGATCTAGTAGGTGCACCACCTATCATTATTAATGAAACAATCTTAACTCTTGAGCATGTTATGCAAAGATTTGATGCTATTGAAAAGAAGATGATCACCTTAGAGCAAATTGAAAACTTGGATACAAAGATGAAGAATCTTGCTAATAAATTTGGGTTAAAAGCGGGCGATGTTTTCAAATTACTAAGGGAAAAGGAAACCACCATTAACGAAAGAATTGGAGAGAGTCCTTCTCGGATTGATAAGTTGGAAGAAATTTTTAGTAATTTAAGCTCGGCTTTTGCTTCTGCTAAAACTATTGAAAAAACTCCCGTAAAAATTGGTAAGACTACTCAAGTCACTAAGAACAAGGGTAGAACTTCTAATAATAACAAAGAAGATCTTAAGATGATTAGTATTCACCCCGACTTTGTTGAAGTTGTAAGAGACCCTACTTGCAAGAATGAATTCTTCAATCTTGTTCATAGAAGTATTATTATCGAAAATATGCATGCTAAATCTTTGAAGAATATTGGTTGTGTGATTGAGGAATTGGAAACTAAAGATGACAATACTTGAATCTATGCATTATGCCTAGCTAGGGGCATAAAATGATAGCGCTTGTTGGGAGGCAACCCAATGAATACAATTTATTTTTGCCTTTTTATTTCTGTTCTTGAGTGTTTGCACAATTATGCCTATGTTATGATTGTGTTTTTTATGTTTTAATTAGTATTTGTGACAAGTAAAGCCTTTGGGATAGCTTTGGTGATAGTTGATTTGATCCTGTTGAAAAACAGAAACTTTTGCGTCCAGTAACAGAATTGTTTAAATTCACACAAGAGACGAAAAATTCTGAATTTTGTACACAAGATTTATATACAAATTTCCTCTGGTTTCCTAATTTTTCAGAATTTTTGGAGTTACATAGGTATGAGAACAATTTGCATCTTTACAGACTGTTCTATTTTTGACAGATTCTTTTTTCTTTGCATTGTGTGCTTATTTTGATGAATCTTTGGATTGTATCGGGGGGTATAAGCCATGGCAAAGTTAGAATACAGTAGATATAATGCAGTAACAAAATTTGAATGGGTTTGCAACAGTACTTAAGGTAAAGATTGTTTTTATTATACTAACAGATCTCACGAAGGTTTTGTTAAGTTTTGTGTGATTGAAGTTTTCAAGTTGTGGGTGAGATCACGATGGATGAAGGAATAATGAGTGAAAAGAGCCTAAGCTTGGGGATGACCATGCACCCCAAGTTAATATTCAAGGAGAACCAAGCAACTAAGCTTGGGGATGCCCCAGAAGGCACCCCCTCTTTCTTCTAACGACCATCGGCATTTTACTTGGAGCTATATTTTTATTCGTCACATATCATGAGCTTTGCTTGGAGCGTCTTGTATTATATGAGTCTTTGCATGTTTTGCCTTTTAGTTTGTCACAAGTATCCTTGCTAGACACACCTATTTGAGGGAGCCAAAATTATGCTATGATTTGGTAGAATTGCTCTTTATGCTTCACTTAAATTTTTTGAGCTATGGAATTGCTCTAGTGCTTCACTTATTTTTTTTTAGCATGGTGTGCTTTAATATTTTTGAAGAAATGCTCTCATGCTTCACTTAGATTTATTTGAGAGTTAGTAAATTTTTTAAGAAATGCTCTCATGCTTCACTTAGATTTATTTGAGAGTTAGTAAATTTTTGAAGAAATTCTCTCATGCTTCACTTATATTATTTTGAGAGACGGAAATTTTTATGCTAATGTTCTTCACTTAGATTTATTTGAGCTTGTCAAAAGCAATTGCAACATATGAAACTAGTCCCAAAGTGATAGATATTCAAGAGCGATATAATAAAAACTTTCATGAAGATCATTGGACAAAATAAACTTGATTCTTTGTAATAGTTTTGAGATATGATGATAGTGATATGTGAGTCATGTTGGTGAATAATTATGATTTAGTAGAAATATTGGTGTTATGGTTTGTGATTCCCTATGCAAGCACGAAAGTCAATAGTTATGCAATGAAATTACATCCTACTTATGGTGCATTATTCGGTGTTAGTTATGCTTAATACTCGCTTATGTGAATTTTTGTTTCTTGGTTGGTTGCTTCTCAATCTTTTTGCTAGCCTCCATTTGTACTAAGTAGAAATACTACTTGTGCATCCAAAATCCTAAAAACTAGTTTTGCCACATGAGTCCACCATACCTATCTATATGCGGTATTTCCGTGCCGTTTTAAGTAAATTTGTATGTGCCATACCTGATTTTCAAAATGAACTTCCTTTTTGTGTGCCCGTACCACTCATGAAGCGGCAGGGGGTGGCCAATATTTTCCATGCTAGATGTGTTATTCTCAAGATGAGTGTTTATTCACTTGTCATTGCACGAGAGTACGGCAGTAATAGGGATGCCCAGTCCCGAAATGAAAAAGAAATTTACTTTATGTTGTCAAATAATAAATACCTTGGAAAGTGTTGGTATGGAAGGCACCAGTGGATACGTCTAGCCAAGGATTGTGAAAGAATGGTGGAGAAAGGAATAAACTTTATTTTATGTTTGGGAACCACCTATGATATATCTAGCATGGAAAGTATTGGGAATTACTCGGTCATTTTCGTTGACGGGAAAAGTATGCCTCTCAAAAAAATTTATCTCCCAATTTAAGCTTCGAGCTCTGGCACCTCTACAAATCCCTACTTCCCTCTGCGAAGGGCCTCTCAATTTATTTTATGCAATTTTTATTTTTATTTGAGTCTCCATCTTCTCTTATAAAGCACCAACTAGGGAGCACTATAATCATACTTGAGCATTGGATGTAGCTAATATGCGAGTCTGTTTCATGAATGGATCAATGATTGAGCATGATGGGCTAGGGATAACTTTCTTTAGTGTTGATATTTCAAAAGACATGGTTGCTTGTTGGTATGCTTGAGTATTGAAATCTTCATGTCAAAACTAGACTATTGCTTTGAACAATATAAAAGTCCAAATGTCCATGCAACAAAAGAAAACAATATGTAATGAACATGTTAGGCAGCATTCCACATCAAAAAATCTGTTTTTATCATTTACCTACTCGAGGACGAGCAGGAATTAAGCTTGGGGATGCTGATACGTCTCCAACGTATCTATAATTTTTTATTGTTCCATGCTGTTATATTATCATTCTTGGATGTTTTATATTCATTTTATAGCAACTTTATATCATTTTTTGGGACTAACCTATTGACATAGTGCCCAGTGCCAATTGCTATTTTTTGCTTGTTTTTTACTTCGCATAATATCAGTACCAAACAAAGTTCAAATGCCACGAAACTTTTTGGAGATTTTTTTTGGACCAGAAGACACCTTGTGGGCCAAGAAAACACCAGAGGGGAGGCCTGTGGGGAGCTCAACCCACCAGGGCGCGCCAGAGGCCCCTGTCGCGCCTAGGGGGGTTGTGGGCCCCATGGAGGTCTCATGCACCGCCTCTTCGCCCTATAAATTCCCAAATATTCCAGAAATCCTAGGGGAGTCGACGAAACATAATTCCAGCCGCCGCAAGTTCCAGAACCTCGAGACCCAATCCACATCATCACGGAGGGGTTCATCATCCTCATTGGTGCCTCTCTGATGATGCGTGAGTAGTCCACCATAGACCTAAGGGTCCGTAGGGAGTAGCTAGATGGCCTTCTCTCTCTCTTTTGATTCTCAATACAATGATCTCTTGAAGATCTATTTGATGTAACTCTTTTTGCGGTGTGTTTGTTGAGATCCGATGAACTTTGAGTTTATGATCAGATTTATATCCATGAATATTATTTGAGTCTTCTTTGATCTCTTATATGCATGATTATTTATAGCCTCGTATTTCTTCTTCGAATCTTTGGTTTAGTTAGGCCAACTAGATCGATTTTACTTGCCATGGGAAGAGGTGCTTTGTGATGGGTTCGATCTTGCGGTGTTCTTTCCTAGTGACAGAAGGGGCAGCAAGACACGCATGTATCGTTGCTATTAAGGATCACAAGATGGGGGCTATTCTGACATGAATAGATCTCGTCTACATCATGTCATCATTCTTATTGCATTACTCTGTTTTTCCATGAACTTAATACACTAGGTGCATGCTGGATAGCGGTCGATGTGTGGAGTAATAGTAGTAGATGCAGAATCGTTTCGGTCTACTAATCTTGGATGTGATGCCTATATATTGATCATTGCCTTGGATATCATCATAATTATTCGATCTTCTATCAATTGCCCAACAGTAATTTGTTTACCCACCATGTGCTATTTCTCGAGAGGAGCCACTAGTGAAATCTACGGCCCCCGGGTCTATTATTTATCATATTTGCTTTAAAATCTATTTTTATTCGCTTTTATTTTCAGATCTGTTATTCCAAAAACCCAAAAATACATTGCTGCACTTTTTTATTACTTATTTTATTTCGCGTTTTATCGAGAGCTATTTATCCAATCTACCACAAATTTATCTATCTTTTTACCGTGGAGGGATTGACAACCCCTCTTACGTGTCGGGTTGCAAGTATTTGTTCTTTGTGTGCAGGTACAGTTTACATAGTGTTGCTTGGTTCTCCTACTAGATTGATACCTTGGTTTCACAACTGAGGGAAATACCTACCGTAGCTGTACTGCATCATCACTTCCTCTTTGGGGAAATACTGACGCAGTTTCAAGCGACATCAAAAGGAATTTCTGGCGCCGTTGCCAGTAAAACATCATCAACATCTATCAGGTTCCTAATCACAAATCTCATCTCCTTGCAATTTAGATTATTTGCCATTTGCCTCTCGTTTTCATCTCCCCCAATTCACAAAAATTTGTCGTTTTATTCGCCCTCTTTTTCGTTCGCCTTTTTCTCATCAGATCTATCTTTTTGTTTGCAATCTTGTTTGCCTACTTTGTCGTTATGGCTAGTTCTTCCTCTATTGCGTGTACCCCCGAGTATGAGGTTCTTAATTTTAAACAAAGGGGAGGGGAGAATCTAAAAGATGCTTGGTATAGGATTTGCAATGCTCATAATATATCTATTCGTAACCAATCTACCATAGTTTTTCTTCGCAGTTTTTATGTGGGCATCACCACTTGGTAAATATTCATCCTTGATACGATTACGGTGGAAGTTTCTTGATGTGTCCATCTTTGGATGCTTTTATTGCCATGGGAGATCTAGTAGGTGCACCACCTATAATTATTAATGAAACAATCTTAACTCTTGAGCATGTTATGCAAAGATTTGATGCTATTGAAAACAAGATGATCACCTTAGAGCAAATTGAAAACTTGGATACAAAGATGAAGAATCTTGCTAATAAATTTGGGTAAAAAGCGGGCAATGTTTTCAAATTACTAAGGGAAAAGGAAACCACCATTAACGAAAGAATTGGAGAGAGTCCTTCTCAGATTGATAAGTTGGAAGAAATTTTTAGTAATTTAAGCTCGGCTTTTGCTTCTGCTAAAACTATTGAAAAAACTCCCGTAAAAATTGGTAAGACTACTCAAGACACTAAGAACAAGGGTGCAACTTCTAATAATAACAAAGAAGATCTTAAAATGATTAGTATCCACCCCGACTTTGTTGAAGTTGTAAGAGACCCTACTTGCAAGAATGAATTCTTCAATCTTATTCATAGAAGTATTATTATCGAAAATATGCATGCTAAATCTTTGAAGAATATTGGTTGTGTGATTGAAGAATTGGAAACTAAAGATGACAATACTTGAATCTATGCATTATGCCTAACTAGGGGCATAAAATGATAGCGCTTGTTTGGAGGCAACCCAATGAATACAATGTATTTTTGCCTTTTTATTTCTGTTCTTGAGTATTTGCACAATTATGCCTTTGTTATGATTGTGCTTTTTATATTTTAATTAGTATTTGTGCCAAGTAAAGCCTTTGGGATAGCTTTGCTGATAGTTGATTTGATCCTGTTGAAAAACAGAAACTTTTGCGTCCAGTAACAGAATTGTTTAAATTTACAGAAGCGACAAAAAATTCTGAATTTTGTACACAAGATTTATATACAAATTTCCTCTAGTTTTACTAATTTTTCAGAAGATTTGGAGTTACAGAGGTATGAGAACAATTCGCATCTTTACAGACTATTCTATTTTTGACAGATTCTGTTTTCTTTGCATTGTGTGCTTATTTTGATGAATCTATGGATTGTATCGGGGGGTATTGATATGTCCATTTTGCATCCTACTTTTATATCAATATTTATTGCATTATGGGCTGTTATTACACATTATGGCACAATACTTATGCCTTTTCTCTCTTATTTTACAAGGTTTACATGAAGAGGGAGAATGCCGGCAGCTGGAATTCTGGGCTGGAAAAGGAGCAAATATTAGTGACCTATTCTGCACAACTCCAAAAGTCCTGAAACTTCACGGAGAGTCATTTTCGATTTAATAAAAAATATTGGGCAAAGAAAGTACCAGAGCGGGGCCACCTGCCATCCACAAGGGTGGAGGGCGCGCCCCCCGTCCTTGTGGGCCACCTGGCAGGCCCCCTACGCCCATCTTCTGCTATATGGTGCGTTTTGACCTGGAAAAAATAAGAAGGAAGCTTTCGGGACGAAGCGCCGCCGTCTCGAGGCGGAACCTGGGCAGAACCAATCTAGGGCTCCGGCGGAGCTGTTCTGCCGGGGAAACATCCCTCCGGGAGGGGGAAATCATCGCCATCGTCATCACCATCGATGCTCTCATCGAGAGGGGGTCAATCTCCATCAACATCTTCACCAGCACCATCTCCTCTCAAACCCTAGTTCATCTCTTGTATCCGATCTTTGTCTCAAAACCTCAGATTGGTACCTGTGGGTTGCTAGTAGTGTTGATTACTCCTTGTAGTTGATGCTACTTGGTTTATTCGATGGAAGATCATATGTTTAGATCCTTAATGATAACTAATACTCCTCGGATTATGAACATGAATATGCTTTATGAGTAGTTACGTTGGTTCCTGAGGACATGGGAGAAGTCTTGTTATAAGTAATCATGTGAATTTGGTATTCGTTCGATATTTTGATGAGATGTATGTTGTCTCTCCTCTAGTGGTGTTATGTGAACGTCAACTACATGACACTTCACCATGATTTGGGCCTAGGGGAAGGCATTGGGAAGTAATAAGTAGATGATTGGTTGCTAGAGTGACAGAAGCTTAAACCCTAGTTTATGCGTTGCTTCGTAAGGGGCTGATTTGGATCCATATATTTCATGATATGGTTAGATTTATCTTAATTATTCTTTCGTAGTTGCGGATGCTTGCGAGAGGGGTTAATCATAAGTGGGAGGCTTGTCCAAGGAAGGGCAACACCCAAGCACCGGTCCACCCATATATCAAATTATCAAAGTAACGAACGCAAATCATATGAGCATGATGAAAACTAACTTGACAACAATTCCCATGTGTCCTCGGGAGCGCTTTGCTTTATATAAGAGTTTGTCCAGGCTTGTCCTTTGCTAGAAAAAGGATTGGGCCACCTTGCTACACCTTAGTTACTTTTGTTACTTGTTACCCGTTACAAATTATCTTATCATACAACTATCTGTTACCGATAATTTCAGTGCTTGCAGAGAATACCTTGCTGAAAACCGCTTGTCATTTCCTTCTGCTCCTCGTTGGGTTCGACACTCTTACTTATCGAAAGGACTACGATAGATCCCCTATACTTGTGGGTCATCAAGACTCTTTTCTGGCGCCGTTGCCGGGGAGTGAAGCGCCTTTGGTAAGGAAACATTTATATAGTGTGCTGAAATTTACTGTCACTTGTTACTATGGAAAATAATCCTTTGAGGGGTTTGTTCGGGGTATCTTCACCCTGACCGGAAGAGCAAAGAGTTGCCCCTCAACCTACTGCAACTACTGAAAATATTTATTATGAAATTCCTTCGGGTATGATAGAGAAACTGCTAGCTCATCCTTACACAGGAGATCGAACATTACATCCTGACATGCATCTAATCTATGTGGATGAAGTTTGTGGATTATTTAAGCTTGCAGGTTTGCCCGAGGATGAAGTCAAGAAGAAGGTCTTCCCTTTATCTTTGAAGGAGAAGGCATTGACATGGTATAGGCTATGTGATGATATTGGATCATGGAACTACAACCGATTGAAATTGGAATTTCATCAGAAGTTTTATCCTATGCATCTGGTTCATCATGATCGGAATTATATATATAATTTTTGGCCTCGTGAAGGACAAAGTATCCCTCAAGCTTGGGGGAGGCTTAAGTCAATGTTATATTCATGCCCCAATCATGAGCTCCCAAGAGAAATTATTATTCAAAAATTTTATGCTCGGCTTTCTCATAATGATCGATCCATGCTCGATACTTCTTGTACTGGTTCTTTTATGAAGAAGACTATTGAATTCAAATGGGATTTATTGGAAAGAATTAAGCGCAACTCTGAAGATTGGGAACTCGATGAAGGTAAGGAGTTAGGTATAAACCTTAAGTTTGATTGTGTTAAATCTTTTATGGATACCGATGCTTTTTGTGTTAGCACTAAATATGGACTTGACTCTGAGATAGTAGCTTCTTTCTGTGAATCTTTTTCTACTCATGTTGATCTCCCTAAGGAGAAGTGGTTTAAATATCATCCTCCCATTGAAGTTAAAGTAGTAGAACCTATTAAAGTTGAAGAAGAATCTATTACTTATAATGTTGATCCTATTGTTCCTACTGCTTATATTGAGAAACCACCTTTTCCTGTTAGAATAAAGGATCATGCTAAAGCTTCAACTGTGGTTCGTAAGAGTTATACTAGAACACCTACACCCCCTGAGCAAATTAAAGTTAAACCTAGTATTGCTATGGTTAAAGATCTCTTGGTTGATAATATTGATGGGCATGTTATTTATTTCTGTGATGAAGCTACTAGAATTGCTAAACCCGATAGTAAAGATAAACATAGACCCATTGTTGGCATGCCTGTTGTTTCAGTTAAAATAGGAGATCATTGTTATCATGGCTTATGTGATATGGGTGCTAGTGTGAGTGCAATTCCTTTTTCCTTATATAAAGAAATTATGAATGATATTGCACCTGCTGAGATAGAAGATATTGGTGTTACTATTAAGCTTGCCAATAGAGATACTATTTCACCAATTGGGATTGTTAGAGATGTTGAAGTCTTGTGTGGGAAAATAAAATACCCTACTGATTTTCTTGTTCTTGCTTCCCCACAAGATGACTTTTGTCCCATTATATTTGGTAGACCTTTCTTGAATACTGTTAATGCTAAGATAGATTGCGAGAAAGATATTGTTACTGTCGGTTTAGGGGATATGTCTCATGATTTTAATTTCTCTAAATTTCGTAGACAACCCCATGATAAAGAATTGCCTAGTAAGGATGAAATTATTGGTCTTCTTTCTATTGCCGTGCCTCCTACTGATCCCTTAGAACAATATTTGCTAGACCATGAGAATGATATGTTTATGAATGAAAGAAGGGAAATAGACGAGATATTCTTTAATCAAGGGCCTATTTTGAAACACAATTTGCCTGTTGAAATCCTTGGGGATCCTCCTCCACCCAAGGGTGATCCTGTGTTTGACCTTAAACAATTGCCGAATACTTTGAAATATGCTTATCTCGACGAAAAGAAGATATATCCTATTATTATTAGTGCTAACCTTTCAGAGCATGAAGAAAAGAAATTATTGAAAACTCTGAAGAAGCACCGTGCCGCTATTGGATATACTCTTGATGATCTTAAGGGCATTAGTCCCACTCTATGTCAGCACAAAATTAATTTGGAGAATGATGCTAAACCGGTTGTTGATCACCAACGATGGTTAAATCCTAAGATGAAAGAAGTGGTAAGAAATGAAATACTAAAGCTTCTGGAGGCAGGTATAATTTATCCTATTGCTCATAGTAAGTGGGTAAGTCCTGTTCATTGTGTCCCTAAGAAGGGAGGTATTATTGCTGTTCCTAATGATAAGAATGAATTGATCCCACAAAGAATTGTTACAGGTTATAGAATGGTAATTGATTTTCGCAAATTAAATAAAGCTACTAGAAAAGATCATTACCCTCTACCTTTTATTGATCAAATGCTAGAAAGATTATCCAAACATACACATTTTTGCTTTCTAGATGGTTATTCTGGTTTTTCTCAAATACCTGTGTTAAAAGATGATCAGGAAAAGACCACTTTTACGTGCCCTTTCGGTACCTTTGCTTATAGATGTATGCCTTTTGGTTTATGCAATGCACCTGCTACCTTTCAAAGATGTATGACTGCTATATTCTCTGATTTTTGTGAAAAGATTGTTGAGGTTTTCATGGATGATTTCTCCGTTTACGGAACTTCTTTTGATGATTGCTTAAGCAACCTTGATCAAGTTTTGCAGAGATGTGAAGAAACTAATCTTGTCTTGAATTGGGAGAAGTGCCACTTTATGGTTAATGAAGGTATTGTTTTGGGGCATAAAATTTCTAAAAGAGGTATTGAAGTTGATAAAGCTAAAGTAGATGCTATTGAAAAGATGCCGTGTCCTAAAGATATCAAAGGTATAAGAAGTTTCCTTGGTCATGCTGGTTTCTATAGGAGGTTTATTGAAGACTTCTCTAAAATTTCTAGGCCTCTCACTAATCTCTTGCAAAAAGATGTTCCTTTTGTTTTTGATGATGATTGTGTAGAAGCATTTGAAATACTTAAGAAAGCCTTGATTTCCGCACCTATTGTTCAGCCACCTGATTGGAACTTACCCTTTGAAATTATGTGTGATGCTAGTGATTATGCTGTTGGTGTTGTTCTAGGGCAAAGAGTTGATAGGAAATTAAATGGTATTCATTATGCTAGTAAAACTCTAGACAGTGCCCAGAGAAATTATGCTACTATTGAAAAAGAATTTTTAGCAGTTGTTTTTGCTTGTGATAAGTTCAGATCCTATATTGTTGATTCCAAAGTAACTGTTCACATGGATCATGCTGCTATTAAATATCTTATGGAAAAGAAAGATGCTAAACCTAGACTTATTAGATGGGTTCTCTTGCTACAAGAATTTGATTTGCATATTATTGATAGAAAGGGAGCTGAGAACCCTGTTGCAGACAACTTGTCTAGGTTAGAAAATGTTCTTGATGACCCACTGCCTATTGATGATAGCTTTCCTGATGAACAATTAGCTGTCATAAATGCTTCTCGTAATACTCCGTGGTATGCTGATTATGCTAATTACATTGTTGCTAAATTTATACCACCTAGTTTCACATACCAGCGAAAGAAAAAGTTTTTCTATGATTTAAGACATTAATTTTGGGATGACCCACACCTTTATAAAGAAGGAGTAGATGATGTTATTAGACGTTGTGTACCTGAGCATGAACAGGAACAGATCCTACGCAAGTGCCACTCCGAGTCTTATGGAGGACACCACGCTGGAGATAGAACTGCACATAAGGTATTAAAATCTGGTTTTTATTGGCCTACTCTCTTCAAGGATGCTCATAAGTTTGTCTTGTCTTGTGATGAATGCCAGAGAATTGGTAATATTAGTAGACGTCAGGAAATGCCTATGAATTATTCACTTGTTATTGAACCATTCGATGTTTGGGGCTTTGATTATATGGGGCCTTTTCCTTCCTCTAATGGGTATACACATATTTTAGTTGCTGCTGATTACATTACTAAGTGGGTAGAAGCTATTCCAACTAGTATTGCTGATCATCACACTTCTATTAAGATGCTTAAAGAAGTTATTTTTCCGAGGTTTGGAGTCCCTAGATATTTAATGACTGATGGTGGTTCACATTTTATTCATTGTGCTTTCCGTAAAATGCTTGCTAAGTATGATGTTAACCATAGAATTGCATCTCCTTATCATCCTCAGTCTAGTGGTCAAGTAGAATTGAGCAATAGAGAGATTAAATTGATCCTGCAAAAGACTGTTAATAGATCTAGAAAGAATTGGTCTAAGAAACTTGATGATGCATTATGGGCTTATAGAACTGCTTATAAAAACCCTATGGGTATGTCTCCGTATAAAATGGTTTATGGAAAAGCATGTCACTTACCTCTTGAACTAGAACATAAAGCTTATTGGGCAATTAAAGAGATCAACTATGATTTCAAACTTGCCAGTGAGAAGAGGTTATTTGACATAAGCTCGCTTGATGAATGGAGAACCCAAGCCTATGAGAATGCCAAGTTGTTTAAAGAAAAAGTTAAAAGATGGCATGACAAAAGGATACAAAAGTGTGAGTTTAATGTAGGTGATCATGCTTTGCTATACAACTCTCGTTTAAGATTTTTTGCAGGAAAGCTTCTCTCTAAATGGGAAGGTCCTTACATTATCGAGGAGGTCTATCATTCCGGTGCCATAAAACTCAACAACGCCGAAGGCACAAATCTGAAGGTGGTAAACGGTCAAAGAACCAAACATTATATCTCAGGTACTCCCATAAATGTAGAGACCAATATAATTGATACCGTAACACCGTAAGAGTACATAAGGAACACTTTCCAGAACGTTTCAGACTCCGAAAAGGAATAGGTATGTGGTATGGTAAGTAAACCGACTCCAAAACATTTCCAATGATAATTTTTCTCCGTTTTGAAATATTTAAAAAATTAGGAAAATTAAAAGTAGTCCGAAAGAGACACGAGGCGACCACAAGGGTGGAGGGCACGCCCCCCGACCTTGTGGCCACCTCGTGTGCCCTCCGGACTCTGTTTTCTTTCACAATACTTCTTTTGGTCGGTAAAAATTCAATATATAATCTCCCGAAGGTTTTGACCACCGTACCACGATAAAATCCTCTGTTTTGGTTCCGAGCTATTTTTCTGACAGATCTAGATCACCATGACGACTCCAAGCGCCCCTAAGGACAAGTTTTTCGAGAAGGTCATCAACCCTTATCTCGCGAAGGTGCTGCAACACCCTCAAACCATTGAGATGCATGAGGGGGTGCTGCACATCCGCGATGTTGAGGGGCCTAAGAAGACCGGAAGCATGGAGACAAGGCTCGAAGCAGTGGAGCAGCAAGGCTTTAAGTGCCAAGGGATGGTGGAACGCGGACTCAACACCAACCACATGATGATCGCTGAATTTACTAGTGGTCACAAGCTGAATGCCGAGAACATTGGGGAGGCCATCTTCAAGCTTCATGAGAAAATCGAGCATCTCCAAGCCCAGATGTATGACCTGCAGAACCAAAACTGCGAGTATGAATATAGATTTAAGAGGATGAGTTTGGCTGCAGATTTGAGGATCCCGGAGACTCGTTCATATTTTTACGATGGTGAACCCATGCCTTGGAAGACGGAGGATAAAATTTCGTCATCAACAACTCCATCATCATCACCTCCGAAGAAAGAAACATAAATACATGGGTATGGGGACTCCCCTTGGCAACTGCCAAGCTTGGGGGAGGTGCCCCGCTATCGTATCACCATCACACCTTTACTTTTATCGTTTTTCGATCCTTTTGGTTATATCTTGATCTAGTAGAATAAAGTTTTAGTATGATCTAGCTTTGAGTTTTGATTTGATCTCTATCTATGTAATCGAGTCCGTGAGTTATATAATAAAGAGTAGTTTTGAGTTGAGGGCTTTGTTTTCTTGCTATGATCTTGAGGGAATAAAATAATAAAAAGAAATAAAAAGATCATATATTGATCTTATGGAGAGTAATGACTTCACATATAAAGAGTATGATGAATAAAATTTGTTGGGAGTTGACAAACATAGTTTTGGTCATTGTTGCAATTAATAGGAAGTAATAAAGAAAGAGAGGCTTCACATATAAATATACTATCTTGGACATCTTTTGTAATTGTGAGCACTCATCAAAATATGACATGCTAAGAAGTTGATGTTGGACAAGGAAGACAAAGTAATGGGTTATGCTTTCTTATATCCGAATAGAAGTTATATTGTCATGGATCCTCCAACATGTTGAGCTTGCCTTTCCCTCTCATGCTAGCCAAATTCTTTGCACCAAGTAGAGATACTACTTGTGCTTCCAAACATCCCTAAACCCAGTTTTGCCATGAGAGTCCACCATACCTACCTATGGATTGAGTAAGATCCTTCAAGTAAGTTGTCATCAGTGCAAGCAATAAAAATTGCTCTCTAAATATGTATGATCTATTAGTGTGAAGAAAATAAGCTTTATACGAACTTGTGATATGGAAGAAATAAAAGCGACGGACTGCATAATAAAGTTCTTTATCACAAGCGGCAATATAAAGTGACGTTCTTTTGCATTAAGATTTTGTGCATCCAACCATAAAAGCGCATGACAACCTCTGTTTCCCTCTGTGAAGGGCCTATCTTTTACTTTTATCTTCTACCCTTATACAAGATTCATGGTGATCTTCACCTTTCCTTTTTACACTTTTTCCTTTTGGCAAGCACTATGTGTTGGAGAAAGATCCAGATATATATATCCACTCGGATGTAGGTCATCATAAAGTATTACTGTTGACATTACCCTTGAGGTAAAAGGTTGGGAGGCAAAACTATAAGCCCCTATCTTTCTCTGTGTCTGACTGAAGCTTTGAACCCATAAGTATCGCGTGAGTGTTAGCAATTGTGAAAGACTAGATGATAGTTGAGTATGTGGACTTGCTGAAAAGCTCTTAAATTGACTCTTTCCGATGTTATGATAAATTGAAATTGCTTCAATGACTGAGATCATAGTTTGTTAGTTTTCAATGAAGTTTTTGATTCATACTTTACCTTGGGAACAAATTGTTACTTTAGCATAAGAAATTATATGACAATATATGTTGCTGTTCTAAAGAAATCATGATGCCCTCATGTCCCTATTTTATTTTATCGACACCTCTATCTCTAATCATGTGGACATATTTTTCGATATCGGCTTTCGGTTGAGGACAAGCGAGGTCTAAGCTTGGGGGAGTTGATACGTCCATTTTGCATCATGCTTTTATATCAATATTTATTGCATTATGGGCTGTTATTACACATTATGGAACAATACTTATGCCTTTTCTCTCTTATTTTACAAGGTTTACATGAAGAGGGAGAATGCCGGTAGCTGGAATTCTGGGTTGGAAAAGGAGCAAATATTAGAGACCTATTCTGCACAACTCCAAAAGTCCTGAAACTTCACGGAGAGTCATTTTCGATTTAATAAAAAATATTGGGCAAAGAAAGTACCAGAGGGGGGCCACCTGCCATCCACAAGGGTGGAGGGCGCGCCCCCCGTCATTGTGGGCCACCTGGCAGGCCCCCGACGCCCATCTTTCTGCTATATGGTGTGTTTTGACCTGGAAAAAATAAGAAGGAAGCTTTCGGGACGAAGTGCCGCCGTCTCGAGGTGGAACCTAGGCAGAACCAATCTAGGGCTCTGGCGGAGCTATTCTGCCGGGGAAACATCACTCCGGGAGGGGGAAATCATCGCCATCGTCATCACCATTGATCCTCTCATCGAGAGGGGGTCAATCTCCATCAACATCTTCACCAGCACCATCTTCTCTCAAACCCTAGTTCATCTCTTGTATCCGATCTTTGTCTCAAAACCTCAGATTGGTACCTGTGGGTTGCTAGTAGTGTTGATTACTCCTTGTAGTTGATGCTAGTTGGTTTATTCGGTGGAAGATCATATGTTCAGATCCTTAATGATAATTAATACTCCTCTAATTATGAACATGAATATGCTTTGTGAGTAGTTACGCTTGTTCCTGAGGACATGGGAGAAGTCTTGTTATAAGTAATCATGTGAATTTGGTATTCGTTCGATATTTTGATGAGATGTATGTTGTCTCTCCTCTAGTGGTGTTATGTGAACGTCGACTACATGACACTTCACCATGATTTGGGCCTAGGGGAAGGCATTGGGAAGTAATAAGTAGATGATGGGTTGCTAGAGTGACAGAAGCTTAAACCCTAGTTTAGGTGTTGCTTCGTAAGGTGCTGATTTGGATCCATATGTTTCATGCTATGGTTAGATTTATCTTAATTCTTCTTTCATAGTTGCGGATGCTTGTGAGAGGGGTTAATCATAAGTGGGAGGCTTGTCCAAGGAAGGGCAGCACCCAAGCACCGGTCCACCCACATATCAAATTATCAAACTAACGAACGCGAATCATATGAGCATGATGAAAACTAACTTGACAACAATTCCCATGTGTCCTCGGGAGTGCTTTGCTTTATATAAGAGTTTGTCCAGGCTTGTCCTTTGCTAGAAAAAGGATTGGGCCACCTTGCTGCACCTTAGTTACTTTTGTTACTTGTTACCCGTTATAAATTATCTTATCATACAACTATCTGTTACCGATAATTTCAGTGCTTGCAGCGAATACCTTGCTGAAAACCGCTTGTCATTTCCTTCTGCTCCTCATTGGGTTCGACACTCTTACTTATCGAAAGGACTATGATAGATCCCGTATACTTGTGGGTTATCAGGTATAAGACATGGCAAAGTTAGAATACAGTAGATATAATGCAATAACAAAATTTGAATGGGTTTGCAACATTACTTAAAGTAAAGATTGGTTTTCTTATACTAACGGATCTCACAAAGGTTTTGTTAAGTTTTGTGTGATTGAAGTTTTCAAGTTGTGGGTGAGATCACGATGGATGAAGGAATAAGGAGTGAAAAGAGCCTAAGCTTGGGGATGACCATGGCACCCCAAGTTAATATTCAAGGAGAACCAAGCAACTAATCTTGGGGATGCCCCAGAAGGCACCCCCTCTTTCTTCTAACGACCATCGGTACTTTACTTGGAGCTATATTTTTATTCGTCACATATCATGAGCTTTGCTTGGAGCGTCTTGTATTATATGAGTCTTTGCTTGTTTTGCTTTTTAGTTTTTCACAAGTATCCTTGCTAGACACACCTATTTGAGGGAGCCAAAATTATGCTATGATTTGTTAGAATTGCTCTTTATGCTTCACTTAAATTTTTTGAGCTATGGAATTGCCCTAGTGCTTCACTTATTTTTTTTAGCTCGGTGTGCTTTAATATTTTTGAAGAAATGCTCTCATGCTTCACTTAGATTTATTTGGGCGTTAGTAATTTTTTTAAGAAATGCTCTCATGCTTCACTTAGATTTATTTGAGAGTTAGTAAATTTTTGAAGAAATTCTCTCATGCTTCACTTATATTATTTTGAGAGACGGAAATTTTTATGCTCATGTTCTTCACTTATATTTATTTGAGCTTGTCAAAAGCAATTGCAACATATGAAACTAGTCCCAAAGTGATAGATATTCAAGAGGGATAAAATAAATACTTTCATGAAGATCATTGGACAAAATAAACTTGATTCTTTGCAATAGTTTTGAGATATGATGATAGTGTTACGTGAGTCATGTTGGTGAGTAATTATGCTTTAGTAAGAATATTGGTGTTAAGGTTTGTGATTCCCTATGCTAGCACGAAAGTCAATAGTTATGCAATGAAATTACATCCTACTTATGGTGCATTATTTGGTGTTAGTTATGCTTAATGCTCGCTTCTGTGAATTTTTGTTTCTTGGTTGGTTGCTTCTCAATCTTTTTGCTAGCCTCCATTTGTACTAAGTAGAAATACTACTTGTGCATCCAAAATCCTTAAAACCAGTTTTGCCACATGAGTCCACCATACCTATCTATATGCGGTATTTCCGTGCCGTTCTAAGTAAATTTGTATGTGCCATATCTAATTTTCAAAATGAACTTCCTTTTTGTGTGCCCGTACCGCTCATGAAGCGGTAGGGGGTGGCCAATATTTTCCATGCTAGATGTGTTATTCTCAAGATGAGTGTTTATTCACTTGTCATTGCATGAGAGTATGGTGGTAATTGGGATGCCCAGTTCCGAAATGAAAAAGAAATTTACTTTATATTGTCAAATAATAAATTCCATGGAAATTGTTGGTGTGGAAGGCACCAGTGGATACGTCTTGCCATGGATTGTGAAAGAATGGTGGAAAAAGGAATAAACTTAATTTTATGTTTGGGAACCGCCTATGATATATCTAGCATGGAAAGTGTTGGGAATTCCTTGGTCCTTTTCGTTGACGGGAAAAGTATGCCTCTCAAAAAAAAATTATCTCTCAATTTAAGCTTCGAGCTCTGGCACCTCTACAAATCCCTACTTCCCTCTGCGAAGGGCCTATCAATTTACTTTATGCAATTTTTATTTTTATTTGAGACTCCATCTTCTCTTATAAAACACCAACTAGGGAGCACTATAATCATACTTGATCATTAGATGTAGCTAATATGCGAGTGTGTTTCATGAATGGATCAATGATTGAGCATGATGGGCTAGGGATAACTTTGTTTAGTGTTGATATTTTGAAAGACATGGTTGCTTGTTGATATGCTTGAGTATTGAAATTTTCATGTCAAAACTAGACTATTGCTTTGAACCATATAAAATTCCAAATGTCCATGCTACAAAAGAAAAGAATATGTGATGAACATGTTAGGCAGCATTCCACATCAAAAAATCTGTTTGTATCATTTACCTACTCGAGGACCAGTAAGAATTAAGCGTGGGGAAGCTGATACGTCTCCAAAGTATCTATAATTTTTTTATTGTTCCATGCTGTTATACTATCATTCTTGGATGTTTTATATTCATTTTATAGCAACTTTATATCATTTTTTGGGACTAATCTATTGACATAGTGCCCAGTGCCAGTTGCTATTTTTTGCTTGTTTTTTACTTCGCAGAATATCAGTACCAAACAAAGTCCAAATGCCATGAAACTTTTTTGAGATTTTTTCTGGACCAGAAGAGACCTTGTGGGCCAAGAAAACACCAGAGGGGAGGCCTGTGGGGAGCACAACCCACCAGGGCACGCCAGAGGCCCCTGTCGCGCCTAGGGGGTTGTGGGCCCCACGAAGGTCTTCTGCACCGCCTCTTCGCCCTCTAAATTCCCAAATATTCTAGAAACCCTAGGGGAGTGGACAAAACACAATTCCAGCCGCCGCAAGTTCTAGAACCTCAAGAACCAATCCACACCATCACAGAGGGGTTCATCATCCTCATTGGTGCCTCTCCGATGATGCGTGAGTAGTCCACAATAGACCTTAGGGTCCGTAGGCAGTAGCTAGATGGATTCCTCTCTCTCTCTTTTGATTCTCAATACAATGATCACTTGGAGATTTATTTGATGTAACTCTTTTTGCGGTGTGTTTGTTGGGATCCGATGAACTTTGAGTTTATGATCAGATTTATATCCATGAATATTATTTGAGTCTTCTTTGATCTCTTATATGCATGATTATTTATAACCTCGTATTTTGTAACTCCCGGATAATTAAGCTACAGTAATCCTCTGATAGTGATGCCACATCACCACTGTTACTGTTGCTAATCTCGCTTAGATTCAAATCGGTTCGAATTCAAAATTAAATTAAAGTCAAAAACAAAAGTTTTCAAATGTCAAAACTAAAATGTGCAAGCTATGGCAAATAATTCATAGGTAATATTGGTGAAGAAACCACACTTTTATAAAATATTTAAATGCCCTTTTGTGAATATAATAGTGGCTAAAGCAATTAATTAAGTGCTATTTAGTTTATAAGATTATTAGACTATGTTATTTTGCAAGTGAAACTTTATGTAGCAATGATATATTTAGTGATACTAATTTAGGTACTGTTACTATATTTTTATAAAACTAATTGCTACTTAAAAATAGAAGAAAAACCTAAAATAAAAGAGAAAACCAAATTAAAAAAAAAGAGAGAAAAGGCACCCCCCCCCCACTGGGCCAACCGACCCAGCTGGCCACCAGGCCGGCCAGGCCGGCCCAGCCCCAGGCCAATAACCCCCCTCCTCCAGGGGGCACTGAAACCCTAACCTCCTCCCATGATCCCCACTTCCCCTCTCGTTCTCCTCCTCCCCCCCCCTCGATTGGATCTGGGCGTCCTCGACGCCGTCGCCCCGACGCCCCTCGCCAGCGTCGCTGGCGCCACCCTTCGCTACCTCGTCGGCATCCGTGTCCCCGCCTCCCCCTTGCCGGACGCCTCGTCCTCCTCCCCGGACCCCCCACTCGACTGGTTCTGGATCGGGGAGGAGCTCGATCCCGCGCCGCCCCGCCGTCGTCGCCTCGCCACCTCACATATCCCTTGATGGCTCCGTCGAGCCTCGCCAGCCCCGTTGGACTGCAATGGCGGTGAGCCCCGTCCGCCCTCCTCTCTCTTCCCCGTCACCGGATACATGCCCACGCCGCTCACCGGATCGCGCCCGTGCTTCGCCATTCCCTGCTCGCCGCCCGTGGCCTCCCGACAGAGCCCCCGCGCATGCCACCATGGCCGTGTCTTGCCTGGCACGCTCGCGCGTCCAACCGCAACGCCCGACCACCCTCACCTCGCTCTCGGCAGCCCTGCTCGCCGCCTTGCCCTGCGCAGCCGCGCTTCCACTGCTGCCCTCCACTGCTGCTTGCTGCTCGCCACGCCTGCGTGCGCCCGGCCACTTCCGGCCGGGGGCCGCCTCCAGCCAGCCCCGCCAACCGGTGCCCCTACTGCTGGCCGCATCGCGCCCGGCTCACTGTCGTGGCTGCGTGCGTGCCCAGCCCCGTTGGTGGCCTTGTGCCACCGACAGATGGGGCCCAGCCCCCTGCAAAAGAAAACAAAAAATGAAAAATAGAAATAGAAATAAATAACTAAAAATAGTTAATTAATTAGTAATACAATTAATTAAGTTAATTAACCTGCTTAATTAGCCTAAGTACATGGTTACTTAATTAAATCTATTAGTTAGTTAACACAGTCAATGACAGATGGGCCTCACTGCCCCTTGGACCAGTCAACCTAGTCAGAGCTGACTGTTGACCCTGCTGACATCATGATGATGTCATGCTAATGCAATAACTCCCTTTTAGTTTTAATATTAATTTCAGAAATTCTTTTAAAACTTAGAAAATCATATAAAATAAACCGTATCTCGGATGAGAATACTTTGTACATGAAAGTTGCTCAGAAAGACCAGATGAATCTGATTACGCACTCCGTTCGTGTGCCACACGTCCCTAGCATAGCGAACATGGAACCGTCCCCCTCCGTTTGATCTGTCCAAAAATGCAAACTTCGGGAAAACTTTCTCAGATGTTTTCCCCCTTCGCCGGTATTGCGTAGTACCGCGTTAGAACACCCCTAGCGTTGCTTATTGTCTTGTCATGCTTAGTGTTGCACATGTGTGCTTTGTACTTACTGTTTCCTCCCCCCTCTTCTTCTCCGGTAGACCCCGAGACCGTTGCTGATGCTCCTGTGATCGACTACGTCACCGACGACTATTCTTCCTTTTCAGCGGAGCTTCCAGGCAAGCCCCCCCTTGATCACTCCGATATCGCCCATTCCATTCTCTCTCATGCTTGCATTAGATTTTTGCTACTGTAATTGATTGCTCCTATTCTGATGCATAGCCTACTTTTGTAACCTGCTCATTGTACCTTACCTGCTTATCCTAAACTGCTTAGTATAGGTTGGTTAGTGATGCATCAGTGACCCCCACCTTGTCCTTGTTGCCCCTGCTTCATCATCGACGACTCGATCAACATGATCGACGACCAGAGACCGACACAGCACCTCACCCCCCTTTAGTTGTACGACTCTGCAGAGTTACTATCGAGTGCCGAGGGTGATACCTCGTACGTCACTTCTGATGAGATCTCTATAGTGTAGCTATTCGGTCATGGTCATCGAGGGTGATTCCTCCTTCACCACTCCCGATACGACTCTGTCGTGCAACACCTCAAGTGTGAACCTCGAGGGTGATTCCTCCTAAGTTCACCTTAACGATTACATCAAGTAGATTCCATCGAGGGTGATTCCTCGGGTTTTCCCCTTGATGTTTTGGACACACGTTTACCCTAACTTTACTTGAGACCTTGTGAAAGTCAGGCGGGCCCAGAGAGCACCTGCAAGATGTTACGGTGGTGGCTGGCTATTTAGCGGTATCACCCAGGAGGGGTGGTAGCTCCGGACTTGTCCCGACTGCCGTCACTTCTTTTAATAATGCACTAACAGGTTTGGGTATTTGTTCTGAATTGGCCACTGGCCTTTACACACTAACCACCACGCGGGATCAGTTATGGGCACTCAGTGTCATAGTATCAGCCGAAGCTTTGTCAGATGTCCAGTTCGGCATTGTGGGCCTGTCGGGCCAGTGCCACCCATGATAAGGTGGTGCTCGTCCCGGCTCGTCGCACAACGACCCGGAGTGCAACGGGCGATGGGCCCAAGACCCCGGAGTGCTTAGGATGTAGACCGGCGGGGACCTCTCTGCTGAACCTCGGTAGGGCTGCGACGTGTTGATCTTCCGAGGCCGGGCATTGACCCAGAAAAGTGTGTTCGGCCAGAGTAATCAAGCGTGTTGGGAAATGTGGTGCACCCCTGCAGGGAAGATTATCTATTCGAATAGCCATGTCCACGGTAATGGACGTTCAGACTTGTATCCTGATCTATTATAACTAGAAATGGATACTTGAGACATGAGATGGATATGGTGGCTCCGAGATTGCTTTCTTGCAGGGAGTCGAGGAAGGATCTATGGGCGTTAATACTACAACATGCTTGTTAATTATAAAATGCTATTCTGTACTCTTCTGAATGCTGCAAGATGCTTGAAGATGCTTGAAGATGCTAGTCTTCGATAGGCTAGGCCTTCCCTTCTATTCTGGCATTCTGCAGTTCAGTCCACAGATACAACCCTTCCATTTGATACCAATGCATACTTAGTATAGATCTGATGCTTGCGAGTACTTTGGATGAGTACTCACGGTTGCTTTGCTACCCCTTTTCCCCCTTCTTTCTTCTTTCTGGTTGTTGCAACCAGTTGGTGGATCCCAGAAGCCAGATGTCACCGCCGACGGATACTACTACCCGGAGGGTGCCTACTACTACGTGGAGACCACCGACGACCAGGAGTAGTTAGGAGTTCCCAGGCAGGAGGCCTTAGCTCTTCGATCGTTGTTGCTTTTGTGCTTGCCTTCTTAAGGCAGTCTTGTCTAACATTATGTCTGTACTCAGATATTGTTGCTTCCGCTGACTCTTGTGTATCGAGCTATGTATTCAAGCCCTCGAGGCCCCTGGCTTGTAATATGAAGCTTGTATTATTTTATTTGTGTCTAGAGTTGTGTTGTGATATCTTCCCGTGAGTCCCTGATCTTAATCGTACACATTTGCATGTATGATTAGTGTACGATTGAATCAGGGGCGTCACATATTTCTTCTTCGAATCTTTGGTTTAGTTAGGCCAACTAGATCGATTTTTCTTGCCATGGGAAGAGGTGCTTTGTGATGGGTTCGATCTTACGGTGTTCTTTCCTAGTGACAGAAGTGGCAGCAAGACACACATGTATCGTTGCTATTAAGGATCACAAGATGGGGGCTATTCCAACATGAATAGATCTTGTGTACATCATGTCATCGTTCTTATTGCATTACTCTGTTTTTTCATGAACTGAATACACTAGATGCATGCTGGATAGCGGTCGATGTGTGGAGTAATAGTAGTAGATGCAGAATCGTTTCGGTCTACTAATCTTGGACGTGATGCCTATATATTGATCATTGCCTTGGATATCGTCATAATTATTCGATCTTCTATCAATTGCCCAACAGTAATTTGTTTACGCACCGTGTGCTATTTCTCGAGAGAAGCCACTAGTGAAATCTACGGCCCCCGGGTCTATTCTTCATCATATTTGCTTTGAGATCTATTTTTATTCGCTTTTATTTTCAGTTCTGTTATTCCAAAAACCCAAAAATACCTTGCTGCACTTTTTTATTACTTATTTTATTTCGCATTTTATCAAGAGCTATTTATCCAATCTACCACAAATTTATCTATCTTTTTACCCTGGAGGGATTGACAACCCCTCTTACGCGTCGGGTTGCAAGTATTTGTTCTTTGTGTGTAGGTACCGTTTACATAGTGTTGCTTGGTTCTCCTACTAGATTGATACCTTGGTTTCACAACTGAGAGAAATACCTACCGTAGCTGTACTGCATCATCCCTTCCTCTTTGGGGAAATACCGACGCAATTTCAAGCGACATCAAAAGGAATTTCTGGCGCCGTTGCCAGTGAGACATCAGCAACATCTATCAGGTTCCTAATCACAAATCTCATCTCCTTGCAGTTTATATTATTTGCCATTTGCCTCTCATTTTCAACTCCCCCACTTCACAAAAATTTGCCGTTTTATTCGCCTTCTTTTTCGTTCGCCTTTTTCTCGTCAGATCTATCTTTTTGTTTGCAATCTTGTTTGCCTACTTTGTCATTATGGCTAGTTCTTCCTCTGTTGCGTGTACCCCCGAGTATGAGGTTCTTAATTTTAAACAAAGGGGAGGGGAGAATCTAAAAAATGCTTGGTATAGGATTTGCAATGCTCATAATATATTTGTTCGTAAGCAATCTACCGTTGGTCTTCTTCGCAATTTTTATGTGGGCATCACCACTTGGTATAGATTCGTCCTTGATACGATTACGGTGGAAATTTCTTGATGTGTCCATCTTTGGATGCTTTTAATGCCATGGGAGATCTAGTAGGTGCACCACCTATCATTATTAATGAAACAATCTTAACTCTTGAGCATGTTATGCAAAGATTTGATGCTATTGAAAAGAAGATGATCACCTTAGAGTAAATTGAAAACTTGGATACAAAGATGAAGAAGCTTGCTAATAAATTTGGGTCAAAAGTGGGCGATGTTTTCAAATTACTAAGGGAAAAGGAAACCACCATTAACGAAAGAATTGGAGAGAGTCCTTCTCGGATTGATAAGTTGGAAGAAATTTTTAGTAATTTAAGCTCGGCTTTTGCTTCTGCTAAAACTATTGAAAAAACTCCCATAAAAATTGGTAAGACTACTCAAGTCACTAAGAACAAGGGTGCAACTTCTAATAATAACAAAGAAGATCTTAAGATGATTAGTATTCACCCCGACTTTGTTGAAGTTGTAAGAGACCCTACTTGCAAGAATGAATTTTTCAATCTTATTCATAGAAGTATTATTATCGAAAATATGCATGCTAAATATTTGAAGAATATTGACTGTGTGATTGAGGAATTGGAAACTAAAGATGGAAATACTTTAATCTATGCATTATGCCTAGCTAGGGGCATAAAATAATAGCGCTTGTTGGGAGGCAACCCAATGAATACAATTTATTTTTGCCTTTTTCTTTCTGTTCTTGAGTGTTTGCAAAATTATGCCTCTGTTATGATTGTGTTTTTTATGTTTTAATTAGTATTTGTGCCACGTAAAGCCTTTGGGATAGCATTGGTGATAGTTGATTTGATCCTGTTGAAAAACAGAAAATTTTGTGTCCAGTAACAGAATTTTTAAAATTCACAGAATTGACGAAAAACTCTGAATTTTGTACACAAAATTTATATACAAATTTCCAATGGTGTCCAAATTTTTCAGAATTTTTGAAGTTACATAGGTATGAGAACAATTCGCATCTTTACAAACTGTTCTGTTTTTGACATATTCTGTTTTCTTTGCATTGTGTGCTTATTTTGATGAATCTATGGATTGTATCGGGTGTATAAGCCATGGCAAAGTTAGAATACAGTAGATATAATGCAATAAAAAAATTTGAATGGGTTTGCAACAGTACTTAAAGTAAAGATTGGTTTTCTTATACTAACGGATCTCACGAAGGTTTTGTTAAGTTTTGTGTGATTGAAGTTTTCAAGTTGTGGGTGAGATCACGATGGATGAAGAAATAAGGAGTGAAAAGAGCATAAGCTTGGGGATGACCATGGCACCCCAAGTTAATATTCAAGGAGAACCAAGCAACTAAGCTTGGGGATGCCCCGGAAGGCATCCCATCTTTCTTCTAACGACCATCGGTATTTTACTTGGCGCTTTATTTTTATTAGTCACATATCATGAGCTTTGCTTGGAGCATCTTGTATTATATGAGTATTTTCTTGTTTTGCTTTTTAGTTTGTCACAATTATCCTTGCTAGACAAACCTATTTGAGGGAGCCAAAATTATGTTATAATTTGTTAGAATTGCTCTTTATGCTTCACTTAAATTTTTTGAGCTATGGAATTGCTCTAGTGCTTCACTTATTTTTTTATCATGGTGTGCTTTAATATTTTTTAAGGAATGCTCTCATGCTTCACATAGATTTATTTGGGAGTTAGTAATTTTTTTAAGAAATGCTCTCATGCTTCACTTAGATTTATTTGAGAGTTAGTAAATTTTTGAAGAAATTCTCTCATGCTTCACTTATATTATTTTGAGAGACGGAAATTTTTATGCTCATGTTCTTCACTTAGATTTATTTGAGCTTGTCAAAAGCAATTGCAACATATGAAACTAGTCCCAAAGTGATAGATATTCAAGAGGGATATAATAAAAACTTTCATGAAGATCATTGGACAAAATAAACTTGATTCTTTGTAATAGTTTTGAGATATGATGATAGTGATATGTGAGTCATGTTGGTCAGTAATTATGCTTTAGGATGAATATTGGTGTTAAGGTTTGTGATTCCCTATGCAAGCACGAAAGTCAAAAGTTATGCAATGAAATTACATCCTACTTATGGTGCATTATTCAGTGTTAGTTATGCTTAATGCTCGCTTCTGTGAATTTTTGTTTCTTGGTTGGTTGCTTCTCAATCTTTGTGCTAGCCTCCATTTGTACTAAGTAGAAATACTACTTGTGCATCCAAAATCCTTAAAACCATTTTTTCCACATGAGTCCACCATACCTACCTATATGCGGTATTTCCGTGCCGTTCTAAGTAAATTTGTATGTGCCATATCTAATTTTCAAAATGAACTTCCTTTTTGCGTGCCGTACCGCTCATGAAGCGGCAGGGGGTGGCCAATATTTTCCATGCTAGATGTGTTATTCTCAAGATGAGTGTTTATTCACTTGTCATTGCATGAGAGTACGGCGGTAATAGGGATGCCCACTCCCGAAATGAAAAAGAAATTTACTTTATGTTGTCAAATAATAAATTCCTTGGAAATTGTTGGTATGGAAGGCACAAGTGGATACGTCTAGCCATGAATTGTGAAAAAATGGTGGAAAAAGGAATAAACTTTATTTTATGTTTGGGAACCGCCTATGATATATCTAGCATGGAAAGTGTTGGGAATTACTCGGTCGTTTCGTTGATGGGAAAAGTATGCCTCTCAAAAAAAATTATCTCTCAATTTAGGCTTCGAGCTCTGGCACCTCTACAAATCCCTACTTCCCTCTGCGAAGGGCCTATCAATTTACTTTATGCAATTTTTATTTTTATTTGAGTCTCCATCTTCTCTTATAAAGCACCAACTAGGGAGCAATATAATCATACTTGAGCATTGGATGTAGCTAATATGCGAGTGTGTTTCATGAATGGATCAATGATTGAGCATGATGGGCTAGGGATAACTTTCTTTAGTGTTGATATTTTGAAAGACATGGTTGCTTGTTGATATGCTTGAGTATTGAAATCTTCATGTCAAAACTAGACTATAGCTTTGAACCATATAAAAGTCAAAATGTCAATGCTACAAAAGAAAAGAATATGTGATGAACATGTTAGGCAGCATTCCACATCAAAAAATCTGTTTTTATCATTTACCTACTAGAGGACGAGCAAGAATTAAGCTTGGGGATGCTGATACGTCTCCAACGTATCTATAATTTTTTATTGTTCCATGATGTTATATTATAATTCTTGGATGTTTTATATTCATTTTATAGCAACTTTATATCATTTTTTGGGACTAACCTATTGATATAGTGCCCAGTGCTAGTTGCTGTTTTTTGCTTATTTTTTACTTCGGAGAATATCAGTACCAAACAAAGTCCTAATGCCACGAAACTTTTTGGAGATTTTTTCTGGACCAGAAGACAACTTGTGGGCCAAGAAAACACCAGAGGGGAGGCCTGTGGGGAGCACAACCCACCAGGGCGCGCCAGAGGCCCCTGTCGCGCCTAGGGGGTTGTGGGCCCCACAGAGGTCTCCTGCACCCCCTCTTCGCCCTATAAATTCCCAAATATTCCAGAAACCCTAGGGGAGTCGACGAAACACAATTCTAGCTGCCGCAAGTTCCAGAACCTCGAGATCCAATCTACACCATCACGGAGGGGTTCATCATCCTCATTGGTGCCTCTCCGATGATGCGTGAGTAGTCCACCGTAGACCCGAGGGTCCGTAGGCAGTAGCTAGATGGCTTCCTCTCTCTCTTTTGATTCTCAATACAATGATCTCTTGGATATCTATTTGATGTAACTCTTTTTGTGGTGTGTTTGTTGGGATCCGATGAACTTTGATTTTATGATCAGATTTATATCCATGAATATTATTTGAGTCTTCTTTGATCTCTTATATGCATGATTATTTATAACCTCGTATTTCTTCTTCGAATATTTGGTTTATTTAGGCCAACTAGATCGATTTTTCTTGCCATGGGAAGAGGTGCTTTGTGATGGGTTCGATCTTGCGATGTTCTTTCCTAGTGACAGAAGGGGCAGCAAGACACGCATGTATCGTTGCTATTAAGGATAACAAGATGGGGGTTATTCCTACATGAATAGACCTTGTCTACATCATGTCATCGTTCTTATTGCATTAGTCTGTTTCTCCATGAACTTAATACACTAGATGCATGTTGGATAGCGGTCGATGTGTGGAGTAATAGTAGTAGGTGCAGAATCGTTTGAATCTACTAATCTTGGACGTGATGCCTATATATTGATCATTGCCTTGGATATCGTCATAATTATTTGATCTTATATCAATTGCCCAACAGTAATTTGTTTACCCATCGTGTGCTATTTCTCGAGAGAAGCCACTAGTGAAATCTATGGCCTCGGGGTCTATTCTTTATCATATTTGCTTTGAGATATATTTTTATTCGCTTTTATTTTCAGATCTATTATTCCAAAACCCAAAAATACCTTGCTGCCCTTTTTTATTACTTATTTTATCTCGCGTTTTATGGAGAGCTATTTATCCATTCTACCACAAATTTATCTATCTTTTTACCGTGGAGGGATTGACAACCCCTCTTACGCGTCGGGTTGCAAGTATTTGTTCTTTTTGTGCAGGTACTGTTTACATAGTGTTGCTTGGTTCTCCTACTGATTGATACCTTGGTTTCACAACTGAGGGAAATAACTACCGTAGCTGTACTGCATCATCCCTTCCTCTTTGGGGAAATACCGACATCAGTCATCACACTCCCGGAGTCGGTAACGACCGTTGATCACAACCCGTTATGCATCTTCATATTGTTCCTGGGTGATCGTAGGGCGATATTTTTTTGTTTTCTACTATGTTTCCCAATAGTGGCATCATGAGCGGTTCTATGAGTAGATGCAGGTTGTGATCTAGATCACATCTGATACGTGAGGGTTGATGTTCTTGCTATGCTTCCCATGATTGTTGCTTCAGTTCAGTTCATCTACAGAATGATGTAGTTTTGTTACAAGGTTCTGACAATCGATCGGCTCTGGCAGTCGATGATCTGCTAACAGTTCCTTGGGCTACATCATAGTTGGGAATAATGAACCGTCACGTACACAAGAGGGTGCCAAAGATGGATGATCTTCTAGGGGGTCACGCGTATTAGACGAAGTTTAGTGTGGGGGATGAGACTTTTAATTAAGTCTCTCTTTCACACACCCCGAAACTAAATCTAGCATCAAGAAGATCACCTTAATGTGTGTGCGTAGCTAGCTAGTCTTAATTACTAAAACTGGTTAACCACGTAACTAAAATTTTGCTAAAACCGATTAGAGGACGTCTAACTTGGTTTTGCAAGGTTTGCATATGATGTGGTATAGCCTTCGTCATAATAATGAGTTTATGTATGAGATAGTTATATGTTGTAATGTTAAGTGGCCTGCGCATCACGACATGATGGCTAGAGCCACAAGATTGCCACCGTAATGTAAAATATCATAGAGATAGGTTACAGGTGATGGTGGAAATACGTACACTGAGGACCCCGATGAGCAGAAGGTGTACCAAGCACGGGACGAGGAGCTATAATTTCATACCACGACAGAATTTCAGATTTTGGTCCCACGACAACGTTTTCTAAAACGGTCACCACGGCAACATTTTCTGAGATTGCCGCCACAGCAATGTTTTTGAAACATTTACCAAGGGAACAAAACATTGGCCATCATGTCGCTTTAACTAGAGATTGAAGACGATCATTGAGAGCTCCCGGCGCTGATACGTCCATTTTGTATCATGTTTTCCTACTGTTATTTATAGTGTTTTTATGCAATATAATACTTTGTGGAGTAATTCTAATGCCTTTTCTCTCATAATATGCAAGGTTTACACAAAGAGGGAGAATACCGGCACCTGGAATTCCGTACCTGAAAAAGCTATGTCAGAGATACCTATTCTGCACATCTCACAATGAGCTGAAATTTTAGAGAGAATTATTTTGGAATATATAAAAAATACTGGAGAAAAGAAATACTGGAGGGGCCCACCCAGGTGCCCACTAGGCACCAGGACGCGCCACCCCCTCCAAGCGCGCCCTGGTGGGTAGTGGGCTCCCTGGCCCACCTCCGGTGCCCATCTTCTGGTACATAAGGTCTTTTGACCTAGAAAAAATAAGGAGAGGACTTTCGGGACGGAGCGCCGCCGTCTCGAGGCGGAACTTGGGCAGCAGCACTTTTGCCCTCCGGCGGAGCAATTTCGCCGGCGGAACTTCCCTCCGGGAGGGGGAAATCGAAGCCATCGTCATCACCAACAACCCTCTCATCTTTGGGCGGCCAATCTTCATCAACATCTTCAATAGCACTATCACATCTCAAACCCTAGTTCATCTCTTGTGTTCAATCTTTGTATCAAGACCTCATATTGGTACCTGTGGGTGACTAGTAGTGTTAATTACATCTTGTATTTGATGCTAGCCAGTTTATTTGGTGGAAGATTATATATTCAGATCCATTATGATATTTATTACTCCTCTGATCTTGAGCATGAATATGTTGTGTAGTTACTTTTGTTCTTAAGGACATGGGAGAAGCCATATTGCAAGTAATCATGTGAATTTGATATTCGTTCGATATTTTGATGATATGTATGTTGTGATTCCCTTAGTGGTGTTATGTGAACATCGACTACATGAAACTCCACCATATTTGGGCCTAAGGGAATGCATTGTGGAGTAGTTATTAGATGATGGGTTGCTAGAGTGACAGAAGCTTAAACTCTAGTTCATGCGCTATTCCGTAAGGGGCTGCTTTGGATCCATATGTTTAATGCTATGGTTAGATTTTATCTTAATTCTTCTTTCGTAGTTGCGGATGGTTGTGAGAGGGGTTAATCATAAGTGGGAGGCTTGTTGAAGCAAGAGCAGCACCCAAGCACCAGTCCACCCACATATCAAATTATCAAAGTAGCGAACACGAATCAAACCAACATGATGAAAGTAACTAGATGAAATTCCCGTGTGTCCTCGAGAAAGTTTTACTTATTATCAGAGACCGTTCCGGCCTGTCCTTTTCTACAAAAAGGATTGGGCTACCTTGCTGCACTTATTGTTACTATTGTTACTTGTTATAAATGATCTTGCTATCAAACTACCTATTACAGATGATTTCAGTGCTTGCAGAAATTACCTTGCTGAAAACCACATGTCATTTCCTTTTGCTCCTCGTTGGGTTTGACACTCTTACTTATCGAAAGGACTACGATTGACCCCCTATACTTGTGGGTCATCAAAATTCTTTTCTGGCGCTGTTGCTGGGGAGTGAAGCGCTCTTGGTAAGTGGAAATCGGTAAGGAAAAATTTATATTACATGCTAAAATTTACTCTCACTTGTTACTATGGAAAACAATCCTTTGAGGGGTTTGTTCGGGGCATCTTCACCTCAACCGGGAACACAAAGAGTTGCCCCTCAACCTAATGCACCTACTAAAAATATTGGTTATGAAATTCCTTTGGGTATGATAGAGAAACTGCTAGCTAATCCTTATGCAGGAGATGGAACACTTGATCCTGATATGCACCTAATCTATGTGGATAAAGTTTGTGGGTTATTTAAACTTGAAGGTTTACCTAGAGATGAAGTTAAGAAGAAGGTTTTCCCTTTATCATTGGGGGGAAAATCATTGACATGGTATACGCTATGTGATGATATTGGAGCTTGGAATTGGTATCGATTGAAATTGGAATTTCACCAAAAAAATTATCCTATGCATCTAGTTCATCGTGATCGGAATTATATATATAATTTTTGGCCTCGTGAAGGAGAAAGTATCGCTCTAGCTTGGGGGAGGCTTAAATCAATGTTATATTCATGCCCCAATCATGAGCTCTCAATAGAAATTATTATACAGAATTTTTATGCTCGGCTTTCTCGTGATGATCAATCCATGCTCGATAATTCTTTTACTGGTTCTTTTATGAAGGAGACTATTGAATTCAGATGGGATCTATTGGAAAGAATTAAATGCAACTTTGAAGATTGGGAACTCGATGAAGGTAAGGAGTCAGGTATAAAGCTTGAGTTTGATTGTGTTAAATCTTTTATGGATACCGATGCTTTCCACAAGTTTAGCACTAAGTATGGACTTGACACTGAGATATATAGTAGCATCTTTTTATGAATCATTTGCTACTCATGTTGATCTCCCTAAGGAGAAGTGGTTTAAATATCATCCCCTATTAAAGAAGAGATTAAAGAACAAGTTATAGTTAAGGATGAAACTATCATTTACAATGTTGATCAGGTTGTTCCTACTGCTTATATTGAAAAACCACCTTTCCTTGTTAAGATAAAGGATCATGCTAAGGTTTCAACCGTGGTTAACAAAAGTAATATTAGAGCATCTAAACCCTCTGAACAAATTAAGGTAGAGCCTAGTATTACTATGATAAAAGATCTCTTGGTCGATAATATTGATGGGCAAGTTACTTACTTCTGTGATGAAGCTGCTAGAATTGCCAAACCAGACACTAAAGACAAGAATAAGCCCGTTGTGGGCATGCTTGTTGTCTCAGTTAAAATAGTAGATCATTATTATCATGGTTTATGTGATTTGGGTGCTAGTGTTAGTGCTGTTCCTTTTACTTTTTACCAAGAAATTATGAATGATATAGCACCTGCTGAAATAGAAGATATTGATGTTACTATTAAACTTGCTAATAGAGATATTATCACACCACTTGGGATTGTTAGAGATTTTGAAGTCTTGTGTGGAAAAATAAAATACCCTACTGATTTTCTAGTTCTTGGTTCCCCACAAGATGACTTTTGTCCCATTATATTTGGTAGACCTTTCCTGAACACTGTCAATGCTAAGATAGATTGCGAGAAAGAAACCGTCAGTGTTAATTTTGGTGATGTGTCTCATGAGTTTTATTTCTTTAAGTTTCGTAGGCAACCTCATGATAAAGAACTGCCTAGTAAGGATGAAATAATTGGTCTTGCTTCTATTGACGTACCTCCTAATGATCCACTAGAACAATATTTGCTCGACCATGAAAATGATATGCACTTGCATGAAAGAAATGAAATAGATAGGATGTTCTTTGAACAACAACCTATTCTTAAACATAATTTGCCTATTGAAACTCTACGAGGTCCTCCTCCACCTAAGGGTGACCCTGTGTTTGAATTGAAACAATTACCTGATACTTTGAAATATGCTTATCTAGATGAAAATAAGATGTATCATGTTATTATTAGTGCCAACCTTACAGAGCATGAAGAGAAAAGATTATTAAAAACTATGAGGAAGCACCGAGCTGCTATTTGATATACTCTTGATGATTTTAAGGGCATTAGTCCCACTCTTTGTCAGCACAAGATTAATACGGAACCTGATGCTAAACCCGTTGTTGGTCATCAATGACGATTAAATCCTAAGATGAAGGGAGTTGTAAGAACTGAAATACTAAAGCTTTTGGAAGCAGGTATAATTTATCCTATAGCTGACAGTAGATGGGTAAGTCATGTTCATTGTGTTCCTAAGAAAGGAGGTATTACTGTTGTTCCTAATGATAAAAATGAACTTATCCCACAAAGAATTGTGACTGGCTATAGAATGGTAATTGATTTTAGAAAATTAAACAAAGCTACCAGAAAGAATCATTACCCTCTACCTTTTATTGATCAAATGTTAGAAAGAGTATCTAAGCACACACACTTTTGCTTTCTTGATGAATACTCCGGTTTCTCTCAAATACCTATATCACAACCCGATTAAGAGAAAACCACCTTTACTTGTCCTTTCAGAAATTATGCTTATAGACGTATGCCTTTTGGTTTATGCAATGCACCTCTACCTTTCAAAGATGTATGACAGCTATATTCTCTGACTTTTGTGAAAAGATTGTTGAGGTTTTCATGGATGACTTTTTCGTTCATGGAACTTCTTTTGATGATTGCTTAAGCAACCTTGATCGAGTTTTGCAGAGATATGAGCAAACTAATCTTGTCTTGAATTGGGAGAAGTGCCACTTTATGGTGAATGAAGGTATTGTCTTGGGGCACAAAATTTCTGAACGAGGTATTGAGGTAGATAAAGCTAAAGTTCATGCAATTGAGAAAATGGCATTTCCTAAAGATATTAAAGGTATTCAAAGTTTTCTTGGTCATGCTGATTTTGTAGGAGGTTTATTAAAGACTTCTATAGAATTTCTAGGCCTCTTACCAATATTTTGCAAAAGGATGTTCCATTTGTTTTTTATGATGATTGTGTAGAAGTCTTTGAAACACTTAAGAAAGCCTTAACTTCTGCATCTTTGTTCAACCACCTGATTGGAACTTGTCTTCTGAAATTATGTGTGATGCTAGTGATTATGATGTTGGTGCTGTTCTAGGACAAAGAGTTGATAAGAAATTAAATGTTATTCATTATGACAAAAAATTCTTCTATGACTTAAGACATTACTTTTGGGATGACCCACATCTTTATAAAGAAGGAGTAGATGGTATTGTTAGACGTTGTATACCCGAGCATGAACAGGAACAAACCCTACAGAAATGTCACTCCGAAGCTTACGGAGGGCATCATGCGGGAGATAGAACTACACATAAGGTATTACAATCTGGTTTTTATTGGCCTACTCTCTTTAAGGATGCTCGTAAGTTTGCCTTATCTTGTGATGAATGTCAAAGAATTGTTAATATTGGTATACATTAGGAAATGCCTATGAATTATTCACTTGTTATTGAACCATTTAATGTTTGGGGCTTTGAATATATGGGACCTTTTCCTTCCTCTAATGGGTATACACATATTTTGGTTGCTGTTGATTATGTCACTAAGTGGGTAGAAACTATTCCAATTAGCAGGGTTGATCACAACACCTCAATTAAAATGTTGAAAGAAGTTATTTTCCTGAGGTTTGGAGTCCCTAGATATTTAATGACTGATGGTGGTTCACATTTTATCCATGGTGCTTTCCGTAAGTTGCTTGTTAATATGATGTCAACCATATAATTGCATCACCTATCATCCTCAGTCTAGTGGTCAAGTTGAACTGAGCAATAGGGAAATAAAGTTAATTTTGCAAAAGACTGTCAATAGGTCTCTAAAGAATTGGTCTAAGAAATTAGATGATGCATTATGGGCTTATAGAACTGCTTATAAAAATTCTATGGGTATGTCTCCATATAAAATGGTTTATGGAAAAGCATGTCATTTACCTCTTGAGTTAGAACATCAAGCATATTGGGCAATTCAAGAACTCAATTATGATTTTAAACTTGTCAGAGAAAAGAGGTCATTTGATATTAGCTCGTTGGATGAATGGAGAACCCAAGCTTATGAAAATGCCAAATTATTTAAAGAAAAAGTTAAAAGATGGCATGACAAAAGAATTCAAAAGCGGGAATTCAGAGTGGGTGAGTATGTTCTATTGTACAATTCTTGTTTTAGATATTTTGCAGGAAAACTTCTCTCTAAATGGGAAGGATCTTACATCATTGAGGAAGTTTATCGCTCTGGAGCTATTAAGATCAATAATGTCGAAGGCACTAATCCGAAGGTGGTCAATGGACAGAGAATTAAGCCCTATATTTCAGGTACACCCATTAATGTTGAAACTAATATTATTCAAACCATGACACCGGATTAATACATAAAAGATACCTTACAGAACACTCTAGAACCCTGAAAAGGAAGAGGCACGTGATACGGTAAGTAAACCAGTTTTGGAAGAATTCCGCAAAAATATTTTCTGTCAGTTTTGGAATATTAGGAAAAAAATAAGAAATATCTAGGAAGGCAACCTAGGTGGTCACTAGGCACCAGGGCGCGCCTACCCCACCAGGCGCACCCTGGTTGGTAGTGGGCCCCTCGGGCACCTTCCCGACTCCGTTTTCCTGTAGTATACTTGTTTCCCAAGATAAAAAATCTTTATATATACCCCCGGATGATTTGACCACTGTATCGCGGAGAAATCCTTTGTTCATGTTTCGTGCTGTTTTTCTGTCAGATCTGAAAATATGTCGTATCAAGATTCGGATGGAGATGGCTATGTTTCCCACCATACTCCAGATCCAAATATCTTTAAGGATACCTATCCCTACTTATGGGCCACGGATGAGGAGGAAGACACCGACATGGAGGAAACAAGGGATGACAACTCGAGCGAAGATGAAGTTCCACTACCTCAACCTGGAGATATGCACGTGGAATTCAAGAAGTCAAGCCTCCCGAACGGATCAAGCAAATCTAAGGTTCAATTTATCCCGTCCCATTTTCTGCAGGAAAGCAAGGCAGCATTGTGCAAAAAGATATTGAAGCTTGAGCAAGAAAACGATGACTTGAGGGAGGAAAATTTTATCCTCAAGCGTAAGCTGGAGAAGAAGAATGATACTTCCTCAACACCACCACCATCACCAAAGAAGGAAACCTAAGCACACAGGTATAGGCACTCCCCTTGACTTGTGCCAAGCTTGGGAGAGATGCCCCGGTATCGTATCACCATCACTTTTATTACCTTTACCTATCTTAGTTCGATCCTTAGCTATTTCATGATTTAGTAGAATAAAATTTTAGTATGATCTATTTTCAAGTGCTAGTTTCGTGATCTATCTATCTATGTAATCGAGTGAGAGTTATATAATAGAGATTAGTTTAAGTTTTTGCTTCTTTACTTTCTTGTATCAATCAAAATATAGGAAATAATGAAAAGATCATATGCTAATCTTATGGTAAGTAATGACATCACATAAGGAAAAGTATAAGTGGTAAAATTTATTGAAAGTTAACAAACATAGCATTGGTCAATAATGATGCAATTCATGAAAGAATTAATAAGGGAAGAGAGGATTCACATGCAAATATACCATCTTGGACATCTTTTATGATTATGAGCCCCCATTAAATATTTTATGCCAAAATGTTGACATTGGACAAGGAAGACAACATAATGATTTATGTTTGTTCATATTCACATAGAAGTTATATTGTCATAGATCCTCCAACATGTGGTGCTTGCTCAATATCTTTGCTAGCCAAAAATCCGCACTAAGTAGAGATACTACTTGTGCATCCAAAACCCTTAAACCCAAATCTATATTTTGAGAGTCCACCATAACTACCTATGGATTGAGTAAGATCCTTCAAGTAAGTTGTCATCGGTGCATCAGGAAATAAAAATTGCTTCTGAATGTGTTTGATCTTTTAGTGTAAAGGAAAATAAGTGTTGTACGAACTTGTGATGGTAAAGTAATAAAAGTGATAGACTGCATAATAAAGGTTGCTATCATAAGGGGCAATATAACGTGATGTTCTTTTGCATTAATATATTGTGCATACAAAACCAAAAAGTGCATGAAAACCGATACGTCTCCAACGTATCTATAATTTTTTATTGCTCCATGCTATTATATTATCCATCTTGGATGTTTTATATGCATTATTATGCTATTTTATATCATTTTTTGGTACTAACCTACTAACCTAGTGCCCAGTGCCAATTGATGTTTGTTCCTTGTTTTTGTCTTTTACAGAAAATCAATACCAAACAGAGTCCAAACGGAACAAAACTTTTTGACGATTTTTCTTGGACCAGAAGATACCTAGGAAGCTTCGGGAGGAGGCCAGAAGGGCCATGGAGGAGCCACAAGCTCGGGAGGCACGCCCTAGGGGGGCGCCCCCAAGCTTGTGGGCCCCCCGTGGCACCCTTAACCCTAATTCCAGCTCCATAAATACCCAAATATTCCCCGTATACTAGAGGGCACACCAAAAATTCTTTTCTGCCGCCGCAAGTTTCTATCCTCATGAGATCCCATCTGGAGACCTGTTCCGATACTCTGTCGGAGGGGGATTCGATCACGGAGGGCCTCTACATCAACCTTGCTTTCCTTCCGATGATGGGAGTAGTTTACCACAAACCTACGGGTCCATAGCTAGTAGGTAGATAGCTTCTTCTATCTCTTTGATCTTCAATACAATGTTCTCCTCGATGTTCTTGGAGTTCTATGTAACATCCCCAGTATCACACCACAGTAATCCCTTATGATCATGCCAAGTCATCATCATTTGTAATCACAGTGGTTAAATATCTCATTTCAAATTCCTTCTCTGAATTCAATTCAAATTCAAAGTGCAATTTGACGTTGCTCAAATATTGCTGCAAAAATGTTCATCATTTAGCAAATATTCCAAAACAATTTGTTGTTAAGGAAAACAACATCACCATCAAGTCAAAGTGGGCCAAAGCATTTGAAACAGTGCCAAAACAGCACTTTAAATGCCATATTCATTTTTGAAAAATTCAAAAGGATTCCTAAATTGCCCAAACTTTTTGAGGCAATGGGGAATAATCCATTGTATTTACGTGACCAAGTTTCACATTTATACAAAATCATTTGGCAGCTCATTTTAATTCAAAAACCCTTCTAAAAAAGAAAAACAGAAAAACTGGAGAAGAAAAAGAGAAAGTCCACTGTGCACTGGGCTTAAGTGCACGGTGCCTGAGGCCCAGCCCACATGCCTCTTTCTCCCTCCTCTCTCTCTCTCTCCTTCGCGCTGTCGGCGCGTGTATGGCCGCGCCGGCGAGCGCCGGCGAAACGGCGACACGACGATGCAACCGACGCCCATCGACGCGAGGATGGGATAAGGACCCCCTCATCCATCCCCCTGGCTCTCCCTCACCCACTCTCCCCTTCTCTCTCTCCCTCTCCTTTGTTCTGGAGAGGAGGCCGACGAGGTCGCCGTCGTGCCTCGCCCGTCCTCGTGGCCATCGAGCCCCGTTCACCTCGCTGCCGTGTCCCTCGTCTCTGCCGTCGTCCTCTTCCTCGTCCCCGTCAACGAGCACGAGCCGGGAGCCACCGTAGTGAGCCCGGCGAGCTCGTCTTCCTCCCTGGATCGCTGTACGCCGCCGCCATTGATTCGCCGTCACTGCTGCTACTAAGCTTACACCGGGCCACCTTGTGCCTCCCCAGTGAGCTCCTCTTCATTCTCCCTCTCCTTGCTGACTCTGGCGCGCCCCCTAGCTGCTTTCCGCACGCGCGCCCGAATGCAGCGCTGCGGAGCTCCTTGCCGGCGAGTCTCCAGTGAACAAATGGTCACGGGCGTATGCCCGTTAGCTTCACCGCGTCGCGCAACACCTACCTAGCCATTTCGCCCGAGCTGCAGCATGCCGTAGCTCCGTTTCGTCGTCACCCGTAGCCGCTCCGCCGCAAAACTCGTCGCCGGCACCGTTTCCGGCCAAGTCCGGTCGTGCCACCTCCACCAATCGACGCGACGTCGAGTGGCCGTTCGAACGGACCCGGCCGCGTGCCGAACGGCACCGTAAAACGTGATTCCGACGAGGCCTGAGCGGCTTCGCTGCGTTCCAGCGTCGCCAGCGGCGAGACGCCGGCCGCCGCCGATGTGGCTGGGCGGGCCCCACCCCTGGCTCACTGCCAGTGGGCCCTAGGGGCCCCGTTGACTGGGTTGACCCAGTCAACGCGCTGACATGGCAGTACAGTGCCACTGACAAGCGAGCCCCACCACTTAAATAACTAATTAAAATCTTTTTATAATTAAAAGTAATTAGTTTAGCTAATCAGCCACTGATATGTGGGGCCCAGTAGCTAATTAACCTCAGATTAGTTTAAAATAAACTATGTTAAGTAACAGAGGCTGACAGGTGGGACCCACTGGTCAGGTTTTGACCTGGTCAGCCGCCCTGCTGACTGCTGATGTCATTGTGATGTCATGCTGACACAATAAACCTTTTCTGTTAATTTAAATAGTTCCAAAAAATGATTTAATCTTTGAAAATTCGTAGAATTTAAACCGTAGCTCGGATCGAAAAACTTTATACATGAAAGTTGCTCAGAACGACGAGACGAATCCAACCGGGCAATCTGTTTCCGTGTTGGGACCCTCTATGGAGGTGAACCCGTAACTTTTAGCCTATTTCCGATAGATGAATAGTGCATATACACCGGTAAATAATTCCAACTTAAATCCTAAAATAACTAAAATGACTTAAACATGCTTTTAGGCCACCCTGCACTGCATCTTAGCATAGCATGCTCTGTGTTGCATATGTTTGTTGTGTATTTATCTGTTTCCTCCCCCTCTTCTCTCTTGGTAGACCCTGGTACCAACACAGTTCCCGAGACCGACGCAGCTCCGGAGATCGACTACGCCCCTGCTGACCAGACTTTTGCAGTAGAGCTTCCAGGCAAGCACCCCCCTTTGAACATACCGATATCGCCTATTCTTTCTCTCTTATGCTTGCATTAGAAATTGATGCTGCTGTTTATCCTATTTCTGACGCATAGCCTATTTTTGTAACTACTGTTGATACCTACCTGCTTATCCTAAACTGCTTATAATAGGATGGTTAGTGCTCCAACAGAGACCCCACTTTGTCCCAGTTGCCCCGCTGGATTATCAGATGACTCGATCAACGTGATTGACAACCAGGCCCCGGCACCGCACATCACCCCCCTTAGTTGTATGACACTACAGCGTTACTATCAAGTGCCGAGGGTGATACCTCGTTTAGCACGTCTGATGTTAACTCTGTAGAGTAGATATTCGGTCGTGGTCATCGAGGGTGATTCCTCCTTCACCACTCCCGTTAACGATGCTGTCGTGCAAACACCTCAAGTGTGAACCCAGTCGAGGGTGATTCCTCTGAGTTCACCTTGATGGATACATCGATTAGGAATACAACGAGGGTGATACCTCAGATTCCCGTGATGTTATGGACACATGGATACTTGGACTTTACAACTGTAACTTGGAAAGTCGGGTTGACCCTGAGGGGTACCCGAGCGAGCATAAGAAGCAAGGGATGTGGAGACGGGTTGACCTGGAGGGTGACCGTGAGATAAATTACAAGGCGTGGCCGGGCATTCTTAGCCCTTGCCGCAAGTCTTTGAGACGGGGCGACGGGGTCACATCGATTGTGAGTCTTTGCTCGTTACCGCACACCCCCAATACACTAACGGTTTGGATATTTGATCCGAGTGGGCCTCTGGCCTGATAGCACTAACCATCACGCGGGAATAAATATGGGTACTATGCGTCGTATACATCTGTTGAAGCTTTCTAGACGTCAGCGACTGAGCGGCACACGCTAGGTTGGACTGGGAACGCAACCGCGCTTGTATTAAGGGGTTGCTAGGTCTGCTCACCGGTGGTGCACGTAGCGTGAGGAGTTCCCAGGGCGATGGCCCAAGACCCCTGGGGGCATAGGTTAGTCCAGCGTGCTGACCTCTCTGTTAAGCCTAGGTCGGGTTGCGGCGTGTTGTTTAGCCGAGGCCGGGCATGACCCAGAAAAGTGTGTCCGGCCGGAGTTAAGCAAGCATGGTGGGTAAGTTGGTGCACCCCTGCAGGGAAGAACTAATCTATGCATATCCGGATCCTCGGTAACAGACGCTCGGAGTTGTATCTCGATCGATACAACTAGAACATAATGTTGAGATGACAAATGAATAGTATGGCTCTGGGATTGCTTTCTCGCAGGGAGTCGAGGAAGGATCTCTGGGCGAGGTTGATACTTATTACTACTATTACTTTATATTGTACTAATCTACACTCTTATAATGCTCCAAGACCGTTGAAGATGCTAGTCTTCGATAGGACTAGGCCTTCTCTCTATTCTGGCATTTCTGCAGCCCAGTCCACATATACAGCCTTTCTTTGATAATGTTGCATATGTAGTGTAGATCCTTGCTTGTTGAGTACTTCAGATGAGTACTCACGGTTGCTTTGCTTCCTCTTTTTCCCCATATTCGTTTGATGCAACCAGATGACGGAGCCCCTGAGACAGCTGCCCCCGCCGACGACTACTACTACCACCCCGAGGGTGGTTACTACTTCGAGTTGACCGACGACCAGGAGTAGGTTCGGAGGGTCCCAAGCAGGAGGCATGCACCTTTTTGATCGTAGCTTTTGTTTTGCACTGCCTTCTTGAAGGCTTATCTGTTTCTCTTTTATATCTGTACTCAGATATCTAACGCTTCCGCTGATGCTTGTTGACATCAAGCTTATGTATTCGAGCCCTCGAGGCCCTGGCTTGTAATATAACACTTGTATGCCTTTATTTATGTTTTAGAGTTGTGTTGTGATTCCTTCAAGTGAGTCCTTAGGCATGATCGTGTGCATTTGCGTGTATGATTAGTGCACGATTAAGCCGGGGGCGTCACAAGTTGGTATCAGAGCCGACTGCCTGTAGGAACCCCCTTTCCAACTCCTTGGCCGAAGTTGAGTCTAGTTGTAGAAATTGTTTTACTAACTTGGCTGTGTGGCTTACGGGCCCATGTCGCCAATTGGGTGGTATTAGGATCTTTTATTCCTCATCTATACTCTGGGTCTCTGATCTCTCTTCTATTCGGGTTAAATGAATTTACTAACTACATTAGGTTCTCGTAACGGCTTTCCCCGAAGAGCCCCTTCATTCTGGATGGTTGCCTGCTTCACCAGAATACTTCGACGATACTCTTCGATCTTCTCCCGAGAACTTGTGTTCATTCCTTTTGCAATCCCTTAACACCGTTGAATCCTTATGGATAACTGCATACCCTCATTGTTCATACTTCCATCCCTAGTTGTTCTTGTTATTACAAGATACCCGAAAGTATTCTCCGACTTTCAAGAATCCTTTTTCCGACTGCCTTGCAGCTCTTTTATACCTGAATACCCCTACGAATAATTCCTCACACTTATCGGAGATTCGTTCATCCCCAGTTGTTCATATGTCCCACAAAATTCTTCGAATGCAATTCGATCTCCCAAAAATCCTCTGCAGCCTATTGCTCTTGAATCTCCATGCCTGCTTCCATTATGGTTAATTCCACATGTCTAGCAGTATTTACTATAATCCTTTGTGATTGACATTCTGATCCTATTGAGTCAACATGTGTGCGAATGCTCGCAATCATCAATTAATCCTTAGAAATTTTCTTTTCGGCTCAGACATCGTTCCGGATATGAGCTGGTTCTTGCCCAATCAAGATTTGATCGGTGTGCCTCTAAGTCTGTTCAACCTATCCATCTTCGATCATAGCATCTGATTCTGATACACCGATCTAGAAATCAAGTTTCTTTGTATTCAAAGCATCAAATTATTCAGATGTTTTGATAAGCCGATGCCTTCGCATCCCTTCTCCCTCTGACTGATTACCGATACTCACATCAACTCCGTCGTGAATCGCCATATCCATTATTGGGTTATTATCCGACGGTGTCCTTAACATCTAAAATCTTGAGAGTTTTTCCCTGATACATAATGCCTTTGGTAAATTGTATCCTCTCCTTTTGTCAACCATGCTCTCCTGTTGAGCTTGTGTTAATTACTCCTGATGTTCATGGTATATGTTCCTAAGATACCCCTACGGGTTGAACCTATGCTTTCCCTAATCCGTGTGAACTCGAAAGTTATGTGAGTCATACTCTTATGGTGCTTCACCAGATAAATCTTCCGCACTACAATTTCTAAGAAAAAGAGGAGTGAATGAAAGGTTATGCATTGAAGAAGTGGGAGTCAACCTTGAACCTTTGTGTTCATGCCCATGGACCCGATGTAGAACTCATCACGGAAGCTGCTCGAAAATAATAATTGTTCCCTTGGTATAAGTTCATCTTGTATCTGTGAATTGATCCTTTGCAATCGTGGTTTCGACCATATTTTCTCCTTGATTCCATTTCCCGGACAAGATAAAATACTTGTCCTCTACAGATCATTTCACCCGTCCAACCTCTACTCTGATTTACCTTCGGGTATTATCCCTAGTACTTGTTACTGGGAAGTTTAATACTCCATCACATCATTCCTAGCCTGATCGGCTATATCATCATTGTGCTAAATTTTAACCGTGCTACCTTGTTGTTATTCCCGGAGCACAACTTTTCGACAATGAGCAAAGCTTACGCCGTTCTTCCTCATCTTATCATTTCACCTCGAACAACAAGCTTGATTTCGAGTTTGTGACGTATCCGTGGTTCCAATAGCCTTCGCTTCATCATTCCTTTTGCTTGATGTCGTTGCTGCTCGATGGCATCTTCATAGAGCCTCTCGACAAAATTAGTCATGAGCACCATCAATATACTGATTTGTTCTAGGATTTCAATCGAATTCTTGAGCAGAAATACCATCCTTGTCCCTCAATGATTTGTGTTATCATCGACAACATCCTTGACTTCCTACCAATACAGACTTGGTCATGTTTTGGGTATATCTTACATTCCTTGACATTCTTCGAATTGTTCCATTGTACTTCTTGTGACTTTCAGATTCAATCTTGCTTGAAACACCATGTTAATGCTATCTCGAAGCATGACTGTGGTATGCCGAACAACAACAAGAACGTTGGAAGTGCATTGCCAAATGTTTCTTGCTCTATTATCCAAACACCGTTGTATGGATAACATCATGAATTCCCTTGCCCCTTTATCCAAATGGTGATGTACTTGTTGTTCTGACATGTATATCATGCTCTACTTTTCCTTGGGAAGGATATACACCTAATACTTGTGTATAATCACATTTCCTTTCCATTGTTCTGTTTAATCTGATAACCACATTTTCCTTCCATTCATCTAATTAACCTTTCTTGTGATTGGCATGATCTAAGCAGTAACAATTCCCTGCTTATGTAAACACCTCGAAGTACAATTCGGACAAAAAGACCCTATTGCTATTGTTGATGACATTCCGGTAACCACCAATGGATGAGAACTTTGCCTATTGGTCTGCCTCATTTTAACGAGCAGGAAAATGGTTCTCTTCGTCCCTCGCCCTTGGTACCGATGTTGTCACCGACATAACTGATAGACTATTCTCTGACATACTTTGTTGTCGAGACCGGTAAGATGTCACCATTCTCCCTACTCTCGATCGACCCTCATCACAGTTCCACAGGATCGGAACCTGACTCTCCTATATATCCTTGATTCCGAAGTATCATAAGCTCTTGGCTTTGTGTGTTATCACAAGCCACCCTCCGAGAGATGATCTATTCCCGATGCTCTGAACCCCTTTACACACTCTCATCAGATATCGATCGTTTGTCCATTCGCTTGAAACTTCCTATTGTACCTTCATACTTTGCTCTCGATGTTTTCCTAGGTTTCAACTCGAGAAGTACTTCTGCCACGTTCCCTGAATTATCTGCCAGATAATCGACCTTGCAAAGGTTCGTTCTCCTGAAGTCACCTCTTACTCCACCGCTAAAATCTCGGGACGAGATTTCTTGTAGTGGAGGAGATTTGTAACATCCCCAGTATCACACCACAGTAATCCCTTATGATCATGCCAAGTCATCATCATTTGCATTGATTAATCACAGTGGTTAAACATCTCATTTCAAATTCCTTCTCTGAATTCAATTCAAATTCAAAGTGCAATTTGACGTTGCTCAAATATTGCTGCAAAAATGTTCATCATTTAGCAAATATTCCAAAACAATTTGTTGTTAAGGAAAACAACATCACCATCAAGTCAAAGTGGGCCAAAGCATTTGAAACAGTGCCAAAACAGCACTTTAAATGCCATATTCATTTTTGAAAAATTCAAAAGGATTCCTAAATTGCCCAAACTTTTTGAGGCAATGGGGAATAATCCATTGTATTTATGTGACCAAGTTTCACATTTATACAAAATCATTTGGCAGCTCATTTTAATTCAAAAACCCTTCTGAAAAAGAAAAACAGAAAAACTGGAGAAGAAAAAGAGAAAGTCCATTGTGCACTGGGCCTAAGTGCACAGTGCCTGAGGCCCAGCCCACAGGCCTCTTTCTTCCTCCTCTCTTTCTCTCCTTCGCGCTGTCGGCGCGTGTATGGCTGCGCCGGCGAGCGCCGGTGAAACGGCGACACGACGATGCAACCGACGCCATCGACGCAAGGATGGGATAAGGACCCCCCCTCATCCATCCCCCTGGCTCTCCCTCACCCACTCTCCCCTTCTCTCTCTCCCTCTCCTTCGTTTTGGAGAGGAGGCCGACGAGGTCGCCGCCGTACCTCACCCGTCCTCGCGACCACCGAGCCCCGTTCGCCTCGCCGCCGTGTCCCTCGTCTCTACCGTGGTCCTCTTCCTCGTCCCCGTCAATGAGCGTGAGTCGGGAGCCACCATAGCGAGCCCGGCGAGCTCGTCTTCCTCCTTGGATCGACGTACGCCACCGCCGTCGATTCACCGTCACTGCTGCTACTAAGCTTACACCGGGCCACCTTGTGCCTCCCCGATGAGCTCCTCTTCCTTCTCCCTCTCCTTGCTGACTCTGGCGCGCCCCCTAGATGCTTTCCCCACGTGCGCCCGAACGCAACGCCGCGGAGCTCGTCGCTGGCAAGTCTCCGGTGACCAAATGGTCACGGGCATATGCCCGTTAGCTTCACCGCGTCGCGCAGCACCTGCCTAGCCCTTTCGCCCAAGCCGTAGCACGCCGTAGCTCCGTTTCGTCGTCACCCGTAGCCGCTCCACCGCAAACCTCGTCGCCGGCGCCGTTTCCAGCCAAGTCCGGCCGTGCCACCTCCACCAATCGACGCGGCGTAGAGTGGCCGTTCGAACAGACCGAGCCGCGCGCCGAACGGCGCCGTAAAACGTGTTTCCGATGAGGCCCGAGCGGCTCCGCCATGTTCTGGCGTCGCCGGCGGCGAGACGCCGGCCGCCGCCGCCGTGGCTGGGCAGGCCCCACCCCTGGCTCACTGCCAGTGGGTCCTAGGGGCCCTGTTGACAGGGTTGACCCAGTCAACGAGCTGACATGGCAGTACAGTGCCACTGACGAGCGGGCCCCACCACTTAAATAACTAATTAAAATGTTTTTATAATTAAAAGTAATTAGTTTAGCTAATCAGCCACTGACATGTGGGGCCCAGTAGCTAATTAACCTCAGATTAGTTTAAAATAAACTCTATTAAGTAATAGAGGCTGACAGGTGGGACCCACTAGTCAGGTTTTGACCTGGTCAGCCGCCCTACTGACTGTTGATGTCACTGTGATGGCATGCGGATGCAATAAACCTTTTCTGTTAATTTAAATAATTCGAGAAAATGATTTAATCTTTGAAATTCGTAGAATTTAAACCGTAGCTCGGATCGAAAAACTTTATACATGAAAGTTGCTCAAAATGACGAGACAAATCCAACCATGCCATCTGTTTTCGTGTCGGGACCCTCTATGGAGGTGAACCCGCAACTTTTAGCCTATTTCCGACAGATGAATTATGCATATACACCGGTTAATAATTCCAACTTAAATCCTAAAATAACTAAAATGACTTAAACATGCTTTTAGGCAACCCTGCACTGCATCTTAGCATAGCATGCTCTGTGTTGCATATGTTTGCTGTGTATTTATCTGTTTCCTCCCCCTCTTCTCTCTCGGCAGACCCCGGTACCGACGCAGTTCTCGAGACCGATGCAGCTCCAGACATCGACTACGCCCCTGACGACCAGACTTTTGCAGCAGAGCTTCCAGGCAAGCACCCCCCCTTTGAACATACCAATATCGCCTATTCTTTCTCTCTTATGCTTGCATTAGAAATTGCTGCTGCTGTTTATCCTATTTCTGGTGCACAGACTGTTTTTGTAACTGCTGTTGATACCTACCTGCTTATCCTAAACTGCTTAGAATAGGCTGGTTAGTGCTCCACCAGAGACCCCACTTTGTCCCAGTTGCCCCGCTGGATTATTAGATGACTCGATCAACATGATCAACAACCAGGCCCCGGCACCGCACATCACCCCCCTTCGTTGTACGACACTGCAGCGTTACTATCGAGTGCCGAGGGTGATACCTCGTTTAGCACTTATGATGTTAACTCTGTAGAGTAGATATTCGGTCGTGGTCATCGAGGGTGATTCCTCCTTCACCACTCCCGCTAACGACGCTGTCGTGCAAACACCTCAAGTGTGAACCCAGCCGAAGGTGATTCCTCCGAGTTCACCTTGATGGATACATCGAGTAGGAATCCAACAAGGGTGATACCTCAGATTCCCCTGATGTTATGGACACACGGATACTTGGACTTTACAACTATTACTTGGAAAGTCGGGTCGACCCTGAGGGGTACCCGAGCGAGCATAAGAAGCAAGGGATGTGGAGACGGGTTGACCTGGAGGGTGCCCGTGAGATAAATTATGAGGCGTGGTCGGGCATTCTTAGCCCTTGTCGCAAGTCCTCGAGACGGGGCGACGGGGTCACATCGATCATGAGTCTCTGCTCGTTATCACACACCCCCAATACACTAACGGTTTGGATATTTGATCCGAGTGGGCCTCCGGCCTGATAGCACTAACCATCACGCGGGAATAAATATGGGTACTCTGCATCGTATACATCAGCCGAAGCTTTCTAGACGTCAGCGACTGAGCGGCACACGCTGGGTTGGACTTGGAACGCAACCGCGCTTGTATTAAGGGGTTGCTAGGCCTGCTCACCGGCAGTGCATGTAACGTGCAGGAGTTCCCGGGGCAATGGCCCAAGACCCCTGGGGGCATAGGTTAGTACGGCGTGCTGACCTCTCTATTAAGCCTAGGTCGGGTTGCGGCGTGTTGTTTAGCCGAGGCCGGGCATGACCCAGAAAAGTGTGTCCGGACGGAGTTAAGCGACCGTGGTGGGTAAGTTGGTGCACCCCTGCAGGGAAGAACTAATCTATGCATAGCCGGATCCTCGGTAACGGACGCTCGGAGTTGTATCCCGATCGATACAATTAGAACATAATGTTGAGATGAGAAATGAATAGTATGGCTCTGGGATTGCTTTCTCGCAGGGAGTCGAGGAAGGATCTGTGGGCGAGGTTGATACTTATTACTACTATTACTTTATACTGTACTGATCTACACTCTTCTAATGCTGCAAGACCGTTGAAGATGCTAGTCTTCGATAGGACTGGGCCTTCTCTCTATTCTGGCATTTCTGCAGCCCAGTCCACATATACAGCCTTTCTTTGATAATGTTGCATATGTAGCGTAGATCCTTGCTTGCTGAGTACTTCGGATGAGTACTCACGGTTGCTTTGCTTCCTCTTTTTCCCCATATCCGTTTGATGCAACCACATGACGGAGCCCCTGAGACAGCTGCCCCCGCCGACGACTACTACTACCACCCCGAGGGTGCTTACTACTTCGAGTTGACCAACGACCAGGAGTAGGTTCGGAGGGTCCCAGGCAGGAGGCCTGCGCCTTTTCGATCATAGCTTTTGTTTTGCACCGCCTTCTTGAAGGCTTGTATGTTTCTCTTTTATATCTGTACTCAGATATCTAACGCTTCCACTGATGCTTGTTGACATCAAGCTTATGTATTCGAGCCCTTGAGGCCCTGGCTTGTAATATAATGCTTGTATGCCTTTATTTATGGTTTAGAGTTGTGTTGTGATTCCGTCAAGTGAGTCATTAGGCTTGATCGTGTGCATTTGCGTGTATGATTAGTGCACGATTAAGCCGAGGGCATCACATTCTATTCAATGTAATCTTCTTTTGTGGTGAGTTTGTTGAGATCTGAAGAATTGTGGATTTATGATTAGCTTATCTATGAATATTATTTGAGTCTTCTCTGAACTATTTTATGCATGATTAACATAGCTTTGTATTTCTCTCCGATCTATTGATTTGGTTTAGCCAACAAGATTGATTTTTCTTGCAATGGGAGAGGTGCTTTGTTTTGGGTTCAATCTTGCGGTGTCCGCACCCAGTGACAGAAGGGGTAGCGAGGCACGTATCTGTATTCTTTCCATTAAGGATAAAAAGATGGGGTTTATACCATATTGATTGGATCTATCTCTCTACATCATGTCATCTTGCTTAAGGCGTTACCCCGTTCTTGTTAACTTAGTACACTAGATGCATGCTGGATAGCGGTCGATGTGTAGAGTAATAGTAGTAGATGCAGGCAGGAGTCGGTCTACAAGGGCTGGACGAAAAGCTTGAAGCTCGCGAATAATGAGCACTCGATAGTTTGGCTCATTTTGGCTCCTGCTCGTTAGTTAATGAACCAAGCCAAACAGTGTTTTTTTGCTCATTAAGATTAACGAGCGAGCAAACGAGTTTCACAAGCAAACTCATTTAGCTCGCTAATTTTTAAAAGTTTGACATGAGACCCCTAGTTCAAATCATCCCACTAACAAAAGAGTTTCTAGTTAGCCCAGCCTAGAGGCCTAGCACCCCAGCCCACTTCAGCACTTCTCCTAGACCTAGGAACTGCTACTTCTTGAGCTTGCATTGATTTTTCCCTTGAAGAGGAAAGGGTGATGAAGCAAAGTAGAGATAAGTATTTCCCTCAATTAAGAACCAAGGTATCAATCTAGTAGGAGGTACAAGCAAGTTCCCAATAGATGCACCTGCACAGACAACCAAACACTTGCACACAACATGAAAAAGGGGTTGTCAATCCCTTCACGGTCACTTGCAAGAGTGAGATCTAATAGAGATAGATATAAAAAGATAAGTAAAAGGCAAAATAAAGTAAATATAAATAAATTGCAGCAAGGTATTTTTGGGTTTTTGATTTTATAGATCTGAAAATACATGATGGAAAATAGACTCGGGGGCCATAGGTTTCACTAGAGGCTTCTCTCTTGAAGAAAACATACGGTGGGTAAACAAATTACTATTGAGCAATTGATAGAAAAGCACATAGTTATGACGATATCTAAGGCAATAATCATGAATATAGGCATCACGTCTATGACAAGTAGACCGACTCCTTCCTGCATCTACTACTATTACTCCACACATCGAGATCTTTCCAGCATGCATCTAGTGTATTAAGTTAACAAGAACGGAGTAAGGCCTTAAGCAAGATGACATGATGTAGAGGGATAGATCCAATCAATATGGTAAAAAAACCATATTTTAATCCTTAATGGAAACAATACAAATACGTGCCTCGCTACCCCTATTGTCACTGGGTGAGGACACCGCAAGATTGAACCCATCACAAAGCACATCTCCCATTGCAAGAAAAACCAATCTAGTTGGCCAAACCAAATCGATAGATCGGAGAGAAATACAAAGCTATCTTAATCACGCATAAAAGAGTTCAGAAAGACTCAAATAATATTCATAGATAACCTGATCATAAATCCACAATTCATTAGATCTCAACAAACGCACTGCAAAAGAAGATTACATTGAATAGAACTCCAAGAACATCGAGGAGAACATTGTGTTGAAGATCAAAGAGAGATAAGAAGCCATCTAGCTACTAGCTATGGACCTGTAGGTCTGTGGTAAACTAGTCACACATCATCGGAAGGGCAACAAGGTTGGTGTAGAGGCCCTCCGTGATCGAATCCCCCACCGGCGGAGTGCCAGAAATGGTCCCAAGATGGGATCTAACGAGAACATAAGATTGCGGCGGCGGAGAATTATTTTTGGTGTGTCCACTAATGTAGGGGGAATATTTAGGTATTTATAGAGCTGAGATTAGGGTTAGGAGGTCCACGGGGGGCCCACAAGCCTAGGGGGCGCGCCCCTAGGGCTTGTGGCCCCCTCGTGGGTCTTCTGGCCTCTTCCCGAAGCTTGGTGGTTATCTTCTGGTCCAAGAAAAATCCTCAAAAAGTTTAGTTCCGTTTGGACTCCATTTGGTATTGATTTTCTGTAACACGCAAAAACAAGGAAAAAGCAGCAACTGGCACTGGGCACTAGGTTAATAGGTTAGTCCAAAAAAATGATATAAAATAGCATATTAATGCATATAAAACATCCAAGATAGATAATATAATAGCATGGAACAATAAAAAATTATAGATACGTTGAAGGCGTATCAAGCATCTCCAAGCTTAATTCCTGCTCGTCCTCGAGTAGGTAAATGATAAAAACAGATTTTTTGATGTGGAATGTTACCTAACATATTTATCAATGTAATTTTCCTTATTGTGGCATGAATATTCAGATCCATAAGATTCAAAACAAGAGTTTAATATTGACATAAAAACAATAATACTTCAAGCATACTAATAAAGCAATCATGTCTTCTCAAAATATCATGGCTAAAGAAAGTTATCCCTACAAAATCATATAATCTTGTCATGCTCTATCTTCATCACACAAAGTATTTATCATGCACAACCCCGATGACAAGCCAAGCAATTGTTTCATACTTTTAATGTTCTTAAGCTTTTTCAACTTTCACGTAATACATGAGAGTGAGCCAAGGATATAGCACTATGTGTGGAATAGAGTATGGTGGAGGTTGTGAGGAGAAGACAAAAAAGGAGAAGGTCTCACATCTACTAGGCAAATTAATGGGCTATGGAGATGCCCATCAAATGATATCGATGCAAGTGAGTAGGGATTGCCATGCAACGGATGCACTAGAGCTATAAGTGTATGAAAGCTCAAAGGAAAACTAAGTGGGTGTGCATCCAACTTGCTTGCTCACCAAGACCTAGGGCAATTTAAGGAAGCCCATCATTGGAATATACAAGCCAAGTTTTATAACGAGAAATTCCCACTAGTATATGAAAGTGGTAAAATAGGATACTCTCTATCATGAAGAACATGGTGCTATTTTCGAAGCACAAGTGTGGTAAAAGGATAGTAACATTGTCCCTTCTCTCTTTTTCTCTCATTTTTTTTCTTTTGGGCTCTTTGGCCTCTTTTTTTCCTTCTTTTTTTATTTTATTTTATTTTTCTTCTGGAGCCTCATCCTGACTTGTGGGGGAATCATAGCCTCCATCATCCTTTCCTCACATGGGACAATGCTCTAATAATTATGATCATCACACTTTTATTTACTTACAACTCAAAAATTACAACTCGGTACTAGAACAAAGATATGACTCTATATGAATGCCTCCGGCGGTGTACCGAGATGTGCAATGATCTAGCGTGACATGTATAAAAAATATGAACGGTGGCCAAGGCACAAATACTATGTCAACTATATGATCGCGCAAAGCAATATGACAATGATGGTATGTGTCATAATAAACGGAACATTGGAAGTTGCATGGCAATATATCTCGGAATGTCTATGGAAATGCCATAATAGGTAGGTATGGTGGCTGTTTTGAGGAAGGGTATATGGTGGGTTTAATGCACCAGTGAAAGTTGCACGGTACTAGAGAGGCTAGCAATGGTGGAAGGGTGAGAGTGCATATAATCTATGGACTCAGCATTAGTCATAAAGAAATCACATACTTATTGCAAAAATTTATTAGCCATCAAAGCAGAGTACTAATACTCATGCTCCTAGGGGGATAGATTGGTAGGAAAAGACCATCGCTCGTCCCCGACCGCCACTCATAAGGACGACAATAAAAAATAAATCATGCTCTAACTTCATCGCATAACGATAGACCATACGTGCATGCTTCGGGAATCACAAACCTTAACATAAGTATTTCTACTAATCCACAATTACTTACTAGCATGACTCTAATATGACCATCTTTATATCTCAAAACAAATGCAAGGAATCAAACTTCTCATATATTCAATGCTCTTTATGAAAGTTTTTATTATATCCCTCTTGGATACCCATCATATTAGGACCAAATTCATAACCTAAGCAAATTGCCATAATATTTTCAAGACTCTCAAAATAATATAAGTGAAGCATGAGAGTTCATCAATTTCTTCAAAATAAAACCACCATCGTGCTCTAAAAAGATATAAGTGAAGAAGTAGAGCAACTACGTACCTCAAAAGATATAAGTGAAACACATAGAGTATTCTAATAAATTCACGATTAATGTGTGTACCTCTCAAAAGGTGTGTACAAAAAGGATGATTGTGGAAAACTAAAAGTCAAAGTCTCAAATAATACAAGACGCTCCAAGCAAAACACATATCATGTGGTGAATAAAAATATAGCCTCAAGTAATTTTACCGATGGATTGAAGACATAAGAGGGGATGCCATCCGGGGCATCCCCAAGATTAGATGCTTGGTTGTCTTTTAATATTACCTTGGGGTGCCTTGGGAATCCCCAAGCTTAGGCACTTGCCACTCCTTATTCCGTAGTCCATAAAAAATTTACCCAAAACTTGAAAACTTCACAACACAAAACTCAACAAAAAACTCTTGAGATCCGTTAGTATGATAAAACAAATCTCCACTTTTAGGTACTGTTGTGAACTCATTCCAATTTTATATTTGTGTTATGTCTACTGTATTCTAACTTCTCCATGGTTCATACCCCCCGATACTACCCATAGATTCATCAAAATAAGCAAACAACACATCGAAAACAGAATCTGTCAAAAACAGAACAGTCTATAAAGACCCAAATATTAGTCATACTTATGTAACTTCAAAAATTATGAAAAAATGGTAAAACATAGACAATTCATATATAAATCTTTATAAAAAAAACTCAGAGTTTTTCCACGCTCCACTGAATTTTAACAATTCTATTATTGGATGCAAAAGTTTCTGTTTTTTCAGCAAAATCAAATCAACGATATACCAAAGCATCACAAAGGTCTGGCTTGGCTCAAACACTAATTAAAACACTAAAACACAATTACTACAGAAGTAATATTGTGTATTTATTGAAAAACAGAAGCAAAAACGAAAAACACAAAATAAAATTGGGTTGCCTCCCAACAAGCGCTATTGTTTAACGCCCCTAGCTAGGGATAATGCAAAGATCTAGGTATTGTCATCTTTGGTATTTAATTCTTTCCTAATAAAATCTTCCAAAACCTTTCTTAGTAGATCCCTCTTTTCATGTTCTTCCCTTCTAGCGGGAGAGCTTAAAGCATGGAAGGGACTTTGATTAGTAATTTTGACATTCATAATTTCATATTCAGGATCATCACCAAAAATATCTGCATAAGAAACATGTAGTTCATCTTTAATGGGTTCTCTAGATATCTCTTCAATCCATTCTTTATTAAACCCTTCATCAATTACCTTAGTAACCCAATCAAATCTATCATAAGCATCAATGTATAAAGCTTGGATAACTTCCGGATAAGGGACTCGTTTTCTTCGATTGTTACTAAAAGCAACAAAATCCTTGGATTCCAAACCGTGTAAGGTTTCTTTATCATAAAGAATTTCTTCTATTTGGGGATGCTCAAAATTCATATTATAGAAAGCAAAATTTTCCCTAGCCTCTCGGACTATGTAATCAAATTCGCACATAAGGATAATTGTAGCAAGTTTCTTAGCTTTAGGATCTAAGATATTAGGGAGTTCATAAAACATCTTTTGTAAAGCAGGATGGATGTGTAAAAATTCTCTTTCCAATTTGACTACAAGCATAGAAATAGCATCTGCATAGCAATTTGTATTATCAAGGATGGTTCCCCTATTTATGGGCATAACTCCCGTGCAATCAAAAAATTCTTGAATAACATTATTTCCAATAATATTACCATCACCAACATGATAGATCTTTGTTTTAAGATTGGTAGAAGTGTCAGTTTCAAGAGGATCATGATTAAGAACATAAGATTCAAAATTTTCCTCAAGATAATTACTACCTTTTTCAATGACAACCTTCCCAGATTCAGACATGATGGCAAAGCAAGCAATCTAGCACACAAGCAAACAAAAAAGCAAACGAAAAGAAGGCGAATAAAAAGGTAAATATTTTTTTGTTTTTCTGAAAAAGTTTTAGAAGTGGGGGAGAGGAAAACGAGAGGCAAATGGCAAATAATGTAAGTGCAAGAGATGAGAGTTTATGATAGGTACTTGGTAGGCTTGATGTAGAAACTCCCCGACAACAGCGCCAGAAATTCTTCTTGCTACTTCTTGAGCTTGCGTTGATTTTTTCCTTGAAGAGGAAAGGGTGATGCAACAAATTAGAGATAAGTATTTCCCTCAATTAAGAACCAAGGTATCAATCTAGTAGGAGGTACAAGCAAGTCCCCAATAGATGCACCTGCACAAACTAACAAACACTTGCACACAACACGAAAACGGAGTTGTCAATCCCTTCACGGTCACTTGCAAGAGTGAGATCTAATAGAGATAGATATAAAAGCTAAGTAAAAGGAAAAATAAAGTAAATATAAATAAATTTCAGCAAGGTATTTTTGGGTTTTTGATTTTATTGATCTGAAAATATATGATGGAAAATAGACCCGGGGGACATAAGTTTCACTAGAGGCTTCTCTCTTGAAGAAAACATACGGTGGGTAAACAAATTACTATTGAGCAATTGATAGAAAAGCGCATAGTTATGACGATATCTAAGGCAATGATCATGAATATAGGCATCACGTCTGTGACAAGTAGACTGACTCCTGCCTGCATCCACTGCTATTACTCCACACATCGACCGCTATCTAGCATGCATCTAGTGTATTAAGTTAACAATAACGGAGTAACGCCTTAAGCAAGATGACATGATGTAGAGGGATAGATCCAATCAATATGGTAAAAATCCCATATTTTTATCCTTAATGGCAACAATACAAATACGTGCCTCGCTACCCCTAGTGTCACTGGGTGAGGACACCGCAGGATTGAACCCATCACAAAGCACCTCTCCCATTGCAAGAAAAATCAATCTAGTTGGCCAAACCAAATCGATAGATCGGAGAGAAATACAAAGCTATCTTAATCATGCATAAAAGAGTTCGGAAAAGACTCAAATAATATTCATAGATAATCTGATCATAAATCCACAATTCATCGTATCTCAACAAACACAGCCACAAAAGAAGATTACATCGAATAGAACTCCAAGAACATTGAGCAGAACATTGTATTGAAGATCAAAGAGAGAGAAGAAGCCATCTAGCTACTAGCTATGGACCCATAGGTCTGTGGTAAACTACTCACATATCATTGGAAGGGCAACAAGGTTGGTGTAGAGGCCCTCCGTGATCGAATCCCCCTCCGGCGGAGTGTCGGAAAAGGCCCCAAGATGGGATCGCACGAGAACAGAAGCTTGCGGCGGCGGAAAAGTATTTTTGGTGTGTCCTCTGATGTAGGGGGAATATTTAGGTATTTATAGAGCTAAGATTAGGGTTAGGAGGTCTACGGGGGACCCACAATCCTAGGGGGTGCGCCCCTAGGGCTTGTACCCCCTCATGGGTCTTCTGGCCTCTTCCCGAAGCTTCGTGGTTGTCTTCTAGTCCAAGAAAAATCTTCAAAAGGTTTCATTCTGTTTGGACTCCATTTGGTATTGATTTTTTGTAGAAGACAAAAACAAGGAAAAAACAATAACTAGCACTTGGCACGAGGTTAATAGGTTAGGCCCAAAAAATGATTTAAAATAGCATATTAATGCATATAAAACATCCAAGATAGATAATATAATAGAATGGAACAATCAAGAATTATAGATTCGTTGGAGACGTATCAGGAGCTAGCTGCCAGGAGACCCTAGAGTCAACCAGGAGCCCGCCGCAGGGAACCAAACATCCTTGTTTAATTTATGCCGATGTGAATTTTTTATGGGATCATGGGATTCTCCTGTGTTGTTTATTACCTTAACGTCCTTGTTTAGTCTATTGTATTGTGAATTTTTTATGTGATCATATAGGATTCTTCTTTGTTGTTTAATACCTTAATGAGTGCTCGTGAACACTCGCGAGCACAACGAGCCCATAAAAAACTGAGCTGAACAGAGGTTTTTAACGAGCTGAGCTTAATGATAACGAGCCGAGCAGCTCGTTAATCCAGCCCATCTACTTGTCACGGACGTGATGCCTATATTCATGATCATTGCCTTAGATATCATCATAACTTTGCACTTTTATATCAATTTCTCAACAGTAATTTGTTTACCCACCGTATGCGTTCATTCAAGACGGAAGCCTCTAGTGAAAACGATGGCCCCCGGGTCTATTTTTATCATATTGTTTTCAAATCTATAAAACCAAAAATACCCAAAAATACCTTGCTGCAGTTTATTTACCTTTACTTTATTTTGCACTTTTATTTATCTTTTATACCTATCTCTATTAGATCTCATCCTTGCAAGTAACCGTGAAGGGATTGACAACCCCTTTATCGCGTTGGGCGCAAGTATTTGTTTGTTTGTGTAGGTGCAACCATTGGTGACTTGTGTGTTCCTCCTACTGGATTGATATCTTGGTTCTCAAACTGAGGGAAATACTTATCTCTACTTTGCTCCATCACCCTTTCCTCTTCAAGGGGAAAACCAACGCAAGCTCAAGAAGTAGCAGGAAGAATTTCTGGCACCATTGCCAAGGAGGATCTACATCAAGCCTACCAAGTACCCATCATAAACTCTCATCTCTTGCATTTACATTATTCACCATTTGCCTCTCGTTTTCCTCTCCCCCACTTCTAAAACATTTTTAGAAAAACACAAAAATATTTGCCTTCTTTTCGTTCATCTTTTCATTTGCTTATGTGCTAGATTGCTTGCTTTACCACGATGTCTCAAGAAAACACAAAGTTGTGTGATTTTTCCAACACTAATAATAATGATTGTATTAGTACTCCGATTGCTCCCGCCACTAGTGCGTAATCTTATGGAATTAATGCCTCTTTGTTGAATCTTGCTATGAAATAACAATTTTTTGGTAGGCCTAATGAAGATGTTGCATCCCATCTAAATACTTTCGTTGAATTGTGTGACATGCAAAAGAAAAAATATGTGGATAATGATATTATTAAATTGAAGCTATTTCCGTTCTCACTATGAGATCGTGCTAAAACTTGGTTTTCATCTTTGCCTAAAAATAGTATCGATTCATGGAATAAGTGTAAAGATGCTTTTATTTCCAAGTATTTTCCTCCCTCTAAGATCATCTCCCTTAGGAATGATATAATGAACTTTAAGCAACTAGATCATGAACATGTTGCACAATCTTGGGAGAGGATGAAATTGATATTAAGAAATTGCCCCACTCATGGTTTAAGTTTATGGATGATCATACAAAATTTTTATGCCGGATTAAATTTTGCATCTAGAAATCTTTTAGATTCTGTCGCGGGAGGTACTTTTCTAGAAATCACATTAGTAGAAGCTACTAAACTCCTAGATAATATTATGGCAAATTACTCTCAATGGCATACCGAAAGATCTTCTACTAGTAAAAAAGTAGATGCGATTCAAGAAATTAATACTTTGAGTGGAAAGATGGATGAACTTATGAAATTGATTGCTAGCAAGAGTGCTCCGATTGATCCTAATGATATGCCTTTGTCTACTTTGATTGAGAATAATAATTAATCTACGGATGTCAATTTTGTTGGTAGGAACAATTTTGGTAATAACCCATATAGAGGCAATTTTAATCATAGGCCGTTTCCTAATGATTCCTCTAATAATTATGGTAATTCCTACAACAATTCTTATGGAAATTATAATAAGATACTCTCTGATCTTGAGAATAATATTAAATATTTTATTAACTCTGAAAAGATTTTCATTGCTATAGTAGAAGAAAAACTGCTCAAGATTGATGATTTGGCTAGAAACGTTGATAGAATTTCTCATGAGGTTGATTCTTTTAAGATTAGATCTATGCCAGCCAAGCATGATATTAATGAGTCACTAAAAGCTATTCAAATTTCTGTTAATGAAATTAGGGAGAGAATCGCTAGGATGCGTGCTAAGAGAGAATGGCTAGAAAAGGTGTGTTCTTCTAGTTTTTGCGATAATCATGATGAAGATCTTAAAGTGATTGGTGCGACTCCTATTGAATCTTTGTTGCTAATATAAAACTTGATAAATAAGAGACTGGAGATGATTCAACTTTATCTAGAAGGAATCCCAATAATTTGGAGGGTGAAGATCTTAATGAAAATTTTTGATTAAAGTGGGATTGGCGAGGTCAAAACTTTAACTAGTGATGAACCCACTCTTTTGGATTTCAAGGACTTTGATTATGATAATTGTTCTTTGATTGATTGTATTTCCTTGTTGTGATCTATGCTTAATTCACCTCATTCTTACAATCAAAACTAGCTCGGTGTCCATGCGGTGTAATGGACTAACAAAATATATATACAAAGAGAAATTTCATGTGATATGGAGTCAAAGGCTATTCGCAAGTGATGATATCTCATGGTCATGATGTGCTAGGTAAAGGCATCTCCTGATCATCTTTCTACCCCACTCCCTCGTCCCAGCCGTAACGCGACACTCGACTTCCTTCGTCCCACCATGCTTTTATCTCCTTTTTTCCCGCTTCCAACTTGCACGACACTTATGAGTTTCTTATTCAACTATGATAGTCTTCTCCAGTTGTACATCCCCTTGGATTATTAATGGCTTGCACATGTTCTGAATAAGGACAATGAAAATGGACTCCCTCTGATTTATATTACTTGTCACTCAAACAGATGTATTTTAGCACCGAAATACATTTAGATACATCCATTTGAGCGAAAAGTAATCTGGATCGGAGGGAGTATCGAATTTCTGACCAGGAATGAAAATTCAGGGCAATATCTTATACTCTATGCAATCAGTTTTCAAGATAATCTCTTTATAGCTTCTGCCAAAATTGGGACGCACATTCCACACAATAAATATGCAATATGATGGGACTTGATTAATTGTCGATATATGTCTACAATAAAGATAAGTTTATTCAAAATAGGATTTTCTATAAGGGAGGATAATTTGTATTAGGAAAATAAAGATTTGGGTTCATCCTAAATTATCACATACTGGGAAGCTTTTTTTATCAACTCAACATCTAAAGTAAAATGACACCTTAAACACGCACATCACATTTCAATATGAAGATACATGGTAACTTTGAGCAAATAATGTTTGTTATGCAGACATATCTACCATTGAGTCTACAAAAACCTACTTGATATAACAATACAAAAATAATATTGAACAGTTTTAACACAAAGCCACAAAGATCAGGTGTTCATTCACAATCAGTGACAAAACTGTATACATTCTTAAAGCATGCATGAATTAGAAGCAAAGTCGTTAGATCATAAGAACCAACCAAAAGCCATTTGTATGACATTTGAAATTGTATATGTACATGAAATCCCATCAACATTTACAACACATCCGTCATGCATGTATACGTAAGCAATTTAGTGAAAGAGAAGGCAATAACTTTTTAGGGGAAAAGAAGCCAATACCTGTAACAGAAATTCGCCACAAAAAAGAAAAAGACGACACGTGGTAATGGCGAACGTCACTGGTACACGAGAGTACATGCGACGACAAGGTGCAAATATAACAATATGTTGGTACATGCCTCTATTTTCTTTCTTTCCTTTTTTTACTCTTCTTACTTTCCAAGTGAACGTGATGTCTAGTTTCTTTTATCAAAGTATTCAATTCCTTATAAACTATTGGTCTCTCTCCAAAAGTACCCAAGGAAGATACGAATCAGATTTTTTATTCCTTCCTCTATCTCCAAAAGTACCCAAGGAAGATACGAATCAGATTTTTTATTCTTTCCTCTATCCCCAAGGTAATATTCAAGGACAACCAAGCATCTAAGCTTGAGGATGCCCCGGATGGCATCCCCTCTTTTTTCTTCAATCCATCGGTAAATTAGTTGAGGCTATATTTTTATTCACCACATGATATGTGTTTTTCCTTGAGCGTCTTGTATTATATGAGTCTTTGCTTTTTAGTTTGCCACAATCATCCTTGCTATACACACCTTTTGAGTGGACACACATTAATCGTGAATTTATTAGAATACTCTATGTGCTTCACTTATATCTTTTGAGCTAGGTAGTTGCTCTAGTCTTCATTTATATCTTTTTAGAGCACGGTAGTGGTTTTATATTGAAGAAATTGATGAGCTCTCATGCTTCACTTATATTATTTTGAGAGTCTTAAAAATAGTATGGCAATTTTCTTAGGTTATGAATTTCGCCCTAATATGATGAGTATTTAAGAGGGATATAATAAAAACTTTCATGAAGATCATTGAATATATGAGAAGTTTGATTCCTTGCATTTGTTTTGAGATATAAAGATGGTGATATTAGAGTCATGCTAGTGAGTAATTGTGGTTTAGTAAGAATATTTGTGTTAAGGTTTGTGATTCCCGAAGCATGCATGTATGGTCTCTCGTTATGCGATGAAGTTGGAGCATGATTTATTTTTGATTGTCTTCCTTATGAGTGGCGATCGGGGACGAGCGATGGTCTTTTCCTACCAATCTATCCCCCTAGGAGCATGCGTATTAGTACTTTGCTTCGATGGCTAATAAACTTTTGCAATAAGTATGTGAGTTCTTTATGACTAGTGTTGACTCCATGGATTATACGCACTCTCACCCTTCCACCATTGCTAGCCTCTTCGGTACTGTGCATTGCCCTTTCTCACCTTGAGAGTTGGTGCAAACTTCGCCGGTGCATCCAAATCCCGTGGTATGATACGCTCTTTCACACATAAGCCACCCTATATATTCCTCAAAACAGCCACCATACCTACCTATTATGGCATTTCCATATCCATTCCGAGATATATTGCCATGCAACTTCCACCGTTCCATTTTATTATGACACACGCCATCATTGTCATATTGCTTTGCATGATCATATAGTTGGCATAGTATTTGTGGCTTGGCCACCATTCATATTTTTTATACATGTCACGCTAGATCATTGCACATCCCGGTACACCGCCGGAGGCATTCATATAGAGTCATATTTTTGTTCTAGTATCGAGTTGTAATTCTTGAGTTGTAAGTAAATAAAAGTGTGATGATCATCATTATTAGAGCATTGTCCCATGTGAGGAAAGGATGATGGAGACTATGATTCCCCCACAAGTCGGGATGTGACTCCAGACTTAAAATAAAAAAAAGAGGCCAAAGAGCCCAAAATAAAAAAAAGAGAGAAAAAATAAAAAAGAGAGAAAAAGAGAGAAGGGACAATGTTACTATCCTTTTCCACACTTGTGCTTCAAAGTAGAACCATGTTCTTCATGATAGAGAGTCTCCTATTTTGTCACTTTCATATATTACTAGTGGGAATTTTTCATTATAGAACTTGGCTTGTATATTCCAATGATTGGCTTTCTCAAATTACCCTAGGTCTTCGTGAGCAAGCGAGTTGGATGCACACCCACTTAGTTTTCTGTTGAGCTTTCATACATTTATAGCTCTAGTGCATCCGTTGCATGGTAATCCCTACTCCTTGCATTGACATCAATTGATGGGCATCTCCATAGCCTATTGATTAGCCTCGTCAATGTGAGACTTTCTCCTTTTTTTTGTCTTCTCCACACAACCTCCACCATCATATTCTATTCCACCCATAGTGCGACATCCATGGCTCACGATCATGTATTGCATGAGAGTTGAAAAAGCTTGAGAGCGTTAAAAGTATGAACCAATTGCTTGGCTTGTCATCGGGGTTGTGCATGATAAATACTTTGTGTTATGAAGATAGAGCATGACAAGATTATATGAATTTGTAGGGATATCTTTCTTTAGCCATAATATTTTGAGAAGACATGATTGCTTTATTACTATGCTTGAAGTATTATTGTTTTTATGTCAATATTAAACTTTTGTTTTGAATCTTATGGATCTGAATATTCATGCCACAATAAAGAAAGATTACATGATATACATGTTAGGTAGCATTCCACATCAAAAATTCTATTTTTATCATTTACCTACTCGAGGACGAGCAGGAATTAAGCTTGGGGATGCTTGATACGTCTCCAACGTATCTATAATTTTTTATTGTTCCATGCTATTGTTTTTTCCATCTTGGATGTTTTATATGCATTATTATGCTATTTTATATCATTTTTTGGGACTAACCAATTAACCTAGTGCCCAGTGCCAATTGTTGTTTTTTCCTTGTTTTTTGTCTTTTATAGAAAATCAATACCAAATGGAACGAAACTTTTTGACGATTTTTTTTGGACCAGAAGACACCTAGGAAGCTTCAGGAGGAGGCCAGAAGGGCCATGGAGGAGCCACAAGCTTGGGGGGCGCGCCCCCCAATCTTGTGGGCCCCCCGTGGCATCCCTAACCCTAATTCCAGCTCCATAAATACACAAATACTCCCCGTATACCAGAGGGCACACCAAAAATATTTTTCCTCCGCCGCAAGTTTCTGTCCTCGTGAGATGCCATCTGGAGACCTGTTCCGGTACTCTGCCGGAGGGGGATTCGATCACGGAGGGCCTCTACATCAACCTTGCTGCCCTTCCGATGATGTGTGAGTAGTTTACCATAGACCTACGGGTCCATAGCTAGTAGTTAGATTGCTTCTTGTCTCTCTTTGATCTTCAGTACATTGTTCTCCTTGATGTTCTTGGAGTTCTATTCGATGTAATCTTCTTTTGCGGTGCGTTTGTTGAGATCCGATGAATTGTGGATTTATGATCAGCTTATCTATGAACATTATTTGAGTCTTCTCTGAACTCCTTTATGCATGATTAAGATAGCTTTGTATTTCTCTCCGATCTATTGATTTGGTTTGTCCAACTAGATTTATTTTTCTTGCAATGGGAGAGGTGCTTTGTTTTGGGTTCAATCTTGCGGTGTCCTCACTAATACGTCTCCAACATATTTATAATATACGAAGTATTCATGCCATGTTTACAACAATTTTATATGGTTTTGGTATGATTTGAATGGAACTAACTTGGACTGACGCTGTTTTCAGCAGAACTACCGTGGTGTTGTTTTTTGTGCATAAATGAAAGTTCTCCAAATGCAACGAAACTTTTTGACAATTTTTGTGGAACAAAAGAGGCAGTAGAAGCTTCGTCGGGGGGAGCAGAAGGTGAAGGAGGTGAGCACAACCCACAAGGGCGTGCTAGGGGCCTTGCCCGTGTGCAGGTGGGTTGTGGTCACCTTGAGGCCCATCTTCGCGTGAAACCAATGCCAAAAAATCCTATAAATACAGAAACCCCTAGAAATAACCCTAGATCAGAAGTTCCGCCACCACAAGCCTCTGTAGCCACGAAAAACCAATCTAGACCCTGTTCCGGCACCCTGCCGGAGGGGGAAATCATCACCGATGGCCATCTTCATCATCCCGGCGGCCACCATGATGAGGAGGGAGTAGTCCACCCTCGGGGCTGAGGGTTTGTACCAGTAGCTCTGTGTTTAATCTCTCTCTCTCTCTCTCGTGTTCTTGATTCGGCACGATCTTGATGTATCACGAGCTTTCTTAATATAGTTGGATCATATGGTGTTTCTCCCTCTCTATCTTGTTGTGATGAATTGAGTATTCCCTTTTGAGATTTCGTTATTATCAGATTGAATACTTTTATGGATTTGAGAACACTTGATGTATGTCTTGTTATGAATAAATGTGGTGACAATGGGGTATCATATTGATTCACTTGATATGTGTTTTGGCACTCAACTCACGGATTCCTGAGGTGACATTGGGGTAATCTATGCATAGGGGTTGATGCACATTCTCGTCTTTGTTTCTCCAGTAGAAATCTTGGGGCACTCTTTGAGGTTCTTTGTGTTGGATTGAGTATTATGAATCTGAAATTGTTTGATGCATATCGTATAATCAACTCACGGATACTCGTGGTGACATTGGAGTATCTAGGTGACATTGGAGTTGGTTGATGTGTATCATATGGTGTTATTTTAGTACGAACTCTTGGATAGATCGATCGGAAAGGATAACTTGGTGTTATTTTAGTACGAACTCTTGGAAAGATTGATCGGAAAGAATAACTTTGAGGTGGTTTCGTACCCTACATATAATTTCATCTTATGTTCTACGCTAGATAAGAACTTTGGAGTGATTCTTCATCGCATGTTGAGGGATGGTTATATAATCCAATTATATTAGCACTGTTTAGAGATTGCACTAGTGAAAGTACGGACCCTAGGCCTCATTTTCAAGCATTGCAATACCGTTTGTGCTCCGTTTTATCAATTGCTACCTTGCTATTTTTTATTGTTACTATTACAAAAATCAATATGTACTACCATTACTACACTTGTATCACCATCTCTTCGTCAAACTAGTGCACCTATACAAATTACCATTGTATTTGGTGTGTTGGGGACACAAGAGACTTTTTGTTATTTGGATGCAGGGTTGTTTGAGAGAGACCATCTTCATCCTATGCCTCCCACGGATTGATAAACCTTAGGTCATCCACTTGAGGGAAATTTGCTACTGTCCTACAAAACTCTGCGCTTGGAGGCCCAACACGAGTCTACAAGAACAAGTTGTGTAGTAGACATCACTCACCCAGTGACAGAAGGGGTAGCGAGGCACGTATTTGTATTGTTGCCATTAAGGATAAAAAGATGGGGTTTATACCATATTGATTGGATCTATCCCTCTACATCATGTCATCTTGCTTAAGGCGTTACTCCGTTCTTGTTAACTTAATACACTAGATGCCTGCCGGATAGCGGTCGATGTGTGGAGTAATACACTACTGCAGGTTGGTCCAAACGCGACAGTCCAATCAGAGACCCTTCGACGAAACTGTGTGTGATGTATTAATCACAAACAGTGATGTAATAAAACTGTCAAAAGGATACAAAACGTTTGCGATGGCGGAGACATCAAACACGATTCAGATTTGAGTTGCATGTGCGATGCGTGGCATACGGTTAATCCAGCAGAACTGTTTGCGATGAGGCAGAACAACAGAAACGGGCAGCCAGATGAGGGTGTGTGCGATATACGGCATATAGTTCACTAGGATGAACTATGTGTGATTAGGCAACACAACAGAAATGGTCAGCCAGATCAAGGTGTGTGCGATAGAGGGCATACAGTTCACTCAGATGAACTGTTTGCGATGAGCCAAGACAACAGAAACAGTTCAACTGAACAAGATGTGTGTGATACGCGGCAAACAGGTCCGTAATCAGAAATGTGTGCGAAGACCAATAATAACACAGACGATTGTTGCTAATAAGCCATGTGATTTTCTCTGTCTACAGAAGAATAACATATATATATATATATAACTGAAATAAACATCCAATTACATAAGTGACTATACAGATCATTCGCACACACCTCAATAAACAATTGCATGCATTCTAAACTAGGAGAAATGATCGTCTAGTCATCTACTTCTTGTGACGCTCCCGCCACTGCTCTGTGGCTCGATCCCTCATCTGGGGCAGGATGAAGACACTTCCTCATGTCAACGATCCGACTGTACATCTCGTAGCTTATGTACGCGTCCTTGGCCGCGTACTTGACATGTTCTTCATCCAGTCTCTGATGCCAGGCACTGTGCCAGGCGTTCTTGTCCTCCTTGCTCTCATCCTTCATCTTCATGTAGTAGGGGTCGATGATGGCCGAGGTGAGGTTAAACAGGGAGTTCTTTTTGTTGTTGTCGCTACCCCAGTCCTTGTAGTGGTCACGGATGTTGAAAAGATTCTGGTAGGTCAAGCCCGAAACCTTGAGTGCTTTTAGATCGTTGGTGGTGTCCACCGTAGCGAAACTGTAGTCGGAGCTATTGATAAACCTGGAGAAACGCTCGCAAGGCCTTGTGGCCAGGTGGTAGTGGTAGATGAGGATGTCATGTTGCATGCACAACTGGGCAACGGCAACCTTCTGATCTTGCCCGGCACGACCGCTGGTGAACTCGAGGTCGAAACTGACCACTTGGTACTTCTCCTTAGCAAGCAACTGCTCCATAGTTTAGATGGAGCTCTCCACCGAGACCGGCTCGTTCGTGTAAACCACTGAGAGGTCCTTCCCCCTCACGTGGGTGTCCACTATGTGATGCGTGGTGAACTGCCCCCCGTTGTCGTCGTCGGCCGCTAGGAGCGCCATTGGAGCCACGGGGAGCGCCATTGGAACCGCTGGATGTCCTCTCTGTATGTGTTGTCGTGGGTGTGCTTATTGTGTCGTGAGGCGCGAGGGATGAAGGTAAATGGCCGCAAGAATAAATGGGAGCCGGTCGGCCTGGATTCTCGGCGCGTTCGCATGGCAGTTTTTGCTGCGGGTAACTGCATCATGGCGCTGCGCTTGGCACAACTGCATGCATAATGGCAGCACGAATGTACATGATCGTGCACCGGCCCCAAACACTGGCAGCACGCATGGAGGGACAAGGGAAGAGCACCCGGAGGGACGCGAGAGCAGAGCGCGCGCAGCGGGAAATGAGCAGAGTGCACCGCGACCGCCTCAACCGCGAGCAACCACATGCATAGAGCAGTTGAACATGCAGGGAATGGTCGTCTACAAGCCGGCCGGCAGTTGTGACGCTGCGTAGAGAGAGGTCGTGTGCTACTACCTCTGTCTTGGTCTATTCGTCCCCTTTATATTCTGTGCCATATTTTGACCTTAAATTTAACTAACAAAATGTTAACGCATGTTATAAAAATTATATAATTGGAAACTAAGTTCAAATACAAATCCAACGATATAATCTTTGGCGACATGCATTCGTATTTTATTAGTTAAATCTCTAGTCAAAATTTGGCATAAAAAGACAAAGACGACTTATAAACCAGGACGGGTGTAGTAGGTAATTAAATCGCAAACGTTTTTTTATTAACCATATGTGTACGTGTCCTTTCGTCCTCCTCTCACATGTCTTGTCACCCCGCTGCCGCAAACGGCTTCGAGCGCAAGTTTGAGCAGCGCGCGGGGGCATTCTTTTGGCCAAAGAGTGGCTCGAAGTGGCGCCAATCAATCGTCGATGAGCCCGTTCCCGCGCAGCCGCGCAGGTTCCCACACAAGCTTCCCGCTCGACTCGGTGAAACCCCCCAAAATCTCAATGCTTACCGGCCTGCTATATAAACCCTCACGGCCGGTGAGTCCTGCGTCGCATTTTCCCCTCCCTCCCTATAGCTTATCTCGTCTGCTTCTCCCACAATCGCCAATGGCACCAGTCCGTCATCATCGCTCAGCCACTCCGCCGTCATCAGAGGACAACTCTAGCTGGGAGGCTACACCGCGGCGGCGGCGCAATCCCTAGCGTAGTGCAGTGCATGTGGCTTCCCTGTTGGGTGTGCGCAGAACACCCACCACACGCTCCGCCGTCGCTGCCCGTCGGCAGCTGTTGCCAGCCGCCGTTGCCGCCACCCCACCGTCTGCCGCCGTGGCCACCACACCACCGTCGAAAGCCAGGGCCATCGCCCACTCCGCCGCCACGGCACGAAGGTGGGAGGTGGCCGTCATGGCCGCCACCCCACTGTCGGCCATCGTGGCCATCACCCGCTCCGCTACCGCGGCCCGAAGGCGGGAGGTGGTGTTCATGGCTGCCACCCCATCGTCGGCCGCCATGGCCTCCAGCCCACCATCGACTACCGGGGTCATCACCTGCTCCGCCACCGCCGCCCGAAGGCGGGAGGCGAAGGTGGAGGCTCGCACATGCGTCAGCGACCTTGCGCGCTACATCGAGTTCCTGCGGGAGGAGGTGGAGCGCCTCGTCGAGCATGGAAAGAGCCTTACCGCCGCCGTGGCCGCAGCACACACTGTTGCAAAGGCGAGTAATGAGGAGATCTACGAGGAGTCCCGCCGCTTCAAGAGGGGTCATCTAGAGCAGCAGAGGGTGTTTGAGGTGAGCGTCGTTGAAGGTGCAGCAGCGGCAGGCACCGTATTGCAGTTGTCCAGCTCGTCGGTAGGCTCCTCCTCCTCTGTGTCTCACTGAGCATGCTCGGCAGAGGAGAGGCTGCTGGAAGTACTAGTATTTAGGGGCTATTTTGTTCAGTTCATCTGACTATAGATGTGGTTGAACTGTACAACATACTTAAAATTAGCTAGTATATATAGTTGAACTAGCTATTTCAGTACGTGGTTGGCAACAATTAGGGAAAAGTTTGGTCGGTTCAGCTGTCGAGTTGAACTATTTGTATACGACTGCTTAATCTATGAATGAAATCTATGCTTAATTACTGAATTTTAGTTGCAAAAAATAGATAGTGCTAGTGATTTTTAGCTGCAAATTTTGACAAATGGCAGTGTTACAAGGTTGACAAAGGGCAATGTTATTAGATCAACAAATGTCAATCTTTCCAGTTTGACAAATGGCAATATACCCAATATGACAGATGCAAATCTTACCAAATTGTCTGTACGTGGTTGCACATGGGTCATCCAAAAAACCATCTGCGTTGAAGGGATGTACAAATCCTGCGTGCCAGATTTTCTCTTGGCTTAGGGGCGAAGGAACCATAGCTCTCGCTTTGCATACCGTATACAATCTGAACTGTTTGAGATGAAGGGATGCACAAATCCTGCGCAGCAAATTTTTCCCTTGGCTTACTGGGAAGACCGTAGCTCTCGCTTTGCATACGGGTGTTCTATCTAAAACTTTTGCGATGAAGAGCTCCACAAATCCTGCTCGGCACATTTTCCCTTGGCTTACTGGGGAAGCTTTCGGTTTGCATACGGGTGTTCTATCTTAAACGTTTGCGATGAGTGTTTTACATTTAAAACCCATTGATGTTTAAAAAAAATCGGTTGATAAGTCTGTACATTCGGAGAGAAGAACGCAAGTTTGCTCAAACCATTTGTTTCATTCAGTCACACTGCGACTTTATATTCATATGATCGAGATACAGTATTAAACCCCAAAAAACTAATTCCGGCGGTGGCGGAGGCGGCGTGCCGCGCCAGCATTGTCGTTGTCATCCTCCGGGACGCCGTAGTTGAAGTCTTCAAGGCAGCACATAATGTTATTCACTTGGAAATCAAACATCCTGTCGTCGCGCGATCGACGGGAGGGGCGCAGGAGGACGGCAACTTGCGGTGCTGTGAGGTAGTGGTCGACGGTGGCGTCCCATGACGCTGAGGGGGGGCGCGCACGGGCACGGGCGCGGCGGGTGCAGGCAAACGCATGGGGACCGGCGCCGTGGTGGTGCAGGGGCGCACACGGGCATGAGCACGGGCGCTGGCGCTGGCATGTACACGAGCTCACACGGGTCCGCGGCAACCTCGCTGACGCCCGCTGCTTCCAGCTCTGTGATAGTGCTCAGCGACCAGCTCCGCGACCAGCCTATCAATGCTATAGGGATGGTCGCTGGCGCGGGCGCGGGGATGGGAGCTAGGACGGGCACGGGGTTAGCAACCGTCGCGGCCAGCTGGTTCAGGGCCACATCCATGAGGCCCCATTCCTCCTTATTTTCTATCTCGTCCAGCTCGGAGTGGACTTCACCAAACTGGAAGACTAGTGGCAGATGATCCTTCTGCGCCATGGCGTTGGCGGAGGTCCGCGGGAGGGGAATGGGAGGCGAACAGTGTCGGGGTTATGATCCTGACAATGAGTACTAGGGGTACGAATAAGGGGGCAGAGACTAGCTACATCATAGGTGTAACACTCGGTGTTTAACGAGTTCAGGCCCCTCACTCGGTGGAGGTAATAGCCCTACGTCTCGTGCCCTGAGGCTTGCTTTGATTTGATGGGTATAGTTACAGAGAGTGAACGTGCCCGTCTATGAGGAGGGGAGCGGCTTATATAGAGTGCGGTGCAGCCCCATGTTCCCCCCGCCACCGGGGCAATTAATGTCATTGAATGAGGCGGTTACTAGTGTAATGAGCCTCTACTACAGCAGTTACAGGTAACGGTAGCTATAACTCTATTTAGTGGATGACTTAGGATTCTTCAACCGTTGCAGCTCCCATGACGCCTTCCTGTCCTGTACGTCCGAGTGGTAGTTCGTCCGCTGAGTGACGTGTGGTTGTCCGAGTGCTGCAGAGTCGTCCGGGTGATCCTCCTGATGTATCATCCGAATGCTGACATGGTCCAGAGACCTACCTATGATGGTGATGGGCCCCCTATGGGTCTCAGATGATGGGTTCTTGACCCTACCTGTAATAGGTGACCACATCATTAGCCCCCGAATCGGTTGGGATTTCGTAGGACAAACAAACCAATCCTTTGGTTGGGTCCGAGTGCCGCAGGGACACTCGGAATATGTTTCCGGACCATGATTTAGTTTTACCCAGATGACCGGGTGCTACTGATCATCGAGAAAAACTCGGTGGCATTTGTTTTGTCTCTCGGAGGAGATAGACTAGGGGCCCGAGTGAGGGCATGCCATGATAACTCTAGTGGCGATGCCGGCGCGTGGTCTGACTCTCCAGAGAGACGCCACTCCTTATCCCAGGGGAACGCTAGCGCAAGCCTCCTACGAATCCAGGTTTACGAGTCATGCGCCTTGGAGCCTACCGAGAGGGCTAAGTGAACCCGCAGAGGGGCGTCAAGCTCGTCACATAACGATCCTGAAGAAGACTTCAGTCGGGTGTTTAATGTGGCTGAGTGCACGGGTCCCCGCGGTGGGTGGTCAGTCGGACTGACGCGCGCCCTTTAGGAAAGGAATCGCTGGTAATCAATCGGATTGATTTGTCCCGGAAATCTCAAGATTTGAATTCATGCGTTCGCGCGCTGAAGCGGTAACGTCGTGCGTTGGTGGGAAAGTGGGAGGTATGGCACCTCAATTTGCGCGCGTGATCCCCGCCATGTGCCGCGCCTGTCCTGTGCAAAGCCTTGCCGTGCGGGCCATCGATCTAGGGATTCGCGGTGAGAGATTCGGCTGAGGATTTTGTATGGACGCACAAAAGGTTCGAGGGCAGAGCTCTGGGTCTCAGATCCCCTTTCTCTCCTCGCTCCGACTCCTCCGCCTCCTTCCTCCTCTCAGGTGCGCAGCGATGGCGAAGGGTTCCACGGCGAAAGCGGAGAAGGCAAAGAAGACGGGGGAGGCTTCTTCCTCTGGCTCTGGCGCAGCTGCTGGAGGCACGTCAGGGGACTGGATCCCATCACGAGTCACGTCACGTCGGCTGGAGAAGCTCACCGAGGAGGGGCTCATCTCGCGCGACGGGTGGCGCCGTCCGGGTGCGGGCGAGGTCGAGCCAGCGCCACAGGAGGACGAGCGAGTTTTGCTCGTCACTCACGTCATGCGGGGCTTCTCCATGCCTCCTCATCCCTTCTTCCCAGCTTTTCTCGACTACTTCAGTGCATAGCTCCATCACCTTCCTCCCATCATCTACCTCGTGGCCTTCGTCTCCCTCCGCGAGAATTTCCTCGGCTGCTGACCCCATTGGGGACTCTTCAAGCACATCTTCACGTGCCGGTCAATGGCTATGAAAAAGGATCCATCAGCCGGCGCGAAGACCCACGTCACCCAGTTGTGCGGAGGTCTGAGCATCCAAGTCCGCGGGGGGAGTGCTTTCCCAAAGATGAGTTTTCCTGAATCTGTTAAGGGATGGCAGGGGACCTGGTTCTACTGCAGGGATGTCCCTAGTGGCCCAAACCAGTCGGGCCTCCCTCCATACTCGACGGAGAGGGTTAGGGCTCTCGAGTCCCTCCTGGTGGCGAAGGAGGAGAAGACAGAGGTCAGCATCTTGGCCACTGCCCTAGTCAGAATCATGAACACGGGCGTGAACAGAATGGATCTGCTGGAGAATTTTCTCACTCGATGGATCAACCCACTACAGGCCAGGGCCCACCCCATGTGGCGGTATGAGGGTCCGAATGACCCCACCCGAGTGCACCCGGAGGAGCTTGCTGAGAAGGATGTGGCAGCCAAGATCCGGGCCATAACCTCCGTGTCGATGTACTAGAATAGGGGTACCCTAGTACCCCGTACTTGTGCACGGGCAGTAGTAGCATCCCGTGGCCAGGCTTGCGGGAGGACAGCCAGAGAGAAGCTCAAGATTATTAAGCCATTCAAGAACAAAGTATACAAAGCAAGAGTTAAGGCCCCGGCAAGAGGAGCTTGCCGGGAGGGACAGCTGAGGCCTAGCCTGAGGTTTGCTGTAGCAGAGTACTTGCCGCGGCAAGGTACTTGCCCCGGCAAGTCATTGGCTGCGGCAAGGTATTGGCTGCGGCAAGATAGCAGCTGTGGCAAGGTACTTGCCCCGGCAAGTTACCTTGCGCGGCAAGCTATGGGTTGCGGGAAGCTGTTAGGTGCGGCAAGGTCTTGCCGCGGCAAGCGTTACTGTACCACTGTGCTACTGTGCTGCTCCGGTGCCTCTGCTAGCGTGGCGCTCTAGGTCCTTCCAAGCGTGTGTGGCAGGGCACTGTGTAGACGGCGGTACACTGTAGCTAGCGGTGTAGGAGCAGGTGGGATAGGCTTTTCCCACGTCCAAGACGTCCGGGTACATGTATGTGGACAACAAAGGCATGGGCATTTAATGCCCTTGTCCCCTGCCGTCATTGGTAGGTAGGACATGTCATCCTGGTAATAATGGCCTTACTGTAGCAACTTTCCACCTCTACCTTTACTGTTTGCCACCTGTTGGTGACCCCTTTGTGCGTATAAAAGGAGGCCCATAGGCAACGTGGAGAGGGAGAAGAACCGGGAGATGGAGAACTCCAGTATTGTACGCAGCTACTCGGTACTGTAGCGCTCCTGGAGCTAGAACAATCATACAGATAATAAACCAAAAAGCAGGAGTAGGGTTTTACACATCCGTGCGGCCCGAACCTGGGTAAATCTCTCTCGTGCACTGTCGTGTTCTTCGCTAGATTTGCTCTTCGTGCGACCGTCTCTCCCTACCGAACGTAAAGGGGTCCTTCCCTGGGTCCCATAGGTGATCGCGGATTCGTCCCTGACATCTTTGGCGCGCCAGGTAGGGGGAAGGAGGTTGTGTGAACCTAATCTAGCGATTTGCGCGTTAGTTTTTGGGCCATCCTCCATCTTATGGCTCCAAAAAAGAAGACTTCAGCCATCGGTGCGTCTACGTCCAACCTGCCTGCTCCCATGCAGGAGGGTGCCGACGTGATTGCGGCTGCTGGGGGGACTGGAGAGCGAGAGCTCCTATTACCTCCACCTGTCCAAAACCGGGCCAGCAACGCCAATCTTGGCGCTGCTGGGTCTGGGAACGCAGCGTTGCTCGCTGCTGCTGGCCCTGCAAGCTCTAGAAACGGTGCTGCGCGTTCTGGAACGCCTGCGCCGGTTCAGACGCTGCGGCCTTCGCAAGAAGCCCGTGACAGGCAGCGTCCTGACGCCCCAGGTGCCAGGCGCTCCCTGGATAATGAACTTGCGCATCGATCTCGAGATGTGCGGGGTCACCATACGCAACAACACGTTGGCGGGGTCGAGGTGCGGTCGCCTGGGCGTGGAGATGCTCCTTCTAACACTGTTAGGAGTAAGAGCATCCCACAGTCCTCACGCCACTCGATACCTCCCTCACCAGCAGAAGCGTTGGCGCGTGCGCAGCTGCTCCTGAACTTCCCTCCACCAGCAGATAAGCTTGACGAGTGGAGGGCAACCATTCAGAGCCTTCTCAGCTTCGCTGATGCCGACCCGGTGCGCGCGGCCGACAAGAGAACTGGTGACAATGCTGTCACCAACAAGAACGGCGAGGGGGCAACAACCGTACACTCCCCAACCAGACGGCCTCGGTCGCCGACACGTTGAAACGACGCCCGTGGCGATGATTCCACGGCGTCGTCTGACCCGCGAGCTCGTCGTGACCAGCGCCTCGTTCATCAGGAACGCAGAGGAGAAGACGCTCGTACCACTATCGAGCGAAGGAGAGAAGCGCATCGTCAGTCCGACAGACGCGCAGGGCCCGCTGTTGACATGCATGCGCCAGGGGATCCTGGCGACTTGCCGTACGCGGTAAGTTGTCCAGCGTTCATCCGTGAGCTGCGGCAGGTCCAGTGGCCCAATCGCAAGGCTTTCAAGCCTGACGTGCCGGAGAAGTATGATGGCAAGACACACCCGTCGGAGTTCCTCAGCATTTACACCATTGTCCGAGTAAGTACCATTGTGAGTATGATTTCTAGTCAAAATTTCTTCTTTTCTTGTAGTAGGATTTCTGTCAGTGGGTTTGCGCAGGGCACACCCACTGGGTGTACATGACCCAGTGGGGACACGCTGAGTGCACCCACTGGGTGTAGTCCCCGAGGCTCCAGCCGACAGGAGTCAGTCGGCAGGAGTCTTTGAACTTTTTCGTTTACCTCTTTTTTTGTATCCAGTCGGAGTCTAGCCGGAGCGTAGCCGAGTGGACATGATTCAATGGGGGCACGCTGAGTGCACCCACTAGGTGTAGTCCCCGAGGCTACCGTTGACTCGGACAGGCGGTTGTCGGTGTCAAAACTGGCGGACCTCGAGGTAGGGGATTCGGAGCTGTGGATCTAAGGTCGATGGGGAACAAGGGACGATGAACACGATGTTTACCCAGGTTTGGGCCCTCTCAAAGAGGTAATACCCTACGTCCTACTTGATTGTATTGGATGTATAGTATGGTTACAGAGTAGATCTACCTTGAGATCAGCATGAGCTAAACCCTAAGGTGATGAGATGATGAATATAGCTCTAACCCTAAAGACTACAACCCTCAGTTTATATAGACACCGGTAGGGTTAGGGTTTCCAGAGATAGATTACAATAAGGGATAAAGAGATCCTACCTATCCTTGACTTGGAGGACACACCACGGCTTCATATATCTCCCGTCACTATACGGCTTCTCCAGTCCGGCCCATATCCAATGGGCCGACGCCCCGAGGACCCCTTAGTCCATAACTCCCTCAGTAGCCCCCAAACTAGCCTCCAACGCCGGGGATCGTCCTCTGGAATCTTCATATCATCAGCTTGCGAGACGAGTTCTTCCATTCCTTTATTCAGTTGGGAGCCGTGTCAATCTCGCTGAACATTATCCGGAGCCCAAACTAATGTACTCGGGCCCAGACAGTTTCAAGATTCTAGGATCCGAAGATATCACGAGATTGAGGTGGGACCATCAGAGTTTAATGCCATTCCTCGGGGCAAGGGCTTCATGCACCTTTTCAGAAGGTGTGCGGCCCAATGCCATCCTTCCATGAGCCCGTCCTTCCAGCTTCACGGTGAGACGCTTATTTATAGATCCAAAGGTGCGGGGAACAGCTTACCTTCCCCCTTTCACAAAGAACGACACCGAAGAAATTCCTCGACGCCATGGCCAACCTCCCAGGTTCATCCTCGCGCCCACACGGCCCACTCCCAGGTGATTGGTCGACCTGTTCAATTTGACACCTTTAGCTAAGGCGCTTGCAGACGCAGTGCTTCCTCCCTTCGGCAGATTTGGTCCTAGTCCGCGCCGGTCTCATCTCTGTTGATGGCTTCGCCCTTGCCGAGAACTCCCCTGCTCCGAGCAAGGAGGAGAGGATATGTCTCGTGCCCTTCCTTCTAAGAAGTTTGGGCTTTCCCATCCATCCCTTTTTACGGGGTTTGTTGGAGTTCTATGGGATCCAGCTCCACAACCTCACCCCGGGGTCCATATTGCATATCTCTAGCTTTGTAGCCCTTTGCGAGATATTTTTGAGTTGTGAGGCCCACTTTGATTTTTGGAGGAAGTATTTCTGTCTTGTCCCTCGCCACCGGGGGGGGGGGGGGGGTCCATATTCAAGGTGGGCAGCGCCGAAGTATGGCGTATAGCTGGGACAGGGTACCCAATTGGAACCCCACGAAAAGATCCTGATGGACCTCGGAGTGGTTTTATATTGAAGACGTCCCTCTTACCGACCCAATTCGGCAAGGGTTGCCCGAATACTCAAACGACTTTCCTATAAAGCGGTTCAACTGGCGGCCCAAAGGCCCTTCCCAACAGGACAGCGAAGAGGTGCATTCGCTGGCGGCCAAGGTCAGGCTGCTAACTAGCAGTAAGCTGCCCATGATCGAAGTGATGGCCATTGCTATTACCCGATGTGTGCAACCCCTCCAGCAACGGGGTCATCCTTTATGGTGCTATAATGGGACCAACGACGTAACCCGCTACCAGCGACAAGGGCCAGACAATAAGGCGGCTTTGGCCAAAATATTGGCCGATCTCTTCAAGGGAGAGGAGGCAAATTTTGCTCGAATGAGTATTCGGGAAGGGTGCTCCGGATACAATCCGGTAGACTGGGTAAGCCATAATCCACTGTCTTGAGCTCACAGATTACGCCTGAACTCTAACTGGTTGTACTTGAACAGGGATGGAGGCATCAAGTTGCGTCCATTAATTGCCCTCCTCCTTAACCGGAGGATCATTCCCCTGACGACGATCCAGGGTATCATGATGACCCAGAGACATCGATTGATTTTGAAGATGGGGTGTTTTATCAGGAGAGCCTTGACGGCGCCAAGGTTGCTCTGACAGCTGATCATCCTGGGGCTCTTCCCTCTTCCACAGTAAGTGAAAAGAAGACCCTCTCCCGAACCGGGCGCTCATCTCGCGCTATTCCCCACGTGCTGACTTCTGCTCCCAAGGGTCGCCGCACTATGCGTCGGACCGCTTGGAAGGAGCACGGACCACACCAGCTTCAGCCCCTAATGGGATATCAAAGCGGAAGGCTTCCGCCGAAGCGGAAGCACCTGCTCCCTCGGCCTAGAGGTGACGTATTTCGGAATTACAGCGAGGGTTCTTTTAATACCTTTTTATTAAAACTTGCTTAATTTTGCAGAAGATGTGTGCTCCTGCATCAGTTCGAAGATTCCCCAGGTGCGCCGAATCACAGCTTTGGTCCTAAGTCTTTGGTACGAGCCGGAGTTTCCTCCGAACACGCGGCAGCCGGCGCACCTCCGGCTGATTCCGATGATGTTTCGGTTACCAACTCCGAAGTCAAGAGCGTGATTAATCATCGCTGCCGAAGGGAAACTTTACGTCATACTGCCTTTGTCGACCAGGAATTTAGTGCCTTTAATTCGGTGGACGCATACCTTGGAGCGGCCCGGACAGGTCTTGAAGGGATCGCCGGTCTCTTTGCAGCCAGAATGCAGGTATGTAACTAAAATGGCTTGAAAGCAGATCATGTTCCCTAGCCAACTAGCCCCCAAGCCTTAATTTGGGCGGGACGGCCGAGTTAAGGGTTTCTAACGATATTATTTTTGTAGGCCGCAAGAGAGTAGAGCAAAAAGCTGTCCGAGGACCTTGAGGTGAGCCGGACACAGTTGGTTGAAGCCAAGGCCAAACTGGATGCGGCTCGAAAAGCCAGCAGTGAATTGCCCGGTAAGTAGAAAGAACTTTTTCCCAACGCGCAGAAAGGTATACGGTGTATTCTATGCATTAACACATTTTTTCTCCATATAGCCGCAGAAGCCGTAGGCGGGTTGCAGAATGAGCTGGAGGCTGGTAAACGAGTGCTGACGTGAAGTTCGGAGGAGAAAAATGAGCTCAAGGCAGAGAATCGGCGGAAAGCCGAGGAAATTGAGAGCTTGAAAACTCAGCTGGCGCAAGCCTTGGAGGAAAACCAGAAGCTGGAAGGTGGCATATTTGTAAGCACTGATCTGACCGGTACGTTGGTCAAGTACCATTGGCGTTTTAATGATGATATGTAACACCTGCTTGTTAGGTCTCCTGACTGGGTGCCCCGAGGAAGAAGTCAGCACCTATGATGGGAACCTTTTAAAGGAGCTATCGAAGACTTATGAGAGGGCCCGGAAGGCCATGAAGAGTATGGCGAAGGCGTTAGGCCATCAGAGGTGCCGCCAGAGAGCATGGCCGAACTAGCATGTCGCTTTAAAGGAGCTCGGCAAAGGTTTGAATTATGGAAGATCTCGTCTTGTCGAGAAGGAGCGCGCGAGGTGTGGGCTATGGTAAAGACCTGTTTCACCAAGCTAGACCCGGAGCATATGGCCCGGGTTGGTCCAGTGGGCCCTGACGGCTGAGAGATACCTCTAAGCTTGGTGTATGATGATGTGATGCCAGCCGCTCGTCATTCTCAGAAGGATTGTGCTTTAGAGCAATTGATAGACAATGTCGATCAAGAGTAGTTTTGTCAATTCTATGTATCTATGTACTGTACATTGACCGAGATCAATCCGTAGTCTTATTTTAAAAGAATATTGTCTTAACCGGCCATCGGCTTCTACCTCCTCGATCAGTGATCGGGAAGTGTTCCGTACTACGTGTCATGGGAAACAAGGCAACACTTCGGCAATCCGGCCATTTGGCTCGAATGGACGAAACATATGCGGAGAGTTATGTTATATTACTGTTTGATGTAAGAAACATCTTCCGATGAAAATAGTTCCTCCAAAGGTTCCTTTATTCGGGTAAATTTATAGTCCAGATACGTGAGATCAACGGATACCAATGGCTGCGAAAAAACCCTGGTGATAAGTGCGAGGCTATATTCACTTCCCTTAGGCCGACTTATTGTATTCTGTAAGAACGCTAGCTTTCGGCTTCACCCGTCTAAGGTATGGTCCCGGATGACCCGGTCGTAACAATCGCAGAGGTGCTCCCTTTACTCCCTAGCCAAACAATCGGGAACGTAGGGGTAAACACAGGAGCCAGGCATCCCAGCTTGGCAAAGATCTTAAGTTAAATAAGTGCATATGTTGGCTTGAAAGATATGAGAAGGCTGCAAACAAAACGAATGCGATGTATACTGATTATATTATTCGACTCCTCTAAGGGAGCCCCCATGCAAAGCTGGGTGTTACATTCCATGACGTATACGGTATTGGCTTGGTATGGTTCGGTTCAGCTGAACACCTGCCATGTCAAAGAAAATAAAAAGAAAGAACAAAGAGAGGTGAGGATTTATGCGGGTGATGATGTCTAACTTAGACGTAAAAGCGTCGCAGCCGGGCTGCGTTCCATGGGTTCGGCTCTAGGGGATCGTCGAACGAGCGGCGAAGGCGGTATGCTCCTCCTGCCAGTACTTCGTCGATGATGTACGGACCCTCCCATTTGGGCGAGAGCTTATGCTTCTATTTTTCGAGGAGCCGGAGGACAAGGTCGCCCACATTGTATGTCTTCGCCCGGACCTCGCGGTTTTGGTAGCACCGTGCTTGCTGCTGATAAAGTGCGGATCGAGCCCGAGCTATATCCCGTTCTCCTTCAAGAGCGTCCAAGTCATCCTACCGATCCAACTCGGCTTCCTTTTCTTCATACATGCGCACTCTAGGTGCGTCGTGGATGAGATCGCATTGGAGAACGACTTCCGCACCGTATACCATAAAAAATGGTGTGTATCCGGTTGGCCGGTTAGGAGTAGTGCGCAGCCCCCATAATACGGAATCGAGTTCCTCGACCCAATGGCAGTCTGATTGTTCAAGTGATCGGACCAGACGGGGCTTCATGCCACTCATAATGAGCCCGTTGGCCCGTTCGACCCGTCCATTGATCTGTGGGTGGTACACTGAAGAGTAATCGAGTTAATACCCATTTTGCTGCACCAGTCCTTGACTTCCTGGGCGGTGAAGTTGGTACCGCTATCGATAATTATGCTGTGGGGGACACCATAACGGTGTACGACGTTAGATAAGAACTCGACGACCGGTCCGGATTCTGCCGAAGTGACGGGCCTTGCCTCAATCCACTTGGTGAATTTGTCGACCATGACCAATAGGTACTTCTTTTTCTTTGTGCCCCCTTTGAGTGGCCCGACCATGTCGAGACCCCAGACCGCAAAAGGCCATGTTATCGGTATCGTCCGAAGGGCTGAGGGGGGCATGTGGCTTTGATTTGCGAACATCTGACATCCAACGCAACGTTGGACGAAAGCCCGGGCATCCTCACGGGTGGTAGGCCAAAAGAATCCTGCTCGTAAAGCCTTGCTGACCAAGGCCCGAGCTGCCGTGTGGTGGCCGCCCATGCCCGCGTGTATTTCTGCTAGGAGTTGATGCCCCTCTTCTTCGGAGATGCACCTTTGCAAGATTCCTGTGGTGCTTTTTTTTGTAAAGCTCGCCCTCATGGACATTGTATGCTTTGGAGCGCCGGACTATACATCGTGTCTCCGTCTGGTCCTCCGGGAGCTATTGTTTAGTGAGGTAGGCGAGCAGAGGTTCTGTCCAGGGGGCAATTATGGCCATGATTTCATGGGCGGAAGGTGTTTCCTCGAGTGCGGAGCCGCCGATGATATGGTCATCGGGCTCCTTGTCCGGGGAGGCATTGTGAGCGGGCTCATTGACTAGTGCGCTGGCATCACTGTCCTGCCATACTACAGAGGGCTTGAAGAGCTGCTCGAGGAAAGTGTTTTTAGGAACCGGGTCACGCTTGGCGCCCATGCGGGCGAGGATGTCCGCGGCTTGGTTGCTGTCCCTGGAGACATGGTGGAATTCTAGGCCCTCGAATCGGGCCGATATCCGGAGAACCGCATTTTTGTATGCCGCCATCTTGGGGTCCTTGGCGTCGAGTTTGCCGTTGACTTGAGAGATAGCTAAGTTTGAATCTCCCCTTACTTCGAGGCACTGCACCCCCATTGACGTGGCCAGACGAAGACCATGTAGTAGTGCTTCGTATTCAGCTGCGTTGTTGGAGTCCATGTACATTCTTTGTAGGACATACCGAACAGTGTCGCCTGTAAGGGAGATTAGGATGACCCCAGCCCTCAGTCCGGCTAACATTTTTGAGTCGTCGAAATACATCGTCCAGTGCAAATATGTACTGTACTCTCGAGGTAGTTCGGCTTCAGTCCATTCGGCTATAAAATCGGCCAGTACCCGAGATTTAATAGCTCGGTGTGGGTTGTATGATATCTGAGCTCTATGGCCCATTTGGCGATGCGGCCCGTGGCATCCCTGTTGTTGATTATGTCATTCAAGGGGACCTGTGACGCCACTGTGACCGAACATTCTTGAAAGTAGTGTCGTAGCTTTCGGGACGCCATAAAAACCGTATAAGCTATCTTTTGATAGTGGAGGTATCGTGATTTGCATGGTGTAAGTACCTCGGACACATAATAGACCGGCTTCTGGACTTGGAACTTGTGGCCCTTAGACTCCTGCTCCACGACGAGCACCGCGCTAACCACCTGATTGGTGGCTGAAATGTATAGTAGCATGGGCTCGCCGACACTAGGTGCGGCCAGGATAGGGTTGCCAACGAGAAGTGTTTTAATCTTCTCAAGCGCCACAGTTGCTTCATCTGTCCATTGGAAGTTCTTGGTCTTTTTAAGTAGTCTGTAGAGTGGGAGCGCCTTTTCTCCGAGGCGAGATATGAAGTGGCTCAAAGCTGCCACGCATCCGGCCAGTTTCTGGACGTGCTTGAGCTCTGTTGGTATCGCGAGCTGGGATAGCACACTAATTTTTGCTGGGTTGGCCTCGATTCCTCTATGGGAGACGATGAATCCGAGCAACTTTCTGGCAGGGACCCCGAAGACGCATTTTTCTGGGTTGAGTCGTATATCATAGGCTCGTAAGTTGTCGAAGGTTTGGCGGAGGTCGTCTATCAGCTGGTCGATGTTTTTGGTTTTGACAACCACATCGTCCACGTATGCCTCCACCGTTCTGCCGATTTGGTTTTTGAGGCATGCTTGAATCATGCGTTGGTATGTGGCTCCTGCGTTTTTCAGTCCGAACGGCATGGTGTTGAAGCAGAAAGGCCCGTAAGGAGTGATGAATGCGGTTGCCGCCTGGTCGGACTCCTTCATCTTGATCTGGTGGTATCCGGAGTATGCGTCAATGAAGCATAGCGAGTCATGTCCGGCGGTGTGTCGGCGTGCGACACCTATGGGATCCCAAGAGACCCCTTTACGATTCAGCGGGGGGAGAGGTATGCGCAAAGAGCAGAACCAACGATCGACGCGGGATGATTTTACCCAGGTTCGGGCCGCTGATCAGCGTAAAACCCTACTCCTGCCTTGTGTTATTATCAGTGTTCTTGAGCCCAGGCTCCAGGAGCGCTCACAGTGAACAGTACGTTCAAAGAGCAGCTACGCATGCAGAATGGGCCAGAAGATCCTCCTCCCCTGTAGCAGTTGCCTTGGGCCTCCTTTTATACCACAAAGGGGTCACCACAGTGGCAAAATGTACATACATTGAGGTGTAAAGTAGCTACAGGGTTTACATGAGGTGGAAAGTTGCTACAGCATTTACATGCTTATCACTGACAGCTCAGGACAAGCGCATTAAATGCTCTGTCTAGGTGTCCCTTAGCTTCTTGGGGATGGAAAAAGGGGCCATCCCATCAGCACCGCTTATACCCACCCGCCGTTGGTGCCTTGACACGCATCCAGGAGGACAAAACCCATCTGACAGGTTTGGTCGCTGCACTGGAGCGGTGGCAGCTTGGCGGGATCATCTTGCCGGGACCAAGCTTGCCGGGATCATCTTGCCGGGGCTCACCAGCAAGAATCTTGCCGGGCCTCACCAGCAAGAATCTTGCCGGGGCTCACCAGAAAGAATCTTGCTAGGGCTTCGGCCTTTGGTCTTCTGCCTTCCAATTATTGACTTGAATGCTTTTTGGATAGTCTTGTGCTTGTTCCCAGTTGTCTTCTGCCAGGAAGGCTCGCTCCCCTGCCATGCCCTTCCCGCCTGGGGGCTGCAACTCGCCAGTGCGTGTCTAGGGGTAATGAACACCCCCTGTTCACTACACCGACAGGTGCCCCCGGGCCTGGGACGGACAAACGCACACAGTGTTTGTCTGGGCTAGGCCAAAAAACATGCACCGGTACACGCGCGGCGAGAAGTAACCATTACTCTTGACTTTTAACTGCATGCTGGTGATGACGCAAGAGAGCTTGCAGTTTGCCGGGCCTTGGGCTTGCCGGCAGCGTGGGCACACAGAGCAGGACGGCAACAGGAGTCGTGTGCCCGAAAGGAAGTGCCACACTGTGCGACGAGGAGCCAGTCCCCGAGCTTTCCCCATATAGGGTACTGCGGGTGCGGTGCTCGATCCATATAGTCACCCCTGCTGCCGCAGCCGTCTACCGCGAATGTCTCACTGCCGTCTTGCCGGCCTATTGCTGCAATGGCGCATATAAAGAAGCAATTTATCTTAGTTAAATCAATCTTTATGCATGCAATGCATGTTACTTTATGCTGAATGAATGTATGCTTCCCCCTTGATTAATTCAGTCCTTGCACTTATTTTAGTCCCTACGCTGTCTAGAAACCTTGCCGGTGCGCACGTTTGCCGTGAGCGCTAGATGCGGGTCTTTAGCAGCCTGCTGGAAACGCCGCCGCCGGCAAGGCGACTTGCCGGGCCAGAACGCAGCTGCTAAGCTTGCCGAGCGGACTCGAGGCGAAGCTAGAGCGCGGGCTAACCACGACAAGGTTCCTCCGCGTGCAGGTTGATGTACAAGGACAAAGAATTAATCAAGGCGACCCACGCTCCCCAGAAAGCTTTCCGGTGCGCACGCTCCAGTCGGCAGTGCTTGAGGAATGGGTCCTAAGCAACTTGCCGGGAACGCCGCCTACCGGAAAGGTTTACCTCCTCGGTGCTTATGCAGCCACCTAAATTGTCGAGCGGACTCGAGACAACTAGGGGCGCAATTAGCCCCGAGAGGGCTCCTTCGCGTGTAGGTATAAGAAGCAAGTGAGGATAGCAAAATGAATGTAATAAATCTTGGCAACTTAGCTTTTCTTGCGAGGGTGCTGCCAGCCCCTGAGCTTATTTTTTGCTCAAAGGGTGGTTGTCGGGAAACTTTTGACTTTAGCGGAGAACTTTGATATTCTCGGCGCTAGCTTCCGGCAAGGAGTTGCCGGGAAAGCTCATGACGGAGGACTTCGTCGTTCTCGACGCTGGCTTCCGGCAAGCTTGTTGCCAGGAAGGCTTATGGCGGAGAACTTCGTCGTTCTCGACATCGAGAAGATTGGTCCAGAGGACGTTGCCAGCCCCCGGGCCACAACTGCGTTTAAATACGACAAGTTAATTAGCATCTTAAAAGCATTTTAACTTGTGCGTAACTTTATTTAGAGCTCTTCTCCACATGATTTTGTTTTTGCACAGTTGTCCCCTACGCTTGCCGGAATGCATCTCGATCGCGCACGTCCTAGTCAATGGTGCTTAGGAATGGATCCTAGTTAGCAGCCTATCAAGGACGCCGCCTCCTCGAGAGCTTCACACTCCAAGAACAAACACGGTTGCACAGGTGTTGCTAGGCAGACCCGAACAACCCGGAGCGCAGAATGTCTCAAGAGTGCTCCTTTGCGCACAGGTTATGTGCAAAGAACATCATCATGGATAAAATCAAATCAGCAAAAAGCATTAAAGTTTTAGAACTTAGCTTTCTGTATGTGGAGCGAAGTCGCCATGGACGATGAAGCTGACGCGCCGACCGATGGATCAGGTTCGCGCAACCTCGATCCCCCTACCTGATGCGCCAAAGATGTCGGCGTGCGACACCTATGGGATCCCAAAAGACCCCTTTACGATTCGGCGGGGGAAGAGGTATGCGCAAAGAGTAGAACCAACGATCGACGCAGGGCGATTTTACCCAGGTTCGGGCCGCTGATCAGTGTAAAACCCTACTCCTGCCTTGTGTTATTATTAGTGTTCTTGAGCCCAGGCTCCATGAGTGCTCACAGTGAACAGTACGTTCAAAGAGCAGCTACGCATGCAGAATGGGCCAGAAGATCCTCCTCCCCTGTAGCATTTGCCTTGGGCCTCCTTTTATACCACAAAGGGGTCACCACAGTGGCAAAATGTACATACATTGAGGTGTAAAGTAGCTACAGGGTTTACATGAGGTGGAAAGTTGCTACAGCATTTACATGCTTATCACTGACGGCTCAGGACAAGCGCATTAAATGCTCTGTCTAGGTGTCCCTTAGCTTCTTGGGGATGGAAAAAGGGGTCGTCCCATCAGCACCGCTTATACCCACCCGCCGTTGGTGCCTTCACACGCATCCAGGAGGACAAAACCCATCTGACAGGTTTGGTCGCTGCACTGGAGCGGTGGCAGCTTGGCGGGATCATCTTGCTGGGACCAAGCTTGCCGGGATCATCTTGCCGGGGCTCACCAGCAAGAATCTTGTCGGGGCTCACCAGCAAGAATCTTGCCGGGGCTCACCAGCAAGAATCTTGTCGGGCCTCACCAGCAAGAATCTTGCCGGGGCTCACCAGCAAGAATCTTGCCAGGGCTCACCAGCAAGAATCTTGCTGGGGCTTCGGCCTTTTTGGTCTTCTCCCTTCCAATTATTGACTCGAATGCTTTTTGGATAGTCGTGTGCTTGTTCCCAGTTGTCTTCTCCCAGGAAGGCTCGCTCCTCTGCCATGCCCTTCCCGCCTGGAGGCTGCAACTCGCCGGTGCGTGTCCAGGGGTAATGAACACCCCCTATTCACTACACCGGCACGGTGGCGTCGATGATATGGTCTATTCTTGGCAGGGGGAAAGGGTCCTTAGGGAAGGCCTTGTTAAGGTCTTTAAAATCGACACAGAGCCGCCAGGATTTGTCCTTTTTGGGTACCATAACCAGATTTGCTAACCACTCGGGATGCTTGATCTCGCGGATGACTCCGGCTTCCAGCAGTTTTGCTAGCTCTTCACCCATGGCTTGCCGTTTGGGTTCGGAAAACTGGCGTAGAGTCTGTTTCACCGGCTTGAAGCCTTTTAAGATGTTTAGGCTGTGCTCTGCCAGCCTGCGTGGGATTCCCGGCATGTCTGAGGGGTGCCAGGCGAATATTTCCTAGTTTTCACGCAGGAACGTTCTTAACGCCTCGTCAACGGCGGGGTCCAGCTGTGCTCCTATAGATGCCGTTTTCTTGGGATCTGTTGGGTGCACTTGAAATTTTACTATTTCATCTGCTGGCTTGAATGATGTGGATTTTTGTCTTTTACTGAGGACCACATCATCCCTGTCGACTGTAGTGCGTAGTGTTGTCAACTCTTCGGCCGCGAGGACTTCGGATAGTGCCTCTAGGGCGAGGGATGCCGTCTTGTTTTCGGCTCGTAAGGCTTTGCTTGGGTCACTTTTAAGTGAGATTACCCCGTTGGGCCCTGGCATTTTGAGTTTCATGTACCCGTAATGTGGTATGACCTGAAATCTTGAGAATGCTTCACGTCCTAGGAGGGCGTGGTATCCGCTGTGAAAGGTCACAATGTGAAATAGCAAGGGTTCAGATCTGTAGTTATCGGGTGTGCCGAACACAACGTCCAGGGTTATGCATCCCGAGCAGTGTGCCTCCCTACCGGGTATTATACCTCGGAATGTGGTGTGGCTGCGTTCGATGCGAGATATGTTCAGTTGCATCTTGTCGAGAGTATCCTCGTAGATGAGGTTGAGGCCACTGCCTCCGTCCATCAGCACTTTAGTCAGCCGAAAACCATCGATAATGGGGTCGAGGACCAGTGCAGCCGGTGCATGGTTGCTGCATGGACTTGGCTCGTCCTTCTCGTCGAAGGTAATAAGCGCAGCTGCCCAAGGCTGTGCGGCCGTCACTTGATATATCTAGCTGAGCTCTCGAACAGCCTTTTTCCTTTTATTGTTTGAGGCGAACGTCTCGTATACCGTAAGGACATTATGGTCTTGTGATGAAGCCGCGGACTGCTTATCTGGAGGTGTAAGGCCCAAGATTGGCTCGCCATATTTGGCCACTTGTCTTACCACCCAACAGGCTCAAAGTCTATGGGTTGGGTTTGTGTCTAGCAAGACTGAGTGTATTGGGCATGGTTTATCCAGCAACTCATCCAGCACTGATCTAGGCCTAGTCTTCTTTTTGCCAGGCTCGCGTTCCGGCAACCGATTTGTGTATGCCTGTTTAGAGCGAGACCTTCCATGCTGCGCGGCGGGCGGTGGCACATGTTCATCTGTTGCACCCTCCACGTGTTCTCCATGGCGCAATACTTGCATACCATGTCTGATAGTTCGGTGAAGCTTTGAATTCGGCGACGCGCGAGGGCGTTTAAGAGGCCCTCGTCCTTGCAGTTGAACTGGAAGGCTTTAATTATCTCTTTGTCACAGCAAGGCGCCATCCTGTTCTTCACCAGGAGAAATCTAGCCCAATAATGATGGACTGTCTTGTTTGGCAGCTGTTTGACATACATGAGGTCCCATATGTTTGGGTTTCCCGAATCCGGGAAGTATTCCGTGTGGTGGGTGGGTGGGAAAAAATTGAGGATTCCCTCCTGCAGTGGACCCGGACTATCCTTGATGGGTGGTTGAGTCATGTCTGGTTCTGATCGTGCAGGACTCGGATCCGGACTAGTGCGCGGCTGGATCGGCTTGAGGCCGGATCTTGTGTGGGGGCTCGAGTCCGAGCATATCTCTGGGCTGGTGTCTGACTCCGAGAAGGAGACTCGAGTGTACACCGTTCTTAGCTTGTAAGGCTGCGGCCCCTCCTGGGCCTCTTCATCGGTGGCGACGAGGTGCGTGACCGGAGGGGTGTTGATTTATCAGTCATCGGGTTTAAGCCTGATCCGATCATAGGTCGTGGGCCTGATAACGGAGATTCCCATTGCACAGAATAGGCTTACCAAGTGGTCTGCTGGTTGGGCACACGGGGGTGCCAGACACTCCGGCGATTTGGCGGGAGATCTTGCGGACGGTCTATCAGAGTTAGGCTTCAAGGCCGGACTCTGAGAGATACCTGATTCTCGTAAGTCTGCTGGTCCCGGGATTGATGCCCCCGAACCGGTGAGTTCCTCTATGGGGACGAAGCCTTCGATATGGTCGAGGCGACCAGTGGGATCGGCGCGCACTAATATGCCGCCGAAGATGAAGAGATGACCAGGGGCGGGGAAGCCCTCGGAGTGGGTGTGGTCTCCAATGACCGGTTGAGCCATCGATCCTTTGGGTGATCCAACAGCGGAACTCTCAATGAAAGAACCAATGTCGGTGTCAAAACCGGCAGGCCTCGGAGTAGGGGGTCCCGAGCTGTGGATCTAAGGTCGATGGGGAACAAGGGACGATGAACACGATGTTTACCCAGGTTCGGGCCCTCTCGAAGAGGTAATACCCTACGTCCTGCTTGATTGTATTGGATGTAAAGTATGGTTATAGAGTAGATCTACCTCAAGATCAGCATGAGCTAAACCCTAAGGTGACGAGATGATGAATATAGCTCTAACCCTAAAGACTACAACCCTCGGTTTATATAGACATCGGTAGGGTTAGGGTTACCGAAGATAGATTACAATAAGGGATAAAGAGATCCTGCCTATCCTTGACTTGGAGGGCACACCACGGCTTCAAAGATCTCCTGTCACTATACGGCTTCTCCAGTCTGGCCCATATCCAATGGGTCGACGCCCCGAGGACCCCTTAGTCCATAACTCCCTCAGCGACGGTAGTCTTAGAACTTGTGTGTTTTTTTAGCTCCATTGATGAGTCACTTTCCAGTGGGGGCACGCTGAGTGCACCCACTAGGTGTAGTCCCCGAGACTACCATCGATTGCGGGCAATCGATGGTAGTCTTTAGAACTGTCATTAGGCGTTCAGGACGCCCGGCGACACTCGTGTGTTGATGAGGTAATAGGTAGAACTTTCCTCGTTACTGACTCGAAAGTCAGCTGAGTGAAGCAGGTCATTTTGTGTTGTTGTCCTCTATCTTCTTCATTGCTGACTCAGGGGCTAGCCGGGTGATGATAGATAAGAGGGTACTTCAGGATCTGGTATTGATCGAGCTTGTTCCACTCGGTAGTGCATGGTCGAATAGGTAACCAAAACGTACTTGAGAATTTGGTACTGGTCAAGCTTGTTCCTCCTGGGGGGGAGTACGACCGAGTGAGAAGCCCACTCGGTAGTCAGATGGTACATCAGGATCTGGTACTAGTCAATCTTGTTCCTTCCAGCGGCGCCTGCTCGGGTGCTTGTGAGTTACTCCTTTGGTTTCTTGTTTGAGTCTTTCGACTAACTGTTTCTTGCATGTTGCAGAGGACTTGTGAGATGGGGTCCCACTATGTCGCGATGGAGAAGGAGGTGACATCCCTTCATCTTGATCTGGAGGCTGAAAAGCTCAAGAGCACCCAACAGGAACAAGAGAAGAAGGCCCTGGGAGGTAAGCTATTTCGTCCGACTGGTAGCTAAATACTGTTCTTCCCTCTTGATCCGAATCATTTCACTCTGACAGATGTTCGTAGCGAGAATGCCCAACTCGAAATGAGGCTCAGGACTTCTATTTCTTTAGAAACCATGAAGCAGGCACTCGAGAACAAGGATAAAGATCTGGCGCTGGCCCAGAAGGAAGCAAGCACCAAGGCCAAACTTGCCGACGAGAAGCTGGCTTCAGTCGGTAGGTTGGAGGAGGAGATCAAGAACCTCAAGGCTGCTGCCGATGTCTTCACTCAGGAGAAGGTCAAGCTGGAGGAGACGGTCACCCAGTTAACTGAAAAGAAGGATGGCCTGGAGGCACATATGGAGGAGGTGTGGGAGGAGTTTAGCGAGAAGCTCTCCGGTGAGTTCTTCCTCGGCCGAGTGAATCCCGTATGCGACCAAATCTTTCTCAGTCATTCGCTCACACATTGTCTTCTTCCAACCAGAGCGTTGCTATAACAAGGAACTGGAGCTATAGAGGATATAGAGGGACCTGGACCACTCTCGATCACTCGTAGCTGAAAAAGCAGCACTTGCCATCCTTCGACTTGAAGACTGCTTCGAGAATGCATTGGGTTATATCACTCGGTCAAAGGGTGCTGCGGGTCGGATTGACGAGGAGCTGCAGCCAGGCGTGGAGACCCAGAAGGACCTGGAGTCGGTGTTAACACGGCTGAATGAAGACCCTGCTCGGGTCAAGGCTTGGAAGAAATCTGCAGCCCGGATTGGTACTGATGTGGCGCTGTCACTCGTCCGCATTCATTGCAAGAACGTGGACGGGGAGAAGCTGAAGAACCTCTGAGTGATGAACAAGAAGAACCTCAAGTTTGAGGATTTCATGGAGACCTTTGCTGAAGCTGCTACTCGCATCGCCGATGGGATTGACCTGAGGACCTTCGTTGAGCCGGCCAGTCCTCCGCCTGAGGCTTGAAAACACTTCATCATATTTGCCCCGGAATGCCGGGTGGTAGCTGTAATGAAATGCTTTGCTGAGCCTTGGGCTCGTTTTATCTCGGAGACATTCAAACGGATCGAATCCTTAATTTGAAACCTTTTGCACTTCTATTTGCTTCTCGTGTTTTATTTTACTTTAAGCGAAAGCTGGTTCGCATCTAAGCCCCCTAGTGTGGACCAGATCCCCACTCGGATCATTTTTTGAACTTAGGCAAAAGCTGGTTCGCAACTAAGCCCCGAGTGTAGAGCAAATCCTCACTCGGATTATTTTCGAACTTAGGTGAAAACTAGTTCGCAGCTAAGCCCCCGAGTGTGGAGCAGATCCTCACTTGGATTGTTTTTTAACTTAGGTCAAAACTGGTTCGCAGCTAAGCCCCCGAGTGTGGAGCAGATCCTCACTTGGATTGTTTTTTAACTTAGGCCAAAACTGGTTTGCAGCTAAGCCCCCGAGTGTGGAGCAGATCCTCACTCGGATTGTTTTTTAACTTAGGCGAAAACTGGTTTGCAGCTAAGCCCACGAGTGTGGAGCAGATCCTCACTCAGATTATTTTTTAACTTAGGCGAAAGCTAGTTCGTGGCTAAGCTTTCGCACCTCTACACCCACTGGAGGTGTGTTAGTTTCCGAATGCGGTTAGTCACCTGAGTGAAATGCGACCGTAGGTCGAACTAGACGATATATGGGAAAAAGTGAGACTTTTATTCATCTAAATTCATTTGGACTAACTATTACAAGGGAGAAATTTTATTCTAAGTATAAAACTTGCGGAGCAAATCTGCGTTCCAAGCTCTGGGCTCTTCTATTCCTTTGGTGAAGTTGTACATCATGTATGCTCCATTAAGTAAGACCTTGTATATGGCGAATGGTCCCTCCCAGGGGGGTGCCAGCTTGTGAGGTTTTTGTTGATCCACTCGGAGGACCAGGTCTCCTTCCTGCAAAGCACGTCCTCTGACGTGTCTATCATGGTAGCGACGCAAGTCTTGTTGGTACAACATCGATCTTATAAGCGCTAGCTCACGTTCTTCCTCCAAAAGGTCTAGGCCATCCTGCCTTGCTTCCTCGGCTTTGGCTTCCGAGTAAAGATCCACTCAGGGAGAGTTGTGGAGCAGATCACTCAATAAGACCGCTTCCAACCCGTACACCATAAAGAATGGGGTGCGGTTCGTGGATCGATTCGGAGTCGTTCGCAGGCCCCAGAGGACCAACGACAACTCGGTCACCCAGCCTCCTGCTGCGTGGGTCAGATCACACATGAGTCGAGGCTTCAATCCTTGAAGTATGAGCCGTTTTCTCTCTCGGCTTGCCCATTCGACTGCGGGTGTGCCACAGAGGCGTAATCGACCCAAGTGCCCTAGGTGTAACAAAACTCAGGAACTCATCCAAGTCGAAGTTGGACCAGTTATCGGTGATGATGCTGTGCGGGACTCCGAATCTGAAGATAATCTCCCTGATGAATTGAATTGCAGTGGCTGAATCCAGCTTCTTTATGGGCTTGGCCTCGATCCACTTGGTGAACTTGTCTACTACTACCAACAGGTGTGTGAAGCCACTCGCCCCAGTCCGGAGAGGGCCGACCATGTCGAGTCCCCAAACGGTGAACGACCAAGTGAGAGGGATATTCTTCAGGGTGGACGCTGGCTTGTGTGATTGGTTTGCATAGAACTGACACCCGACGCATTGATCCACTATGTCTCGGGCGGGCTCATTGGCTCGGGGCTAGTAGAATCCGGCTTTGAATGCTTTGGCGACCAAGGTCCGAGAGGACGCATGATGCCCACATGTTCCCGAGTGAATCTCTTGAAGTATTTGCTGTCCTTCCTCCAGGGATATGCACCGCTGAGTGATTCCAGTCATACTTTTCTTGTACAGTTGATCTCCCATGACTGTGAAGGCCTTGGATCGGCGGACGATCTGGCGGGCTTCATCTTCATCCTCTGGGAGCTCCTGCCGGAGCAAGTATGCTTGGTATGGCTCGGTGCACTCGGGAGTGATGACCAGTATCTCTTGGACCTGATCAATCACTGCGGGAATGTCTACTTCAGTCAGATTGGAAGGTCCGACTGGTTGTGGAGACTCTTGCACTAAAGGATCTTCCTTGATCGTGGGCGAGTGCAGGTGTTCTAGGAACACATTCTTGGGTACTGCCTTCTGAGTGGAGCCCATCTTGGCCAGGTCATCAACCGCTTGGTTTTTGAGTCGCGGCCCATGATGGAGCTCCAACCCTTCAAAGTGTTTTTCTAGTTTCCTGACGGCGTTGCAATAGCCGATCATCGCAGGGCTGTGGATATCCCATTCTTTCATGACTTGATTCAACACTAAAGTCCGAATCACCATAGACCATCAGTCGGTGAATTCCCAAAGAAATTGCCATTCGCAGTCCATATAAGAGAGCTTCATACTAAGCTTCGTTATTGGAGGAGTCGAAGTGGATCTAAAGTACGTAGCTGAGTCGATCGCCTTTAGGAGACACCAATACCACTCCGGCCCCGGAGCCATGGAGCATCTTGGAGCCATCAAAAAACATCGTATAGTGTTCGGGAACACTCAAGACAGGTTGTTCTTGCTCAATCCAGTCGGCCAGGAAATCTACCAAGGCTTGTGACTTGATGGCCTTCTTGGCTTCAAACCTGATGTCCAGCGGGAGGAGCTCAATGGCCCACTTGGCTACTCGGCCAGTGGCATCTCTATTGTTCATGATCTCAGACAGAGGAGCGTCACTTATCACTGTGACCGAGTATTCTTGAAAATAGTGCGCCACCTTCTTTGCAGTTAGATAAATTCCATATACTAGCTTCTGATAATGCAGATACCTTTGTTTGGAAGGTGTGAGAACTTCAGGGATGTAGTAGACCGGTCGTTGGAGCTTGAATGCTTCGCCTTGTTCTTCCCGTTACACAGTGAGGACCGTGCTAACAACTTGGCTCGTGGCCACGATGTATAAGAGCAAAGGCACTTTGCTGCCCGGAGCAGCTAGCACCGGCTGGGCTTTTTCATCGAGTCTTGAGATGAATCTACTCAAGGCTGCCAGGCAACCCGTGAGGCATTGCACATCGTGGAGATGCTCTGGTTGCTTCATCCGGATGATGGTCCCGATCTTCTCAGGATTGGCATCGATCCCACGTTCGGAAATGAGGAAACCGAGTAACTTGACTGCTGGTACGCCGAACGTACACTTGGTTGGGTTGAGCTTGATGCCGAAAGCATGTAAGTTCGCAAAAGTCTCAGCGAGGTCGGTCGGGAGGTTGGAACCTTTCCTGGACTTAACCACGATGTCATCCATATAAGCTTCCATGTTCCGGCTGATCTGCTTCCGTAGGCACTTCTGGATCATACGCTGAAACGTGGCCCCAACGTTTTTCAACCCAAATGGCATCGTGATATAATAGAAACACCTGAATGGGGTGATGAACGCTGTTTTTATTTCATCAGCGCCGTACAGTCGGATTTGGTGGTACCCGGAGTACGCATCCAGAAACGACAACCGCTCACATCCGGTAGTAGAGTCTACTATCTGAACTCTGCGAGGGAGAGGGAAATTATCTTTTGGGCAGGCCCGATTGATATGCCTAAAATCTACACATATTCAGAGAGACTTGTCTTTCTTCAGCACCAAGACGACGTTGGCGAGCCACTCGTAGTGGTACACCTCTCGGATGAACTCGGCGGCTAAGAGCCATGCTATCTCCTCGCCAATCGCCATGCACTTCTCGATGGAGGATGTCCAAAGGTGCTCTTTGACAGGCTTCATCGTCGAATCGACACGGAGTCTGTACTCGGCCAGCTCCTTGGGAACACCCAGCATGTCAGAAGGCTTCCATTCGAAGATGTCCCAGTTCTCATGGAGGAACTGGACGAGCACGGCTTCCTATTTGTTGTCCAGGGTGGTGGAGATGTTGGTCGGGGTAGCGTTCCGATCTTCGGGATGGATGTGCACCGGCTTCATTTCTCCGTCCAACTGGAAAGCAGATTCCACAGTCAACTTCTTGGACTTCAACAACTCGCTTGCATCCACCGCCTTCTTGTATTCTTCCAGCTCGGCCATCGCCATCTACTCATCAGCAATCTGGGAGCCTTTCTGGAGGCATTCTTCGACCAACTTCCGATTGCCTGTAATGGTGATTACACTTTTCAGCCCTGACATCTTAAGCTTAAGATACACATAACATGGACGGGCCATAAAACGTGCGTAGGCAGGCCTACCCAGGATGGCGTGATAAGCCCCCTGCCGTCGTCCATTAGGACTTTGCGTAGTCGAACTCCTCCCACGACTGGATCTACCACCGAGGTCTACCACCCGGGGGTCGGTATGTGAGCTAGGTGATCTGACTGATCAAAGGTTACTCGCGTCTTTGCCCAGTCGAGAAATTTGGTGACAGTCAAAACTGCCATGTTGACTTCTCGGTTGATGACTTTGAGGTGACTCTTGCTCTCAATGTCGGCAAAGATCATCAAGACATTCTCGACATAGGGGTACCCGGAAGTACCCTTAGCCTCGTCATCGTCATGTTCATCCTTGTCTCCAGAGGAATCTTGCCGCATCTCTTGCTTCAGGAGCCGACACTCCTGAGTGGTGTGTTTAGGCAAAATCAAATTGCCCTCCTCATCTTTCTTCGTATGGATCTGGCAAGGTTGGTCGAGGATGTCGCTCTTCATGGTGACTTGCTTTTTTTCCTTTCCAATCCTTTTTCTGCTCTTGGGAGCTCTTCTTGCCTTGGCTAGCTAGAGCCGCAGCCTCGACACTCCCTCTGGCATCTGCTTTTCGCTTGTGCTTCTTGCCCTTGTTCTCCGACTGATGCGCGTTGCCGGCTCGGCTCTTGCCACTCCTCAGTCGGTCTTCCTCTTCACCATTGGCATACCGGTTGGCTATCTCCATAGCCCGACTGAGAGTCGGGGTCTCAGTTCAGCTGAACTTCATGTTCAGCTCCCGGTACCAAACTCCGTCCTTGAAGGCGTAGATTGCCTAGTGCTCGGTGACGTTCTCCACCGTATTGTGCAGAGTGGTCCACCGCTGGATATACTCTCGGAGATTCTCACTCTGCTTCTACACGCAGTGCTGCAACTCGGTCAAACCTCCTGCTCTCTTGTATGTGCCTTCAAAGGTCTTGACGAACACCTTCGCCAGATCATCCCAGCAGAAAATGCTACTCAGCGGGAGCTGTGTTAGCCAAGCCCGAGCAGAACCCTCTAGCATCAGCGACAAATGCTTCATGGCCACATTATAATTGCCGCCGCCAATCTGGACTGCTACTCAGTAATCTTCTAGCCAAATTTCAGGCTTGGATTCGCCGTTGAACTTGCCGATCCTCGTGGCCAACCTAAAGTTGTTGGGAATCTCAGCCGCTCGTATGTAACGGCTGAAGCACTTGGGACCTTATGGTATGGAACCACTCGGTATGTCGTGATCTTGGCCCTCTCGTAGGGCCCGGCCTCTGTCAACCAGGTTCTGAGCGAGAACGGATCTCGTGTTGAACAGCGGGTCTTGAGTGTCCCTCGACGGATGAGTAGGACTCGGCCTGCGATCACCGCCGTGAGTCCGTCTGTCGTCGTAGGGTTGGCGCCCATACGCGACATCCTGTAGTGGTGGCATTAGGGCACGATCATAGTCGTTATTACGCCAGGGCGATGCAACTCGATCACGCCTTCGATCTTTGTGACGATCTCTGGAGGAAGAAGTAGCTCGGCGCCTGCCCGAGCTTAGTGGGCTATGAGCTGACTAGACGGTCTCCGCACGCACGGATGCGCTATGGATCTGGTCTCTGGACTGGGATACCGCCGCGTTCTATGACAGTGCTGTCTTGAGGAGAGCCTGGATCTGACGAATCCCTTCTCCGGATGAAGAGCCAGAGGGTTGGATGAAATCCGCAATCCGAGTGGCGGCTGCTAGATTTTGAAGTGGAGTACTGAGGACTTGATACTTACGAGGTTGGTCACTCGAGTAGTGCCGGCGTTTGTGCCGACTGGCACTGGGTTGACGGCGCTCACGTTCGTCCAACTCCCTCTGAAGCCGCTCGAGGCGATTGCGCTCGGCCAGAGTGGCCAGGCGAGTCGACTCCATTGCTAGCGCCTCAGGAGTCGTCCCGATAATGGGAGTGTTCAGGAGCTGGTCGTTCCAGCGATGAAGCTCGTCCCGCTGCTCTGGGGTGAGATCCTGAGGTACATACAGCTCGTGGCCCGGGAAGCCGCCGTTGGTGTTGGCGTGGGACGTACCCGCACGGTCGTCTTTGGGCTCCGTGTAACCCGGAGGCACGCGGTGCTCAGAGTTATCCGCCATGAGAATCTCGGCAGTCGACTCGATGCTTTCGGACTCGGACTCCTATGAGGAAATGCCGAGTGATCCATTGGAGAGGTCGAGGGCCGGCTCATCGAACTCGATGGCCGCTACTTGTTCCGCTGCCGCCTGAGTGACGACAGCATGCTTGATCCAGCGTTGCAGCCGCGAACGCCCGGAGTGCTTGCGACGGCGCACAACGGTGGGATGGTCGACCACTCGGTACAGGGCCGAGGGTTGTCGAAGAAGGACTCCATAGGAGGAAGCGCGGAAGTGCGTCGCGGCACGGACGGGCAACATCTCCATGTCCAGCGGGGCCTCTCGTAGCCACGCTGAGTCGTTGGCGATGAAGAAGATCGTCCCAAAGCGGATTTCGCCGCCGACTGACATGATGATGATGGATAAAATCCACCTACACCGTGAAATTTTGCTAGACGCCTAGCCCCACGGTGGGCGCCAACTGTCGGGGTTATGATCCTGACAATGAGTACTAGGGGTACGAATAAGGGGGGCAGAGACTAGCTACGGCATAGGTGTAACACTAGGTGTTTAACGAGTTCAGGCCCCTCACTCGGTGGAGGTAAAAGCCCTACGTCTCGTGCCCTGAGGCTTGCTTTGATTTGATGGGTATAGTTACAGAGAGTGAATGTGCCCAGCTATGAGGAGGGGAGCGACTTATATAGAGTGCGCTGCAGCCCCATGTTCCCCACGCCGCCGGGGCAATTAATGTCATTGAATGAGGTGGTTACTAGTGTAATGAGCCTCTACTACAGCAGTTACAGGTAATGGTAGCTATAACTCTATTTAGTGGATGACTTAGGATTCTTTGACCGTTGCAGCTCCCACGACGCCTTCCTGTCCTGTACGTCCTAGTGGTAGTTCATCCGCCGAGTGACGTGTGGTTGTCCGAGTGCTGCAGAGCCGTCCGAGTGATCCTCCTAATGTATCATCCAAATGTTGACACGGTCCAGAGACCTACCTATGATGGTGATGGGCCCCCTGTGGGTCCCAGATGATGGGTCCTTGACCCTACCTATAATAGGTGACCACATCAAATAGTAAGGCCACCTGTATTAAATAGTGGCTCGGGCGCCATTAATGCAGAGGATGCGAGCAAGGCGGTCGGCCATGGAAGTCAAAGGGCTCGCTTCCCACAGAGCCTGCATAGCGTATAGCTCGTGCACTTCCCGGTGAGCCTGCTCATTGGAGGACAGCTTGCACACCTCCCGGTCAGCCTGCGCAGCGAACTGTGCTCGCACGCCTCCCGTCTACTCAAGCAGCTATCCGCACGGTACCTCCTAGCCATTAAAAGTGTGATGCATGGCATCACGTGAATGGTTAACATAACGCCCACGATTTAAATTATACAAACATTTGAGATGATAAGGTGGCAGCTATTTGTTTCAAAATGCATTGTTGGCTGTTGATTCAAGTACGCCTTCTCTCAAACTGGACACGAAAAATACCACAACATGTCGCGTGCCATTCCATGATAGCATGCCAAGTTTCATGAAATTCAGACAATTTTTGGATTTACTAGAATTTAAAAACAAAGTATCTCAACGTTTTGCCGGCAAGCAACGGTGCCCTGGTGTTTGAAATTCATTCCCATTTCTTGCATGGGACCTAAGCATGCACCCAAGGACATACATTTGATTTTTGAACCAAGTTTTCTACACTGGAGCATGTGCATGTAGTTCAAATTTGAATTATGCACATAAAATGCCTACAAAACATAGTTAATGTATAAAAATGTCCAAACGAACCCCAAAAAATTCCAAATTTTAACACGACACTCCTGTTGCTCTATGTTGCCACTAGGACAAAATTTGAAAGCAAGAGGAGGCAAGGGATATCGTTTCATCCACAAAGGAGGCACATACCCTACTAGAACCATGAGGCTTGTTGTGAGAAGCTCTTGTTTGTGAGAAGCTTATACCCAAACCTGCCCCAAATGGGACAATGTTTTTACCACAGCATGTTGATGTTGTTCCATGATAGCATGCCAAGTTTCATGAATTTCAGACGAGTTTTGGATTTACTAGAATTTTAAAACCATGTATCTCAATGTTTGCGGCCAAGCGACGGTGCCCTGGTGTTTGAAATTCATTCCCATTTCTTGCATGGGACCTAAGCATCCAACCAAGGACACACATTTGATTTTTCAACCCATTTATATGCACTGGAGCATGTGCCTGTAGTTAAAATTTGAATTATGCATATTAAATGCCTAGAAAACTCGGTTAATGTATAACGAACCCTAAAAAATTCAAATTTTAACACAACACTCATGTTGTTCTATGTTGACACTAGAAAAAAATTGAAAGCAAGAAGAGACAACGAATATTGTTTCGTCCACAAAGGTGACACGTTCCCTACCAGAACCATGAGGCTTGTTGTGAGAAGCTCTGGTTTGTGAGAAGCTTATACCCAAGCCTGCCCCAAATGGGACAATTTTTTCACCACAGCTTGTTGATGTTGTTCCATGATAGCATGCCAAGTTTCATGAATTTCAGACGAGTTTTGGATTTACTAGAATTTTTAAACCATGTATCTCAATGTTTGCGGCCAAGCGACAGTGCCGAGATGTTTGACATTCATTCCCATTTCTTGCATGGGACCTAGGCATGCAACCAAGGACACACTTTTGATTTTTAAACCCATTTTTATGCACTGGAGCATGTGCATGTAGTTCAAATTTGAATTATGCACATAAATGCATAGAAAACTCAGTTAATGTATAAAAATGTCCAAACGAACCCCGAAAATTCCAAATTTTAAGACACTCTCCTGTTGTTCTATGTTGACACCAGAAAAAATTTGAAAGCAAGAAGAGGCAACGAACATCATTTTGTCCACAAAGGTGACACGTTCCCTACCAGAACTGTGAGGCTTGTTGTGAGAAGCTTATACCAAAACCTGCCCCAAATGGGACAAATTTTTTTAGCACAGCATGTCGATGTCATTCCATGATAGCATGCCAAGTTTCATGAATTTTAGACAAGTTTTGGATTTACTAGAATTTTTAAACCATGTATCTCAATGTTTGCGGCCAAGCGACGGTGCCGAGGTGTTTGACATTCATTCCCATTTATTGCATGGGACCTAAGAATGCAACCAAGGACACACATTTGATTTTTTAACCCATTTTTATGCACTGGAGCATGTGCACGTAGTTCAGATTTGAATTATGCACATAAATGCATAGAAAACTCAGTTAATGTATAAAAATGTCCAAACGAACCCCAAAAAAATCCAATTTTTTACACAATTCTCCTGTTGTTCTATGTTGACACCAGAAAAAATTTGAAAGCAAGAAGAGGCAACGAACATCGTTTCGTCCACAAAGGTGATACGTTCCCTACCGGAACCATGAGGCTTGTTGTGAGAAGCTCTGGTTTGTGAGAAGCTTATACCAAAACCTGCCCCAAATGGGACAATTTTTTTTACCATAGCATGTTGATGCCATTCCATGATAGCATGCCAAGTTTCATGAATTTCAGACAAGTTTTGGATTTACTAGAATTTTTAAACCATGTATCTCAATGTTTGCGGCCAAGCGACGGTGCCGAGGTGTTTGACATTCATTCCCATTTCTTGCATGGGACCTAAGCATGCAACCAAGGACACACATTTGATTTTTCAACCCATTTTTATGCACTGGAGCATGTGCCCATAGTTCAAAATTGAATTATGCACATAAATGCCTAGAAACTCAGTTAATGTATAAGAATGTCCAAATGAACCCCAAAAAATTCCAAAATTTAACACGACACTCCTATTGTTCTATGTTGACACCAGAAAAAAAATTGAAAGCAAGAAGAGGCAACGAATATCATTTCATCCACAAAGGTGACACGTTCCCTACCGGAACCATGAGGCTTCTTGTGAGAAGCTCTGGTTTGTTTGAAGCTTATACCAAAACCTAGCCCAAATGGGACAATTTTTTACCACATCATGCTGATGCCATTCCATGATAGCATGCCAAGGTTCATGAATTTCAGACGAGTTTTGGATTTACTAGAATTTCAAAACCAAGTATCTCATCGTTTGCCGGAAAGAGACACAGTGTCGAGGTGTTTGAAATTCATCACCATTTCTTGCATGGGACATAAGCATCAACCCATGGACACATATATGATTTTACAACCCATTTTGGTGCACCGGAGCATGTGCATGTAGTTTAATTTTGAATTGTGCACATGAAATGCCTAGAAAACCAAGTTAATGTATAAAAATGTCCAAACAAACCCTGAATAATTCCAATTTTTTGATGACACACCTATAGTTGCATGTTCACTGCAGATAAAAGTTCTAGCAATTCAAAAACCCACCTTTGCGGCTATGACCCAATTATGCATTTCAAATCAAGATGAAAAATCAAGTAGACCGCACACAGTTCATTATCCCCAACCATGTGAGATGCAGTACAAAATATTTTGGAGCATCGTCAGAGTTGTACGTATATGGCTTATGCGAGAAGGTGCGTCTGCTACAGTCCACAGCCGGCGCGTCAAGGACACTAGCTCGCTCCCCAAATATCATTTCATTATTCAATCGTCGCCGGTGAAAGATGGGGACGTGGACCCGCATCGTGAGGGCCACTTCGGCGGACCACTCCAGTGAGAGCGCGCCCGCAGCCATGCGCGTGGTAACAAGCTGCGTCAGCACGGCCGCAATATGCGACCGGGCGGGCAAGGCATCCCAAACGGCCGCTGTTGCTGCTCAGGTGGCGGCAGGAAAATTTGCGTCGGGGATAGCAATTGGCGAGAGCGGCACAGCAGCTGTCCGTTCCATAGTGGCGGCGTTAGCCCTGATGGAGGCCGCCCACGACCATGTCGAGGCCACCCACGCCCAGCTCGTGGCGGTCACCGCACAACAGTCGGCAACCCACGGCCGACGAGTTGGCAATCACCAAGAGCGTTCGAGCAGCCGTCCATTCCTTCGCGGCATACCTTACTACAACAGAGCCCGTCCAAGCCCAGATCGCGGCCGCCCACGCCCAGCTCATGGCGGACTTTACCAAAGAGATGGCGGACATGGATGGCGAGATGCTTGCTGAGTATGGTGCGATTGATGCCATGGAGCCCCTTCCCCAGGAGATCGTCAGGCGCGAGCTGGACATGGAGGAGGCGGCGAAGATCGATGAGCGCCAGCCGGAGTAGTACTCTTTGTTTAATGTAGAGCGCTGGTCTTTAATTTGTTAGGGTAATGTTTAGGTCAGCTAGCTCTGTTTAATTGCTGAACTTGCTCAATTAAGAAGTGTGGGTGTGCTGTAGGCTCCTTTGTGTACCCAAATTATGCAATGATGTGGATGACCACTGTAACCAGGGATATTCGGACCAAAATTTGCATGTTCAAACTCATCATACACAGGGTAAGCTATATGAATCATTTGTGATGTTCACATATCATACACAGTGCTGAATAAGGGACCGTGTCTGATGACACTTTGCGTGCCAGTTTTTTCGCTGCACCGATCCAAAAATTTCGGCTTCCGCGGAAATATCTACCTCCCCGCCCCCTCCCCCTTACCAAAAGCCACATTTCCCCTATTTCTGCCTTCCTTTCCAAGTTCAAACCTTCAGTCCTTGCTTGCAGCGCTGCCTCCTCGCCGACGACCCTCCTTCACGCTGCTCGGCCTTATCGATCCAGGCAGGTAATCCACACCCGACCCCCATCATCCTCCTCCTTCCACATCCCACATGCCCCGACTGCCGGTGCGACACCTTCCACCCAAATTACCGACCCCTCCCCCAAATAAGCGTCGCCCTAAGCCATGGTGCACAGTATAGCCAAGAGCTCAAGGAGCATTTGGCAACGGAGAAGCAAATCGCGGCTGCACACGCGGATGAGGTCACGATGGCTGCCATTCGTGCCGACCCCCAGATCTTGGAGGAGCACCTCGCCATCGAGGCCACCGTCGACGCCTCGCGCACCGATGCCGCGACGTGGTTGGCTGCTTTAAATGACAGTTCATGGCGTTTTCTCGAGGCCACCGTCGGTGCCTTTGACGAAGACTATGAGGTGTTTTTTCTGCGTGCCCGTGCTTACCTCAACTCGAGAGCCAGCAGGTTGGTGCACAGAGCGGCTCAGGCAACTCACCACTATGAGCAGGGCACCCATGATGTAGAGGCCTCGCCCTCTTCCATGTCCAAGGAGCCAATCATCATTGATATCTCCGACGATGAGGAGTAGCTTGTCTTATTAGCTCACTATAAGGACCTATGTTCAGTTAGCTAGCTACGCCGGTTGAGCATGCTCGGTTTACCCGTTGCATGTGTTGCTCCTGCCTTTCCTTAACAAATTCTAGTGAATTGTCCTATCTACTTTTACCATGGAATCTATTGCTCTAGTGTATATGTTCTATATGTCGTGCAATGTGGTGCTCACTTATTAACTGTTTGGTTAAATAGTTGTCGTGTTCAGTTAACTGTTTGGTTCAATTCTGCAATCTGATGTTCAATTCTTCAGGGTGCAATTTTGTATTGTCTTCCATGTGAGAAATAAATCAAATTTATCTATACAAAATACATGAGAAACAAATACAATTGCTATATTTCCAAGTCGTCAAGCATGCTTGGTTTGCTTAACTGTCTGATCTTCTAGTATGTTATATATTGTGCAATGTGGTGCTCAGTTAATGTTTGGTTCATTTGTTGTGGTGTTTAGTTAACTGTTTGGTTCAAGTCTACATTGTGATGTTCAGTTGTTGTGGGTACAATTTTGTATTGTTATGCATGTGAGGAATAAATCGAATTTGGCTGTACTAAATACATGAGAAACATATACAATTGCAACATTTCCTAGTTTTTAAGCATGCTTGGTTTAGTTAACTGTCTGATCTTCTATTAGGAGTATGTTATATTATGCAATGTGGTGCTCAGTTAATGTTTGGTTCATTTGTTGTGGTGTTTAGTTAACTGCTTGGTTCAATTCTACAATGCGATGGCCAATTGTTGTGGGTAGAATTTTGTATTGTTATGCATGTGAGGAATAATTCAAATTTGGCTGCACTTAATACATGAGAAACATATACAATTGCTATATTTCCTAGTTCTTAATCATGCTTGGTTTGGATAAATGGGTTTTCCATGTGCCTCGAATTAATCTGATGAATCTGCAATGTGTTTATTTTTCATCAACATATTTTACTGATAGCATGCCAACCCTCACTTAACCTGATCACTAACTACCTTATATGTGTTGCAGGGAAACAATGGGAAGCACTGAGGTTTACAATCGAGGTTTGCACATGCATGGTCCTTTGTCTAATAGCACATTATTGTGCAATTGCAGGAACCATTCTAATATTTAGGTTTTTAACTATTTGGTCTTGCACATGTAGGTCCCGTTGTCAGAGGTTTTGACCCACTGTTCGACCCTTTTTGCATATGGGGAAATGAGTTGTCCATGAATATCAGTCAAGTCAAGAAACTCAAAGATTGTTAGGATAAAGAAATCCGTGACAAAAAACAATAAGATCTTTGTCTGCTCAATGAAGAAGACATTAGTTCACTACAGGATGGTACTAACTGTTATACCTTGTCTTTTTTATTCCTTTGCGCCGTTTCAAATCTAGAGAAGATATTTATGCATATCCTTGTTTTCAGGCCTTTCCAAAGCAGTTCACTGATGATTACCTCTCAAACCACCTGTATGGTCAGGAGGCGAGGAAGGTATTCATACAACACCCACGGTTCAATATTGAAGTCTTCTTGAATAGGACGAAGGATGGACGATCAATCATCCACAGGCACTGGCCTAAAGTTGCAAAGACCTTCAACATCAATGAAGGCTCAATATTTGCCTTCCGCTTCAGCAATTTTCCAGATGAGATTCATCTGTCTATGTACCGTCTATGATGCTAATTTCGATAGGTTATATATGTTGCATGTGAAACTTGGTGCTGGTGCAGTTGTGTAATGGGGTAGCTAAGTGCTGAAGCTATATGATGTTTGTACTCCGATGTATTTCAATTATGAAATCTTGCTTCCTTAATACAAAAAATGAAATATATTGTGTGCTTAATATGAAATGTCAATTAGATTAATAAATGGATTATTAATAATAGGCCAATTAGCCTGCTAATTGGGTTTTTCTCTTGCAAACGGTTATGAAGAAAACACCGTGGGCGATGACCTCAGACAATGCACACAGTTTCTAGGAATAAAATGTGTTGGATCAATGAACAATCGCACACGACTTCCTCTTGAAAACTGTTTGCGTTGTGCCACCATGAACAAACATTTACCACATAAAAAGTGTGTGTGATGGACATCCTATACCACACAGTTTCTTCTACGCACCGTGTGTGATGCACTCAATAACGCAAATGGTAAAATTGTTAATATCGTCTGCAATGGCAACGCTATCACAAATGATTTAATGGGGAAAATTGTGTGTGATGTACGTACGAACAGAAAAGTTTTCCCTGGATTGACTGTATGGGATGTACATACGAACGGAAACATACTTCTTGGATTGACTGTGTGGGATGTACATACAAACGGAAATGTATTCCTTGGATTGACTGTGTGGAATGTACATACGAACAGAAACATTTGTCTGGGGCTGACTGTGTCGGATGTACTTACGACCAGAAATGATTGGGCCTATATAATTGTATTTTTTAACACAACTGTACGTATAACCATATTTGATCGCTCGCCTGTCGCACACGAGCTCATTTTGCCCAGTGTGTGTGACCGGAGGGCCTATCCCCAACGGTTTCTGGGTCGTGTGGGAAGGACCCCCTATCGCCCACACTCACTTGGCGACGGTTCAAAATGCCGTCGCGGAAAGGGGTTAAAAATCGTTTTTATAGCACCTCGTTGTACCAGTGATAGTAGTAGATGCAGGCAGGAGTCGGTCCTTGTCACGGACGTGATGCCTATATTCATGATCATTGCCTTAGATATCATCATAACTTTGCGCTTTTCTATCAATTTCTCAACAGTAATTTGTTTACCCACCATATGTGTTCTTTCAAGACAGAAGCCTCTAGTGAAAACTATGGCCCCGGGGCCTATTTTTATCATATTGTTTTCATATCTATAAAACCAAAAACCCGAAAATACCTTGATGCAGTTTATTTACCTTTACTTTATTTTGCACTTTTATTTATCTTTGATACCTATCTCTATTAGCTCTCATCCTTGCAATTAACCGTGAAGGGATTGACAACCCCTTTATCGCGTTGGGCGCAAGTATTTGTTTGTTTGTGTAGGTGCAATCATTGGTGACTTGTGTGTTCCTCCTACTAGATAGATACCTTGGTTCTCAAACTGAGGGAAATACTTATATCTACTTTGTTGCATCACCCTTTCCTCTTCAAGGGGAAAACCAACGCAAGCTCAAGAAGTAGCAGGAAGAATTTCTGGCGCTGTTGCCGAGGAGGATCTACATCAAGCCTACCAAGTACCCATCATAAACTTTCATCTCTTGCATTTACATTATTCGCCATTTGCCTCTCATTTTCCTCTCCCCCACTTCTAAAACATTTTCAGAAAAACACAAAATTTTTGCCTTTTTATTCACCTACTTTCCATTCGTCTTTTCGTTTGCTTTTTGTTTGCTTGTGTGCTAGATTGCTTGCTTTACCACAGTGTCTCAAGAAAACACCAAGTTGTGTGATTTTTCCAACACTAATAATAATGATTTTATTAGTACTCCGATTTCTCCCGCCACTAGTGCGGAATCTCATGAAATTAATGCTGCTTTGTAGAATCTTGTTATGAAAGAACAATTTTCCGGTAGCCCTAATGAAGATGCTACATCCCATCTAAATACTTTCATTGAATTGTGTGATATGCAAAAGAAAAAATATGTGGATAATGATATTGTTAAATTGAAGCTATTTCCGTTCTCACTACGAGATCGTGCTAAAACTTGGTTTTCATCTTTGCCTAAAAATAGTATCGATTCATGGAATAAATGTAAGGATGCTTTTATTTCCAAGTATTTTTCTCCCGCTAAGATCATCTCCCTTAGGAACGATATAATGAAATTTAAGCAACTAGATCATGAACATGTTGCACAATCTTTGGAGAGGATGAAATTGATGATAAGAAATTGCCCAACTCATGGTTTAAATTTATGGATGATCATACAAATTTTTTATCCCGGATTGAATTTTGCATCTAGAAATCTTTTAGATTCTGCCGCGGGAGGTACTTTTATGGAAATCACATTAGGAGAAGCTACTAAACTCCTAGATAATATTATGGCAAATTACTCTCAATGGCATACCGAAAGATCTTCTACTAGTAAAAAAGTACATGCGATTGAAGAAATTAATACTTTGAGTGGAAAGATGGATGAGCTTATGAAATTGATTGCTAGCAAGAGTGCTCCTATTGATCCTATTGATATGCCTTTGTCTACTTTGATTTAGAATAATAATTAATCTATGGATGTGAATTTTGTTGGTAGGAACAATTTTGGTAATAACGCGTATAGAGGCAATTTTAATCATAGGTCGTTTCCTAGTAATTCCTCTAATAATTATGGTAATTCCTACAACAATTCTTATGGAAATTATAATAAGATACCCTCTGATTTTGAGAATAATATTAAAGATTTTATTAACTCCCAAAATATTTTCAATGCTATGGTAGAAGAAAAATTGCTCAAGATTGATGATTTGGCTAGAAACGTTGATAGAATTTCTCATGAGATTGATTCTTTTAAAATTAGATCTATGCCACCCAAGCATGATATTAATGAGTCTCTAAAAGCTATTCAAGTTTCTATTAATGAAAGTAGGGAGAGAACCGCTAGGATGCGTGCTAAGAGAGAATGGCTAGAAAAAGTGTGTTCTTCTAGTTTTTGCGATAATCATGATGAAGATCTTAAAGTGATTGGTGTGACTCCTATTGAATCTTTGTTTGCTAATATAGAACTTGGTAAATAAGGGACTGGAGATGATTCAACTTTAGCTAGAAGGCGTCCCAATAATTTGGGGGGTGAAGATCTTAATGAAAAATTTGATAAAAGTGGGATTGGCGAGGTCAAAACTTTAACTAGTGATGAACCCACTCTTTTGGATTTCAAGGACTTTAATTATGATAATTGTTCTTTGATTAATTGTATTTCCTTGTTGCAATCTATGCTTAATTCACCTCGTGCTTACAATCAAAACTAGCTAAGTGTCCGTGCGTTGCAACGGACTAACAAAATATATATATATATATACAAAGAGAAATTTCATGTGATATGGAATCAAAGGCTATTCGCATGCGATGATATCTCATGGTCGTGATGTGATAGGTAAATGCAACTCCTGATTGTCTTTCTACCCCACTCCCTCGTACCAGCCGCAACGCGGCACTCGACTTCCTTCGTCCCACCATGCTTTTATCTCCTTTTTTCCCGCCTCCAACTTGCACGACACTTATGAGTTTCTTATTCAACTATGATAGTCTTCTCCAGTTGTACATCCCCTTGGATTATTAATGGCTTGCACATGTTCTGAATAAGGACAATGAAAATGGACTCCCTCCGATTTATATTACTTGTCACTCAAACAGATGTATTTTAGCACCTAAATAGATTTAGATACATCCATTTGAGCGAAAAGTAATCTGGATCAGAGGGAGTACTAAATTTATGACGAGGAATGAAAATTCAGGGCAATATATTATACTCTATGCAATCAGTTTTCAAGATAATCTCTTTATAGCTTCTGCCAAAATTGGGACGCACATTCCACACAATAAACATGCAATAAGATGGGCCTTTATTAATTGTTGATATATGTCTACAATAAAGATAAGTTTATTCAAAATAGGATTTTCTATAGGGGGGAGGATAATTCGTATTAGGAAAAATAAAGATTTGGGTTCATCCCAAATTATCACATACTGGGAAGCTTCTTTATCAACTCAACATATAAAGTAAAATGACATCTTAAACACGCACATCACATTTCAATATGAAGATAAATGGTAACTTTGAGCAAATAATGTTTGTTATGCAGATCTATCTACCATTGACTCTACAAAAACCTACTTGATATAAAAATACAAAAATAATATTGAACAGTTTTAACACAAAGCCACAAAGATTAGGTGTTCATTCACAATCAGTGACAAAACTGCATACATTCTTAAAGTATGCATGAATTAGAAGCAAAGTCGTTAGATCATAAGAACACAACCAAAAGCCATTTGTATGACATTTGAAATTGTATATGTACATGAAATCCCATCAACATTTACAACACATCCATCGTGCATGTATACGTAAGCAATTTAGTGAAAGCGAAGGCAATACCTTTTTAGTGGAAAGAAGCCAATACCTGTAACAGAAATTCCCCACAAAAAAGAAAAAAGACGACACGTGGTAATGGCGAACGTTGCTGGTACACGAGGGTACATGCGACGACAAGGTGCAAATATAACAATATGTTGGTACATGCCTCTGTTTTCTGTCTTTCCTTTTTTTACTCTTCTTCCTTTCCAAGTGAATGTGATGTCTATTTTCTTTTATCAAAGTATTCAATTCCTTATAAACTATTGGTCTCTCTCCAAAAGTACCCAAGGAAGATATGAATCAGATTTTTTATTCTTTCCTCTATCTCCACATATTGCTTGATTTTTTTAGGGGACGTATTACTTGGTTGAGACGAATCAGTTGAGAAGGAATGGAAAGTTATGATTGAGAGGAGGTTGAGAAGGAAAGAAAAATTATGATTCTGTTCTGATTTTTTGCAAGTAATTACTTGATGAGATGGATCAATTGAGCTATGTGGGAATGATCGTAATAGGGAGGGAAACCAGGAAGCGAGGAGGCGAACAACCTATTCACAACATATACATTCCTCTACAACTTCGTACATACCTTTCTCATGACTCTGAGTTGTAGGAATGGCAACACTAACTTCACTTCATGTCTTCAAGCGTTGAGAAACATCAAATAGTTCCCTTTACAAGCAATGTTTTTTACATCTTCAAAACCAAAAGTGCCACCATTTTCTTTATTTCCTTGAGAAGGGCTTATCGTAAAATTTTGCAAAAAAATTATTAATCAAAAATAACATCACAGTACATCCTCTTGCTAAAAACTATCAGAATCAAACAAAGATGTAATTTCTCAATATTAGTATACAAAGAATCTTTACCTATTGTGTGATGTTCTCAATCTGATTTGATTACTGTAAGAGAAGTTAAATAAAACAAAACTAAAAAAATGAGCAAATAATCATCAGATTCGAAATATTTTACCATGCATACCACATAGGAAGAAATCATATGGCAAAAGCATAGTACATAAAAAGGTGCATGTGTGCTGCCACATGACAACTTGTTTCATGAATTGTTAATTTAAAGAACTATTCAGTTTTGAGGAAGATTAGCATATACTTCATATAGTGTTGGAATAAATGTAAGAGAAGGAATATAAACGCAACTCAATATTTCTGTGGTTAGAATTTCAGAGCAAGAAATATACCATTAAGTTCTTATGCGGCAAAGGAAATATGGAAAGATTTAAAAAGGGGAGTAGTAAGGAAATATTACAACATGGTCTTCTCCACTAAAACAAATGGCTATAATTTCTTGTTCATTGTATTTCTGAGAATAAGACATATGTCACCACTTATTTGAACTCGGCTTCAAACTCCATGCGGTCTTTGATGTAAAATAGTAGGTCACAAAGAAACAAAATTTTCATCTCACAATTTGATATGACGAACGACTGGTTCATTTATTACTCCCAACACTTGCAAAATGCAACGACATCATAAGTATATAAATTCCCAATGAGAATAGATGTTGTAGCATAGTAGGTGATTGTTTGAAATTAGAGTACTATACTCCCTTTGTTGGAAAGTAAATGTACAACAACTGACCAATGAAAGCACTGTTTGTGAAAAGAAAACATATAGCACCTCACAAAAATAGAATCTCTGTTTGTGATTTTTGTACAGTGCAGTTTTTGTTTCGGGATAATTAAAAATCACAACCATAATAGATGATTCTGAATACAGTCTGATGGTATGAACTGGATCATTCAAAAAATTATGTTTAATTATCAGAAAATGATGGTGTATGTGCATGCCATCTACAAAGGTAAGCAACTAATACATGTCATATAATCTAATCTTAGGATTATAGACAGAAATTGGGATGTGGATGAGGATGTGAGACCTCACATGCATTGCTGTCTGCACAACCTTGTTTACTATCATCTATAGCTCCTGCTCGCCCCTTCGACTATAGCATCCCGAAGAGCACGTGAGGGATGCAGCGACACACACACATCAGGAAGCAAGAAAAAACAAACATGGTTTTCATAATTGAGCAGGAGCTCACATAAATATGGCTGGATTGTGTTGCCTTGTGATTGCAGTGAGACATCACATCATGTTGAAGAAGCTGCCCTTGCTACCACTCAACCGTGCCCCTGCCTCCATCTCAGGATTAGGCCACCTGCCGCTCGACTGCGGAGAAGAGGAGCATGGAGAGGTCGACATCGAAGCGGGACATCGAGTGTCCGCCTGGGCTCGCCGATATGCACCCATGCCGCATCGTCCCTCACCCGCCAGTCTCCGACGTCCACGGGCTAGTCTTGACCACCGTGGGGGCGAGGAAGAGATCGATTTGGAGAGCAGATCGCGATATGGATGAGATCGAAGGAGATTGCAGACTGTTTTGTGGTTTGGGAATGTGTGGGCCTAGGCAAGGAAAATTAAGATTTTTGGAGGGAAAATGTAGAAAAGGGATGAGAAGGACCTTCCATCGGTGGTGGGTATGCCAAAGGAAACCAACGATGTAGGGTGGGCCTCGCAATTTCATCCGATCGATGTGAAACCAAACCAAACCAAACGACAATGTACTCCTCCATTAGGAGTAGAGATAAAGCTTTTACTAAACATATCGTTGATGCTATGAGGAAATCTTTTGAAGAAAAACTGGAGTTGGAAGTTTCAATCCCTAGAAAGCTTTATGATAAATAGGAACCTACTATTAAGATTAATATTAAAGACTATGAGTGCAATGTTTTGTGTGATTTGGGTGCTGGCGTTTCCACTATTCCAAAAACTTTATGTGATGTGCTAGGTTTCCATAAACATGATGATTGTTCTTTAAATTTGCACTTAGCGGATTCCACTATTAAGAAACCTATGGGAAGGATTAATGATGTTTTTATTGTTGCAAATAGGAATTATGTGCCCGTAGATTTTATTGTGCTTTGATATAGATTGCAATCCTGCATGCCCTATTATTCTTGGTAGACCTTTCCTTAGAACGATTGGTGCAATTATTAATATGAAAGAAGGAAACATTATATTTCAATTTCCATTAAGGAAGGGCATGGAACACTTTCCAATAAAGAAAATTAAGTTGCCATATGAATCTATTATGAGGGCCACTTATGGATTGAATACCAAAGATGACAATACCTAGATCTATGCAAATTGCCTAGCTAGGGGCGTAAAACAATAGCGCTTGTTGGGAGGCAACCCAATTTTTTTTATGTTTTTTATGTTTTTTCTTCTATTTTTTAATAAATACTCAATTATACATCTGTTATGATTGTGTTTTAATGTTTAAATTAGTGTTTGAGCCAAGTAAGACCTTTGGGATGCTTTGGAAGATCGTTGATTGGATTTTGCAAAAAAAGAAACTTTTGCGTCCAGTAGCAGAATTGTTAAAATTTGTTGGAATGTGGGAAAACTCTGAATTTTTTACACAAGATTGATAGACGAATTTCCTATTTTTTCCTAATTTTTCAGAATGTTTGGAGTTAAATAAGTATGACTATAATTCGGGTCTTTACAGACTATTCTGTTTTTGATAGATTCTATTTTCGATGTGTTGTTTGCTTATTTTGATGGATCTATGGGTAGTATCGGGGGGTATGAGCCATGGAGAAGTTAAAATACGGTAGATATAATGCAAAAAAAAAATTAATGAGTTCACAACAGTACCTAAAAGTGGAGATTTGTTTTATCATACTAACGGATCTCACGAGTTTTTTGTTGAGTTTTGTGTTGTGAAGTTTTCAAGTTTCGATGGACTACGGAATAAGGAGTGTCAAGAGCCTAAGCTTGGGGATGCCCAAGGCACCCCAAGGTAATATTCAAGGACAACCAAGCATCTAAGCTTGGGGATGCCCCGGATGGCATCCCCTCTTTTGTCTTCAATCCATAGGTAAATTACTTGAGGCTATATTTTTATTCACCACATGATATGTGTTTTTCCTGGAGCGTCTTGTATTATATGAGTCTTTGCTTTTTAGTTTGCCACAATCATCCTTGCTGTACACACATTTTGAGAGGGACACACATTAATCGTGAATTTATTAGAATACTCTATGTGCTTCACTTATATCTTTTGAGCTAGGTAGTTGCTCTAGTCTTCACTTATATCTTTTTAGAGCACGGTGGTGGTTTTATTTTGAAGAAATTGATGAACTTTCATGCTTCAATTATATTATTTTGAGAGTCTTAAAAATAGTATGGCAATTTTCCTAGGTTATGAATTTAGCCCTAATATGATGAGTATTCAAGAGGGATATAATAAAAACTTTCATGAAGATCATTGAATATATGAGAAGTTTGATTCCTTGCATTTGTTTTGAGATATAAAGATGGTGATATTAGATTCATGCTAGTGAGTAATTGTGGTTTAGTAAGAATATTTGTGTTAAGGTTTGTGATTCCCGAAGCATGCACGTATGGTCTCTCGTTATGCGATGAAGTTGGAGCATGATTTATTTTTTATTGTCTTCCTTATGAGTGGCGGTCGGGGACGAGCGATGGTCTTTTCCTACCAATCTATCCCCCTAGGAGCATGCGTATTAGTACTTCGCTTTGATGGCTAATAAACTTTTGCAATAAGTATGTGAGTTCTTTATGACTAATGTTGAGTCCATGGATTATACGAACTCTCACCCTTCCACCATTGCTAGCCTCTTCGGTACCATGCATTGCCCTTTCTCACCTTGAGAGTTGGTGCAAACTTCGCCGGTGCATCCAAATCCCGTGATATGATATGCTCTTTCACACATAAGCCACCTTATATCTTCCTCAAAACAGCCACCATACCTACCTATTATGGCATTTCCATATCCATTCCAAAATATATTGCCATGCAACTTCCACCATTCTGTTTTATTATGACACACACCATCATTGTCATATTGCTTTGCATGATCATATAGTTGGCATAGTATTTGTGGCTTGGCCATCGTTCATATTTCTTTATACATGTCACACTAGATCATTGCACATCCCGGTACACCGCCGGAGGCATTCATATAGAGTCATATTTTTGTTCTAGTATCGAGTTGTAAGTAAATAAAAGTGTGATGATCATCATTATTAGAGCATTGTCCCATGTGAGGAAAGGATGATGGAGACTATGATTCCCCCACAAGTCGGGATGAGACTCCGGACTTAAAATATAAAAAAAAGGCCAAAAAGGCCAAAAAGGCCAAAATATTGTATATAAAAAGAGGCCAAAGAGCCCAAAATAAAAAAAGAGAAAAAAATAAAAAAGAGAGAAAAAGAGAGAAGGGACAATGTTACTATCCTTTTCCACACTTGTGCTTCAAAGTAGCACCATGTTCTTCATGATAGAGAGTCTCCTATTTTGTCACTTTCATATATTACTAGTGGGAATTTTTCATTATAGAACTTGGCTTGTATATTCCAATGATGGGCTTTCTCAAATTTCCCTAGGTCTTCGTGAGCAAGCGAGTTGGATGCACACCCACTTAGTTTTCTTTTGAGCTTTCATACACTTATAGCTTTAGTGCATCCGTTGCATGGCAATCCCTACTCCTTGCATTGACATCAATTGATGGGCATCTCCATAGCCTATTGATTAGCCTCATCAATGTGAGACTTTCTCCTTTTTTTGTCTTCTCCACACAACCTCCACCATCATATTCTATTCCACCCATAGTGCTATATCCGTGGCTCACGCTCATGTATTGCGTGAGAGTTGAAAAAGCTTGAGAGCATTAAAAGTATGAACCAATTACTTGGCTTGTCATCGGGGTTGTGCATGATAAATACTTTGTGTTATGAAGATAGAGCATGACAATATTATATGATTTTGTAGGGATAACTTTCTTTAGCCATAATATTTTGAGAAGACATGATTGCTTTATTAGTATGCTTGAAGTATTATTGTTTTTACGTCAATATTAAACTTTTGTTTTGAATCTTATGGATCTGAATATTCATGCCACAATAAAGAAAGATTACATGATATTCATGCCACCCATTTTTACCCCTAATTTTGTCCCGATCTCATCTTTACCCCTAAATAAAAACAGTGCTCAACTTTGCCCATCTTCCGTTAAGTGCGCTTATAGAAATGCCCTTCCGTACATTTTCCGTCCAGTCAAAGGCCTTTGACCGTTAGATTTTTCTATACGCGCACTTAACGGTCAAAGGCCTTTGACTGGACGGAAAATGTACGGAAGGGTATTTCTGTAAGCGCACTTAACGGAAGAGGGGCAAAGTTGAGCACTGTTTTTATTTAGGGGTAAAGATGAGATCGGGACAAAATTAGGGGAAAAATGTAAATCTCCCTTTATCATTTACCTACTCGAGGACGAGCAGGAATTAAGCTTGGGGATGCTTGATACGTCTCCAACGTATCTATAAATTTTTATTGTTCCATGCTTTTGTTTTGTCCATCTTGGATGTTTTATATGCATTATATGCTATTTTATATCATTTTTTGGGACTAACCTATTAACCTAGTGCCAGTGCCAGTTGATGTTTTTTCCTTGTTTTTGTCTTTCATAGAAAATCAATACCAAACGGAACGAAACTTTTTGATGATTTTTTTTGGACCAGAAGACACCTAGGAAGCTTCGGGAGGAGGCCAGAAGGGCCACGGAGGAGCCACAAGCTCGAGAGGCGCACCCTAGGGGGTGTGCCCCCAAGCTTGTGGGGCCCCCGTGGCACCCCTAACCCTAATTCCAGCTCCATAAATACCCAAATATTCCCCTTATACCAGAGGGCACACCAAAAATATTTTTCCTCCGCCGCAAGTTTCTCTCCTCGTGAGATCCCATCTGGAGACCTGTTTCGGTACTCTGCTAGAGGGGGATTCGATCACGGAGGGCATCTACATCAACCTTGCTGCCCTTCCGATGATGTGTGAGTATTTTACCACAGACCTACGGGTCCATAGCTAGTAGCTAGATGGCTTCTTCTCTCTCTTTGATCTTCAATACAATGTTCTCCTCGATGTTCTTGGAGTTCTATTCGATGTAATCTTCTTTTGCGGTGCGTTTGTTGAGATCCGATGAATTGTGGATTTATGATCAGCTTATCTATGAATATTATTTGAGTCTTCTGTGAACTCCTTTATGCATGATTAAGATAGCTTTGTATTTCTCTCTGATCTATTGATTTGGTTTGGCCAACTAGATTGATTTTTCTTGCAATGGGAGAGGTGCTTTGTTTTGGGTTCAATCTTGCGGTGTCCTCACCCAGTGACAGAAGGGATAGCGAGGCACGTATTCGTACTTTTGCCATTAAGGATAAAAAGATGGGGTTTATACCATATTGATTGGATCTATCCCTCTACATCATGTCATCTTGCTTAAGGCGTTACTCCGTTCTTGTTAACTTAATACACTAGATGCATGCTGGATAGCGGTCGATGTGTGGAGTAATAGTAATAGATGTAGGAAGGAGTCGGTCTACTTGTCACGAACGTGATGCCTATATTCATGATCATTGCCTTAGATATCGTCATAACTTTGCGCTTTTCTATCAATTTCTCAGTAGTAATTTGTTTACTGACGTGGCTTGAGAATGCGTCGGTATTTCCCCAAAGAGGAAGGGATGATGCAGCACAGCTATGGTAAGTATTTCCTTTAGTTGTGAAACCAAGGTATCAATCCAGTAGGAGAACCAAGCAACACTATGTAAACGGTACCTGCACACAAAGAACAAATACTTGCAACCCGACGCGTAATAGGGGTTGTCAATCCCTCCTCGGTAAAAAGATAGACTAATTTGTATGAGATTGGATAAATAGATCTGAATAAAACACGATATCAAATAAGTAAAGAAAAAGTGGAGCAAGGTATTTTTGGGTTTTTGGAATAATAGATCTAAAACAAATACGATAAAAGATAGATCTGAAAGCATTATGATAAAAGATAGACCCGGGGCCGTAGATTTCACTAGTGGCTTCTCTCGAGAAAATGGCATACGGTGGGTAAACAAATTACTGTTGGGCAATTGATAGAAGAACAAATAATTATGACGATATCCAAGGCAATGATCATGAATATAGGCATCACGTTCAAGATTAGTAGACCGACTCCTGCCTGCATCTACTACTATTACTCCACACATCGACCGCTATCCAGGACGCATCTAGTGTATTAAGTTCATGGAGAAACAGTGTAATGCAATAAGAACGATGACATGATGTAGACAAGATATATTCATGTAGGAATAGACCCCATCTTTTTATCCTTAATAGCAACGATACATGCATGCCTTGCTACCCCTTCTGTCACTGGGTGAGCACACCGCAAGATCGAACCCATCACAAAGCACCTCTTCCCATTCCAAGAAAAATCAATCTAGTTGGCCTAACTAAACCAAAGATTCGGAGAAGAAATATGAGCTATAAATAATCATGCATATAAGAGATCAAAGAAGACACAAATAATATTCATGGATATAGATCTGATCTTAAACTCGAACTTCATCAGATCCCAACAAACACACAGCAAAAAATCATTACATCAAATAGATCTCCAAGAGACCATTGTATTGAGAATCAAAAAGAGAGAGAAGAAGCCATCTAGCTACTACCTACGGACCCGTAGGTCTATGGTGAACTACTCACGCATCATCGGAGGAGCACCAATGAGGATGATGAACCCCTCCGTGGTCGTGTTCCCCTCCGGCAGAGTGCAGGAATAGGGCTCTAGATTGGATCTCATGGTTCTGGAACTTGCGATGGCTGGAATTGTGTTTCATCGACTCCCCTAGGGTTTCTGGAATATTTGGGTATTTATAGAGCTGAGAGGTGGTGAAGGAGACCCCTATGGGCCCCACAACCCATCAGGGTGCGCCAGGGGCCTCTGGCACGCCCTGGTGTCTTGTGGGCCCCACGAGCCTCCCCTCTGGTGCTTCCTTGGCTCCCAAGTTGCCTTCTGGTCCAAAAAAATCTCCAAAAAGTTTCGCTGCGTTTGGACTCTGTTTGAAGGGATATTCTGCGAAGTAAAAAACAAGCAAAAAAATAGCAACTGGCTCTAGGCACTATGTCAATAGGTTAGTCCCAAAAAATGATATAAAGTTGCTATAAAATGATTGTAAAACATCCAAGAGTGATAATATAACAACATGGAACAATAAAAAATTATAGATACGTTGGAGACGTATCAGCATCCCCAAGCTTAATTCACGCTCGTCCTCGAGTAGGTAAATGATAAAAACAGAATTTTTGATGTGGAATGCTGCCTAACATGTTCATCACATATTATTTTCTTTTGTAGCATGGACATTTGGACTTTTAGATGGTTCAAAGGAATAGTCTATAATTGACACGAAGACTTCATTACTCAAGCATATCAACAAGCAACCATGTCTTTCAAAATATCAACACTAAAGAAAGTTATCCCTAGCCCATCATGCTCAATCATTGATCCATTCATGAAACACACTCGAATATTAGTTACCTCCAATGCTCAAGTATGATCATAGTGCTCCCCAGTTGGTGCTTTATAAGAGAAGATGGAGACTCAAAAAAATAAAAATTGCATAAAAGTAAATAGATAGGCCCTTCGCAGAGGGAAGTAGAGATTTGTAGAGGTGCCAGAGCTCAAAGCTTAAATTGAGAGATAAATTTTTTTGAGAGGCATGCTTTTCCCATCAACGAAAACAACCGAGTAATTCCCAATACTTTCCATGCTAAATACATCATAGGCGGTTCCCAAACATAAAATAAAGTTTATTCCTTTTTCCACCATTCTTTCACAATCCATGGCTAGCCGTATACACGGGTGCCTTCCATACCAACACTTTCCAAGGAATTTATTATTTGACAGCATAAAGTAAATTTCTTTTTCATTTCGGGACTGGGCATCCCTATTACCGCCACACTCTCATGCAATGACAAGTGAATAAACACTCATCTTGAGAATAACACATCTAGCATGAAAAAATATTGGCCACCCCCTGCCGCTTCATGAGCGGTACGGGCACACAAAAAGGAAATTCATTTTGAAAATTAGAGTTGGCACATACAAATTTACTTAGAACAGCACGAAAATACTGCATATAGGTAGGTATGGTGGACTCATATGGCAAAACTGGGTTTAAGGATTTTGGATGCACAAGTAGTATTTCTACTTAGTACAAATGGAGGCTAGCAAATAGATTGAGAAGCAACCAACCAAGAAACAAAAATTCACATAAACGAGCATTAAGCATAACTAACACCGAATAATGCACCACAAGTAGGATGTAATTTCATTGCATAACTATTGACTTTCGTGCTTGCATAGGGAATCACAAACCTTAACACCAATATTCTTACTAAAGCATAATTACTCACCAACATGAATCACATATTACCAATATGGTTTCATCAAAACCAGGAATATTCAGGATTGTCTTGCGTGGAGATTTGAGTACATCCACATGTGCCATAAATCAAAGAAATAGATCATCATCTTCAAGATTGACTTTGTGAAGGCATTTGATAAGGTAAATTACAATGCTATTCTTTTCATGATGAAACATCTGGGATTTAGTGACAAATGGATTAGATGGGTTAATATGATACTATCAACTGCCTCTACATTTGTCATTCTCAATGGGGTACCTGGGAAAAACATTCATTGCAAATGTGGAGTTAGACAAGGGGATCCCTTTTCACCACTATTATATGTTATGGTGGGTGAATTACTATAGATCATGGTTAATGAGGCTTGGAGAGAGGGCAAGCTTAAATTGCCCATTGATACCAATTTCACTGAATGCTAACCTATCATCTAGTATGTTGATGACACTTAAATTATTCTACCAGATGATGTGGAACAAATCAGAAGCTTTATTGAGATTTTGGACAAATTTTCTATGCTTACTGGGCTGGTTGTTAACTACAGTAAATCATCCTTAGTTCCAATCAACATTACTGATGATAGAGCACAGGAATTAGCTAATATTTTCAAATGTAAGAAGGAAGCTATGCCCTTCACCTACTTGGGACTGCCCATGGGATCTACCAGACCCAAAGTCATTGATCTAATGCCTATGGTTTCTAGGCTAGACAATAGGCTATCTGGTATTGCCTCCATGATGACTTACTCTGGCAGGCTTATACATTTGAAAGCAATTGTATCTGCCCTGCCCATATTTGCCATGTGCTGCATTAGAGTACCTTTCACCATACTGGATCATTTTGAGAAATCTGGTAGAAGTTTCTTGTGGTATGGCAAAGGAATCAATAAACATGGTAACTGCTTAGTTAAATGGGAAAATGTTTGCCTACCTAAGAAAGCTAGAGGTTTAGGGGTACTGGATCTCAGAATGCAAAACAAAGCCCTTCTCACCAAATACCTGTTCAAATTCTTCAATAAACATGACATCCCCTGGGTCAAGTTGATATGGAAAAACTATTATGCTAATGGAGACTTACCAGGTTTTCCAACGAGGGTAGGATCATTCTGGTGGAGGGATTGTTTCTCTATTCTAGAAAATTTTAAAAACATGACTGTTTGCTCTGCTGGTGTTGGAAATGCCATTAAACTATGGTCTGATAAATGGTGCTCTCAACCCTAGATCAACATGATGGCACACCTATTCTCCTATGCTCATTTACCAATGTCCAACATTGCTGTCCAACAGAACAACTAGTTGAGAGCTCTAATCAATGACAGAGATAATCATGATCAACTAGACTCATGGCAGTTTTATTGGGGTGGATCAAAATACTCTAATAAAAGAATATATTTGGAATACATTGGCAATCCTATAGATGCACCAAAACCATTCCATTGGATTTGGAAGTCTAGTACTCTACCCAAGCAAAAATTCTTCTTTTCGTTGCTACTACAGGATAGGCTTAATACCAAAGATCTTCTTACCAGGAAGAATTTTCATATCCAATCCACTAGATGTGTACTTTGTGAAGATGAACCCAATGAACATTTGATGCACCTTTTCTTCAGTTGTGACTTCAGTCAGAATTTCTGGATGAATATTGGCTACCAATGGAATACAGACTATGATCTCCCAGAAATGCTCTTGGATGGAAGGAGGCAAAACAATTCCATTTGTTTCAAAGAATGCCTGATTGCTGGGTGTTGGAGCCTATGGAAACACAGGAACAACATCATATTTGATCACAAGGAAAAGAACATGGCTTTCTGTATCAGCACCTTCAAGGAACACTTTGATATGATCATCAAAAAAGCCAAACCTAGCTTGAAAGAAGGCATGCAGAGCTGGTTGGACTACTTGTAAACATATTTCCTGTTCTTTTTCTTTGTACAGCTGATGTAACTTTATTCCCATATTAATGAAAATCAGAGTTACAGTGGGGGCCTTCCCCACTGTGTTTGCTCAAAAAAATATCTCAAAACTATTACTAAGAATCAAGTTTATTTTGTCCAATGATCTTCATGAAATTTTTATTATATCCCTCTTGAATATCTATCACTTTGGGACTAGTTTCATATGTTGCAATTGCTTTTGATAAGCTCAAACAAATTTAAGTGAAGAACATGAGCATAAAAAATTTCATCTCTCAAAATGATATAAGTGAAGCATGAGAGAATTTCTTCAAAAATATTAAAACCACACCGTGCTCAAAAAGATATAAGTGAAGCACTAGAGCAATTCCATAGCTCAAAAAATTTAAGTGAAGCACATAGAGCAATTCTAACAAATCATAGCATAATTTTGGCTCTCTCAAATAGGTGTGTCTAGTAAGGATAATAGTGACAAACTAAAAAGCAAACCAAGCAAAGACTCATATAATACAAGACGCTCCAAGCAAAACTCATGATATGTGACGAATAAAAATATAGCTCCAAGTAAAATTACCGATGGTTGTTAGAAGAAAGAGGGGATGCCTTCCGGGGCATCCCCAAGCTTAGTTGCTTGGTTCTCCTTGAATATTAACTTGGGGTGCCATGGGCATCCCCATGCTTAGGCTCTTTTCACTCCTTATTCCTTCATCCATCGAGATCTCACCCAAAACTTGAAAACTTCAATCACACAAAACTTAACAAAACCTTCGTGAGATCCGTTAGTATAATAAAACCAATCTTTGCTTTAAGTACTATTGAAAACCCATTCCTATTTTGTTATTGCATTATACCTACTGTATTCTAACTTTACCATGGCTTATACCCCCCGGTACAATCCGTAGATTCATCAAAATAAGCACACAATGCAAAGAAAACAGAATCTGATAGATGTTGATGATGTCTCCCCGGAAACAGCGCCAGAAATTCCTTTGACATGGCTTGAGACTACGTCGGTATTTCCCCAAAGAGGAAGGGATGATGTAGCACCGCTACGGTAAGTATTTCCCTCAGTTGTGAAACCAAGGTATCAATCCAGTAGGAGAACCAAGCAACACTATGTAAACGGTACCTGCACACAAAGAACAAATACTTGCAACCCGACGCGTAAGAGGGGTTGTCAATCCCTCCTCGATAAAAAGTAGATTAATTTGTATGAGATTGGATAAATAGATCTGAATAAAACACGAACTAAAATAAGTAAAGAAAAAGTGCAGCAAGGTATTTTTGGGTTTTTGGAATAATAGATCTAAAAACAAATATGATAAAAGATAGATATGAAAGCAATATGATAAAAGATAGACCTGGGGGCCGTAGATTTCACTAGTGACTTCTCTCGAGAAAATAGCATACGGTGGGTAAACAAACTACTGTTGGGCAATTGTTAGAAGAACAAATAATTATGATGATATCCAAGGCAATGATCACGAATATAGGCATCACGTCCAAGAGTAGTAGACCGACTCCTGCCTGCATCTACTACTATTACTCCACACATCGACCGCTATCCAGCATGCATCTAGTGTATTAAGTTCATGGAGAAATTGAGTAATGCAATAAGAAGGATGACATGATGTAGACAAGATCTATTCATGTAGGAATAGACCCCATCTTTTTATCCTTAATAGCAACAATACATGCGTGCCTCGCTACCCCTTCTGTCACTGGGTAAGGACACCGCAAGATCGAACCCATCACAAAGCACCTCTTCCCATTGCAAGAAAAATCAATCTAGTTAGCCTAACGAAACCAAAGATTCGGAGAAGAAATATGAGGCTATAAATAATCATGCATACAAGAGATCAAAGAAGACTAAAATAACATTCATGGATATAGATCTGATCATAAACTCGAACTTCTTCGGATCCCAACAAACACACCGCAAAAGGTCATTACATCAAATAGATCTCCAAGAGACCATTGTATTGAGAATCAAAGAGAGAGAGAAGAAGCCATCTAGCTACTACCTACAGACCCGTAGGTCTATGGTGAACTACTCACGCATCATCGGAGGAGCACCAATGAGGATGATGAACCCCTCTGTGATCATGTTCCCCTCCGACGGAGTGCCGAAATAGGGCTCTAGATTGGATCTCATGGTTTTGGAACTTGCGGCAGCTGGAATTGTGTTTCGTCGACTCCCCTAGGGTTTTTGGAATATTTGGGTATTTATAGAGCTGAGAGGCAGTGGAGGAGACCCCTGTGGGCCCAACAACCCATCAGGACGCGCCAGGGACCTCTGGCACGCCCTGGTGTCTTGTGGGCCCCACGGTCCTCCCCTTTGGTGCTTCCTTGGCTCCCAAGTTGTCTTCTGGTCCAAAAAAATCTCCAAAAAGTTTCGCTGCGTTTGGACTCTGTTTGATAAGGATATTCTGCGAAGTAAAAAAACAAGCAAAAAAACAGCAACTGGCACTGGGCACTATGTCAATAGGTTAGTCCCAATAAATGATATAAAGTTGCTATAAAATGATTGTAAAACATCCAAGAATGATAATATAACAACATGGAACAATCAAAAATTATAGATACATTGGAGACGTATCATTTACCCACCGTATGCGTTCTTTCAAAAAAGAAGCCTCTAGTGAAAACTATGGCCCCCGTGTCTATTTTTATCATATTGTTTTCAGATCTATAAAACCAAAAACACAAAAATACCTTGCAGAAATTTATTTACCTTTACTTTATTTTGCACTTTTACTTATCTTTTAAACCTATCTCTATGAGATCTCATCCTTGCAAGTAACCGTGAAGGGATTGACAACCCCTTTATCGTGTTGGGTGTAAGTATTTGTTGTTTGTGTAGGTGCAACCATTGGTGACTTGTGTGTTCCTCCTACTGGATTGATACCTTGGTTCTCAAACTGATGGAAATACTTATCTCTACTTTGTTGTATTACCCTTTCCCCTTCAAGGGAAAAACCAACGCAAGCACAAGAAGTAGCAGGAAGAATTTCTGGCGCCGTTGCCGGGGAGGATCTACATCAAGCCTACCAAGTACCTATCATAAACTCTCATCTCTTGCATTTACAATATTTCCCATTTGCCTCTCCTTTTCCTCTCCCCAACTTCTAAAACATTTTCAGAAAAATACAAAAAAAATTGCCTTTTTATTTGCCTTCTTTCCGTTTGCCTTTTTGTTTGCTTCTTGTTTGCTTGTGTGCTAGATTGCTTTCCGTGTCACAATGTCTCAAGAAAATACTAAGTTGTGTGATTTTTCCAACAATAATAATAATGACTTTATTAGTACTCCGATTGCTCCCGCCACTAGTGCGGAATCTTATGAAATTAATGTCGCTTGGTTGAATCTTCTTTTTCAGTGTGTTTGTTGAGATCCGATGAATTGTGGGTTTATGATTAGATTATCTATGAATATTATTTGAGTCTTCTCTGAAATATTTTATGCATGATTTATATAGCTTTGTATTTCTCTCCGATCTATTAATTTTGTTTGGCCAACTAGATTGATTTTTCTTGCAATGGGAGAGGTGCTTTGTAATGGGTTCAATCTTGCGGCGCTCAATCCCACTGACAAAGAGGCATGACACGTATTTGTATTGTTGCCATTAATGATAAAAATATGTGCTATTTTCATATTGATTGGATCTATCCCTCTACATCATCTCATCTTGCTTAAGGCGTTACTCCGTTCTCATTAACTTAATACACTAGATATATGCTGGATAGCGGTCGATGTGTGGAGTAATAGTAGTAGATGCAGGCAGGAATCGGTCTACTTGTCTCGGATGTGATGCCTATATACATGATCATTGCCTTGGATATCGTCATAACTATGCGCTTTTCTATCAATTGCTTGTGACGCCCCCGACTCGATCGTACACTAATCATACACGCAAATGTGTACGATTAAGATCAGGGACTCACGGGAAGATATCACAACACAACTCTTGACACAAATAAAACAATACAAGCTTTATATTACAAGACAGGGGCCTCGAGGGCTCGAATACATAGCTCAATACACAAGAGTCAGCGGAAGCAACAATATCTAAGTACAGACATAAGTTAAACAAGGTGCCATAAGATGGCAAGCACAAAAGCAACACGATCGAAGAGGCAAGGCCTCCTGCATGGAACCTCCTAACTACTCCTGGTCGTCGGCGGTCTCCACGTAGTAGTAGGCACCCTCGGGGTAGTAGTAGTAGTCGACGGGGGTGGCAACTAGCTCCTGGGATCCACCATCTGGTCGCAACAACCGGAAAGAAAGAAGAAAGAAGGGGGAAAAGGGTAGCAAAGCAACCATGAGTACTCATCCAAAGTACTCGCAAGCATCAGATCTATACTAAGTATGCATTCGTATCAAATGGAAGGGTTGTATCTGTCGACTATACTGCAGAATGCCAGAATAGAAGGGAAGGCCTAGCCTATTGAAGACTAGCATCTTCATGTTGGGAATCATTGCATGGAAAAACAAAAAAAATCTACACACACGCAATGATCTATCCATGGAGATGCATAGCAACGAGGGGGAGAGTGTGTCTACGTACCCTCGTAGACCGTAAGCGAAAGCGTTTCACAACACGGTTGATGTAGCCAAACTTCTTCGTGCTTCAACCGATCAAGTACCAAACTCACGGCACCTCCGCGTTCTGCACACGTTCAGCTCGGTGACGTCCCTCGCCTTCTTGATCCAGCAAGACATCGAGGTAGTAGATGAGTTCCGTCAGCATGACAGTGTGGTGACGGTGATGGTGAAATGATCTCCGCAGGGCTTCACCTAAGCACTACGAAAATATGACCGGGGGTGTAAACGGTGGAGGGGGGCGCCGCACACGGCTAGGCAATTGTCTGGGGTGTGCTAGGTGCCCCCTTCCCACATATATATAGGTGGGAGGGGGAGGGGAGAGGCCAGGGCATGCCCTAGGGCTGGCCGCCGGCCCCCTAGGGGCCCTGCCTTGCCCTGCGCCCCCCTGCCATGTTTTCCCAAGGGGGAAGGAAAGAGGGGGGAGAGAGAAGGAAGTGGGAATCCTAATCCGCACTTTCCTTTCCCTTCTCCCCTTTCCTTCTCCTCCTTAGTCCGGCCCATATGGGGGGTGCACCAGCCCCTTGTGGCTGGTGTGTTTCCTCTCTTGGCCCATAAGGCCCATATCTTTTGCCGGGGGTGCCCGGAACCCCTTCCGGTGACCCGATAAGTACCCGGTACCCCCCGAAACACTTCTGGTGTCCGAATACCATCGTCCTATATATCAATCTTTACTTCTTGACCATTTCGAGACTCCTCATTATGTCCGTGATCTCATCCGGGACTCCGAACAACATTCGATCACCAAATCACATAACTCATATAATACTATATCGTCAACGAACGTTAAGCGTGCGGACCCTACGGGTTCGAGAACTATGTAGACATGACCGAGACACCTCTCCGGTCAATAACCAATAGCGGAACCTGGATGCCCATATTGGCTCCTACATATTCTATGAAGATCTTTATCGGTCGAACCGTTATGACAGCATACGTAATTCCCTTTGTCCATCGGTATGTTACTTCCCCGAGATTCGATCGTCGGTATCTTCATACCTAGTTCAATATCATTACCGGCAAGTCTCTTTACTTGTTCCATAATACATAACCTCGTGACTAACTCCTTAGTCATCTGCTTGCAAGCTTATGATGTGTATTACAGAGAGGGCCCAGAGATACCTCTCCGATACTCGGAGTGACAAATCCTAATCTCGATCTATGCCAACTCAACAAACACCATCGGAGATACCTGTAGAGCATCTTTATAATCACCCAGTTAAGTTGTGAAATTTGATAGCACACAAGGCATTCCTCCGGTATCCGGGAGTTGCATAATCTCATAGTCGAAGGAATATGTATTTGACATGAAGCAATAGCAATAAAACTGAACGATCATTATGCTAAGCTAACGGATGGGTCTTGTCCATCACATCATTCTCCTAATGATGTGATCCCGTTATCAAATGACAACTCATGTCCATGGTTAGGAAACCATAACCATCTTTGATTAACGAGCTAGTCAAGTAGAGTCTCACTAGGGACACGGTGTTTGTTTATGTATTCACACAAGTATTTAGGTTTCCGATCAATACAATTCTAGCATGAATAATAAACCTTTATCATGAATAAGGAAATATAAAATAACAACTTTATTATTGCCTCTAGGGCATATTTCATTCAGTCTCCCACTTCCACTAGAGTCAATAATCTAGATTGCATTGTAATGAATCTAACACCCATGGAGTCTTGGTGCTGATCATGTTTTGCTCGTGTAAGAGGCTTAGTCAACGGGTCTGCTACATTCAGATCCGTATGTATCTTGCAAATTTTTATGTCTCCATCCTTGACTTGTTCACGAATGGAGTTGAAGCGTCTCTTGATGTTTTTGGTTCTCTTGTGAAACCTGGATTCCTTCGCCAAGGCAATTGCTCCAGTGTTGTCACAAAAGATTTTCATTGGATCCGATGCAATAGGTATTACACCCAGATCGGATATGAACTCCTTCATCCAGACTCCTTCATTTGCTGCTTCCGAAGCAGCTATGTACTCCGCTTCACACGTAGATCCCGCCACAACGCTCTGCTTGGAACTGCACCAACTGACAGCTCCACCATTCAATATAAATACGTATCCGGTTTGTGACTTAGAGTCATCCGGATCAGTGTCAAAGCTAGCATCAACGTAACCGTTTACGACGAGCTCTTTGTCACCTCCATAAATGAGAAACATATCCTTGGTCCTTTTCAGGTACTTCAGGATGTTCTTGACCGCTATCCGGTGATCCACTCCTGGATTACTTTGGTACCTCCCTGCCAGACTTATGGCAAGGCACACATCAGGTCTGGTACACAGCATAGCATACATGATAGAACCTATGGCTGAGGCATAGGGAATGACTTTCATTTTCTCTCTATCTTCTGCAGTGGTCGGGCTTTGAGTCTGACTCAACTTCACACCTTGTAACACAGGCAAGAACCCTTTCTTTGACTGATCCATTTTGAACTTCTTCAAAACTTTATCAAGGTATGTGCTTTGTGAAAGTCCTATTAAGCGTCTCGATCTATCCCTGTAGATCTTGATGCCTGTCGGGGTACGACACCTATGGGATCCCGGGAGACCCCTTTACGATTCGGCGGGGGGAGGGGTATACGCAAAGAGCAGAACCAACGATCGACGCGGGAAGTTTTTACCCAGGTTCGGGCCGCTGATCAGCGTAAAACCCTACTCCTGCTTTGTGTTCTTATTAATGTTCTTGAGCCCAACCTTCAGGAGCGCTCGCTATGAACAATACGTTCAAAGAGCAGCTACGCATGCAGAATGGGCCAGAAGTTCTCCTCCTCTGTAGCAGTTGCCTTGGGCCTCCTTTTATACGCTCAAAGGGGTCACCACAGTGGCAAAATGTACATACATTGAGGTGTAAAGTAGCTACAGGATATCATACCTAACCCCTGACGGATTAGGACAAACGCATTTAATGCACCGTGAGGTGTCCGTTTAGGTGTCCTCACTTTCTTGGGGATGGAAAAAGGGGCCATCCCATCAGCACCGCTTAAGCTCTCCTCCACTGGTGCGTTGCCACGCATCCAGAGAAGGACCCAGAATGTCAGGCTTGTTACTGTGCCGAAGCGGTGGCACAGTGGCAGAATCTTGTCGGGCGCCGAATCTTGCCGGGCACCAAGCCTTGCTGGGCGCCAAGCCTTGCTGGACGCCAAGCCTTGCCGGGCGCCAAGCCTTGCCGGGCGCCAATCCTTGCCGGGCTCCGCAGGCCACCCCGGCAAGATCTTGCCGGGGAAGCTGGCCTTCGGATTCCAGCTCTTCTTATCTGCTGATCCTCAGATCTCTGACTTGATGATTTCTTTGGTGGCTTGAATCGACCTCGAACTATTTCCCGGCAAGCCTTGCCGCGAGGATGGCTACAACTGCCCGTGCACAAGTACGGGGTACTAGTGGCCCAATACTTAGTACACCGACAGGAGCCCCCGGGCCTAGGCCATACACGAGTGCGAGGCGTTGTTGGGCTAGGCCCAAACAGTGCACGGGCACGCGTGGCAGGGGATTAATTGCTCGTAAATATCTTGTTTTACTGTGCCCCCCACTACACGCACCGAGCGCGCGACGTGGGAAGCGTGCCTCAAAGCCTGCAACTGCAACGCGCCCATAGAGGCGCATTCACATTGGGGAATAAAAGAGGCGGCCCCGCTCCTTCCCCATAAAAAGGAGAAGCTGCAGAGGCACAAGCCTATTTACCCCCCCTCTTCTTCTCAATCTGGCCATCGCCATCGCCTTCCTCCTCTCGAGCCCAGAGCGAAGCTTTTTCCTCTTCCGCCCGCCGCTTCCACGCTCGCTCCACCCCTGGCTTCCGCCCTCACAGCCGCCATGCCGCCCAAGGCCATCAAGGGCAAGGGCAAGGAAGCGAAAGCCGACGTCCCAGAGAGCGAACTGGTGAAGATGCGGAAGAAATATGTCATCTTCCCCCCATCGCTCGATGCTGAAGCTCTGAAGGGGCGATACCAGTGCATGTGGGCGAAGGAGACGCAAGCTCACCCTGCCACACGCGTAATTCCAGGTGCTTGTTCCAAAGGCGGATCGGACAGATACCCTTTCTTCACTGCGTATTTTTATTGCGGGCTCTGCCCCCCATTTTCCGACTTCTTCAATGATATCATGTACACATACGGCTTTCGTCTTCTCGATTTCATGCCAAATGCGGTACTTTGCATGTCCATCTTTGCCCATCTTTGTGAAAACCTTGTCGGCGTGATTCCCAACTCTACTCTTTTTCGCCATTACTTCTTCCCTCGCATCCAAAAAGGAGAGGCCCTCTCTGGTTCTATCGCCTGGGTTCCAAGGGCTTGGAATAAGGAAATATACCGAGAAGGAGTTTACCGCGAAAAGTGGGACGAGTGGCGGGCTGAATGGTGCTGGATCCAGGAAGCAGATCCCCATCCGTTTTGTCTTCCCCGGCAACAGAAGGTGGTCCGCGGCAAGGACTGGATCGATCTCGCCGCGGAGGACGAGAGGCTCACAATCGCCACCACCAGGATCCTTCGCCTGAAAGCTGCCGGGCTGACAATGGAGATGATTGGCTTCGACTTTCTCCGCCGCCGCATCGCCCCCTTGCAGAACAGGGGAAGGCCAGCTTGGGAATACAGAAACGTGGCAGATGTCATGAGATTGCGCCCCGGGCTGAATAACAATCTGACCACTATGCAGCTTGGCGCTCTCCGTCAAAAACTATTCCAGCGCGAAGACAAGCATCGACTGCCGGCAAGGACTGTCCCTTTGTGCAACAACTCCGCCTTGGGGTCAATCATCGCCTTCATGCTGATGTTCAACGCCCACGGTCTTGATGCGACTTGGGCCGAGCCAACTGAGGAGGAAGCACAGAAGTTTTTTGACAACTTGACGGAGAGACCCGTCCGGCAAGAGGCAGATTTCATCTGAGCCACCACCGACCAAGAAGTAGCTTACATTGCTACTAGGGTGGAGGAGGCAAATCTTACCGCGGAGGCCGGCAGCGTCGGCTTCACAGAATGGGAAGCCAGCGACGCAGAGGTAGTTGTGGAGGTAAAACCTGCCGGGAAGGGCAAAGCTGCCGGGGAACAGAGCAGCACAGCCGCTGAGAGCTCGTCCGACGAGGACGCGACCGAAGAAGAACCGCAAGAAGAGCTCCCAGCCCCGAAGAAGACGAAGCGTGTTCTTCGGAAGGCTGCATCTGGCATCCCGGCAAGCCAGCCTTCTTCGAGCGGCGAAGCTCCCGGCAAGAAAGTGTCCGGCAAGACTGCACCGCGGCAAGGGGCTCGTCAACAACCTGCGCGGCGCGCGAGACCCACACCAGCGGCCACTGCTGGGGCGGCAGGGGTGTCTCGCACTACCGCACCGGATGCTGCCCCGGCGCCTGCCACAGCCAAGCGGCCTAGGACCCCTCCTCCGCCTTCCCACTCAGATATTGCAGCGGAGGTCGATTTCGACATCTCCGGCTTTAGTCCAGAGCGAGAGGAAGAAGAGTGAGTACTTTGCCACAGCTTTTATATTCCAATCTTGGATCGATCTTACTAACTTGCTCGTATTGTCTCTGCAGTGATGCGGAAACCTTGCTGGAGAGGATGGCGAAGAGGTCAAAGACTTCTATGGGCGACGAGCCCCCGGCAGGCTCCACGAGCGTGCCAGAAACCGTCGTCGTCAGCCCGGAGCTCAGTCCTCAACGCAGCCCCCAGCACAGCCCCCAGCGTAAGTTCATTGTTCTTTTTCCGCTGGCGAGTGCTGAGGCTTCCATTCTTGCCGCTGATATCCTTGGGCTCACAGGAGAAGAACGGCAACAAGGAGGGTTGTCGGAAGACATCCCCGTCGTGCCACCTTCATCGACCACGCCGCCCACAAGCACGTCCCCAGCAAGAGATCCTACCGACGAGCCCATCTTTGTTGAGGAGGAGCCGGCAAGCATGGACACCGGCAACCCTCCCCCGGCAACCGAAGTTGCCGGGAAGGGCGAGGCCACCTCCCAACAGCTCGACGCAGGTAATCGATTGCCTTCAGAGTGCTTGTTACTCTTTCCCTTATCTCTCTATCTTTAGTTGCTTCAATCTTCAATCTCGATCTTATTCTGTTCTCCTCCTTCGTCCTTCAGAGTTCCCTGTGACGGAACACATGGATGTCGACGTTGTCATCGAGGAGACCGCCATGGACGCCGCTTCCGAAGCAGACAGGATCACTGCCAGCGAGGCCACCAAGGATGACACTGTCGAGGCTGGTGGTGCTCTTGACGGGGAGGCCGCCAAGACTGCACAAGAGGAACCCGCCAAGGAACCTACTGAAGGGGGCGACAGGGAGGCTGATGACCGTACTGACGGCATTCCTGCCGCAGGAGCGCCAGGCGCTGCACCGGCCACGGAGCCCCCTGCCACTGGTGAGGCGGTCGCTGAAGACCAACCATCAACATTTGAAGGCCCCTCATCCAGCAAATACCTCAAGGTTGGCGAGAACCTGTTCGTTAACTTGCCGGGGACGGCAAGCATTGGGGCACCAGCCGAAGGAGAAGTTTTTGATGAAGAAATCATCGCTGCTGCCGGGCTCGAGGTTGTTGATGATCCCAGCGCTAGCAGCGGCAAATCTGAAGAGGATCAGCTCCTTCAGGCCATGGGTGAGAACTTCCGCAAGCTCCAGGCTCTCCACCGCGCCCGGAAAGATAAGGCGGATTCCAGAATGGTAGTTGTCGAGGCGGCCGAAGCAGATTTTCAAAGGCGCATCGCACAAATGCAAGTCTGGCACGCCGAGGCCCTCCAATAGTTGGTTGCCGACCGGGAACAAGTGAGCCAGCAGTGGACAAAGATCCTCCTGAAGCAATCTGATATGGAGAAAGCGCATGATGAAGCTACTCAAAGGATTGCTGCTGAAGATGCCCTCCTGACAGGGCGCCACGTTGCTCTTGATGCTCATGAGGAAGATCTCACCGCACGTGAGCAGGCGCTCGCCGCCAAGCTTCGCAGCAAAGATGAAGATATCGAGAAGCTGGTCGCGCGGCGGACCCAGGAGCTGGAGCAAAAACATAAAGAGGCGCTCGAAGCTCTGACTGCAAGTCACACCGGCAAGCTCAAGGAGGCCGTCGATGCTGCCAAAGCTGCAGAGGCCGCCAAGAATGAGCTGAGCGACAAGGTAAAGAGGCTGGAAATATATCTCGAGGAGCACGGCAAGGAGCTCTCAACGCTCAAAGGTGATAGGGAAAAAACCCTCCACTCCTGGGCGGAGATGCAAGTTGCCCTGTCCAATAAAACCAAGCAGCTCTCCTCTGCGGCTGATGACATTGCAGTCCTGGAATTGATGCTGACCACGTTGCAGAAGTCTCTCGAGGCTGGCAGGGCCCGCGAGAAGGCTCTACTCAAGGATATCCAAGGAGAGAGAAACCTGCTCAAGAGCGCCGCCGCCGCCCAACTCGATTACGAGAAGGGGGTGGAGATCTGGACTGGACGTCTCATCGTCACTGCGGAGAAGCTTACGGCAGAACTGTCAACCATGGGCCTGTCGAACTTCAGGTATTCTTCCGAGGAAAGAATATCTCCAAGTGTCAGGTTGACGATGTTCTTCGAAAGCATCATCAACGCCTTGAGGGTGCTCCAGTCTAGCCGGGCGACCCAATTGGCCAACGAGACTCGCCGGCTTTGCCGGGCCGTCCTCCGCAAGGTGCTTATCAAAGTGGTGCACAGCAATCCCGGCATCGACCTCTCCAACGCGCTCGGCCATCTGCCAAGGGACGCAAATGTTGAGGCGCTTGAAGAATGTATCGCGCCTATCCTTGAGAAAGTGGACTCCATCAAAAGGATCGAAGGCTAGCGCAGGGATTAAGTGCTCCCCCTTTTCTTGCCGTCACCATTCCATGTAAAAGACAATTAAGTCTCAAGTTAGAACTGCGGCAGCTCATGAATGTAATACAATTCGCCTATGTTTAGGTTCATGCTTGTTATTTCCCTTGTCTGATTCCTTTATGTATGGAGTTCACCCTACGCTTACTGAAAAACTTGCCGGCGCGCAACCTGCCACGAGCACTGGGTGCGGGACTTCAGCAGCCTGCTGGAGGCGCAGCGGCCGGCAAGACTCCTTGGCGTTCTCAGTGCAGCCACTTAAATCGTTGAGCGGGCTCGAAACAAAATAAGGGCACAACTGATTACAACAAGGGTTTCTTCGCGTGCAGATTTTCCATACAAGAGTCGGAATCGTCCAAGGAAATAACTTTATAATAAAAGAAACTTGCTCTAAGTTTTTAGAACTTAGCTTTATGTCCTCCGGCAAGCGTCGATTCCGAACGTCGCCAACTGGTACTCATATCTCCCTTCCCCCCCCCCCCCCCCCCGGGCAAATGTGCACGCGAGGAATCCTTCTGTCTTTTAAAAAGAAAGAAGAGAAAATAAAGACAGGAAACCTTGGTGGTTCGTTAGAACTTACCGGGAGTAGGTGTTATACAACATCTTAGACAAACATGCATATAAAAATATTTACATGGGAATCAATAAGGGAATGTACAACACTTAAATTTATTCATCTGCGCTCAGGGTCTGCGCCTGGCTTTGTACAAAGGATCACATGCCTTGCCGGTAAGACTTGTACAAAAGGGTGGTTGCCGGGAGCCCCCGGCAACCACGCCTTATGGGTTGAACTTGCGAAGATGTTCGATATTCCAGGAATTACTCACTGGAACGCCATCTTCGGTCTCCAAGCGGACAGCGCCGGGCCTGGTGACTCGTACTACCCGATAAGGGCCTTCCCACTTTGGCGTCAACTTGTTTGAATTCTTGGCGGACTGAATCCGCCGAAGAACAAGGTCGCCTTCCTCAAGGCTTCGGGCATGAACTTTGCGGCTATGATAGCGGCGCAAAGCTTGCTGGTAGCGTGCAGCTCGCACAGCAGCCTGAAGACGATTCTCCTCAAGGAGCACAGCGTCATCTTGCCGCAGTTGCTCTTGCTCAAGCTCATCATAAGCGAGCACTCGAGGAGATCCGTACGTGAGTTCCGTGGGGAGAACTGCTTCTGCTCCGTAGACCAGAGCGAAGGGCGTCTGGCCGGTAGCTCGATTTGGTGTTGTTCTGATTGACCAAAGAACCGCCGGCAACTCATCAATCCAGCGTCTTCCACACTTTTTCAGCCTGTCAAAAGTTCTGGTCCTGAGACCGCGCAGCACTTCAGCATTGGCCCTCTCCGCTTGGCCATTGCTTCTCGGGTGAGCAACAGAGGCAAAATAAATTTTGCCGCCAAGGTCTTGGACGTACTGCATGAAGGTGCGACTTGTGAACTGTGTGCCGTTGTCGGTGATGATCCTGTTGGGTACACCGAAACGGCAAACTATCCCTTTAAAGAACTTGACAGATGATTGTGCTGTCACCTTCCTCACTGCTTCCACCTCCGGCCACTTTGTGAACTTGTCGATAACAACGTACAAGTACTCAAAGCCCCTGGTAGCACGGGGGAAAGGGCCCAGTATGTCGAGCCCCCAGACCGAAAATGGCCAGGAGAGAGGGATTGTCTGAAGAGCTTGAGCTGGTTGATGTGATTTCTTTGAATGAAACTGGCACGCTTCACACTTGGTTACTAGTGCAGTTGCATCCTGGAGAGCGGTGGGCCAAAAGAAACCTCGCCGGAATGCTTTCCCGACAAGTGCTCTTGACCCTATGTGAGAGCCACATATGCCTCCATGTATCTCTGCCAACAGCTCTAGTCCATCCTCCCGAGGAATGCACTTCAATTTCACACCGTTTGGTCTTTTTCTGTACATGACGTCATCGACGAACTTGTACATAACAGACCGATGGGCTACTCTTTCTGCTTCTTCCTGTTCCTCCGGGAGTTCTCCTGTCTGAAGGAAATGGACAATGTGCTGCGCCCAGGCTGGAGCCTGAGGCTCGACAGCAAGGACTAAAGGCATCTCCTCCGCCGGGGGAACGTTTGTCTCGACAGCAAGGGCCTAAGGCCCTGCCGGAGCCTGTTGTTCCCCGGCAGTCGTGTCGATCCCGGCAACTTCCTTGCCGGCAGCTCCGGGGAGCTCTGCCGGGAAGTACTGACCAGAGTTCAACTTTCTTCTCTTTTCTTGCCGCATCGATGGCGCCACGGATGGTTGAGTCAATTGGAGCACAAAAGTTCCTGGTTCCATAGGCAACTTGAGGGCGGCACGCTTTGACAGGTCGTCGGCAACACTGTTCTCGGCACGAGGAACGTGCTCCATTTGCAGACCGTTAAAGTGCTCTTCCATTTTCCTCACTTCATCCACGTAGGCTTGCATCAATGGACTTTGATAACTCTTGTTAACTTGCCTAACGACAAGTTGTGAATCGCCTTTGATGACGAGCTTTTTGATACCAAGGTCCGCCGCGATCCTGAGACCGGCAAGCAAACCCTCGTATTCTGCAGTGTTGTTGGTCGAACTCTCCCGGGGAAAGTGCATTTGGACTACGTACTTGAGGTGCTCTCCGGTGGGTGTGACAAGCAGCACACCAGCACCGGTGCCTTGCAGCGAGAAAGCCCCGTCAAAGTACATAACCCATTGCTGGTCGATTTCCTTGCCAGGGAGATTTGTTTCCTGAGCCTCTTCATCTGGCGTTGGGGTCCACTCCGCAATGAACTCCGCCAAGGCCCTGCTCTGAATCATCGAAGTGCTTTCAAACTTGAGGCCAAATCTTGACAACTCCAACGCCCACTCCATGATCCTGCCGGTTGCTTCTGGATTTTGCAAAATCTGTTGCAACGGAAAGCGAGTGACGACGGTGATTTCATGTGCTTGAAAATAATGGCGTAGCTTCCTCGAGGCCATAAGAAGGCCGAAAAGCAACTTCTGTACACCAGAATATCTTGACCTAGCCCCTTGTAAAAGAGAGCTAACAAAATAAACTGGGCGCTGCACCATCTTCTTCTTCTGCACTGGTTCTTTTGTTTGCGCAGATCCTATCTTGCCGGGATCAACCCGTGCCGGGGAAGATCTTGCCGCGTCACCTGGTGGTCCTGCCGCTGGTGTTGCTTCCTCATCAGCCTCTCTCTGTGCCACTAGCGTAGCACTAACCACTTGATTTGTTGCTGCCAGATACAGCAGCAACGGCTCTTGTGGTTTAGGCGCGACTAGCGTCGGCGGAGAGGAAAGGTATTTCTTCAAATCTTGCAGCGCAGCCTCCGCCTCCGGAGTCCATTTCATTGGACCTGCCTTCTTCAAAATTTTGAAGAAGGGCAGGGCGCGCTCAGCAGATTTGGAAATAAACCTGCTTAGAGCAGCAACACAGCCGGCAAGACGACGCACATCTTTGACGCGTCTCGGCGCTTCAATTTGCTCAATAGCTTTGATCTTGTCGGGGTTCGCTTCGATTCCCTGGCAAGATACAAAGAATCCGAGGAGCTTGCCGGAAGGAACACCGAACACGCACTTCTCAGGATTGAGCTTCAAATTGATCTTGCGTAGATTTGCAAATGTTTCTTCTAAATCTTGAATGAGCGTCGCTTTGTCTTTGGTTTTGACCACTATATCATCCATATACGCCTCCATATTTCTATGGAGTTGAGGTTCAAAACCAATTTGGATTGCTCTCGCAAATGTCGAACCGGCACTTTTCAACCCGAAAGGCATTCGTATAAAGCAATACGTACCACATGGGGTGATAAATGCGGTCTTCTCTTCATCTTCTTTTGCCATAAAAATCTGATGATACCCTGAATAGGCATCAAGGAAGGACAGGAGATCACAACCAGCGGTGGAATCTACAATCTGGTCGATGCGCGGCAAGGGAAAGGGATCTTTTGGACAGGCTTTATTGATATCTGTATAATCGATACAAAGCCTCCATTTCCCATTCGCTTTCCGCACTACAACCGGATTGGCCAACCAGGTTGGATGAAGCACTCCTTTGACCAATCCTGCCGCCTCTAGCTTTCTGATTTCTTCGGCAATGAATTCTTGCCGCTCCAAAGCTTGCTTCCTGACCCTTTGCCTGACGGGCCGCGCATGAGGACAGACAGCAAGGTGGTGCTCAATTACCTTCCTGGGAACACCGGGGATGTCAGACGGTTGCCATGCAAACACGTCGACATTCGCCCGCAGGAAAGCAACGAGCGCGCTTTCCTCTTTGTCATCTAGGATGGAACTTATGGTGAAAGTTCCCCCCGCTCCGTCCTCCCTGATGGGCACCTTCTTGGTCTCCGGCGGAGCAGCCTTGGATTTCTTGTTCTTGCCGGTGGAACTCTCTGGTGCATCCTCGACGGAAGCACAGATGAGCGCATCCTTCTTATCAGAATGGATAGTGATGACGCCCAACGGCCCAGGCATCTTCAAGACGTTGTATGCGTAGTGTGATGCCGCCATGAACTTAGCCAGCGCTGGCCGACCAAGGATCCCATTATATGACATGGGGATCTTGGCGACATCAAACACCACCTTCTCGGTCCTAAAGTTGAGCTCGCTACCGAATGTCATCGGCAGCGTAATCTTGCCCTTGGGCTGGGTTCTTCCCGGATTGACCCCTTGAAATGTACCCATTTCTTCGAGGTCCTCGTCGGGAATCTGGAGCCTTCTGAGCACATCCGGTGAGATTAAATTTAGGCCGGCCCCATCGTCAACTAGCATTTTCGTCACCTTGAGGTTGCGAATCGTTGGTGAGACCAACAATGGCAAGCACCCGACCGCAGTTGTGCGATCAGGGTGATCCTCGGCGTCGAAAATGATAGGCGTGTTGGACCACTTCAGGGGCCTACATGCATCTGGGGATGGCTCCGCCGCATTGACTTCCCGCACCCACTGTTTGAGTTGACGGTGGGAAGAATGCAGCGAAGCACCTCCATCGATACACATGGCCTCCGTAGCCTTCTGGAATTCTTGCTCACTGGACTCATCATCTTCCTCATCATCATATTCTTCTTTGTCTCGGCCCCGAGCGGGCCTATCCTTCTGTTGTTTGGCCTTGCCGCGGCGCCCCCCTCGGCCACCGCGCTTCTTGCCGGATCCATCAGCACCATCTTGGGCCTTCTCCTTATCTCGCCTCTCGTATTCGGCCCTCTGCTTCTCGGCAAGCTGCTCAACTTGCCGGCAGTTCTGGAGATCGTGGCCCTTGGTGCGATGGATCTTGCAATACTGCTTGCCGGAGTTTTCTGACTTGTCGGCAGCCGCCAAGGCCTGACAGGAAGGGCACCCGGCAAGATCCTTGCCAGGGTCACCAACCTTGGCCTTCTTGGCGGCGCCGGGGTTGTCGGATTCCTCGACAGCAAGCACGGCCTTGCCTCCGCGTTTCCTGTTCCGCCGCCGGCCTTTCCTTGACGGGGCCGCGACATCTTCTTCTTCGGATTCACCCGCCGCGCCAACAGCTTCGCCAGGGAGTTTCCTCCCCTCTTCAGCTCGAGCGCATTTATCGGCTAGAGCGTAAAGCTCGGCAATACTCCTGACTTTGTTCACTGCCAGCTCTTCCCGCATTCTGCAGTTACGCATGTTCTGGTGAAACGCGCTAATGACAGCGGCAGGGTGAACGTCAAGAATATTGTACTGCACCCGGCTGAACCTCTGCATAAACTTGCGCAGGGATTCGCCCTCCTTCTGAGGGATGATATGCAAATCGCTCTCTTGGCCAGGAGCTTGGTGGCCTCCAACAAAGGTGCCAACAAACTGATGGCACAGATCTAACCAGGAAGAAATAGAATTCTCCGGTAGATGCATCAACCACGACCTGACGTTGGGTTTGAGCACCAATGGGAAGTAGTTGGCAAGTATCTTGTCATCTCGGCCCCCGGCAGCCTGCCCCGCAATGGTGTAGATGCTCAGGAATTCCGAGGGATGGGTCTTACCGTCATATTTCTCCGGGACCTCCGGCTTGAAGGTTCGGGAATTGGGCCACCGGACTTGCCGTAGCTCACGGGTAAATGATGGAGTCCCTACCTCATAAGGCAAGTCTCCTACGTCCCCTGGCGCAGGCTCGTCGACAGCCGGCCCCGCGCGCTTATCAGATTGATAGCGCGCTTCCCGTCGCCGCTCGATGGTAGTTCGAGCGTCCTCCTTGCCTTGTTCCTGGAGAACTTGATACTAATCACGGCGCATCCGTGGATCGGATGACGCCGTGGAAACTTCTTCACGGCGATCGACCTGCTGGGTTGTCGGCCGCCGCTGGTGTCGCGGAGGGGAGTGCACTATGGTTGCACCACCTCCGGCTTTCTCCACATCGGCTCGCGCCGGATCGATGGGCCTCCGCTGCGAGGGCCCTGCCTCTTGCGGTCCATCTTTGTTGGCGAAGACGATAAGGCTCTGGATAGTAGCTCGCCACTCCTCCATCTTCTCCGGAGCAGGAGGAAAATCGAGGACCAACTGCGCACGTGCCAAGGCTTCCGCTGGCGTAGGCGGCGGCGACAGGTGCGAGGTACGTGAGGTGCTCTGACTCCTAACCATATTAGAAGGAGCACCACCATGGTCACGCGACCGCGCGCCACCTCCGCCAGCAGCTCGGTGTGCATGCTGGTCCCGCGCATCTTGGGATCGATGCGCAGAAATCTTTTCCTGGGGACGCCCTGAACCACCAACGCCATGACGCCGCTCATCAGGCACGACCTGGGTAGGTCGTGAGGCTTGCACCGGCGCGGGAGCTCCAGCAGGCGCCCTCCGATCTCTGGAGTTCGTTGTGCCACCCGTAGGCAACACAGCGCCGTCTCTAGATCCAGCGGCGTGCAGGTTACCACTGCCACTGCGAACAATGCCGCTCGCCTGGCTCGGATCACCAGAACGCCGTGGGGGTTCTAGTCCTCTTCCTTCTGCACCCACGCCGTCGCCCGTACGCGAAGGCGTAGGCAAAACGGACGTGGACGGTTGCACCGTTGCGGCGCTCTTCTTCTTGGGCGGCATGATGATGAAGAAACTGAGGCGTCGATCACTAGATCAGGTTCAGGCAACCTTCAATCCCCCTACCTGGCGCGCCAAAGATGTCGGGGTACGACACCTATGGGATCCCGGGAGACCCCTTTACGATTCGGCGGGGGGAGAGGTATACGCAAAGAGCAGAACCAACGATCGACGCGGGAAGTTTTTACCCAGGTTCGGGCCACTGATCAGCGTAAAACCCTACTCCTGCTTTGTGTTCTTATTAATGTTCTTGAGCCCAACCTTCAGGAGCGCTCACTATGAACAGTACGTTCAAAGAGCAGCTACGCATGCAGAATGGGCCAGAAGTTCTCCTCCTCTGTAGAAGTTGCCTTGGGCCTCCTTTTATACGCTCAAAGGGGTCACCACAGTGGCAAAATGTACATACATTGAGGTGTAAAGTAGCTACAGGATATCATACCTAACCCCTGACGGATTAGGACAAACGCATTTAATGCACCGTGAGGTGTCCGTTTAGGTGTCCTCACTTTCTTGGGGATGGAAAAAGGGGCCATCCCATCAGCACCGCTTAAGCTCTCCTCCACTGGCGCGTTGCCACGCATCCAGAGAAGGACCCAGAATGTCAGGCTTGTTACTGTGCCGAAGCGGTGGCACAGTGGCAGAATCTTGCCGGACGCCGAATCTTGCCGGGCACCAAGCCTTGCCGGACGCCAAGCCTTGCCGGGCGCCAATCCTTGCCGGGCTCCGCAGGCCACCCCGGCAAGATCTTGCCGGGGAAGCTGGCCTTCGGATTCTAGCTCTTCTTATCTGCTGATCCTCAGATCTCTGACTTGATGATTTCTTTGGTGGCTTGAATCGACCTCGAACTGTTTCCCGGCAAGCCTTGCCGCGAGGATGGCTACAACTGCCCGTGCACAAGTTCGGGGTACTAGTGGCCCAATACATAGTACACCGACAATGCCCAATATATAAGCAGCTTCACCGAGGTCTTTATTGAAAAATTCTTATTCAAGTATCCTTTTATGCTATCCAGAAATTCTATATCATTTCCAATCAACAATATGTCATCCACATATAATAACAGAAATGCTACAGAGCTCCCACTCACTTTCTTGTAAATACAGGCTTCACTGAAAGTCTGTATAAAACCATATGCTTTGATCACCTCATCAAAGCATATATTCCAACACCGAGATGCTTGCACCAGTTCATAGATGGATCGCTGGAGCTTGCACACTTTGTTAGCACCTTTAGGATCGACAAAACCTTCTGGTTGCATCATATACAACTCTTCTTTAAGAAATCCTTTAAGGAATGCAGTTTTGACGTCCATTTGCCAGATTTCATAATCATAAAATGCGGCAATTGCTAACATGATTCGAACGGACTTAAGCATTGCTATGGGTGAGAAAGTCTCATAGTAGTCAACTCCTTGAACTTGTCGAAAACCTTTTGCGACAATTCAAGCTTTATAGACAGTAACATTACCATCAGCGTCAGTCTTCTTCTTGAAGATCCATTTATTCTCTATGGCTTGCCAATCATCGGGTAAATCCACCAAAGTCCATACTTTGTTCTCATACATGGATCATATCTCAGATTTCATGGCCTCAAGCCATCTGTCGGAATCTGGGCTCATCATAGCTTCTTCATAGTTCGTATGTTCGCCTTGGTCTAGTAACATGGCTTCCAGTACAGGATTCCCATACCACTCTGGTGCGGATCATGTTCTCGTTGACCTACGAGGTTCTGTAGTAACTTGATCTGAAGTTTCATGATCATCATCATTAGTTTCCTCTCTAGTTGGTGTAGGCATCACGGGAACGGTTTTCTCTGATGTGCTACTTTCCAATTCGAGAGAAGGTACAATTACCTCATCAAGTTCTACTTTCCTCCCACTCACTTCTTTCGAGAGAAACTCCTTCTCTAGAAAGGTTCCATTCTTGGCAACAAAGATCTTGCCTTCGGATCTGTGGTAGAAGGTGTACCCAATTGTTTCCTTAGGGTATCCTATGAAGACGCACTTCTCCGATTTGGGTTCGAGCTTATCAGGCTGAAACCTTTTGACATAAGTGTCGCAACCCCAAACTTTAAGAAACGACAGCTTAGGTTTCTTGCCAAACCACAGTTCATATGGTGTCGTCTCAACGGATTTAGAAGGTGCCCTATTTAACATGAATGCAGCTGTCTCTAATGCATAACCCCAAAATGATAGTGGTAAATCGGTAAGAGACATCATAGAATGCACCATATCCAATAATGTACGGTTACGATGTTCGGACACACCATTATGTTGTGGTGTTCCAGGTGGCGTGAGTTGTGAAACTATTCCACATTGTTTTAAATGAAGGCCAAACTCGTAACTCAAATATTCGCCTCCGTGATCTGATCGTAGAAACTTTATTTTCTTGTTACGATGATTCTCCACTTCACTCTAAAATTCTTTGAACTTTTCAAATGTTTCAGACTTGTGTTTCATTAAGTAGATATACCCATATCTACTCAAATCATCTGTGAAGGTCAGAAAATAATGATACCTGCCACGTGCCTCAACACTCATCGGACCGCATACATCGGTATGTATTATTTCCAATAAGTCATTAGCTCGCTCCATTGTTCCGGAGAACGGAGTTTTAGTCATCTTGCCCATGAGGCATGGTTCGCAAGTATCAAATGATTCATAATCAAGTGATTCCAAAAGCCCATCTGCATGGAGTTTCTTCATGCGCTTTACACCAATATGACCTAAACGGCAGTGCCACAAATATGTTGCACTATCATTATCTACTTTGCATCTTTTAGCGTCAATATTACACTACTAGGAAAATGCTTATAGATAGAAGTTTACCAGTAGCGTTTGTTTATGACCCCATGCTACTAGTAGTTAGTGGTAGCGCTGGCAAGAAAGCGCGCTACTGGTATCTGTTAGCAGTAGCGCTTGTTATCTAGCCCCACGCTACTGCTAAGTGTAACACACCACACCCCCTGATCAATAAATATTAGCAGCGCTGGTCGTCCAATCGGCGCTACTGTTAGTTCAGGATCTATAGCGTCCGTTTATGTAAACGTGCTACTGCTATTTTTTCTATGTATAACATTTTACCAGTAGCGTGTTTTTCTGGCCCGCGTTATAGGTAGTGCAACACTAGCCGTAGATATTTTGCAAGCTGCCATAGCAGTAGCGCGCATAGCTGACCCGCGCTACTGCTATGCCCGCCAGCCACCTACCACATTTCCCCTTCTTCCTCCCCTCTCTTCTTCCTCTCCCCCTTCCTTTCTCCCCCTTTCCTTGCACCTTGCTTGTTCCTTTCAATGCTCCCCCTCCACCACCCCTCCATTAGAGCCCTCCCTCCCCCTCTTCTTTGCCCTCCACCACCCCCCTTCTTATTTTCCCCTCCACCACCCACCACCCCTCCATTAGAGCCCTCCCCCCCTCTTCTTGGCCCTCCACCACCCCCCCCCCCCCCTCTTCTTTGTGCCCTCCACCACCACCCCCTCCATTAATGCCCTCCCTCCCCTCTTCTTTTGCCCTCCACCCCCTTCCATTAATGCCTTCCCTCTTCTCTCCCTCTCCTCCCCGCACTATCTCCCTAGCTAGCTAGCTAGTTAGAGCTATATATCTAGAGCTACTAGGTAATTAAGAAGAAAGGTGCTCGATATCCCTCTCGACACATAGGTGAGCAAAAAAAAGGTGTTTGTGTGGATAGGACCGAAACTATATATATATGGGCGATATGAGAATATATATACCGAATTGTTTGTGGCATAATTTGAGTTGCCTACATTGTGTATTTGATGAAATAATGTGTGGGTGACATGAGTTGCCTATGTTTTGCCGAAATGTCGATTCAATTCTGTTTCGGTGAATTTCGGGCAAACTCAATATGTCCTATGTTTAGGGAAGGTCATGCCGAATTTTTGTATGAATTTGATCCATGCATGCATATATACGTGGTTATAACATTTGCTCCGCACGTAGGTGATCATGAAGGTCAATGGAAGGATGGTGGAAAGATAATGGCAATCCACTGTGGATGACATGTATGAAAAAAGACTGAAGGATGTTTTATGTCCGTGTCGAAAATGCAAAGGAATAGTCAGGCTCGACCCCTTTGAGGGTGGTACATTCAAGGCGCACCTGCTCATGCATGGTTTCATGGATGGCCATACTCGGTGGATAAGTGAAGATGATGACGATGATGAGGACGTCGACAGGGCAGGAAATAACGACATGGGGCCACTAGACGAAGAGATGACCGATTATGTGCCCGAAGAGGAAGATGGCCTCGGAAATGTCGATGGCGAAGAGGCAGTTCAAGGCGAAGAAGACGCGGACACGCCGCCGTCTTCGTCGGTACTAAGTTCAGCCATGCGGGACCCGCATGTTCAAGACCTGCTTCGCAAGAAGACGACTAGCGACAGAGCTGCTTCTAGAGAGGAGGCCAAACTGGCGCAACTGGAGGTAGACTCGATGACTCCTTTGTATGATGGTTGCAATCCCGAGGTGACCCGCTTGAGTTTCACACTAGAACTTCTAAAGATGAAGGCAAAAAACAAATGGACAGATGCAAGCCTGGATGAGCTTCTGAAGTATCTAAAGAAGGTTCTTCCCGCGGGAATCCTGTATCCTACTAGTGTTGAGGAGGCAAAGAAAATCGTGTGCCCTCTTGATCTGCCACACATTAGATATCACACATGCATCAATGATTGCATCATATATCGGAACGAGCACGCGGAAAAAACCATCTGTCCAAAGTGCAATGCTTCACGATATAAAAAGGCCGGAAAGAAAGCTCCACAGAAAGTTGTATGGTACTTTCCGATCACTCCGCGTCTACAGCGGTATTTCGTAGATCCTAAGGAAGCAAAGCTTATGCGCTGGCACGCGGAGAGGGTGAAGCCAGATGACGGAGATGATCCGAAGCTGAGACACCTTGCAGATGCTAGCCAGTGAAGAGCATTAAATGCTGAATTTGATTTTTTTCGCAAATGATCCAAGGAACATCGTGCTTGGCACTAGTAGTGATGGCATGAATCCGTTTGACAACCAGAACACCAATCATAGCACATGGCCCGTGTTTGTATGGATGTACAACCTCCCCCCTGGTTGTGCGTGAAGGAAAAATACATACACATGGCTATGCTTATTCAAGGGCCGAGACAACCGGGAAATGATATAAATCTGTATCTCGGGTTACTGAAAGAGGAGCTACAGACCTTATGGACAACGCCTGCCAAGACATGGGATGCAAGCAAAGGAGAGTATTTCTACATGAGAGCCGCGCTGATCACGACGGTGCAGGACTATCTCGGTTATGGCTATCTCTCCGGCCAGGTGTGCCATGGATATTGCGGATGCACGAGGCGCATGGATGATACAACTTCTTAGCAGCTATCGAAAGATGGCGGGTCTTCAAAAATCATGTACATGGGGCATCGAAGATGGCTCGAGAAGGATGACCCGTGGAGAAAGCGTGGAGATCTATTCAATGGTAAGGCTGAGCATTGAGGTCCTCCACGTAAGCGTAGCGGTGCAGAAATATATGAGTTATTGAAGAACTGGGAAGAGTGCCCCTCGCCGGGAAAGACGAAGAAAAAGGCGCCGGAGCCCCTGTTAAAGGTATGGAAGACGAGATCTTTTTTCTGGGACTTGGGATACTGGCCCAAACTCGACACGCCTCATAGGCTTGATCAAATGCATATCACAAAAAATATCCTTGAGAGTTTGCTTGGAACATTGATGAACATGCCGGAGAGGACCAAGGATGGGCCAAAGGCAAGAAAATACTTGGAATTTTTGAATATCAGGAAAGATCTCCAAATGCCCGGTAAAAAGTCGTCAGAGGAGACCGAGACGGAGACGGAAGATAGGGGCAAAAAATTAAACAAGAAGGAAGAACAATATTGCCACCCCTCTTGCTTCACCTTAGATCCGAAGGAGGTCGATCAATTGTTCAAGTGCCTTGCCGGAATCAAAGTTAGTTCCGGATACTGTGGGAAGATAAGCAGATATCTGGACACTAAGAAAAAAAGGTTCAGTGGGATGAATTCTCACGACTGTCATGTGATGATGACGCAGTTACTCCCGGTTGCACTTAGAGGGATTATGGACACACATGTGCGTGAGACGCTTACTGACCTATGCCACTTTTTTTATGCTATCTCTCGAAAGTCGATCACTGTGAAGCAACTCCATAGGCTACAGGAAGAGATCGTTGTCATACTGAATGAGCTAGAGATGTACTTCCCGCCCGCGTTCTTTGATGTCATGGTGCATCTATGTGTCCACATCGTGGACGACATCGTGACACTGCACAAAGAGACCACCGCAAAGAAGTACCATGACCGTGGGGTGCACAAGACGGACGCTGAAGTTATTAGAGAGCACAACTCCACTTTCTTGCGTTGGTTCAAAGAGCGAGTTCTGGCTAATCCCCCGGAAGAGGGCTGTCCGAACGAAACGCTCATATACGCCTTAGCACATGGCCCGTCGACCAACCTCGCGACTTATCAAGCATACGATATCAACGGATACACGTTCTACACGGAGGAGAAAGATATAAACAGTGATGACCAAAACTCAAGGGTGACGATGGAAGCCATGACCGGGAATGTTATTGAAAGATATTACGGAAGGGTCGAAGAGATATGGGAGCTTAACTACTCTGGATTGCATAGCGCGACGATGTTCCGTGTCAGATGGGCTAAGAATGTACAAAGAGAAAACCGACATTTCACTACCATGTGTATACCCGACTCTGATAGCGGTACCGTCAACGCCATCGCCAAAAATGAGCCATGGGTACACGCTGAACATGTGACACAATGTTTCTTCATAACCGACCCGATCAATCCCAGCCGTGTTGTCGTGAGGAGAGGCAAAAGGAGCATCGTCGGAATGGATGGAGTCGCCAATGAGGAAGACTACGACCAGTACGGTGATCCGATGAGGGAAGATGATGCTGATGACGATGAAACATACGTCAAAAGAAGAATGAAGACTACATTACCTACGAAAGATCGTAATCCCTGGAAAAGAAAAAGTCATGACCATGGGCTTAATTATTCGACAACGAACAAAAGAAGGAAGAAGATCAGTCTGAAGCATCGTTGTCGCCCAAGCTGACAAACTAATCCACAAATTTTGTGTGTGTCTATTTTGTATACCGCCGTTAGTTGTCAAATGATGTAATATATATTATACTAATTATTATCCGAAGGGTAACAGTGGTATTGCTCCAACGAAAGAAATGAAAGAAAAATAAAAAGAAAAAGGAAGGAAGTTTGTGGAATACGAAAAAGAAAAAGAAAAAGAAAGGAAGTTTTGCAAAATGAAATTAATGAAAGAAAAAGAAAAAGGAACTAATAAGTTGTGGAAAATGAAATGAAAGAAAAATAAAAAGAAAAAGGAAGGAAGTTTGTGGAATATGAAAAAGAAAAAGAAAAATAAAAATAAAAATAAAAGAAAAAGTTAGCAGTAGCGCGGTTTGTGCTGGGGCCGCGCTATAGCTAACTTAGCTATAGCACGTTTTGCCACGCCGCGCTATAGCTAAGTTGCCTAGATAGCACACATCTCTTTCCTCTCTCTCTCTCACTCTCGCTCGATCCGATCCCCTCTGCCACGCCACCACCGACGCCGCACCCGCCCATTCCGTCGTCGACGCGCGCCGCACCCGACCCTGACGCCGGCCACTGGCCGCCCCAACACTCCCTCCCCCCTTGCCGCCCCCGTCCCCATAGGTCCACCCCCGGCCCGGCCCCTCCCCCCGTGCCGCCCCTCCCCCAAGCTGTCCCCTCCACCGGGCCGGCGCCCCTCCCCCCAGCAGTCTCTCTCTCTCTCTCTCTCTCTCTCTCTCTCTCTCTCTCTCTCTCTCTCTGACCGGCCGTGTTCTCTGTAGCAGGTTCGGCTCCTTCGGAAGCAAGGTGCTCGGTGAGGAGGAGGACGCCGGGAACGTCACCCGGACGCAAGGTGCTTGGCTCCTCCGGCGGCAAGGTGCTTTGCTCAATGTTTGAATATACACACTACAGCCAGTAGAAACTAATAAGCCAAATAATATGTAGAGTGGTTATGGATATGCGATTAGGCAATGCTGGTTAGAGTGCTTGTTAAAATGCTTGTTAGAGTGCTTGTTAGACTGTTGAAATGCTTGCTTTTAAAATGAAATGCAATTGTGTTGTCCATTGGATTCATATTTGGAGTTGCTAAAGTATTTGGAGTTCAAATAAAATGAAATGAAATGCTGTCCATTGGAGTCCATCTGGAATTGCTGTTAAAATGAAATGTCGGACTTTGGTTGTTACATAGTAGTAGTATAAATTATAAAATTTCGGTGATCTTGGTGGCTCCATTGCTTGTGAGATGCTGTGTGGGGAATATCTTTGTTCTTGCATCACATAGTTATTGCATTCTGCTAGTGTTGGCAGATGGTAGTGAAATGCTACTTCAGCACATAGTGCTTATTGTCATTTGCAAGGAAACCGATTGCGAGTGACCTATGTTTTGCCGGAAATTTTGATTCATTTCCATTCCGGCAAATTTCAGGCGCTCTATAGCACTTTCTAGCAAAGGTCATGCCGAAATTTTCCGTGAATTTCGGCATGACTTGTGCTAGAAAGTTGGACATATCGAGTGCTCGAGATTTGTCATTATTCACTTTATTATATAAAGCTCGATAATTAAACGACTACGACATTGAACCCTAGGAAACATGACCGACACCGATGAGGCCGGAGGTTCTCAGTCCCAATTAGGTCAAGCACACGCCTACCTCGACTTTCTGGCGGATCAGGAGAGACAACAAGCTGGGTGTTAGGACCCCCTTGTCATGACGGACGATGACGGTGGTGGCGCTGGCGCCGACACTGATGCCACCAACGACACCAGCACTGAGACTGGCGCTGATGATGTTGCTAACTGCAGCACGGAAGGTGGGACCTCCCAAGCCAGTGAAGGAAAGAAGGAAAAGAGGACACGACGCCCAAATGAGCTCAGCACCGGAAGACTGGTGGTCACGGCGGTGCACCCTGGCGAGTTCGAGCCAATAGAGCCGCGGGAAGTGGCAGCGTGTTACGGCAACCACCAAGGTTGACAGTGTACCGATGAAACATGCGCCATTAATCCATGTCGCGGGAGAGCCAATGGTACCGGCGAATGCACTAGCTGCCATAACAGGGGATCTCAGGAGACTCCATGACCATGTGCTTTCGACAGAGAGAAGCCTCCTCGCCTCGGATGATCCAGGATACCCACTTTATACGGTTCATGTGCCGAGCAGTTGCAAGATGTACGTCCACACATGCCCCGCGGACCTCTTCTTCCTGCGATTTGATTACATCTTCCAGATGTTTCAAATGAGGACACTTGATTTTACGTTCGTCCGCCTATATGCGCTACACATGAACTACATCGTCAGGAGAGAGCAAGTCACCGGTCTTGCGGTCGCGGACCCATACTACATGCATGAGGGCTTCTTGTCAATCAACGACGCCAACCGTCAATATGCGAGTCAGTACATCGAAGAATTCTTGGTCAGCAATAAGGATAAAGAAACGATTCTCCTACCTTATCATCCCTCGTAAGTCATCCGCGGATAGCACTATAACACATACATCCTTTCGTGCATTTCAATAATTACTTTGCACGCATGGAGGCTAACTTGATCGTGTATTTTGCGTAGTGGGGGGTGTCGTGCTGTTCTCATCATTCTTTACCCGCGTTACTCCTGCGCTCTATATTTGGACCCGTCAAAGAACATACAGAAGAAAGATTACACACACATAAAGTATGTTCTGGACAGAGCTATGCTGGGCTTCAGCATGCGGGGTGGCTACATCCAATGCAAAAAAAAACAAATAAGGCCGGGCTCTGTTTCGGCCACAAGACTGACTTCTGTTGCATCCAGCAACCGACAAGAAGTGAGAACGATGGATTCTACATCATCCATCTAATGATGGAGTACAGAAGGGATGTGCAATCACTTTGCATGAAATCTTCTTCCGATACCCATATCCAGAGATGGGCTAAAGCCTTTGGAGCCGTGCCGGATAATCAACTTCGAAATGATTTCTACCGGATCCAGCAGGAAATTGCGTCCATCATCATGAAAGATGTCCTCGAAGAGAATGGGATGTTCTACGGCGGCCCAATATCGCGAGCTGACGTCCGAACCCGCATTGCCCTACAGCGTCAGGACATGACGCCTTTCACTAAGCTTGGGTCCACCCTCCCGGATATGGACAGATGGGAAGAGTGCACTGCTTAAAAACAATGTGTCTGTTTAGTTACTTGTTACTTTCTGTACGACGAAACTTCGAAATGTCTCTGTACGATGAAACTATTAGATGTATGGTGCCGCGCTTTAGTTAATTACTTTCGGTACAATGAAATTGTTAATTAACTATGTTTACTATATATGTTGCTTCTATTTCATAACTGTTTCGTTGAATTCGCTTCATGATATATATATATATATATATGTGCATCTCTGACAGGTATATAGATCAATGATGGCGAGGAAGTGGTATGCCGTGTATGTAGGGCATGTTCCGGGTGTGTACGATGAGTGGCCAGAGTGTCAGGCCCAAGTCTCTGGCTTCTCGGGTGGAAGCCAGAAAGGGTTTGATAGCAGAGTGAAAGCCGAAGCTAGTTACTTGAGATTCATAGCACAACAGGGGATTCAGAACCAGCGCCGCCGCAAAAACTACTACATAATACCACTTTTGATCATCATGATTGCTCTTATCTTCTATGCGGTCATATCATAGTCTACATAGATGATGAAACATGAGTATGTGACCATGTAGTTGCATGTATTGGGAACTTGTAATGACTTGTAACGCTATTTCGAGACATGTGTTCGACCATGATTGATGATGATGAGATACTTGAGACATGTCGAGACTTCTAATAACTTTGGCTCATCGATGACTCACTTGCTTTTCAATGAATATGTATGTTATTGTATAGATGGTGGATCTGTTTAAATGTGTACAGAGCCAAAACGTAAAAAAAACTACAAAAGTTAGCAGTGGCATGGGGGTAAAGATTACTAGTAGCACTCAAATAACAGTAGCGCTGGCTAGATACCCACGCTGCAGATAAGTATCAGTAGCACTGGATGGAACAGCGCTACTGCTAGCTTCTGTTACCAGTAGCGCTGGGGCAAACAAGCGCTACTGCTAAAAAATAGCTGTAGCGCCGTAGCAGTAGCGCGTCTACCAGCGCTACTAATAGCAAAAAAAACAGTGCTACTGGTAAGGGTTTTCCTAGTAGTGTTATGAATATGTGTATCACTACAATCGAGATTCAACAAAAATAGTGTAGGGAAACGTAGCATGCAATTTCAAAAAAATCCCTACGCTCACGCAAGATCTATCTAGGAGATGCATAGCAACGAGAGGGGGACAGTGTGTCTACGTACCCTCGTAGACCGAAAGCGGAAGCGTTTGACAACGCGGTTGATGTAGTCAAACTTCTTCTCATTCCGACCGATCAAGCACCGAACGTACGGCACCTCCGAGTTCTGCACACGTTCAGCTCGATGACATCCCTCGAACTCTTGATCCAGCAAAGTGTCGAGGAAGTAGATGAGTTCCATCAGCACAACGGCGTGGTGACGGTGATGGTGAAGTGATCCGTGCAGGGCTTCGCCTAAGCACTATGAAGATATGACCGAGGGTGTAATCTGTGGAGGGGGCGCCGCACACGGCTAACAGATGTTGGTGTGTGTTCTAGGCGCCCCCTCCCCATGTATATATAGGTGGGAGGGGGAGGGGAGCAGCCTTGGGGCGCCCCAAGTAGGAGGAATCCTACTTGGGGCCTAGTCCAATTCGGCATCCCCCCCTTCCTTATTTACCGGAGGGGGAAGGAAGGAGGAGGGAGGAGGGAAGGAAGGGGGAGGCCGAATCCCTCTTTCCTTCCTCCTCTGGTGCGGCCCATATGGGGGGCGCAGCAGCCCCTACTGACTGCTGTGTTTCCCCTCTTGGCCCATTAGGCCCATATCTTTGCCGGGGGGTGCCCGGAACCCCTTCCGGTGACCCGATATGTACCCGGTACCATCCGGAACACTTCCGGAGTCCGAATACCATCGTCCTATATATAAATCTTTACCTCTCGACTATTTTGAGACTCCTCGTCATGTCCGTGATCTCATCCGGGACTCCGAATACAATTCGGTCACCAAATCACATAACTCATATAATACTAAATCGTCATCGAACGTTAAGCGTGCGGACCCTACGGGTTCGAGAACTATGTAGACATGATCGAGACATTTCTCCGGTCAATAACCAATAGCGGAACCTGGATGCTCATATTGGCTCCCACATATTCTATGAAGATCTTTATTGGTCGAACCGTTATGACAACATACGTTATTCCCTTTGTCCATCGGTATGTTACTTGTCCGAGATTCGATCGTCGGTATCTTTATACCTAGTTCAATCTCGTTACCGGCAAGTCTCTTTACTCGTTCCGTAATACATCATCCTGTGACTAAGTCACTTTGCTTGCAAGGCTTCTTATGATGTGCATTACCGAGAGGGCCCAGAGATACCTCTCCGATACTCGGAGTGACAAATCCTAATCTCGATCTATGCCAACCCAACAGACACCTTCAGAGATACCTGTAGAGCATCTTTATAATCACCCAGTTACGTTGTGATCTTTGATAGCACACAATGTATTCCTCTGGTATCCAGGAGTTGCATAATCTCATAGTCGAACGAATATGTATTTCACATGAAGAAAGCAGTAGCAATAAAACTGAACGATCATTATGCTAAGCTAACGGATGGGTCTTGTCCATCACATAATTCTCCTAATGATGTGATCCCATTATCAAATGACAACTCATGTCCATGGTTAGGAAACCTTAACCATCTTTGATCAACGAGCTAGTCAAGTAGAGGCTCACTAGGGACACGGTGTTTGTCTATGTATTCACACATGTATTTAGGTTTCCGATCAATACAATTCTAGCATGAATAATAAACATTTATCATGAATAAGGAAATATAAAATAACAACTTTATTATTGCCTCTAGGGCATATTTCCTTCAGTCTCCCACTTGCACTAGAGTCAATAATCTAGATTACATTGTAATGATTCTAACACCCATGGAGTCTTGGTGCTGATCATGTTTTGCTCGTGGAAGAGGCTTAGTCAACGGGTCTGCTACATTCAGATCCGTATGTATTTTGCAAATCTCTCTATCTCCCTCCTTGACTTGATCATGGATGGAGTTGAAGCGTCTCTTGATGTGTTTGGTTCTTTTGTGAAATCTGGATTCCTTCGCTAAGGCAATTGCTCCAGTATTGTCACAAAAGATTTTCATTGGACCTGATGCACTAGGTATTACACCTAGATCGGATATGAACTCCTTCATCTAGACTCCTTCATTTGCTGATTCCGAAGCAGCTATGTACTCTACTTCACACGTAGATCCCGCCACGATGCTCTGCTTGGAACTGCACCAACTGACAGCTCCACCATTCTATATAAATGTGTATCCGGTTTGTTACTTAGAGTCATCCGGATCAGTGTCAAAACTAGTATCGACGTAACCAATTACGACGAGCTCTTTGTCACCTCCATAAATGAGAAACATATCCTTAGTCCTTTTCAGGTACTTCAGGATGTTCTTAACCGCTGTCCAGTGATCCACTCCTGGATTACTTTGGTACCTCCCGGCTAAACTTATAGCAAGGCACACATCAGGTCTGGTACACAGCATAGCATACATGATAGAACCTATGGCTGAGGCATAGGGAATGACTTTCATTTTCTCTCTATCTTCTGCAGTGGTCGGGCATTGAGTCTTACTCAACTTCACACCTTGCAACACAGGCAAGAACCCTTTCTTTGACTGGTCCATTTTGAACTTCTTCAAAACTTTATCAAGGTATGTGCTTTGTGAAAGTCCTATTAAGCGTCTCGATCTATCCCTATAGATCTTGATGCCCAATATATAAGCAGCTTCACCAAGGTCTTTCATTGAAAAACTCTTATTCAAGTATCCTTTTATGCTATCCAGAAATTCTACATCATTTCCAATCAACAATATGTCATCCACATATAACATTGAAATGCTACAGAGCTCCCACTCACTTTCTTGTAAATACAGGCTTCTTCGAAAGTCTGTATAAAACCATATGCTTTGATCACCTCATCAAAGCGTATATTCCAACTCCGAGATGCTTGCACCAGTCCACAGATGGATTGCTGGAGCTTGCACAATTTGTTAGCACCTTTAGGATCGACAAAACCTTCTGGTTGCATCATATACAACTCTTCTTTAAGAAATCCATTAAGGAATGCAGTTTTGACGTCCATTTGCCAGATTTCATAATCATAAAATGCGGCAATTGCTAACATGATTCGGACGGACTTAAGCATCGCTACGGGTGAGAAAGTCTCATCGTAGTCAACTCCTTGAACTTGTCGAAAACCTTTTGCGACAAGTCAAGCTTTGTAGATAGTAACATTACCATCGGTGTCGGTCTTCTTCTTGAAGATCCATTTATTCTCTATGGCTCGCCGATCATCAGGCAAGTCCACCAAAGTCCACACTTTGTTCTCATACATGGATCCTATCTCAGATTTCATGGCCTCAAGCCATGTGTCGAAATCGAGGCTCATCATAGCTTCTTCATAGTTCATAGGTTCGCCTTGGTCTAGTAACATGACTTCCAGTACAGGATTCCCGTACCACTCTGGTGCGGATCATGTTCTGGTTGACCTACGAGGTTTTGTAGTAACTTGATCCGAATTTGCATGATCATCATCATTAGCTTCCTCTCTAGTTGGTGTAGGCATCATGGGAACGGTTTTCTCTGATGAACTACTTTCCAATCCGAGAGAAGGTACGATTACGTCATCAAGTTCTACTTTCCTCCCACTCACTTCTTTCGAGAGAAACTCCTTCTCTAGAAAGGTTCCATTCTTGGCAACAAAGATCTTGCCTTCGGATCTATGGTAGAAGGTGTACCCAATTGTTTCTTTTGGGTATCCTATGAAGACGCACTTCTCCGATTTGGGTTCGAGCTTATCAGGCTGAAGCCTTTTGACATAAGTGTCGCAACCCCAAACTTTAAGAAATGACAGCTTAGGTTTCTTGCCAAACAACAATTCATACGGTGTCGTCTCAACGGATTTAGATGGTGCCCTATTTAACGTGAATGCAGCTGTCTCTAATGCATAACCCAAAACGATAGTGGTAAATTGGTAAGAGACATCATAGATCGCACCATATCTAATAAAGTACGGTTACGACGTTCGGACACACCATTACGCTCTGGTGTTCCAGGTGGCGTGAGTTGTGAAACTATTACACATTGTTTTAAATGAAGGCCAAACTCGTAACTCAAATATTCGCCTCCGCGATCAGATTGTAGAAATTTTATTTTCTTGTTACGATGATTTTCTACTTCACTCTGAAATTCTTTGAACTTTTCAAATGTTTCAGACTTATGTTTCATCAAGTAGATATACCCATATCTACTCAAATCATCTGCGATGGTCAGAAAATAACGATACCCGCCACGTGCTTCAACACTCATCGGACCGCATACATCGGTATGTATTATTTCCAATAAGTCATTAGCTCGCTCCATTGTTCCGGAGAACGGAGTTTTAGTCATCTTGCCCATAAGGCATGGTTCACAAGTATCAAATGATTCGTAATCAAGTGATTCCAAAAGCCCATCTGCATGGAGTTTCTTTATGCGCTTTACACCAATATGACCTAAACGGCAGTGCCACAAATATGTTGCACTATCATTATCAACTTTGCATCTTTTGGCATCAATATTATGAATATGTGTATCACCATGATCGATATTCAACAAAAATAGACCACTCTTCAAGGGTGCATGACCATAAAAGATATTACTCATATAAATAGAACAACCATTATTCTCTGATTTAAATGAATAACCGTCTCGCACTAAACAAGATCCAGATATAATGTTCATGCTCAACGCTGGCACAAAATAACAATTATTCAGGTCTAAAACTAATCCCAAAGGTAGATGTAGAGGTAGCGTGCCGACGGCGATCACATCGACCTTGGAACCATTCCCGACGCGCATCATCACCTCGTCCTTAGCCAATCTTCGTTCAATCCGTAGCTCCTGTTTCGAGTCACAAATATGAGCAACCGAACCAGTATCAAATACCGAGGTGCTACTATGAGCATTAGTAAGGTACACATCAATAACATGTATATCAAATATACCTTTGTTCACTTTGCCATCCTTCTTATCCGCCAAATACTTGGGGCAGTTCCGCTTCTAGTGACCAGTCCCTTTGCAGTAGAAGCACTCAGTTTCAAGCTTGGGTCCAGCTTGGGGCTTCTTCCCGGGAGTGGCAACTTGCTTGCCATTCTTCTTGAAGTTCCCCTTCTTTCCCTTGCCCTTTTTCTTGAAACTAGTGGTCTTGTTAACCATCAACACTTGATGCTCCTTCTTGATTTCTACCTCCGCAGCTTTGAGCATTGCGAAGAGCTCGGGAATTATCTTTTCCATCCCTTGCATATTATAGTTCATCACGAAGCCTTTGTAGCTTGGTGGCAGTGATTGAAGAACTCTGTCAATAACACTATCATCTGGAAGATTAACTCCCAGCTGAGTCAAGTGATTATAATACCCAGACATTCTGAGTATGTGTTCACTAACAGAACTGTTCTCCTCCATCTTGCAGCTATAGAACTTGTTGGAGACTTCATATCTCTCAACTCGGGCATTTGCTTGAAATATTAACTTCAACTCTTGGAACATCTCATATGCTCCATGACGTTCAAAACGTCATTGAAGTCCCGATTCTAAGCCGTAAAGCATGGCACACTGAACTATCGAGTAGTCATCAGATCGAGCTTGCCAGATGTTCATAACATCAGCATCTGCTCCTGCAGCAGGCCTTTCACCTAGTGGTGCATCACGGACATAATTCTTCTGTGCAGCAATGAGGATAATCCTCAAGTTACGGACCCAGTCTGTGTAGTTGCTACCATCATCTTTCAACTTAGCTTTCTCTAGGAACGCATTAAAATTCAAGGGAACGGTAGCACGGGCCATTAATCTACAACATAGATATGCAAAAACTATCAGGACTAAGTTCATGATAAATTAAGTTCAATTAATCAAATTACTTAAGACCTCCCACTTAGATAGACATCCCTCAAGTCATCTAAATGATACGTGATCCAAATCAACTAAACCATGTCCGATCATCACGTGAGATGGAGTAGTCATCAATGGTGAACATCTCTATGTTGATCATATCTACTATATGATTCACATTCAACCTTTCGGTCTCCAGTGTTCTGAGGCCATGTCTGTACATGCTAGGCTCGTCAAGTTTAACCCGAGTATTCCGCATGTGCAAAACTATCTTGCACCCGTTGTATTTGAACGTAGAGTCTATCACACCCGATCATCACGTGGTGTCTCAACACGACGAACTGGCGCAACTGTGCATACTCAGGGAGAACACTTATACCTTGAAATTTAGTGAAGGGATCATCTTATAATGCTACCATCGTTCTAAGAAAAATAAGATGCATAAAGGATAAACATCACATGCAATCAAAATATGTGACATGATATGGCCATCATCATCTTGTGCTTTTGATCTCCATCTCCAAAGCATCGTCATGATCTCCATCGTCACCGACTCGACACCTTGATCTCCATCGTTGTGTCGTGGTTGTCTCGCCAACTATTGCTTCTACAACTATCGCTAACGCATAGTGATAAAGTAAAGCAATTACATGGCGTTTGCATTTCATACAATAAAGCGACAACCATAAGGCTCCTGCCAGTTGCCGATAACTTTGACAAAACATGATCATCTCATACAACAATGTATATCACATCATGTCTTGACCATATCACATCACAACATGCCCTGCAAAAACAAGTTAGACGTCCTCTACTTTGTTGTTGCAAGTTTTACGTGGCTGTTATGAGCTTCTAGCAAGAACCGTTCTTACCTACGCATCAAAACCACAACGGTGATTTATCAAGATTGCTATTTTAACCTTCAACAAGGACCGGCCGTAGTCAAATTTGATTCAACTAAAGTAGGAGAAACAGACACCCGCCAGCCACCTTTATGCAAAACTAGTTGCATGTCTGGAGGTGGAACCGGTCTCATGAACGTGGTCATGTAAGGTTGGTCCGGGCCGCTTCATCCAACAATACCGCCAAATCGAAATAAGACGTTGCTGGTAAGCAGTATGACTATCACCGCCCACAACTCTTTGTGTTCTACTCGTGCATATCATCTATGCATAGACCTGGCTCGGATGCCACTGTAGGGAAACGTAGCATGCAATTTCAAAAAAATTCCTACGCTCATGCAAGATCTATCTAGGAGATGCATAGTAACAAGAGGGGGACAGTGTGTCTACGTACCCTCGTAGACCGAAAGCGGAAGCGTTTGACAACGCGGTTGATGTAGTCGAACTTCTTCTCGTTCCGACCGATCAAGCACCGAATGTACGGCACCTCCGAGTTCTGCACACGTTCAGCTCGATGACGTCCCTCGAACTCTTGATCCAGCAAAGTGTCAAGGAAGTAGATGAGTTCCGTCAGCACAACGGCGTGGTGACTGTGATGGTGAAGTGATCCGCGCAGGGCTTCGCCTAAGCACTATGAAGATATGACCGAGGGTGTAATCTGTGGAGGGGGGCGCCACACACGGCTAACAGATGTTGGTGTGTATTCTAGGCGCCCCCTCCCCATGTATATATAGGTGGGAGGGGAGGAGAGCAGCCTTGGGGCGCCCCAAGTAGGAGGAATCCTACTTGGGGCCTAGTCCAATTCGGCCTCCGCCCTTCCTTATTTACCGGAGGGGGAAGGAAGGAGGAGGGATGAGGGAAGGAAGGGGGAGGCTGAATCCCTCTTTCCTTCCTCCTTTGGTGTGGCCCATATGGGGGGCGCAGCAGCCCCTACTGGCTGCTGCGTTTCCCCTCTTGGCCCATTAGGCCCATATCTTTGCCGGGGGGTGCCCGGAACCCCTTCTAGTGACCCGATATGTACCCGGTACCCTCCGGAACACTTCCGGTGTTCGAATACCATCGTCCTATATATCAATCTTTACCTCTTGACCATTTCGAGACTCCTGGTCATGTACATGATCTCATCCGGGACTCCAAACAACATTCGGTCACCAAATCACATAACTCATATAATACTAAATCGTCATCGAACGTTAAGCGTGCGCACCCTACGGGTTCGAGAACTATGTAGACATGACCGAGACATTTCTCCGGTCAATAACCAATAGCGGAACCTGGATGCTCATATTGGCTCCCACATATTCTATGAAGGTCTTTATCGGTCGAACCGTTATGACAACATACGTTATTCCCTTTGTCCATCGGTATGTTACTTGCCCGAGATTCGATCGTCGGTATCTTTATACCTAGTTCAATCTCGTTACCGGCAAGTCTCTCTACTCATTCTGTAATACATCATCATGTGACTAAGTCACTTTGCTTGCAAGGCTTCTTATGATGTGCATTACCGAGAGGGCCCAGAGATACTTCTCCGATACTCGGAGTGACAAATCCTAATCTCGATCTATGCCAACCCAACAGACACCTTCGGAGATACCTGTAGAGCATCTTTATAATCACCCAGTTACGTTGTGACATTTGATAGCACATAAGGTATTCCTCCGGTATCCGGGAGTTGCATAATCTCATAGTCGAAGGAATATGTATTTGACATGAAGAAAGCAGTAGCAATAAAACTGAACGATCATTATGCTAAGCTAACGGATGGGTCTTGTCCATCACATCATTCTCCTTATGATGTGACCTTGTTATCAAATGACAACTCATGTCCATGGTTAGGAAACCTTAACCATCTTTGATCAATGAGCTAGTCAAGTAGAGGCTCACTAGGGACACGGTGTTTTTTTATGTATTCACACATGTATTTAGGTTTCTGATCAATACAATTCTAGCATGAATAATAAACATTTATCAAGAATAAGGAAATATAAAATAACAACTTTATTATTGCCTCTAGGGCATATTTCCTTCAAATAGACCACTCTTCAAGGGTGCATGACCATAAAAGATATTATTCATATAAATAGAACAACCATTATTCTCTGATTTAAATAAATAACTGTCTCGCACTAAACAAGATCCAGATATAATGTTCATGCTCAACACTGGCACCAAATAACAATTATTCAGGTCTAAAACTAATCCCGAAGGTAGATGTAGAGGTAGCATGCCGACGGCGATCACATCGACCTTGGAACCATTCCCGACGCGCATCATCACCTCGTCCTTAGCCAATCTTCGTTCAATCCGTAGCTCCTGTTTCGAGTCACAAATATGAGCAACCGAACCAGTATCAAATACCCAGGTGCTACTATGAGCATTAGTAAGGTACACATCAATAACATGTATATCAAATATACCTTTGTTCACTTTGCCATCCTTCTTATCCGCCAAATACTTGGGGCAGTTCCGCTTCTAGTGACCAGTCCCTTTGCAGTAGAAGCACTCAGTTTCAAGCTTGGGTCCAGCTTGGGGCTTCTTCCTGGGAGTGGCAACTTGCTTGCCATTCTTCTTGAAGTTCCCCTTCTTTCCCTTGCCCTTTTTCTTGAAACTAGTGGTCTTGTTAACCATCAACACTTGATGCTCCTTCTTGATTTCTACCTCCGCAGCTTTGAGCATTGCGAAGAGCTCGGAAATCGTTTTGTTCATCCCTGCATATTATAGTTCATCACAAAGCCTTTGTAGCTTGGTGGCAGTGATTGAAGAACTCTGTTAATAACACAATCAACTGGAAGATTGATACGTCTCCAACGTATCTATAATTTATGAAGTATTCATGCTATTATATTATCATTCTTGGATGTTTTACAATCATTTTATAGCAACTTTATATCATTTTTTTGGGACTAACCTATTGACCCAGTGACCAGTGCCAGTTGTTGTTTTTGCTTGTTTTTTACATCGCAGGAAATCAATATCAAACGGAGTCCAAACACCGCGAAACTTTTTGTGGATTTTTTATGGACCAGAAGACATCCAGTGGGCCAGAGAAGCACCTGGGGGTGCCCCAAGGGGGGCACAACCCACTAGGGCGCGCCTGGGGGCCCAAGCGCGCCCAAGTGGGTTGTGCCCACCTCGGTGGCCTCCCGCACCCCCTCTTTGCCCTATAAATCACCGAATATTCCAAAAACCCTGGGGGAAACTCTAGATCAGAAGTTCTGCCGCCGCAAGGCCTCTGTATCCACGAGATCCAATCTAGACCCCGTTCTGGCACCCTGCTGGAGGGGGAGATCATCACCGGTGGCCATCTTCATCATCCCAGCGACCACCATGATGAGGAGGGAGTAGTCCACCCTCGGGGCTGACGGTTTGTACCAATAGCTATGTGTTTAATCTCTCTCTCTCGTGTTCTTGAGATGTCACGATCTTGATGTATCGTGGGCTTTGTTAATATAGTCGGATCATATGGTGTTTTCCCCTCTCTATCTTGTGATGAATTGAGTTTTCCCTTTGATATTTTGTTTTATCGGATTGAATACTTTTATGGATTATAGAGCACTTGATCTATGTCCTGGCACTCAACTCGTGGCTTCCCGAGGTGACATTGGGGTAATCTATGCATAGGGGTTGATGCACGTTTTCGTCATTGTTTCTCCGGTAGAAATCTTGGGGCACTCTTTGAGGTTCTTTGTGTTGGATCGAGTATTATGAATCTGAAATTGTTTGATGCGTATCGTATAATTAACTCATGGATACCTGTGGTGACGTTGGAGTATCTAGGTGACATTAGAGTTGGTTGATTCGTATCATATGGTGTTATTTTAGTATGAACTCTTGGATAGATCGAACGGAAAGAATAACTTTGTGCTATTTTAGTACGAACTCTTGAATAGATCGAACGGAAAGAATAACTTTAAGGTGGTTTCGTACCCTACAAACAATTTCTTCTTATGTTCTCCGCTAGATAAGAACTTTGGAGTGATTCTTCATCGCACGTTGAGGGATGGTTATGTGATCCAATTATATTAGCATTGTTGAGAGATTGCACTAGCGAAAGTACGGGCCCTAGGCCTCATTTTCAAGCATTGCAATACCGTTTGTGCTCCATTTTATCAATTGCTACCTTGCTGTTTTTTATTATTACTATTACAAAAATCAATATCTACTATCATTACTACGCTTTTAGTACCATCTCTTCGCCGAACTAGTGCACCTATACAATTTTCCATTGTATTTGGTGTGTTGGGGACACAAGAGACTCTTTGTTATTTGGTTGCAGGGTTGTTTGAGAGAGACCATCTTCATCCTACGCCTCCCACGGATTGATAAACCTTAGGTCATCCACTTGAGGGAAATTTGCTACTTTCCTACAAAACTCTGCGCTTGGAGGCCCAACACGAGTCTACAAGAACAAGTTGTGTAATAGACATCAAAAATCAACTCCGAGCTGAGTCAAGTGATTATAATACCCAGACATTTTGAGCATGTGTTCACTGACAGAACTGTTCTCCTCCATCTTGCAGCTATAGAACTTGTTGGAGACTTCATATCTCTCAACCTGGGCATTTGCTTGAAATATTAACTTCAACTCTTGGAACATCTCATATGCTCCATGACGTTCAAAACATCTTTGAAGTCCCGGTTCTAAGCCGTAAAGCATGGCACACTGAACTATCGAGTAGTCATCAGATCGAGCTTGCCAGATGTTCAAAACATTAGCTTCTGCTCCTGCAGCAGGCCTTTCACCTAGCGATGCATCAAGGACATAATTCTTCTATGCAGTAATGAGGATAATCCTCAAGTTACGGACCCAGTCCGTGTAGTTGCTACCATCATCTTTCAACTTAGCTTTCTCTAGGAACGCAATAAATTTAGGGGAACGGTAGCACGGGCCATTGATCTACAACATAGATATGCAAATACTATCAGGACTAAGTTCATGATAAATTAAGTTCAATTAATCAAATTACTTAAGAACTCCCACTTAAATAAACATCCCTCAAGTCATCTAAGTGATACGTGATCCAAATCAACTAACCCATGTCCGATCATCACGTGAGATGGGGTAGTCATCAGTGGTGAACATCTCTATGTTGATCATATCTACTATATGATTCACGTTCGATCTTTCGATCTCCAGTATTCCGAGGCCATGTGTGTACATGCTAGGCTCGTCAAGTTTAACCCAAGTATTCTGCATGTGTAAAACTATCTTACAACCGTTGTATGTGAACGTAGAGTCTATCACACCCGATCATCACGTGGTGTCTCAACACGACGAACTGTAGCAATGGTGCATACTTAGGGAGAACACTTTTACCTTGAAATTTAGTGAAGGGGTCATCTTATAATGCTACCGCTGTACTAAGCAAAATAAGATGCATAAAAGATAAACATCACATGCAATCAAAATATGTGACATGATATGGCCATCATCATCTCATGCTTTTGATCTCCATCTCTAAAGCATCGTCACCGGCTCGACACCTTGATCTCCAATGTTGCATCGTGGTCGTCTCGCCAACTATTGCTTCTACAACTATTGCTAAATCATAGCGATAAAGTAAAGCAATTACATGGCATTTGCATGTCATACAATAAAAAGACAACCATAAGGCTCCTGCCGGTTGCCTGATATCTTACAAAACATGATCATCTCATACAATAACGTATATCGCATCATGTCTTGACCATATCACATCACAACATACCCTGCAAAAACAAGTTAGACCTCCTCTACTTTATTGTTGCAAGTTTTACGTGGCTGCTACGGGTTTCTAGCAAGAACCATTCTTACCTACGGCAAAAACCACAACAGTGATTCATCAAGTTTGCTGTTTTAACCTTCTTCAAGGACCGGCCGTAGTCAAATTCGATTCAGCTAAAGTAGGAGAAACAGACACCCGCCAGCCACCTTTATGCAAAACTAGTTGCATGTCAGTCGGTGGAACCGGTCTCATGTGCGTGGACATGTAAGGTTGGTCCGGGCCGCTTCATCCCACAATACCGCCGAATCAAAATAAGACGTTGGTGGTAAGCAGTATGACTATCACCGCCCACAACTCTTTGTGTTCTACTCATGTATATAATCTACGCATAGACCTGGCTCATGATGCCACTGTTGGGAATCGTTGCATGGAAAAACAGAAAAAAAAATCTACGCACACGCAATGATCTATCCATGGAGATGCAAAGCAACGAGGGGGAGAGTGTGTCTACGTACCCTCATAGACCATAAGCGGAAGCATTTCACAACACGGTTGATGTAGTCGAACTTCTTCGCACTTCAACCGATCAAGTACCGAACGCACGGCACCTTCGCGTTCTGCACACGTTCAGCTCGGTGACGTCCCTCGCCTTCTTGATCCAGCAAGACGTCGAGGTAGTAGATGAGTTCCGTCAGCATGATGGTGTGGTGACGGTGATGGTGAAGTGATCTTCGCAGGGCTTCGCCTAAGCACTACGAAAATATGACCGGGGGTGTAAACGGTGGAGGGGGGCGCCGCACACTGCTAGGCAATTGTCTGGGGTGTGCTAGGCGCCCCCTTCCCACATATATATATATATATAGGTGGGAGGGGAGGGGAGAGGCCAGGGCGCGCCCTAGGGCTGGCCGCCGGCCCCCTAGGGGCCCTGCCTTGCCCTGCGCCCCCCTGCCATGTTTTCCCAAGGGGGAAGGAAAGAGGGGGGAGAGAGAAGGAAGTGGGAATCCTAATCCGCACTTTCCTTTCCCTTCTCCCCTTTCCTTCTCCTCCTTAAGACGGCACATATGGGGGCGCACCAGCCCCTTGTTGCTGGTGAGTTTCCCCTCTTGGCCCATAAGGCCCATATCTTTTGCCGGGGGTGCCCGGAACCCCTTCCGGTGACCCGATAAGTACCCGGTACCCCCCGAAACACTTCCGGTGTCCGAATACCATCGTCCTATATATCAATATTTACCTCTCGACCATTTTGAGACTCCTCGTCATGTCCGTGATCTCATCCGGGACTCCGAACAACATTCGGTCACCAAATCAAATAACTCATATAATACTATATCGTCAATGAACGTTAAGCGCGCGGACCCTACAGGTTCGAGAACTATGTAGACATGACCGAGACACCTCTCCGGTCAATAACCAATAGCGAAACCTGGATGCCCATATTGGCTCCTACATATTCTACGAAGATCTTTATCGGTCGAACCGTTATGACAGCATACGTAATTCCCTTTGTCCATCGGTATGTTACTTGCCCGAGATTCGATCGTCGGTATCTTCATACCTAGTTCAATCTCATTACCGGCAAGTCTCTTTACTCGTTCCGTAATACATCACCTCATGACTAATGATACGTCCATTCTGCATCATGCTTTTATATCAATATTTATTGCATTATCGGCTGTTATTACACATTATGGCACAATACTTATGCCTTTTCTCTCTTATTTTACAAGGTTTACATGAAGAGGGTGTAACATCCCAATTTTCAATTTGGATGTTATTTATAGATCATTCATATGCATCCATGATTTATGCATTTTTGTTGTTTGGTTTTGGTTGCATTTTGTTCCAAGAGGCCTTAAGCAACTCAAGGACCAATTTGAGAGAGTTGGAGGTTTCACAAAAATCCAATTTTGATTTATCAAAAATTGGTAATTGGATCAAATTGTTTTTTCAAAATTCTTTTCCAAATATTTTAAAAATAATGAGAGAAGATAATATGACTTCTTCAATTCAGTAGAAAAATATTGGAAATTGAATTTTGAATTTTTTGGAAATTTATTTGATTTTATTCGCTAGTTTATTTATTTATTGCGGTGTTTATTAGTACTAAAATATTTATTTTTATTTTAGGCATTTAGGCCCAGAAAAAATGTTCACTAGGCCATTAATAAGGACATATTATTATGTGAATTTTCTGGTATTTTTAGATATATATTTAATATAGTTTTTCATATTTTTCTTTCTCTGGAAATTTTTTTAAAAAAAAATTAAAAAAATTCCAACTGGGCCGGCCCACGAAGCCAGGCCTCGGCCCAGCTCGCGCCACCGCCTCCGCCAGCTCGGGACGGAGTCCCGAGCGGATCCGCGCAGCGCCTCCGCCGGACTCCTCCCGGAGTCCGAGTCCGCCCCGCCGCCGCGACCCCCTCCCCAAGTCGGCCACCACCCCCCTCCCGCATATAAATACGGCACCCCCCGGCCCCTCTCTCCTCATCCCACCGCCGCCCGCCTCTGCCACCACCACGCCGCGCCGCCGCCGCTTGCGCCGCCGCCGATCTTGCGCCGCCGTCCGCGCCGCCGCCTGCTGCAGCTGCTGCCGCCACGCCGTCGCCTCGCCTCGCTGGAGCCCCGCCGAAGCCGGAGCCGCCGCCGTCGTCAGTTTTTCTCGCCGTCGTTTAGCCGGTAAAAACCGTCCCGGTTCGCCGGTCTTTTCTCTGTTTTTTTTCGGTTTAGTATTAGATCGGTTTAGTTATTTTAGTTCGTTAATTAGTGAACGTTTGTTCGTTTAGATCTGTTAACGAACGTTTTCGTTTGTTAGTCTCTGTTAGCGGACGTTCGTCCGATAGACTTTTCTTTTTTAGTTAATTTTCGGCCAGAGACCCGTACGTAATTATTTTCTTCGCAGATAAGTCCCTGATCTTCAAACGATCACAACTTTTTGCTCGTTTATCCAAATCCAACGAAACCAACGCCAAATTCTTTGTCTCGATCCCATCTATTCAGATAATTGACTTGAAAATGTTTTTGAAAATTTAAAATTTGGTTTCAAACAGATTTGAATTTGAACTTCTTTTGATCGTAGTTTGAGTTTCGTAATTCCGGTTTGATCGATTCTTTTTGTAAATCGAAGCTCTTCACTTGAACTTTCTGTTTAGATCTTTTTATTTGGTTTTACCTTTGCATATTATGCTTGAGTGCTTATGTATGCTATTGTTTGTCTACGATATAGTATCCGGAGTGCGAAGCTTGCTACTACGAATCTCTAGGGTTTTCCGATCGTCAGCAAGGCAACTTACACTTTGACCATACCCCTTTATTACCCAGTTTTTATGCATTAGTTTCAACCCTCAAATATTTGCATGAGTAGGTTTGGGAACATGCAGTTGTTGCTATGTAGTTGTTGAGGTGGGAACCTAATACCTTTTTCACCCCGGGAATATACGCTTTGTTACTTATTGCTTAGCCATGCTCGTAGACGTGGATTGGTATGTGAGATTCATGAAAGTTGAGAGAGTAATATTAATTAAGGGAAACTTAAGGTGGCTACTCTAATACACATCTGGGTGGATTGGTTGCGGGCACCTGGAGAATCCAGTGTTGTCCTAGGATATCCCGGAGTACCCGTGTGATCATCCTATGGAATGCCACCCAGGCTCAAAGGGATCAAAAGATTATTCATGCTAGAAACTTCCGTGTGCAGCCACAAGACATTATGGGCTCTGGCATAGTTGAGTATGTTGTGTGACCTCTTTCAGTGGTAGGCTAGCAGATGCAGGGGAAAGTAGGTGGTACTGTCTACCCAGAGTAAAGAGTTAACGCTTCGGAAAGACTGTGTCTCGGTCATCCGTTTCTCAAACACCGTGTAGTGTGAGAAATCCAACGGAGGAGATCGAGTCTTGTGGGGAAAAGTGCGCAAACCTCTGCAAAGTGTATAAACTAATCATGATTAGCTGTGTCCCTTGTTATGGACATCTTGAGTATCTGATATTTGAATTATTGGTTTGATCTCATCACTTTACTTAATGAAGTTGTTGGGTTATTATTATTCTTTTGTGATTGAGTGGGAGGTACCTTCTCAATAATGGCATAAACTTGGTAGTAAATAAAATTTATTCCTTTGTTGTAGGGAAAAATTAGCTTTATGCAAAACTAAACTTAGAGCCTCCACCAGCCAAATATGCATGTAGTGGTAGATATTGTTCATCATTGCTCGATAGTGTGATTTTGCCAGCATATTCCATGTGCTGACCTACACGGCTGCAACGTATCATGTTGCAGAATTTTTAGACGAAGAGTAAGGTGCAGTAGGTCGTTGTCATGCACTCAGCTATGCCGTTGGAGTTGATGGACTCATTTATCTTTGAAGCTTCCGCAGTTATTTTATTTAGTTGGCCTTTAGCCATATTTATGTAATAAATACTCTTTATGAGGATTTTGATGTAATAGGTGTGTGATTTAACTCTGATATAAATCCTCGAGTACTGTGTGTGTCAGCATACCGATCCAGGGATGACACTTAAGCACAGAGACTTCGATCCATTGGGATCGGGTCGCTACAAGATGGTATCAGAGCCCAAGTTGACTGTAGGACGCGACCACTAGGAAAAGCCACAGGATAGTCTTCTCTACTCATTTCTAATCCTCCTCTATTTCTACTCTATAGATGTCGGACCCCAGGAGCAAGTTCACTCAGCCAGATGACGACACCCCTTTCGGACGGCACTTGAAGGAAGTCACCAAGTACCTGAACATCGGTCTACCAAGCTTCACCGGAACCTTCACTGCCACTTTACCAGAAGAGGAGCGCTGGAGGATCAAGTTTGTGTACCTGGAAGGACATTTGCACCTACAACCGAGCCCATCGAGTTTACCTTGGATGCACCAACTTGGGGCCTAGGAAAGAGCATGGCAGCCCACATCACCCTTGGACGCATTTGTGAGGTTTACCACAAGGATCTTGAAGACACCGTCTATCAGATATGTGGACGCCAAGACGAGCAATGGGAGATGATTCGTACCAGGAAGGATGGATCTATTGCAGCGTACATTTAGGAGATGGATCAACACATTCGTCGATATGAGAACCAGATGTGCGCTATCATGAAGAAGATCAAGAAGGTGATGAAGAGGAATGTCGAGCTAGAAGAGGAACTCAAGTCAACACGCGATGGATATGAAGAAGAAATTGTTGTGCTACTGGAGAAGCATGAAGAACTGAAGAAGAAGCTAGGAATACCCGTGGTGAACCCGAAGCAAGAACCAGAAGTGGATATCCGTTCGGAGGACTACATCATATTGGATGACACCGACACGGACAGTCATGCAGATGATGACAGTGATGATGACTATGAAGACGAAGCTGGAGCTGACATTATGGAGTCTTCCACCGATCAAAATTTCTAAACGACCACCATGTTATTAGTAGTATTCTCCCAAGTAGTTAGTATCGAACGATTTGTAATAGTAGTTTAGATCGCTTGTGTGAATCTTGTTTGATATTGAGTGGTGTGAATTGATATGTTTGTCTCATATGCATATGGGTAGTGAAATCTCTCTTAGACCTTATTCTATTCTGTTTTCTCACCCCTCTAACCCATCAGATGCCTCTGAGACGTGACACTGGTTTCACTTTCCCGCCGGAGCTCACCCAGTTGATCCAACAGCAGAATGCCTTGATGCAGATGCTCATCCAGAACCAAGGCAACAACAACAACAACCCACCGCCACCACCCCCAGTTGACAACCTAGCCCGTTTCCTAAGGTTGAATCCGCCGGTGTTCTCTAGCAGCACCGAGCCAATTGTTGCTGATGATTGGCTCCGCAAGATCGGAAGAGAGCTAACAACTGCTGGATGCACGGATGCGGAGAAAGTGCGCTTTGCCGCACATCATCTTGATGGACCCGCAGCCTCTTGGTGGGAGAATTTCACCACCACTTACCCCATAGCCACAGTCACATGGGATCAGTTTCAGCAGGCCTTTCGCACCGCACATGTTTCAGCTGGAGCCATGAGTTTGAAGAAGTGTGAGTTTTGCAACTTACGCCAGGGGAGTCGTACAGTGGGGCAGTATGTGGATGAGTTCAGCAAGCTAGCACGCTATGCCCCAGATGATGTGGCCACAGATGCCGCGAAGCAGGAGAAATTCCTTGAGGGACTCAATGATGAGCTGAGTATGCAGTTGATGGTGGCAACTTTCAACAACTACCAAGAGCTGGTAGACAAGGCCCTTATGATTGAAGGCAAGCAGCAGCAGATAGATAACCGCAAGAGGAAGTATGGACAGGGGAAATATAATTCTGGAGCTCAGCAGAAGCCTCGCTATTCCCCGTACCCAGGAGGGCATACTCATCATAACCATGGAGGCCATTCCCACAATGAAGGAAATTCACACAACCACAGTGGCCCTAAGAATGGTAATGGGAGTGGAGGAAACAACAGTCAGAACCGTTCCAATCCCGCTACACCCGCCAAGAAGGATCTGAGTCACATTACCTGTTTCAAGTGCGGGAAGACTGGACACTACGCCACCGAGTGTCCTGAAGCAAAGAATGGTAATGGCAATGGGAGCTCAGGAAAGAAGCCAAATCCCTTCACCAGAGGTCAGGTGAACCACGTCAACGTGGAGGAAGTTGAAGAGCAGCCTGATGCAGTTATTGGTAAGTTTTTGATTAAGTCATTTACATCCCTTATTCTTTTTGACACTGGTGCATTGCATTCATACATATCAAGGGGATTTGTGGATAAGTTTGAGTTGGAAACCATAGCCCTTAGGTCACCCATGTTAGTAAGCTCACCATGAGCGGAATATATGGCTAGAAGATGGTGTTGCCAGTTGCCATTAACCATAGGTAAGCATGTTTTCCCCTCAGACCTAATTATTTTGGAATCTCAAGGATTGGATGTAATACTGGGCATAGATTGGTTATCGAAGTATGGAGGAAACATCGATTGTGCTAGTAAGTCAATTCTTCTCACCACCCCAGAGGGACAACGGATCAAGTATGTGTCTAGGCATGCGCCAAGGAGGACTCAAGTAAATTCACTCTCGGGAGTTGTTCAGGAGGAAGTGCCCGTTGTGAAGGATTATCCAGATGTATTCCCGGAGGAATTACCAGGCATGCCACCAGACCGAGACATAGAATTTCTGATAGAGCTGATGCCAGGGACCGGACCAATATCAAAGAGACCGTATCGGATGTCCGCAAATGATCTGGAGGAAATTAAGAAGCAGATTAAGGAGTTATTGGAGAAAGGTTATATTCGACCAAGTTCATCACCGTGGGGAGCCCCAATGCTCTTAGTTGAGAAGAAGGATGGATCCTTGAGAATGGTTGTTGATTATCGTGCATTGAATGAGGTGACAATTAAGAACAAATATCCTTTGCCGATGATCAATGATTTGTTTGACCAGCTGCAGGGAGCTAAAGTATTCTCCAAGATTGATCTTCGATCAGGATACCACCAGCTTAAGATCCGAGAACAGGATATACCCAAGACGGCTTTTACCACAAGGTATGGGCTATACGAGTATACAGTTATGTCATTTGGTTTGACTAACGCCCCTGCCTATTTCATGAGTATGATGAACAAGGTATTCATGGAGTTCTTGGACAAGTTTGTCATGGTTTTCATTGATGATATATTGGTTTATTCAAAGAATGAAGAAGAACATAAGGAACATTTGCGCTTGGTTCTTGAGAAGCTCAGGGAACATCAGCTATATGCCAAGTTCAGCAAGTGTGAGTTTTGGTTGAAGGAAGTTGGATTTCTTGGACATGTCATATCAGGAGAAGGGATAGCAGTAGACCCTTCCAAGGTAAAATCTGTCACCGAGTGGTTGGCACCCACCTCAGTTGGAGAGATACGCAGTTTTCTTGGACTTGCAGGTTATTATCGGAGATTTATTGAGAATTTTTCCAAGATCGCGAAGCCCATGACGGAGTTATTGAAGAAGGACACCAAGTTTAAATGGGCCGAGGATTGTGAGGCCAGTTTTCAGGAGTTGAAGAAACATTTGGTTACAACCCCAGTGCTGATTCTCCCGAATATACGCAAGGATTTCCAAGTATATTGCGACGCTTCACGCCAGGGACTTGGAGGCGTTCTTATGCAAGAAGGAAGAGTTGTTTCATATGCCTCATGTCAGCTTCGACCTCATGAGTTGAATTATGCCACGCATGATTTGGAGTTAGCAGCCATAGTGCATGCACTCAAGACCTGGAGACATTTTCTTATCGGAAATCATTGTGATGTTTACACGGATCATAAGAGTTTGAAGTATATTTTCACACAGAAGGAGTTGAACCTCAGGCAGAGGAGATGGTTGGAGCTCATAAAGGATTATGACATGAAGTTGCATTATCATCCAGGAAATGCCAATGTCGTAGCAGATGCGTTGAGCCGCAAGAGTTATGTTAACACGCTCATAACCGGAGGATTACCCCAGGAGTTAGCCGATGATCTCCGAGAACTCCGCTTGGAGATAGTTCCGAGAGGTTTTGTTGCGGCACTGGAAATTCAGTCCACCTTACTGGGAAAGATCCGAGGAGCCCAGAAGATGGATAAGGAAATTGCGGAGATAAAGGAAAGGATGAGTAACGGAAAGGCTAAAGGTTTTCGTGAGGATGAGCACGGAACTTTATGGTTTGAGGATCGCATCTATGTGCCCAATGACCCTGAGATCAGGAAGTTAATACTTCAGGAGGCTCATGATTCGCCTTACTCGATTCACCCAGGCAACACCAAGATGTATCTGGATTTGAAGGAGAGTTTTTGGTGGACAGGAATGAAGAGGGATATTGCAAAGTATGTAGCAGTATGCGACGTATGTCAGAAAGTTAAGGCAGAACATCAGAAACCAGCAGGGTTACTCCAGCCTTTGCCGATACCCGAATGGAAGTGGGATAAGCTTGGCATGGATTTCATCACTGGATTACCCAGGACTCGTTTAGGATATGATTCTATCTGGGTTGTAGTTGATCGCTTGACCAAGGTAGCCCATTTCATCCCCGTAAAGACAACTTACACGAGTGCTAAGTTGGCGAAGATATACATGACCAGGATCGTATGTCTGCATGGAGTTCCGAGGACCATCGTATTAGATAGAGGAACACAGTTTACTTCGAAGTTTTGGAATCAGTTGCACGAAACTTTGGGTACCAGGCTAGAGTTCAGTACAGCCTTTCACCCGCAGACAGATGGACAGACCGAGAGAGTCAATCAGGTTCTGGAGGACATGTTGAGAGCCTGTGCGCTAGATTATGGATCTAGTTGGGATGATAATTTGCCCTATGCAGAGTTCTCCTATAACAACAGTTATCAAGCCAGTTTGAAGATGGCCCCTTTCGAAGCCTTGTACGGAAGAAGGTGCAGGACACCACTGTCGTGGGATGAAGTTGGAGATCGACAGTTGTTCGGACCAAACTTAATCAGAGAGTCTAAGGAGAAGGTTAAGTTGATTCGAGATAGACTCAAGATAGCCCAGTCCAGGCAGAAAAGTTATGCAGATACTAAACACAAGGAGGTAACCTATGAAGTCGGAGACAGGGCATACCTTCTTGTGTCCCCACTTCGAGGAGTAAAGCGATTTGGAGTCAAAGGAAAGTTAGCACCACAATTTGTGGGACCATATAGAGTATTGGAACGTATGGGTGAAGTTGCCTACAAGTTGGAATTACCCAAAGGTCTGTCAGGAGTTCATGATGTGTTTCATGTTTCCCAGTTGAAGAAGTGCCATGTAGAGATGGCTGATATTCCTCTGAGAGATACAGTGCCTCTGGAAGCAATTCAGTTGGATAGTGATCTGACCTATGAGGAGAAACCCGTCAAGATTCTTGAGTTTGCCAACCGAGTTACTCACAGCAGAGTCATCAAATTTTGCAAAGTTCAGTGGAGCCACCATACCGAGGAGGAAGCTACCTGGGAGCGCGAAGAAGACCTCCGCAAGGACCACCCACACCTTTTTGCTAGCCAACCCGAATCTCGAGCGCGAGATTCATCTTAAGGGGTAGGTTTGTAACATCCCAATTTTCAATTTGGATGTTATTTATAGATCATTCATATGCATCCATGATTTATGCATTTTTGTTGTTTGGTTTTGGTTGCATTTTGTTCCAAGAGGCCTTAAGCAACTCAAGGACCAATTTGAGAGAGTTGGAGGTTTCACAAAAATCCAATTTTGATTTATCAAAAAATTTTAATTGGATCAAATTGTTTTTTTTCAAAATTCTTTTCCAAATATTTTAAAAATAATGAGAAAAGATAATATGACTTCTTCAATTCAGTAGAAAAACATTGGAAATTGAATTTTGAAATTTGAAATTTTTGGAAATTTATTTGATTGTATTCGCTAGTTTATTTATTTATTGCGGTGTTTATTAGTACTAAAATGTTTGTTTTTATTTTAGGCATTTAGGCCCAGAAAAAAATGTTCACTAGGCCATTAATAAGGCCATATTATTATGTGAATTTTCTGGTATTTTTAGATATATATTTAATATAGTTTTTCGTATTTTTCTTTCTCTGGAAAATTGTTTAAAAAAATAACTTCCAACTGGGCCGGCCCAGCCGAAGCCAGGCCTCGGCCCAGCTCGCGCCACCGCCTCCGCCAGCTCGGGACGGAGTCCCGAGCGGATCCGCGCCGCGCCGCCGCCGGACTCCTCCCGGAGTCCGAGTCCGCCCCACCGTCGTGACCCCCTCCCCAAGTCGGCCGCCACCCCCCCTCCCGCATATAAATACGGCACCCCCCGGCGCCTCTCTCCTCATCCCGCCGCCGCCCGCCTCTGCCACCACCGCGCCGCGCCGCCGCCGATCCTGCGCCGCCGATCTTGCGCCACCGTCCGCGCCGCCGCCTGCTGCAGCTGCTGCCGCCGCGCCGTCCCGCAGCCGTCGCCTCGCCTCGCCGGAGCCCCGCCGAAGCCGGAGCCGCCGCCGCCGCCGTCGGTTTTTCTCGCCGTCGTTTAGCCGGTAAAAACCGTCCCGGTTCACCGGTTTTTTTTCGGTTTAGTATTAGATCGGTTTAGTTATTTTAGTTCGTTAATTAGCGAACGTTCGTTCGTTTAGATCTGTTAACGAACGTTTTCATTCGTTAGTCTCTGTTAGCAGACGTTCGTCCGATAGACTTTTCTTTTTCAGTTAATTTTCGGCCAGAGACCCGTACGTAATTATTTTCTTCGTAGATAAGTCCCTGATCTTCAAACGATCACAACTTTTTGCTCGTTTATCCAAATCCAACGAAACCAACGCCAAATTCTTCATCTCGATCCCCTCTATTTAGATAATCAACTTGAACATGTTTTTGAAAATTTAAAATTTGGTTTCAAACATATTTGAATTTGAACTTCTTTTGGTCGTAGTTTGAGTTTTGTAATTCCGGTTTGATCGATTCTTTTTGCAAATCGAAGCTCTTCACTTGAACTTTCTTTTTAGATATTTTTATTTGGTTTTTCCTTTGCATCTTATGCTTGAGTGCTTATGTATGCTATTGTTTGTCTACGATATAGTATCCGGAGTGCGAAGCTTGCTACTACGAATCTCTATGGTTTTCCGATCGTCAGCAAGGCAAGTTACACTTTGACCATACCCCTTTATTACCCAGTTTCTATGCATTAGTTTCAACCCTCAAATATTTGCATGAGTAGGTTTGGGAACATGCGGTTGTTGCTATGTAGTTGTTGAGGTAGGAACCTAATACCTTTTGATCACCCCGGGAATATACGCTTTGTTACTTATTGCTTAGCCATGCTCGTAGACGTGGATTTGTATGTGAGATTCATGAAAGTTGAGTGAGTAATATTAATTAAGGGAAACTTAAGGTGGCTACTCTAATACACATCTGGGTGGATTGGTTGCGGGCACCTGGAGAATCCAGTGTTGTCCTACGATATCCCGGAGTACCCATGTGATCATCCTATGGAATGCCACCCAGGCTCAAAGGGATCATAAGATTATTCATGCTAGAAACTTCCGTGTGTAGCCACAAGCCATTATAAGCTCTGGCATAGTTGAGTATGTTGTGTGACCTCTTTCAGTGGTAGGCTAGCAGATGTAGGGGAAAGTAGGTCATACTGTCTACCCAGAGTAAAGAGTTAACGCTTCGGAAAGACTGTGTCTCGGTCATCCGTTTCTCAAACACCGTGTAGTGCCAGAAATCCAATGGAGGAGATCGAGTCTTGTGGGGAAAAGTGCGCAAACCTCTGCAGAGTGTATAAACTAATCATGATTAGCCGTGTCCCCGGTTATGGACATCTTGAGTATCTGGTATTTGAATTATTGGTTTGATCTCATCACTTTACTTAATGAAATTGTTGGGTTATTATTATTCTTTTGTGATTGAGTGGGAGGAACCTTCTCAATAATGGCATAAACTTGGTAGTAAATAAAATTTATTCCTTTATTTTAGGGAAAAATTAGCTTTATGCAAAACTAAACTTAGAGCCTCCACCAGCCAAATATGCATGTAGTGGTAGATATTGTTCATCATTGCTCTATAGTGTGATTTTGCCAGCATATTCCATGTGCTGACCTACACGGCTGCAACGCATCATGTTGCAGAATTTTCAGACGAAGAGTAAGGTGCGATAGGTCGTTGTCATGCACTCAGCTATGCCGTTGGAGTTGATGGACTCATTTATCTTCGAAGCTTCCGCAGTTATTTTATTTAGTTGGCCTTCAGCCATATTTATGTAATAAATGCTCTTTACGAGGATTTCGATGTAATAGGTGTGTAATTTAACTCTGATATAAATCCTGAAGTACTGTGTGTGTCAGCATACCGATCCAGGGATGACACTTAAGCACAGAGACTTCGATCCATTGGGATTGGGTCGCTACAGAGGGAGAATGCCGGCAGCTGGAATTCTGGGCTGGAAAAGGAGCAAATATTAGATACCTATTCTGCATAGCTCCAAAAGTCCTGAAACTTCACGGAGAGTCATTTTGGATTTAATAAAAAATATTGGGCGAAAAAAGTACCAGAGGGGGGCCACCTGCCATCCACAAGGGTGGAGGGCGCGCCCTACCCCCTGGGCGCGCCCCCCGTCCTTGTGGGCCACCTGGCAGGCCCCCGACGCCCATCTTCTGCTATATGGTGTGTTTTGACCTAGAAAAAATACGAAGGAAGCTTTTGGGACGAAGCGCCGCCGTCTTGAGGCGGAACCTGGGCAGAACCAATCTAGGGCTCCGGCGGAGCTGTTCTGCCGGGGAAACATCCCTAGGGGAGGGGGAAATCATCGCCATCGTCATCACCATCTATCCTCTCATCGAGAGGGGGTCAATCTCCATCAACATCTTCACCAGCACCATCTCCTCTCAAACCCTAGTTCATCTCTTGTATCCGATCTTTGCCTCAAAACCTCATATTGGTACTTGTGGGTTGCTAGTAGTGTTGATTACTCCTTGTAGTTGATGCTAGTTGGTTTATTCGGTGGAAGATCATTTGTTCAGATCCTTAATGATAATTAATACTCGTCTGATTATGAACATGAATATGCTTTGTGAGTAGTTACGTTTGTTCCTGAGGACATGGGAGAAGTCTTGTTATAAGTAATCGTGTGAATTTGGTATTCGTTCGATATTTTGATAAGATGTATGTTGTCTTTCCTCAAGTGGTGTTATGTGAACGTCGACTACATGACACTTCACCATGATTTGGGTCTAGGGGAAGGCATTGGGAAGTAATAAGTAGATGATGGGTTGCTAGAGTGATAGAAGCTTAAACCCTAGTTTATGCGTTGCTTCGTAAGGGGCTGATTTGGATCCATATGTTTCATGCTATGGTTAGGTTTACCTTAATTCTTCTTTCGTAGTTGCGGATGCTTGCGAGAGGGGTTAATCATAAGTGGGAGGCTTGTCCAAGGAAGACAGCACCCAAGCACCGGTCCACCCACATATCAAATTATCAAAGTAATGAACGCGAATCATATGAGCATGATGAAAACTAACTTGACAACAATTCCCATGTGTCCTCGGGAGCGCTTTGCTTTATATAAGAGTTCTTCCAGGCTTGTCCTTTGCTACAAAAAGGATTGGGCCACCTTGCTGCACCTTGTTTACTTTTGTTACTTATTACCCATTACGAATTATCTTATCACACAACTATCTGTTACCGATAATTTCAGTGCTTGCAGAGAATACCTTGCTGAAAACCGCTTGTCATTTCCTTCTGCTCCTCGTTGGGTTCGACACTCTTACTTATCAAAAGGACTACGATAGATCCCCTATACTTGTGGGTCATCAAGACTCTTTTCTGGTGCCATTGCCGGGGAGTGAAGCGCCTTTGGTAAGTGGAATTTGGTAAGGAAACATTTATATAGTGTGCTGAAATTTACTGTCACTTGTTACTATGGAAAATAATCCTTTGAGGGGCTTGTTCGGGGTATCTTCACCTCGACCGGAAGAGCAAAGAGTTGCTCCTGAACCGACTGCACCTACTGAAAATATTTATTATGAAATTCCTTCGGGTATGATAGAGAAACTGCTAGCTCATCCTTACACAGGAGATGGAACATTACATCCTGATATGCATCTAATCTATGTGGATGAAGTTTGTGGATTATTTAAGCTTGCAGGTTTGCCCGAGGATGAAGTCAAGAAGAAGGTCTTCCCTTTATCTTTGAAGGAGAAGGCATTGACATGGTATAGGCTATGTGATGATATTGGATCATGGAACTACAACCGATTGAAATTGGAATTTCATCAGAAGTTTTATCCTATGCATCTGGTTCATCGTGATCGGAATTATATACATAATTTTTGGCCTCGTGACGGAGAAAGTATCGCTCAAGCTTGGGGCAGGCTGAAGTCAATGTTATATTGATGCCCCAATCATGAGCTCCCAAGAGAAATTATTATTCAAAACTTTTATGCTCGGCTTTCCCATAATGATCGATCCATGCTCGATAGTTCTTGTACTGGTTCTTATATGAAGAAGGATATTGAATTCAAATGGGATGTATTCGAAAGAATTAAATGCAACTCTGAAGATTGGGACCTCGACGAAGGTAAGGAGTCAGGTATAAACCTTAAGTTTGATTGTGCTAAATCTTTTATGGATACCGATGCTTTTCGTGATTTTAGCACTAAATATGGACTTGACTCTGAGATAGTAGCTTCTTTCTGTGAATCATTTGCTACTCATGTTGATCTCCCTCAGGAGAAGTGGTTTAAATATCATCCTCCCATTGAAGTTAAAGTAGTAGAACCTATTAAAGTTGAAGAAGAAACTATTACTTATAATGTTGATCCTATTGTTCCTACTCCTTATATTGAGAAACCACCTTTTCCTGTTAGAATAAAGGATCATGCTAAAGCTTCAACTGTGGTTCGTAAGAGTTATACTAGAACACCTACACCCCCTGAACAAATTAAAGTTGAACATAGTATTGCTATGGTTAAAGATCTCTTGGTTGATAATATTGATGGGCATGTTATTTATTTCTGTGATGAAGCTGCTAGAATTGCTAAACCTGGTAGCAAAGATAAACATAGACCCGTTGTTGGCATGCCTGTTGTTTTAGTTAAAATAGGAGATCATTGTTATCATGGCTTGTGTGATGTGGGTGCTAGTGTGAGTGCAATTCCTTATTCCTTATATAAAGAAATTATGAATGATATTGCACCTGCTGAGATAGAAGATATTGATGTTACTATTAAGCTTGCCAATAGAGATACTATATCACCAATTGGGATTGTTAGAGATGTTGAAGTCTTGTGTGGGAAGATAAAATATCCTGCTGATTTTCTTGTTCTTGCTTCCCCACAAGATGACTTTTGTCCCATTATATTTGGTAGACCCTTCTTGAATACTGTTAATGCTAAGATAGATTGCGAGAAAGATATTGTTACTTTTGGTTTAGGGGATATGTCTCATGATTTTAATTTCTCTAAATTTCGTAGACAACCCCATGATAAAGAATTTCCTAGTAAGGATGGAATTATTGGTCTTGCTTCTATTGCCGTGCCTCCTACTGATCCTTTAGAACAGTATTTGCTAGACCATGAAAATGATTTGTCTATGAATGAAAGAAGGGAAATAGATGAAGTATTCTTTAATCAAGGGCCTATTTTGAAACACAATTTGCCTATTGAAATCCTTGGGGATCTTCCTCCACCTAAGGGTGATCCCGTGTTTGAGCTTAAACAATTACCGGATACTTTGAAATATGCTTATCTAGATGAAAAGAAGATATATCCGGTTATTATTAGTGCTAACCTTTCAGAGCATGAAGAAAAGAGATTATTGAAAACTCCGAAGAAGCACCGTGCTGCTATTGGATATACTCTTGGTGATCTTAAGGGCATTAGTCCCACTCTATGCCAGCACAAAATTAAATTGGAGAAAGATGCTAAACCAGTTGTTGATCACCAACGACGGTTAAATCCTAAGATGAAAGAAGTGGTAAGAAATGAAATACTAAAGCTTCTAGAAGCAGGTATAATTTATCCTATTGCTGATAGTCAGTGGGTAAGTCCTGTTCATTGTGTCCCTAAGAAGGGAGGTATTACTGTTGTTCCTAATGATAAGAATGAATTGATTCCACAAAGAATTGTTACAGGTTATAGAATGGTAATTGATTTTCACAAATTAAATAAAGCTACTAGAAAAGATCATTACCCTCTACCTTTTATTGATCAAATGCTAGAAAGATTATCCAAACATACACATTTTTGCTTTCTAGATGGTTATTCTGGTTTTTCTCAAATACCTGCGTTAAAAGATGATCAAGAAAAGACCACTTTTACTTTCCCTTTTGGTACCTTTGCTTATAGACGTATGCCTTTTGGTTTATGCAATGCACCTGCTACCTTTCGAAGATGTATGACTGCTATATTCTCTGATTTTTGTGAAAAGATTGTTGAGGTTTTCATGGATGATTTCTCGGTTTACGGAACTTCTTTTGATGATTGCTTAAGCAACCTTGATCGAGTTTTGCAGAGATGTGAAGAAACTAATCTTGTCTTGAATTGGGAGAAGTGCCACTTTATGGTTAATGAAGTTATTGTCTTGGGGCATAAAATTTTTGAAAGAGGTATTGAAGTTGATAAAGCTAAAGTAGATGCTATTGAAAAGATGTCGTGTCCTAAAGATATCAAAGGTATAAGAAGTTTCCTTGGTCATGCTGGTTTCTATAGGAGGTTTATTAAAGACTTCTCTAAAATTTCTAGGCCTCTCACAAATCTCTTGCAAAAAGATGTTCCTTTTGTTTTTTATGATGATTGTGTAGAAGCATTTGAAATACTTAAAAAAGCCTTGATTTCTGCACCTATTGTTCAGCCACCTGATTGGAATTTACCCTTTGAAATTATGTGTGATGCTAGTGATTATGCTGTTGGTGCTGTTCTAGGTCAAAGAGTTGATAAGAAATTGAATGTTATCCATTATGCTAGTAAAACTCTAGACAGTGCCCAGAGAAATTATGCTACTACTGAAAAAGAATTTTTAGCAGTTGTCTTTGCTTGTGATAAGTTCAGATCCTATATTGTTGATTCCAAAGTAACTGTTCACACTGATCATGCTGCTATTAAATATCTTAAGGACAAAAAAGATGCTAAACCTAGACTTATTAGATGGGTTCTCTTGCTACAAGAATTTGATTTGCATATTATTGATAGAAAGGGAGCTAAGAACCCCGTTGCAGACAACTTGTCTAGGTTAGAAAATGTTCTTGATGACCCACTGCCTATTGATGATAGCTTTCCTGATGAACAATTAGCTGTCATAAATGCTGCTCGTAATACTCCATGGTATGCTGATTATGCTAATTACATTGTTGCTAAATTTATACCACCTAGTTTCACATACCAGCAAAAGAAAAAGTTTTTCTATGATTTAAGACATTACTTTTGGGATGACCCACACCTTTATAAAGAAGGAGTAGATGGTGTTATTAGACATTGTGTACCTGAGCATGAACAGGAACAGATCCTACGCAAGTGCCACTCCGAGTCTTACGGAGGACACCACGCTGGAGATAGAACTGCACATAAGGTATTGCAATCTGGTTTTTATTGGCCTACTCTCTTCAAGGATGCTCGTAAGTTTGTCTTATCTTGTGATGAATGCCAGAGAATCGGTAATATTAGTAGATGTCAGGAAATGCCTATGAGTTATTCACTTGTTATTGAACCATTCGATGTTTGGGGCTTTGATTATATGGGACCTTTTCCTTCCTCAAATGGGTATACACATATTTTAGTTGCTGTTGATTATGTTACTAAGTGGGTAGAAGCTATTCCAACTAGTAGTGCTGATCATAACACTTCTATTAAGATGCTTAAAGAAGTTATTTTTCCGAGGTTTGGAGTCCCTAGATATTTAATGACTGATGGTGGTTCACATTTTATTCATGGTGCCTTCCGTAAATTGCTTGCTAAGTATGATGTTAACCATAGAATTGCATCCCCATATCATCCTCAGTCTAGTGGTCAAGTAGAATTGAGCAATAGAGAGATTAAATTGATTTTGCAAAAGACTGTTAATAGATCTAGAAAGAATTGGTCTAAGAAACTTGATGGTGCATTATGGGCTTATAGAACTGCTTATAAAAACCCTATGGGTATGTCTCCATATAAAATGGTTTATGGAAAGGCTTGTCACTTACCTCTTGAACTAGAACATAAAGCTTATTGGGCAATTAAAGAGCTCAACTATGATTTCAAACTTGCTGGTGAGAAGAGGTTATTTGACATAAGCTCGCTTGATGAATGGAGAACCCAAGCCTATGAGAATGCCAAGTTGTTTAAAGAAAAGGTTAAAAGATGGCATGACAAAAGGATACAAAAGCGTGAGTTTAATATAGGTGATCATGTTTTGCTATACAACTCTCATTTAAGATTTTTTTGCAGGAAAGCTTCTCTCTAAATGGGAAGGTCCTTACATTATCAAGGAGGTCTATCGTTCCGGTGCTATAAAAATCAACAACGCCGAAGGCACAAATCCGAAGGTGGCGAACGGTCAAAGAATCAAACACTATATCTCAGGTAATCCCATAAATGTTGAGACCAATATAATTGATACCGTAACACCGGAGGAGTACATAAGGAACACTTTCCAGAATGTTTCAGACTCCGAAAAGGAATATGTATGTGGTACGGTAAGTAAACTGACTCCAAAACATTTCCAATGATAATATTTCTCCGTTTTGGAATATTTAAAAAATTAGGAAAATTAAAAGTAGTCTGAAAGAGACACGAGGCGACCACAAGGGTGGAGGGCGCGCCCTACCCCCCTGGGCGCGCCCCCCGACCTTGTGGCCACCTCGTGTGCCCTCCGGACTTTTATCGTTTTTCGATCCTTTTGGTTATATCTTGATCTAGTAGAATAAAGTTTTAGTATGATCTAGCTTTGAGTTTTGATTTGATCTCTATCTATGTAATCGAGTCCGTGAGTTATATAATAAAGAGTAGTTTTGAGTTGAGGGCTTTGTTTTCTTGCTATGATCTTGAGGGAATAAAATAATAAAAAGAAATAAAAAGATCATATATTGATCTTATGGAGAGTAATGACTTCACATATAAAGAGTATGATGAATAAAATTTGTTGGGAGTTGACAAACATAGTTTTGGTCATCATTGCAATTAATAGGAAGTAATAAAGAAAGAGAGGCCTTACATATAAATATACTATCTTGGACATCTTTTGTAATTGTGAGCACTCATTAAAATATGACATGCTAAAAAGTTGATGTTGGACAAGGAAGACAACGTAATGGGTTATGTTTTCTTATATCCGAATGGAAGTTATATTGTCTTGGATCCTCCAACATGTTGAGCTTGCCTTTCCCTCTCATGCTAGCCAAATTCTTTGCACCAAGTAGAAATACTACTTGTGCTTCCAAACATCCCTAAACCCAGTTTTGCCATGAGAGTCCACCATACCTACCTATGGATTGAGTAAGATCCTTCAAGTAAGTTGTCATCGGTGCAAGCAATAAAAATTGCTCTCTAAATATGTATGATCTATTAGTGTGAAGAAAATAAGCTTTATACGAACTTGTGATATGGAAGAAATAAAAGCGACGGACTGGATAATAAAGGTCCTTATCACAAGCGGCAATATAAAGTGACGTTCTTTTGCACTAAGATTTTGTGCATCCAACCATAAAAGCGCATGACAACCTCTGCTTCCCTCTGCGAAGGGCCTATCTTTTACTTTTATCTTCTACCCTTATACAAGAGTCATGGTGATCTTCACCCTTCCTTTTTACACTTTTTCCTTTGGCAAGCTCTATGTATTGGAGAGATCCGGATATATATATCCCCTCGGATGTAGGTTATCATCAAATATTATTGTTGACATTACCCTTGAGGTAAAAGGTTGGGAGGCAAAACTATAAGCCCCTATCTTTCTCTGTGTCTAATGGAAGCTTTGAACCCATAAGTATCGCGTGAGTGTTAGCAATTGTGAAAGAATACATGATAGTTGAGTATGTGGACTTGCTGAAAAGCTCTTATATTGACTCTTTCCGATGTTATGATAAATTGCAATTGCTTCAATGACTGAGATCATAGTTTGTTCGTTTTCAATAAAGTTTCTGATTCATACTTTACCTTGTGAATGAATTGTTACTTTGACATAAGAAATTATATGACAATATATGTTGTTGTTCTAAAGATGATCATGATGCCCTCATGCCCGTATTTTATTTTATCGACACCTCTATCTCTAAACATGTGGACATATTTTTCGATATCAGCTTTTCGCTTGAGGACAAGCAAGGTCTAAGCTTAGGGGAGTTGATACGTCCATTCTGCATCATGCTTTTATATCAATATTTATTGCATTATGGGTTGTTATTACACATTATGGCACAATACTTATGCCTTTTCTCTCTTATTTTACAAGGTTTACATGAAGAGGGAGAATGCCGGCAGCTGGAATTCTGGGCTGGAAAAGGAGCAAATATTAGAGACCTATTCTGCACAACACCAAAAGTCCTGAAACTTCACGGAGAGTCATTTTGGATTTAATAAAAAATATTGGGTGAAAAAAGTACCAGAGGGGGGCCACCTGCCATCCACAAGGGTGAAGGGCGCGCCCTACCCCCTGGGCGCGCCCCCCGTCCTTGTGGGCCACCTGGCAGGCCCCCGACGCCCATCTTCTGCTATATGGTGTGTTTTGACCTAGAAAAAATAAGAAGGAAGCTTTCGGGACGAAGCGCCGCCGTCTCGAGGCGGAACCTGGGCAGAACCAATCTAGGGCTCCGGCGGAGCTGTTCTGCTGGGGAAACATCCCTCCGGGAGGGGGAAATCATCGCTATCGTCATCACCATCGATCCTCTCATCGAGAGGGGGTCAATCTCCATCAACATCTTCACTAGCACCATCTCCTCTCAAACCCTAGTTCATCTCTTGTATCCGATCTTTGCCTCAAAACCTCAGATTGGTACATGTGGGTTGCTAGTAGTGTTGATTACTCCTTGTAGTTGATGCTAGTTGGTTTATTCGGTGGAAGATCATTTGTTCAGATTCTTAATGATAATTAATACTCGTCTGATTATGAACATGAATATGCTTTGTGAGTAGTTATGTTTGTTCCTGAGGACATGGGAGAAGTCTTGTTATAAGTAATCGTGTGAATTTGGTATTCGTTCGATATTTTGATAAGATGTATGTTGTCTTTCCTCTAGTGGTGTTATGTGAACGTCGACTACATGACACTTCACCATGATTTGGGCCTAAGGGAAGGCATTGGGAAGTAATAAGTAGACGATGGGTTGCTAGAGTGACAGAAGCTTAAACCCTAGTTTATGCATTGCTTCGTAAGGGGCTGATTTGGATCCATATGTTTCATGCTATGGTTAGGTTTACCTTAATTCTTCTTTCGTAGTTGCGGATGCTTGCGAGAGGGGTTAATCATAAGTGGGAGGCTTGTCCAAGGAAGGATAGCACCCAAGCACCGGTTCACCCACATATCAAATTATCAAAGTAACGAACGCGAATCATATGAGCATGATGAAAACTAACTTGACAACAATTCCCATGTGTCCTCGGGAGCGCTTTGCTTTATATAAGAGTTCGTCCAGGCTTGTCCTTTGCTACAAAAAGGATTGGGCCACCTTGCTGCACCTTGTTTACTTTTGTTACTTATTACCCGTTACGAATTATCTTATCACACAACTATCTGTTACCGATAATTTCAGTGCTTGCAGAGAATACCTTGCTGAAAACCGCTTGTCATTTCCTTCTGCTCCTCGTTGAGTTCGACACTCTTACTTATCGAAAGGACTATGATAGATCCCCTATACTTGTGGGTCATCAACTAACTCCTTAGTCGTTTGCTTGCAAGCTTATGATGTGTATTACCGAGAGGGCCCAGAGATACCTCTCCGATACTCGGAGTGACAAATCCTAATCTCGATCTATGCCAACTCAACAAACACCTTCGGAGATACCTGTAGAGCATCTTTATAATCACCCAATTATGTTGTGACATTTGATAGCACACAAGGCATTCCTCCGATATCCGGGAGTTGCATAATCTCATAGTCGAAGGAATATGTATTTGACATGAAGCAATAGCAATAAAACTGAACGATCATTATGCTAAGCTAACAAATGGGTCTTGGCCATCACATCATTCTCCTAATGATGTGATCCCGTTATCAAATGACAACTCATGTCCATGGTTAGGAAACCATAACCATCTTTGATCAACGAGCTAGTCAAGTAGAGGCTCACTAGGGACACGGTGTTTGTTTATGTATTCACACATGTATTTAGGTTTCAGATCAATAAAATTCTAGCATGTATAATAAACCTTTATCATGAATAAGGAAATATAAAATAACAACTTTATTATTGCCTCTAGGGCATATTTCCTTCACTTCAAGCATCTTCAAGTGTCTTGCAGCATTCAGAAGAGTACAGAATAGCATTTTATAATTAACAAGCATGTTGTAGTATTAACACCCAGAAATCCTTCCTCGACTCCCTGTGAGAAAGCAATCCCGGAGCCAACATATCCATCTCTTATCTCAAGTATCCATTTCTAGTTGAAATAGATCAGGATACCACTCCGAGCATCCATTACCATGGACACGGCTATTCGAATAGATAAACTTCCCTGCAGGCGTGCACCACATTACCCAACACGCTTGATTACTCTGGTTGGATAAACTTTCCTGGGTCAATGCCCTATCTCGGAAGATCAACACGTCGTAGCCCTACCTAGGCTCCACAGAGAGGTCCCCGCCGGTCTACATCCTGAGCGCTCTGGGGTCTTGGGCACATCGCCCATCGCACTCCGGGTCGTTGCGCATAGGTTGAATACCAGTGCCACCTCGGTCCTAAATGGCGTGATCTAACCGTGCCACAATGCTGAACTGAATGTCTGACAGAGCTTCGGCTGATACTACGACGCCGAGTGCCCATTAATGTTCCCGCATGGTGGTTAGTGCGTATAGGCCAGTGGCCAACTCAGAACAATACCAAACCTATTAGTGCATTATTAAATGAAGTGACGGTTATCGGGACAAGTCCGGAGCTACCACCACCTCCTGGGTGATACCGCTAAACAGCCAGCCGCCACCATAACATCTCGCTGGTGCTCTCCGGGCCCACCCGACTTTCACGGGTATCTCTCGCGGGTGCTCACTAGGCCCGCCCGACTTTCACAAAGGTCTCAAGTAAAGTCAAGGTAACCATGTGTCCAAAACATCAAGGGAGAAAACCCGAGGAATCACCCTCGATGGATTCCACTCGATGTAATCCTCAAGGTGAGCTTAGGAGGAATCACCCTCGAGGTTCACACTAGAGGTGTTGCATGACAGAGTCGTCATCGGGAGTGGTGAAGGAGGAATCTCCCTTCGTAATCCACGACCGATTAGCTACACTACAGAGATATCATCAGGAGTGCTATTCGAGGTATCACCCTCGGCACGCGATAGTAGCTCTGCAGAGTTGTACAACTAAAGGGGGTGAAGTGATGTGTCGGGCTCTGGACGTCGATCACGTTGATCGAGTCATCGGTCAACAAGCCGGGGCAACTGGGGTAAGGAGAGGGGTCACTGATGGATCACTATCCAACCTATACTAAGCAGTTTAGGTTAAACAGGTAAGGTACAACAGTAGGTTACAAAAGCAGGCTATGCATCAGATAGGAGCAATCAATTACAGTAGCAAAATCTAATGCAAGCATGAGAGAGAATGGAATGCACGATATCGAAATAATCAAGGGGGGTTTGCTTGCCTGGAAGCTCTGCTGAAAAGGAAGAAGGGTCGTCATCGACGTAGTCGATCATAGTGGCATCAGCAGCGGTCTCGGGGTCTACCGGAGAGAAGAGGGGGAAGAAACAGTAAATATAAAGCACAAGATGCATGACATGACAACAGGCAGAGCTAGGGGTGTTCTAATGTAGTGTCACACGACACCGGCGAACGGGGTAACTTCCGGGAAAGTTTTCCCGGAGTTTGGATTTTTAGGACAGATGAAACTGAGGGGGACGGTTCCATGTTCGCTATGCTAGGGATGTGTGGCGGACGGACGTAGGGCATATTCGGATTTGTTATATTTTTCTGAGTAACTTTCATGTACAAAACATTTTCATCCGAGTTACGGATAATTTTCTATGATTTTCTAAAATTTTAAACAATATTCTGGAATTATCTTTAATTCAAAAATGGAATTATGACGTCGGCTTGACGTCATCACGATGTCAGCAGTTAACAGAGCGTTGACTGGTCAAACTGACAGCTGGGACCCGACTTTCATTGACTTAACTAATTAACAGATTTAAATTAACTAATCTAGATCATTAGGCTAATTAAGCAAAGCTAATTAATCATTTAACTAACTAATTAATTATTTTTATTAATATTATTTTTATTTTTAAAATCTTTTTTTATTTATTTCTTTTTCTTTCAACAGGGGGCCGGGCCCGGTGGTCAGTGGCCCACTAGGGCCTTAGCGGGACGGGCGTGGATGCCCGCCGTGGGCGAACCTGCCCGGGTGCGAGGGGGGAAGGCCGTGGCCACGGCCGGGCTCGCCGGGAGTGGCGCGGCGGACTGAGGGCAAGGGCGAAGGCGGCTGCGGGCCGCAGCAGCAGCCGAAGCGGCGGGCAGTCGCCGGCACGGGGGAAGTGGGAGGAGGCGAGGCCAGGGCAGAACCGCTATTGGGCGACAACGCGGGCATGCGAGGTCGGCGGGAGCGAGCAGAGGGCAAGCGCGAGGGGGGGCGCAGCGGGCAGAGGTGGTTGTGGCCGGAGCGCGGCGACGCGCACGGGACCAGCAGCATGCGGGCGCCGGAGCGGGAGGCTGCGGCTATGCGGGGCTGCGCGGGGGAGGAAGGCTGGGCGCGGCTAGGGCGCACGCGAAGCCGCCGGCCGGTGCAGCGGGGAGCGGGGCGAGGCCAAGGCGCAGTGCTCGGGTGGCTGGAAGCAGCGACAGCAGCGCACCGATGCAACGGCAACAGCGAGCGACAGCAGGCAGCGAAGGCCACGTGCGGGGTCACGGGGTGGCCAGCAGGGGTGCGAGCGGTGTAGTGCGCACGCAGGAGGGGCGCGGTTGAGCGCGGGAGGCACGACGGGCGGGCGCGTATGACGCAGGGGGCGCCGGGCGGCTAAGTAGGTGCGGGGGTCGCCAGGGGGGTGCCGGATGGCTGCCACGGCGATGGCCGGTGCCGTGGCAGGCATCGGCGCTGCCCACGATGTCTCGTGAACAGGGAGGTGGGAGGCAGTGCGCTCGGGTGGGCCGGCCTGATGGCTTAGTGGGCCAAAGCCCGGGGGGTAGGCCGGTTGTTTTGTTTTCTTTTGTTGTTTGGTTTTATTTTTCTTTTAACTTTTCTGTTTATTTGTTTTACATAATTCTCACATTATCTTAGTTTCTTAAAAATAAGAGATCAGCACCTAAAGTAATGTTTTAATTTAACCCTTTGCCACAAAAAGTCCTACTCCCAAATAAAATAGTTTGATATTTTATAAATTAGAAAAGGCATTTTATTAATTTTTAAAGCCACTATTTTAATTATTTTAGTCCATTTAAACCTTTTATAAAAATGTAGTTTCTTCACCAATAATACTTATGAATTATCTGCCACAGTTTGCGCATTTTAGTTTTGGACATTTGAACACTTTAAACTTTGAATTTATTTTAAATTTGAATTTGAACCGGTTTTGAATCTAAGCGAGATTAGCAACAGTAACAGTGGTAACGTGGCCTCATTAGTAGAGGATTACTGTAGCTTAATTATCCGGACATTACAAATCTCCTCCACTACAAGAAATCTTGTCCCGAGATTTTAGGAGGTAGACGGAAACAAAACGGGGTATTCATCTCGAAGACGATCCTCGAGTTCCCAAGTGGCTTCATCTTCAGAATGACTTGACCACTGAACTTTTAGAAATTTGATAGACCTCTGATGGGTGCGACGTTCATCTTGATCGAGAACGCGGACCGGATAGATACTTCAGACTTCAATGTCGCGCTTTCAATTCTCACAAAAGGAGAAGCGTTTCACGCATTCATGGAATAAATCCGTGCTTCGGCATTTCAAACAAGATGAGCATGGTAGCTCACTATCTCATTTGATGGATGTAGTAGATGGACGGTTTTAGTGGCGCAGATGATAGAAGCGGTATGTGTTTTCAACCATTCCATGCCCAGAATGAATATTGGATGACTTCAAAACAATGGGGGAAACATGGAATTCCAACCCTTCAAGTTCAACGGGGACGTTGTGGCTAATCATGGTGGTTCGACATTGGACCGCAGAATGCAGCTTGGAATTCCGGCCAAGTGATGGCAGTTCCAACAGGTAAGGAACGCCTGTGGCTGTCAATTGAGCAGCGGGACCTTTCAGGTGGTAAGCCGCGAAGGTGACATAGCTGGCAGGGGCTACATCTGCAGACTACAACTCGGAAGTGATGTCGTGGAGCCAGTCATCAACATCAAGGGGTTGAGTTGAGCTGCGGTAGTTGACAGGGTTGAGACGCGCAAAGTCTTGCAGAGTCACTGGGGCTGGTTGCTAATTCATATTGGGACGCGGAAACTGAGCCACGACTCTTCACATGAACTGGCGATTCAGCTCAACTGTTGTATCATTCCGGCCATGTATTTGGGTGGTGGTGGATTGTCGCCACCATGGCCATGACCAGCGGGTCTAACCATCCTGCCTAAATGCAATAGGGGGTAGTTTAGCAAGGTGTGGAGCAAGTGTATGGAGTCATTCATGATGTAATTGAAACAATGAACAGAGGCTCAGTATGTACAAAGCAGTAGTCATTGAAGACATACAACTACATATTCGGAGCCAATTACTCGCTGTTCGTATGACTTCGGACAAGAGAAACATCCTAAACATACTAGGCGGCATGCATGCACGTGATGGAGGGATACAACAACGGGACATAGCAAAGGCTGCATCATCATCGAAGAAAACCGTTGGAGCAAGGGATTTGCAAGTGTCGAAGCAAGGGTGCCCTCGATAAAAGGATCCTGCGGTCAGTGAACAATGTGAAGCGGATTTGGCCCTCAATTCAAGAAAGGGGTAATACAAACCGCCAGGTGGATGTGATCACGAGATCCTAATGTTAGATTTAGCGAAAACTTTAACCCGAATAGAAGAGAGATCAGAATCCCAGAGTAAGGACGAGGAATAAAAGATCCTAATACCACCCATTGGTGACATGGACCCGTAAGCCACACAGCCATGTTAGTAAAACAATTTTTCATTGAACAGACTCAACTTCGGCCAAGGAGTTGGAAAGGGGGTTCCTACAGGTAGTCGGCTCTGATATCAACTTGTGACGCCCCCGACTCAATCGTACACTAATCGTACACGCAAATGTGTACGATCAAGATCAGGGACTCACGAGAAGATATCACAACACAACTCTAGACACAAATAAAATAATACAAGCTTTATATTACAAGCCAGGGGCCTCGAGGGCTCGAATACATAGCTCGATAAACAAGAGTCAGCGGAAGCAACAATATCTAAGTACAGACATAAGTTAAACAAGGTGCCATAAGATGGCAAGCACAAAAGCAACACGATCGAAGAGGCAAGGCCTCCTGCTTGGGACCTCCTAACTACTCCTGGTCGTCGTCGGTCTCCACATAGTAGTAGGCACCCTCGGGGTAGTAGTAGTAGTCGACAGGGGTGGCAACTGGCTCCTGGGATCCACCATCTGGTCGCAACAATCGGAAAGAAAGAAGAAAGAATGGGGAAAAAGGGTAGCAAAGCAACCGTGAGTACTCATCCAAAGTACTCGCAACCATCAGATCTATACTAAGTATGCATTGCTATCAAGTGGAAGGGTTGTATCTGTGGACTATACTGCAGAATGCCAGAATAGAAGGGAAGGCCTAGCCTATCGAAGACTAGCATCTTCAAGTGTCTTGCAGCATTCAGAAGAGTACAGAATAGCATTTTATAATTAACAAGCATGTTGTAGTATTAACGCCCAGAAATCCTTCCTCGACTCCCTGCGATAAAGCAATCCCGGAGCCAACATATCCATCTCATGTCTCAAGTATCCATTTCTAGTTGTAATAGATCAGGATACCACTCCGAGCGTCCATTACCGTGGACACGGCTATTCAAATAGATAAACTTCCCAGCAGGCGTGCACTGTAACACCCCATGTATTAAGCTACAGTGATCACCCTTTTGATTATGCCATGTCATCATGATCAACAGTGCTTAATCATCATTAGTATCATATCTCTTTTCAAATTCAAATTCAAATGGAAATTCAAACTAAAAGTGAAAATAAAAGTTGTCCAAACCCAGAAACTAAAATGTTCATTAAATAGCAAATAATTTGGAGGCAATGATAAAATTGTAACCAACCTTATTGAAATTGGATAAGTGACTTAAACATCCTCAAATAGTGGCTGAAAACAATATTTAATAACCTATTAATTAAATATAAAATAAATATGAAATGATAAATACCCCAAACTAATTTTTGGTGATAGGGTATGTTGCACTATGATTTATGGTCCAGGTCATATATTTTACAAAATTCATTTGGGTGCCACACATTTTACAAAACCAGAAACTAAAAGGAAAACAGAAGAAAAGAAAGAAGAAAAAGAAAAGGCCGCAGCGCCTGGGCCCAAGTGAGCTACAGTGCGGCCCAGCCCATCTAGCTCGTCCCCTACCTCTCTCTATTCATCGCCGAGCCGCTGTCGCCGCGTGCGCTCGCCCGCCTGCCCCCCTCTCCGCAGCTCGACAGCGCGCCCGCGCTCGCTCGCGGTGGATAAGGGGCAGCCCCCCCTCACCCCTGGCCTCTCCCTCTCACTCTCCCTTCGCTCTCTCTCTGTTTCCCCCAGATCTCGATCGCGCCCGTCGCCATTGCCCCGTCCTAGCCGCGGCCACCGTCGTCCCCTCGATGCCTCTCCGTGTCCGTCTGCTCCGCCGCTGATCGCTGCATTAGCCAGTGCCGCTTGGCGGAGCTGGGAGCCCCTGCCTCGCCCGCGTCGACCTTCTCCTTCATCTGCGGCCACCGCGGCCTCGCCGTCGATCCGCGCCACCTCGAGCTCCTCCGTCGTCCCCGGGCCTCCTCGTCAACGCTGTGAGCACACGCGCACCCTTCCCTTCTCTTTCTTCTGCGCTCTAGCATGCACCGTCGCCGTCCCGGCGAAACAGGGCTCCGCCGGCCGCCATGGCCGCCGACTACGCGTTGTGCGCGCTCCCGACCGTGTGCGAGCCACTGGCGCGCTCCAGGGCGCGCGCGACACCGCGCCGAGCCTCTAGCTCGCCCTCCAGCCCGCTCCAGCCTCGCCCCTGTCCACGCCCGATCCTCGCCGCCGCCACGGCTCGTCGCAGGCGCCCCTGCCGGCCACCACTGCACCTGCAACCACCACCACTAGATGCGCACGAGCGCCAGGGTCCCGTAGAGCATCTCCGCGCGCGTTTTGGTGGCCGGAGCGCGATTTCCGGCGACGTCCGACGCGCGCCGCCATGCAAATTGGTCGCCGGCGTTGAGCCGCCGGCGCCGCTGACCTAGCGCCGATGTGGCCGGCCCCTGCGCCGCTAACTGTGGGCCCGATGGGGTCCGGTTGACTGGGTTGACCAAGTCAACCCTGCTGACTGGGCTGGCCCAGTCGCTGACATATGGGGCCCACACCCTGTTAATTAATTAGATTGATTAAGTTAATTAGTTTAACCTAATTACACACTGACGTGTGGGCCCAGTAGTTTAATTAAGTAGATTTAAATTAGTTTTAACTCTGATTAAACCCACTGTGTATGACATGTTGGCCCCACCTGTCAGGTTTGACTCTGGTTAGCCAGAGTTGACCGCTGATGTCATCTTTTCATCATGCTGACATCACCGTTTACTGTTTTGGATAATTCGAATTTAAATAATTAAATAAAATTCAGAAAATCAGTTAAACTTTAGAAAATCATATCTTTTAAACCGTAACTCCGATGAAAATAATTTATATATGAAAAATGACCAGAAAAATGAGACGAATCCGAATACGCTACCCACATACCTGTTAGATGCCTCTAACTATCTGAACATAAAACTTTTTGCCTGTTTTCGATAAATGAATAGTGCATAGCTTTTATAAAATAAATCCAAACGATTTCCTAAAATAACTAAATGACTTAGACATGTCTTTAGGCAACCCTGCACTGCACGTTAGCATAGCCTGCTTTGTGTTGCTTATGTTTGCCGTGTATTTATACTGTTTCCTCCCCCTCTTCTCTCTCGTTAGACTCCGACGCAGTTCCCGGTATCGATGCAGCTCCGGAGCCCGACGACACCGTTAACGACCTTGCCTTTGCCGCCGAGCAACCAGGCAAGCACCCCCCCTTTGAGCATACCGATATCGCCTATTCTTTCTCTCTCATGCTTGCATTAGAATTGCTGCCGCTACTGCTTTACCTATTCTGATGCATAGCCTGTTTATTGTAACCCGCTGTTGATAATTACCTGCATATCCTAAACTGCTTAGTATAGGCTGGGTAGACACCTATCAGTGACCCCCCTTGTCCCGACTGCCCCGCTGGATTATCAGAAGACCCGATCAACGGGATTGAAGACCAAGTCCCGGCACCGCACATCACCCCCTTAGTTGTACGCCGCTACTGGGTTACTATCGAGTGCCGAGGGTGATACCTCGTGTAGCACTTCTGATGTTAACTCTGTAGAGTAGCTATTCGGTCGTGGTCATCGAGGGTGATTCCTCCTTCACCACTTTCGATAACGATGCCGTCGTACAACACCTCAAGTGTGAACCCATTGAGGGTGATTCCTCCGAGTTCACCTTGACGGATACATCTAGTAGGAATCCAACGAGGGTGATACCTCGGATTCCCCTGATGTTATGGACACATGGAACTTGGACTGTACTATTGTTACTTGGAAAGGCGGGCCGACCCTGAGGGGTACCCGCGTGAGCCTAAGTGGCGAGTGTTGTGGAGACGGGTTGACCTGGATGGTGCCCGAGTGATGAATACGAGGCGCGGCCGGGCATTCTTAGCCCTTGCAGCAAGTCCTCGAGACGGGGCGACGGGGTCACGTCGATCGTGAGTCTCTGCTTGTTACCGCAAGCCCTGGTCCACCAACGATTTGGATATTTGATCCGAGCAGGCCTCTGGCCTTATAGCACTAACCATCACGTGGGCATAGTATGGGCGTTCTGCATCGTAGCATCAGCCGAAAGCTCTGTCGGACGTCTAGTTCAGCCTTGCGGCCGGGACGGACCGGCGCCCTCCTGGTGCCTGGCTTCAACCTGCTCGCAACGACCCGGAGTGCACAAGGCGATGGCCCAAGACCCCTGAGCGCTTAGGATGTAGACCGACGGGGACCTCTCTGCTGAGCTATAGGTAGGGCTGCGGTGTATCATTTGGCCGAGGCCGGGCATGACCCAGGAAAGTGTGTCCGGCCGGAGTTAATCAAGCGTGTTGGGTAAGTTGGTGCACCCCTGCAGGGAAGAACAGATCTATCGATAGCCGGTCCTACGGTAAAGGACACTCGGAGTTGTATCCTGATTGATACAATTAGAACTGGATACTTGGATACTATGGCTCTGGGATTGCTTCTCGCAGGGAGTCGAGAAGGGATCTCAGGACGAGGTTGATGACTGTATGGCTCTGGGATTGCTTTCTCGCAGGGAGTCGAGAAAGGATCTCTGGGTGAGGTTGAGACTTAATGATACTGCTACATTATATTGTACTGTTCTACTCTCTTCCATTGCTGCAAGAACGCTGAAGATGCTAGTCTTCGATAGGACTAGGCCTTCTCTCTATTCTGGCATTTCTGCAGCCCAGTCCACATATACAGCCTCCCCTTGAAAATATTGCATATGTAGTGTAGATCCTTGCTTGCTGAGTACTTCTGAGTACTCACGGTTGCTTTGTTTTCCTTTTTCTCCCCATATCAGTTTGTCGGGACTAAGATGACGGAGCCCCTGAGATAGCTGTCCCCGCCGACGATCGCTACTACTACCCCGAGGGTGGATATTACTTCGAGCTTGCCGTCAACCAGGAGTAGGTTCGGAGGGTCCCAGGTAGGAGGCCTACGCCTTTCGATCGTAGTGTTTTATTTTGCCCCGCCTTTCTAAAGGCCTTTCTGTTTCTGTTTCATATCTGTACTCAGATATCTGATGCTTCCGCTGACACTTGTATGCAAGCTTATGTATTCGAGCCCTCGAGGCCCCTGGCTTGTAATATAAAGCTTGTATGACTTTATTTATGTTTTAGAGTTGTGTTGTGATATCTTCCCGTGAGTCCTTAGGCTTGATCGTGTGCATTTGCGTGTATGATTAGTGCACGATTGAGCTGGGGGCGTCACATGCACCACATTACCCAACACACTTGATTACTCTGGCCGGATACACTTTCCTGGGTCAATGCTCTATCTCGGAAGATCAACATGTAGTAGCCCTACCTAGGCTCCACAAAGAGGTCCTCGCCGGTCTACATCCTAAGCGCTCCGGGGTCTTGGGCCCATCGCACATCGCACTCCGGGTTGTTCCGCACAGGGTGAATACCAACGCCACCTCGGTCCTGAATGGCGCGATCCGACCATACCGCAATGCTGAACTGAATGTCTGACAGAGCTTCGGCTGATACTACTACGCCGAGTGCCCATTACTGTTCCCGCGTGGTGGTTAGTGCATATAGGCCAGTGGCCAACTCAGAACAATACCAAACTTGTTAGTGCATTATTAAATGAAGTGACGGTTGTTGGGACAAGTCCGGAGCTACCACCACCTCCTGGGTGATACCGCTAAACAGCCAGCCGCCACCGTAACATCTCGCGGGTGCTCTCCGGGCCCGCCTGACTTTCACAGGTATCTCTCGCGGGTGCTCATTAGGCCCGCCCGACTTTCACAACGGTCTCAAGTAAAGTCAAGGTAACCGTGTGTCCAAAACATCAAGGGGGAAAACCCAAGGAATCACCCTCGATGGATTCCACTCGATGTAATCCTCAAGGTGAGCTTAGGAGGAATCACCCTCGAGGTTCACACTAGAGGTGTTGCATGACAGAGTCGTCATCGGGAGTGGTGAACGAGGAATCACCCTTCGTAATCCATGACCGATTTTCTACACTACAGAGATATCATCAGGAGTGCTATTCGAGGTATCACCCTTGACACGTGATAGTAGCTCTGTAGAGTTGTACAAGTAAAAGGGGTGAAGTGATGTGTCGGGCTCTGGACATCGATCACGTTGATCGAGTCATCGGTCAACAAGCCGGGGCAACTGGGATAAGGAGAGGGGTCACTGATGGATCACTATCCAACCTATACTAAGCAGTTTAGGTTAAACAGGTAAGGTACAACAGCAGATTACAAAAGCAGGCTATGCATCAGATAGGAGCAATCAATTACAGTAGCAAAATCTAATGCAAGCATGAGAGAGAATGGAATGGGCGATATCAAAATAATCAAGGGGGGTTTGCTTGCCTGGAAGCTCTGCTGAAAAGGAAGAAGGGTCGTCATCGACGTAGTCGATCACAGTGGCATCAGCAGCGGTCTCGGGGTCTACCGGAGAGAAGAGGGGGAAGAAACAGTAAATATAAAGCACACAGATGCATGACATGACAACAGGCAGAGCTAGGGGTGTTCTAACGCAGTTTCACACGACACCGGCGAAGGGGGTAACATCCGGGAAAGTTTTCCCGGAGTTTGGATTTTTCGGACAGATGAAACTGAGGGGAACGGTTCCATGTTCGCTATGCTAGGGACGAGTGGCGGACGAACGGAGGGCATATTCGGATTCTTCATATTTTTCTGAGCAACTTTCATGTACAAAACATTTTCATCCGAGTTATGGATAATTTTCTATGATTTTCTAAAGTTTTAAACAATATTCTAGAATTATATTTAATTCAAAAATGGAATTATGACGTCAGCCTGACATCATCTGTCAACAGAGCGTTGACTGGTCAAACTAACAGCCGGGACCCGGCTGTCATTGACTTAACTAATTAACAGATTTAAATTAACTAATCTAGTTCATTAGGCTAATTAAGCAAAGTTAATTATGTTAATTAATCATTTAACTAATTAATTAATTATTTTTATTAATATTATTTTTACTAATATTATTTTTATTTTTAAAATCTTTTTTATTTATTTCTTTTTCTTTCAACAGGGGGCCGGGCCCAGTGGTCAGTGGCCCACTAGGGCCTTAGCGGGGCGGGCGTGGACGCCCGGCGTGGGCGAACCCGCCCGGGTGCGAGGGGGGAAGGTCGTGGCCACGGCGGGGCTCGCCGGGAGTGGCGCGGCGGAGTGAGGGCACGGGCGACGGCGGCTGCGGGCCACAGTAGCAACCGGAGCGGCGGGCAGTCACCGGCACGGGAGAAGTGGGAGGAGGCGTGGCCAGGGGCGGAGCCGCTGCTGGGCGACGGCGCGGGCATGCGAGGCTGGCGGGAGCGAGCAGAGGGCAAGCGCGAGGGGGGGCGCAGCGGGCAGAGGTGGCTGTGGCCGGGGCGCTTCGGCGCGCACGGGACCGGCAGCGGGCGGGCGCCGGAGCGAGAGGCTGCGGCTGTGCGGGGTTGCGCGGGGGAGGAAGGATGGGCGCGGCTAGGGCGCACGCGAGGCCGCCAGCCAGTGCAGTGGGGAGCGGGGCGAGGCCAGGGTGCAGTGCTCGGGCGGCTGGAAGCAGCGGCAGCAGCGCACCAATGTAGCAGCAACAGCGAGCGATGGCAGGCAACAAAGGCCACGCGCGGGGTCACGGGGTGGCCATCAGGGGTGCGAGCGGCGCAGTGCACACGCAGGAGGGGCGTGGTTGAGCGCGGGAGGCACGACGGGCGGGCGCATACGGCGCAGTGGGCGACGGGGCAGAGGGGAGCGAGGGCGTGGTCGAGCGGGGTCTCACCGGCGTTGGTGGGGAGTGGGGCGTCGAGGCTCGGTGGAGCCGGGTCGAGGCGGTGGTCGGAGAGGCGAGGTGATGACGGATGGCGACGGGGACGAGCGCGGTGGCTCCGGATCGAGGCGCCCACGGCGAGGAGGAATGGACGGGGGCGCGAGGGGGAAAGTGAGGAGGGGGCTAGGGTTCGAGGCGCCGGGGCGGCTAAGTAGGTGCGGGGGTCGCCGGGGGGCCGCCGGATGGCTTAGTGGGCCAAAGCCCAGGGGGAGGCGGGGTGTTTTGTTTTCTTTTGTTGTTTGGTTGTATTTTTCTTTTAACTTTTCTGTTTATTTGTTTTACTTTATTCTCACATTATCTTAGTTTCTTAAAAATAGGAGACCAGCACCTGAATTAATGTTTTAATTTAACCCTCTGCCACAAAAAGTCCTACTCCCAAATAAAATAGTTTGATATTTTATAAATTAGAAAAGGCATTTAATTAATTGTTAAAGCCACTGTTTTAATTATTTTAGGGCATTTAAACCTTTTATAAAAATGTAGTTTCTTCACCAATAATACTTATGAATTATCTTCCACAGTTTGCACATTTTAGTTTTGGACATTTGTAAACTTTAAACTTTGACTTTATTTTAAATTTGAATTTGAACCGGTTTTGAATCTAAGCGAGATTAGCAACAGTAACAGTGGTGATGTGGCCTCATTGCAGAGGATTACTGTAGCTTAATTATCTGGGCGTTACATTGCTCAACAGTAATTTGTTTACCCACCGTATGCTTTATTTCAAGAGAGAAGCCTCTAGTGAAAACTATGTCCCCCGGGTCTATCTTTTATCATATTATTTTCATATCTACAAAATCAAAAAACCAAAAATACCTTGCTGCAATTTATTTACTTTTATTTTATTTTGCACTTTTATTTATCTTTTACATCTATCACTATCAGATCTTATCCTTGCAAGTAACCGTGAAGGGATTGACAACCCCTTTATCGCGTTGGGTGCAAGTATTTGTTTGTTCATGCAGGTACAACTATTGGAGACTTGTGTGTTCCTCCTATTGGATTGATACTTTGGTTCTTAACTGAGGGGAATACTTATCTCTACTTTGCTGCATCACCCTTTCCTCTTCAAGAGAAAAACCAATGCAAGCTCAAGAAGTAGCAACAACCTCCTCTTCCCTCTGCGAAGGGCCTATCTTTTACTTTTATGTATTTAGTTTTTATGCAGGAGTCAAAGTGTTCTACTATATTCCTTTTTATTTTTCTCTTTTGCAAGCATCATGTGGTGGGGAAAGATCTAGGCACATATATCCAGTTGGATATGCGTGATCATGAGTTGTTATTGTTGACATCACCCTTGAGGTGAATAAGTTGGGAGGCGAAACTATAAGCCCCTATCTTTCTATGTGTCCGGTTGAAACTTTTTGATCCATATTTATGTTGTGAGTGTTAGCAATCATAGAAGACTAAATGATGGTTGAGTGTGTTGACTTGCCAAAAGGCTTCGATACGAGACCCTTCCTGAAAATATGATAAATTGCAATTGCAAAGTTGACTGAGAACATAGTTTGTTAGTTTTGAAGAAAGTTTATGCTTTATACTTCGATGATTGTGATGAATTGTTACTTGCTCATAAGAAGTTTTATGCTAAAGTTTATTGCTGTTATAATAATAAGCATGATGCTACTATGATCATATTTTGTTTTTATCGACACCTCTCTCTCTAAACATGTGGACATGATTTTCGATATCGGCTTTCGCTTGAGGACAAGCGAGGTCTAAGCTTGGGGGAGTTGATATGTCCATTTTGCATCATGTTTTCCTACTGTTATTTATAGTGTTTTTATGCAATATAATACTTTTTGGAGTAATTCTAATGCCTTTTCTCTCATAATATGCAAGGTTTACACAAAGAGGGAGAATACCGGGAGCTGGAATTCTAGACTTGAAAAAGCTATGTCAGAGATACCTATTCTGCACATATCCAAATGAGCTGAAATTTTACGGAGAATTATTTTGGAATATATAAAAAATACTGGAGAAAAGAAATACCGGAGGAGGCCACCCAGATGCCCACTAGGCACCAGGGCGCGCCACCCCCTCCAGGCGTGCCCTGGTGGGTAATGGGATCCCTGGTCCACCTCCGGTGCCCATCTTCTAGTACATAAGGTCTTTTGACCTAGAAAAAATAAGGAGAGGACTTTCGGGACGGAGCACCGCCGTCTCGAGGTGGAACTTGGGCAGGAGCACTTTTGCCCTCCAGCGGAGCGATTCCGCCGGGGAAACTTCCCTCCAGGAGGGGGAAATCGAAGCCATCGTCATCACCAACAACCCTCTCATCTTTGGGAGGCCAATCTTCATCAACATCTTCAACAGCACCATCTCATCTCAAACCCTAGTTCATCTCTTGTGTTCAATCTTTGTATCAAAACCTCAGATTGGTACCTGTGGGTGACTAGTAGTGTTGATTACATCTTGTAGTTGATGCTAACCGGTTTATTTGGTGGAAGATTATATGTTCAGATCCATTATGATATTTATTACTCCTCTGATCTTGAGCATGAATATGTTGTGTGAGTAGTTACTTTTGTTCTTGAGGACACGGGAGAAGTCATGTTACAAGTAATCATGTGAATTTGATATTTGTTCGATATTTTGATGATATGTATGTTGTGATTCCCTTAGTGGAATTATGTGAACGTCAACTACATGACACTTTACCATCTTTGGGCCTAAGGGAATGCATTGTGGAGTAGTTATTAGATGATGGGTTGCTAGAGTGACAGAAGCTTAAACCCTAGTTTATGCGCTATTCCGTAAGGGGCTGATTTGGATCCATATGTTTAATGCTATGGTTAGATTTTATCTTAATTCTTCTTTCGTAGTTGTGGATGCTTGCGAGAGGGGTTAATCATAAGTGGGAGGCTTGTTCAAGTAAGAACAGCACCCAAGCACCGGTCCACCCACATATCAAATTATCAAGGTAGCGAACGTGAATCAAACCAACATGATGAAAGTAACTAGATGAAATTCTTGTGTGTCCTCGAGAACGTTTTACTTATTATCAGAGATCGTTCCGGCCTGTCCTTTGCTACAAAAAGGATTGGGCTACCTTGATGCACTTATTGTTACTATTGTTACTTGTTACTTGTTACAAATTATCTTGCTATCAAACAACCTGTTACCGACAATTTCAGTGCTTGCAGAAATTACCTTGCTGAAAACCACCTGTCATTTCCTTCTGCTCCTCGTTGGGTTCGACACTCTTACTTATCAAAAGTACTACGATTGATCCCCTATACTTGTGGGTCATGAGGCGCCCAGGGCTATACCATATCATGCTATTATGAATTGCCTGAGATGTTTATCCCTTTGTTGTCTGCACCCTTTGATTGCGTAGTAGTCAATTATTAGGGTGATCTCTCACAGTTAATATCAAGCTAAAATGTGCTCTTCCCAGTGTTGCAACCATCTATAACACGTAGCGTTCTGGAGTGCGTCATGTACACATGAGTACAAACGGATCCCGAGGTGTAAGACTGGGATGGTCAGACCATCCATGCAGAAAGCACTCAGTTGTCTTGAAGTTCTAGCAGAATAGTTCTGAGCTCGGAGCACAAAGCATCGAAAGATAAACAAGAATCATATGGAGATATGATCGGCAAAAGCTTTCCCACCGGTCTAAGTTCTCATCATCAGTGATGTACACATCAATGGCTGAGAAATAGACTTGGATCTTGAATCACTCACTATTAATTATGAGAGATATTAATTTGAGTGGGAGTGCACTTTAAATTAAAACTTATTTAAACACTAGTGCCATATTAATTATGAATTGTGTCTTAAAATTATTTGTGTGTCTATTGTTGTAGATTAAATGGCTCGCAATATGTTCAACTTAGCCCCTATGCTTGAGAAAGAAAAGTTGGCTGCAAATGGTGGAAACTATGCGGAGTGGATCCGAATCCTGAGATTTGTTCTCGGAAGTGCTAAGAAGGAGTACGTGCTGGATTAACCCCTTGGTGATGCTCCTTCAAAGAATGCAACACCAGAAGAAGTTGTTGCTTATGCTACTCGTAGTGATGACTATGAGTCAGTCCAGTGCGTCATGTTAACTTGCATGGATCCTGAACTACAGAAGTGTTTTGAACGATATACTACTCAATTTATAATTGGGTCACTAGAAGTTTTGTATAAGAAATAGGCAAGGACCGAATGGTTTGAATTAACCAAGGCCCTGATAGAGTGCAAGATGAAAGAGGGTTCCTCAATGAGTGAGCATATAGTGAAACTTGCTGGCTATGTTGATAGACTTGCTTCACCGGAATTTGGAATTCCGCCAACACTCAGTACAGATATTGTGCTTGCTTTACTCCCCCCATCTTACAATGGTTTTATCATGAATTACAACATGAACGGGATGGAGAAAAGTGCAAACGAGTTGTTTGCTATGCTCAAAATTGCGGAGGTTGGAATGCAAAAGAACAAAGAAATTTTGATGGTCAACAAGACTACCAGTTTCAAGAAAAAGGGCAAGTCCTGGAAGAAATATGCTGGTGCCGGTAAGACCGTCTCTCAGAATAAAAACAAGGGCGGTGCCAACAAAGAGACTGAATGTTTCTACTGCAAACAAAAGGGTCACTGGAAGCGGAACTACAAGAAGTACTTAGCAGATAAGAAGAACGGTTCTTCAGGTAAAGGTATAAATGTTATACAAAGTTAATGTTGTTTTACTTGTTTCTGCATGTCACGAGTATTTGATACTAGTCGATTTCTTTCATTTGCAATCCGCTATAGGGACTAAAAAAAGCTCACAAGTTGAGAAGAAATAAAGACATGATGCTGGTCAAGGATGGTGATGGGATCGCTACTCGAGACTGATGGAGTCTATCTTAAAGATTTATATTAGGATCAAAATAATAGTTATTACGTTTCAGAGTTGTATAAAGCATTATGTTCTGAATTATGCAACGGATATTCTTATAAAGTTTTGAACAATAGTTGTTGAAGTGGTTATAAGAATATGTTTGGATTTACCACAAATTTTGATGGTTTATTCATAAATCTTGATTTAAAATATTACAACATTTAATGATAAACGTCTTGAAGTAGACTGATGAACTCCACTTGAATAGAACTCTACTTGGTTACATCGGAAAAATAATCTTCATATAGATGAAGTATTGGATTATCTTGATTGAAGAAATCTAATACATGATCCGATGAATAACACAGAGTGCGGTGGATAATTATACTTCATTAAGGGATTAGGTAAATATGATTTACTTAAAACATTAAATTGAAATATTTGAATAGTTCAAAGGAATTTCAAAAAATATTATTTGAAGTGTTCAAATATTTTATAATGAAGATAAGAATCATTATGACAAAAGATAAAGTAATTCTTCACTATTGAAGAAAATGTCTGAGTCATAAGTTTGCCAAAACACTTGAATAATTGTGCAATTATTTTATCATCGATCTGCTTTTGTAAAATTGGGGTATGATAGAAATAGCAAGATATAAACTTAATAGAACACCGCATATAAGTCTGGTTAATAGAAACCATATGAGATATGGGGCTTCTAAACTAGATAACTGTTGAATTGTAGGATATCACAAAAACATGATTTGGATTCCTTCCATTGAAATGTTCAAGAGACAAAATGTTTGTCATGGCTTGGAAAGAATTATTGAATCCCTAACGGTAGTAAGCAAGGTCAACAAACCGGAAGTTGTTCCAATAGGTTGTCTGCGATAAATCATAAGTTACTACATTAGATGTAGAAAACTCTAAAGCTTGTAACAGGATTATACAAAACATGAATATCATCGAAATTTTCTGAAATTTTACGATGAAATATTCATCTTGGAAGAAGATAAACTAACACACTACAAGGAAGCAATGGCGGCGCCCAGCTCAAAAGAAAGGCTCTTAGCCATGCACATCGGAATGAAAATTTATATACAATTAAGTTTAGAACTTAGTTGTTAGTTTTCATACATAATTAACAAGTTTAGAACTTGATTGATACTTCAAGGAGTATGAAGTAAAAAGAATGGATATCAAGACAAATTTCCTAATTAGGAAATGGATGTATGACTGATACAACCAAAAAAGTTTTAAGATCCTCAGGACACCGGATAAATGTGCAAACATCAAAAGAGTTTTTGAAGACTATAACAAAGTGAGCTGGCATTGAGATTTTGATCTTGTCCAAAAGTATTTTGTGTATATATAAAACTCAGTGGGAGCTACATAATGTTTCCAAACTTATATGTATATGACATATTGTAGAATGGAAACAATATAAAGTTTCTGAGCACAAACAAAATAGATTTGAAACATATTTTCCATCAGATTGTAAGGTAAAATATTAGGCTTGAAAGAATCTATGGAGATAGATCAAAATGTCTATGAAGCTAAAATAAGTTATATATTTATGACAAAGATTTAAAGGTTTAAATAGGGGGAAATATTTCTTTAAATGTCATATAACTTGATGCTTATGAGAATCAATTGATAAGCATGGAAGATGAATGAGTTCATCTTAATAAGTTATGATATATAAAGGCCAAAGAATTTTTACTAAGTGTTAGTAACAGATATCAAGGATCTCAAAAGAATGAATGTATTATTTTGATAACATGAAGTTAAAATTCATTATTGAGAATATATGAATATCAAACTTCATAACTGGGTTATGACAATTGCTCAGTATTGTCTTATGAGCAATATTGTTGATTCTATAATAATAGAGATATGTATTTTGAAAACATGAGATGTTTCAATATTGTCTGAATCAAGAAATGTCTTGATGTTACAAAAGTTGTAAGAAATACATAAAATTACATTGTGATTCAAGAAGAATCTTGATAAATATTGGGTTGAAACCAAGTATGATCAAGAAGAGTCTTGACATAATTCTAATTCCAAGGATGTTTTATTTTGAATAAAATATTATGGATCGAAGAAAGATGGATTGAGATCCTTCAATCAGACAAGACTGAAACAAATATTATAGTGTTTTGAATATGGCAAAACTAATGACAAAAGGCTCTACCACAAGCAAAATACGAGTAACACCATATAAGCCATAAGGTGTTTAAAACTATGCAACTAGATTATTGACTCTAGTGCAAGTGGGAGTCTGTTGGAAATATGCCCTGGAGGCAATAATATTGTATTGTTATATTTCCATTATTCATAATTAAGAGTTTATGTTTCATGCTATAACTGCTATGATCCTGGAATATGCGATTCAGTGGAAAACTCATATGCATGTGTGGAATGATAAACGGCAAAACAATAGGTTCTCGGTCCCGCCTCTAGGACTGGCTCAAGTGTTGTTGGTGATCAGGTTTTCCGGATCTTAGGATATCGTTAAGCATAATGATTGTCCTGAAACAAACATTGAGGATATGACGTTAGAAGAACGATCATATTGAATCAACCCAAACATGTATGTTATACTTTGTGATTACATCGTCTGAAATCATCTGTTATAACACGGAGTGTTAGCATGTGTTTTAGTTCCTCAGACCATGAGAGTGCCTCGGTTACTTCCTACCAGACGGTGGGCTTAGGGGTTGCTCAAACATCACCTGTAACAAGGTGATCATAACGACAACTTTCAGGCTCACTGGAAAGTTTGACAAGTGATCGAACAGCTCGAGAGTGGGATTTGCTCCTCCGACGATGGAGAGATATTCTTAAAGCCCTATTGATGTGACGGCATCCATCATCGTCTGGCCAGACACAGGTGACTACGTCACAGGGATGCCGGAACATTTTAATGAGAAAGAACAACAAAACCAGTAACGGGAGCAACGGTATAGTGGGCATGGTGATGACTCAAGAGGATATCGATGCACACCGGGTTTTGTAAAGTATCATGAAGCAAAGGGAACATTACATGATAACCAAAGGTTCACTTGAATATCATTCGTGTAATCATAGGGATCGATATGCATGTCCACGGTTCCGCTATCGGTCATTGAACGAAAGGGTTTCATTCATGTCTATGATTTACTGAACCTACGGGGTCACAAGCTTAAGGTAATCACGAGCTGCTGAGTGTTAGTGGGACGGGAGTCATGAGAATATAATTGTGGAATTGTTTCATTAATATCCGGAATAGTTTCGAGAGGTTCCGGAAGCGTTTCGGGGTCACCGGAAGGGTTTCGGTGAGTATCGGGTAATACCCGGTATTACCGATTAAGCGCACCAAGGAGGCACTTTCCCCCCTTGGTGGCTGCCCTCTCCCTCCCCTCTGACCTATATATACTAGAGGATTTCCACCCTATGATTGATACAAGTTTTGGAGCCTCCTCTAGTTGATCTAGTTCTAGTTCTAGTTGGTCCTAGTTGACTAATTAGAGCTAGCCCTAGCCACCTCTAATCCTCATAACTAGAAGCCCAGTGTGGTTCTAAACTCCTCCCTCTAATTCTTCGACAATGATTAGGTCTGGATGGCGAAGCGCTGCTGGATCGTGAAGACCATACGCTTGTAACCAAGTAGAGAGGCCGTGCTTTCGGTCTTCTGTTCAAGGGATCGTTCGAGGGACTCCAAGTACGATCTACACCGACTCGTCCACTTTCGCTGCACTCCTGAAGTCGGTAACGATCGTTGATCACAGCCCGTTATGCATCTTCATATTGTTCCTGGGTGATAGTAGGGTGATTCTTTTTATTTTCTACTATGTTCCCCAAAAACAAGGTGGTCCAATCCTTTTTATTGCAAAGGACAAATCGAAAGTCTCTCTTATATTAAGCAAAGCGTTCTCGAGGACACATCGGAATTCTCGTCTAGTCACGTTCATCATGTTTAGTTGATTCGCGTTCACTACTTTGATAATTTGATATGTGGGTGGACCGGTGCTAGGGTGCTCTTCTTAATTGAACAAATAGCCCTCTTATGATAAACCCTCTCGCAAGCATCCGTAACTATGAAAGAAGAATTAAGATAAATCTAACCATAGTATGAAACATATGGATCCAAATCAGCCCCTTACGGAGTAACGCATAAACTAGGGTTTAAGCTTCTATCACTCTCGCAACCCATCATCTACTTATTACTCCCTCTGTAAACTAATATAAGAGTGTTAATATAAGAGCATTTAGATCACTAAAGTAGTAATCTAAATGCTCTTATATTAGTTTACGGAGGGAGTACTCCCCAATGCCTTCCCTTAGGCCCAAGTATGGTAAAGTGTCATGTAGTCGATGTTCACATGACACCACTAAAGGAAGAACAACATACATATCATCAAAAAATTGAACGCATATCAACTTCACATAATTACTTATAACAAGACTTCTCCCATGTCCTCAAGAACAAAAGTAACTACTCACCAATCATGTTCATGTTCAAGATCAGAGGGGTATAGAATATGATTAAGGATCTGAACATATAATCTTCCACCGAATAAACAACTAGCATCAACTACAAGATGTAATCAACACTACTAGCAACTCACAAGTACCAATCTGAGGTTTTGGGACAAAGATTGAATACAATAGATGAACTAGGGTTTGAGAGGAGATGGTGCTGGTGAAGATGTTGATGAAGTTTGGTTCACCCACGATGAGAGAAACGTTGGTGATGTCGATGGCTTCGATTTCCCCCTATTGGAGGGAAGTATCCCCGGTGGAATCGCTCCACCGGAGGGCAAAACTGCTCCCGCCCAGGTTCCGCCTCGAGACAGCGACGCTTCATCCCAAAAGTTTTCTCTTATTTTTTCTAGGGCAAAAGGCCTCATATAGCAGAAGGAGGGCGCCGAAGGCGCGCCCTGTTTTCTTTCGTCGGGAATCCATTGCATCCGCCCAAATGGCGCATGCATCCGCCGTAAGGTGTGTCGCCGCTGCCTCACTGGAGGCAGTGCGGCTTGTTTGGCGTCCGAACGCGGTGGCAGACGCGCAACCCCTCCGTTGGCGCACCGAGGCAGAGGTGAACGCATGGGCGCCGTCCGCTGTAAACATGGTGCGGCGTGCCCACCATGCGAGGCAGCGGGCGCAGGAGACAACGACAGCCCTCGCGGCGGTGGACGTTAGCTAGGCGGAGTCGCATTCTTCGGGGCCTCACATGGTGCACCAGTCCGGGCGTCGCAGCCGCGTCGTGGTGGATGTCGCCGGCTCCTCCCAGGATGGATCCATCATCGATCTCACCTCCATCGGCACCATCAGGGTTCCGGGCTCCGACAAGGAAGAGTAGGGCATGGGAGACGACGGCGCCTTGAGTCCCGTGAGTCGGTCCATGTCCTATGGCCTACTCTACCTCGCCGGCGACCAGACCAACACTCCGAGAGATGTAGCCGGCTGCCGGACATAGGCACGACGGAGCCGGACAAACACCGCTTAAGATTAGGTTTACGTTGCATGTAATAGTATGTATTTGAGTTTTCTAATCTGAGGTATCCGGTTGTAGAATCGATTATTTGAGGCATGATCGATCACTGTCCGTGGATGCGTCCGGACGTGTTCAAGGACGTTTGAGAGGTCAGATTTGCTGTATCCGGCTGTAAATACTCTGCAATAGTGATCTAAACGATCTTATATTTCTTACATAGAGTAGCAAGACTGAAACAACTAACTAAAAATCCAAAAAAAAAGTATTTTCGAAAGATCAGTGCTGCCATGCAAAGTGTCGTACCGAGAGTAGGGCCCAGTTCTTTTGCAAAATCTGGGGATTCTCTGGGATCCTTCCTTTTTTTTTGGGTAAAAAAAGAAGAAAATCATTGGCGTCTTCCTCCTGCGCTCCCCTCACCAGATCTCGATCCCACCATGTCTGCCACTTCCGCCCTGGGGTCTCCGGCGACCTCCGACGCCGCGGCCCCTCTGCCCGACCTCTCCATCCCCTATGATCTAGCCACGCGTGGACAGTGGCAAGCGCTGCTCGCGAACCTCGCCCACCCCTCCCACGCCCATCACCCGCACCACCGCCTCCTCTTATCTGCGCTCTCGGCGCTCTCCCTCGCCAAGCTCCGCCGCTTCTCCGACGGCGCCGCCCTACTGGCCTCACTTCACCCAGATCCCGGCTGCCCGCCGCCGCCCTTTCTTCTCCGCCTCCTGCACGCTCTCCTCCCGCTCTTCTTCCCCGACCGCCCCCTCGCTCTCGACCGCCTCTACACGCTCCTCTCATCGGTCCGCGCCCGCCCTGACGCCCAGCACCCCGAGTGGCGCCGTCGTGACGCCCTCGTCTCGTCAATCCTCGCCTCTGATCACCTCGCCCACCGCGAGTTCGACGTCGCCCTTGCCCTCGTCGCTGAACTCGTCGCCCGCGAGCCGGACAACCCGGTCCTGCTCTCCCGCCTCGCCTATGCCCACCTCCAGATCGGCAACCTCGCTGCCGCCTCCGCGGTCTTCCAACACGTTGAATCCGTCGCGGCCGGCGACTCCTCTCACGACAGCCTCCTGTCTCGCAACCGTGCGCTCGAGTGCATCGTGGCTAAGGACTATGCCGCAGCGGTGCGGGAGTATGAGCGCTGCATTGAGGCTGACCCTGCTGATGCCATCGCCGTGAACAACAAGGCGCTATGCCTCATGTACTCGCGGGACCTCAGCGATGCTATCAAGGTGCTTGAGGGCGCGCTGGAGAGGATGCCCACGGCGGCGCTCAACGAGACAGTGGTGGTGAACTTGTGTAGCATGTACGAGCTTGCCTTCGTCAACCATGGTGAGGTCAAGCGAACCCTTGCCGATTGGATCGCAAGGGTGGCACCAGACGACTTCGACAAGTCCTGCACACGCATGTAGGAGGTACTGGACTTCGGCATTGAATTATTTCACCTGCTGCTAGGATGTGCTCTAGCAGAGAGATTGTGTATTGGTGTTGCTATAGTTGCTCCACATACCGGAATTTGATTTGTTCATGTTTCCATGGCATTTATCATTTAATGATAACTGAAAGTTATGTGGTTGAAGTGACTTGCTCAACTGGAAGGTACTATGTGGTTAACAAATACTGGAATTTCTAGCATTGTGTTGTGCTGTTTGAAATGCAGTGATCATACGTGTTTGGAATACTTTTGCATACTTTAGAATTCCTAATATGCGCTGGAAGGTTGAAGTTTGGAATGCAATGATCATATGTATTTGGTGTTTGGTGATAAGTTTGTTCCTATTGTTATCCTTACTGAAAGCAATTCAACATTGTAATTACGAAATGTTTTACCGCTGCACCACGATAATTCCTTTTCTGATTAATGCAAAGGTTAAAGAATGTCTTAACTAAAGCCTGTAAGATGGCAGCTATGTGATACAAATGTTGTGGCCAAGATGCAGATTCTCCCCGTTGGAGCTAGCGATTTCACCCTCCACCCCCAAAAAATGCAATGGCGGGCAATATGGGGACAGATTATAGTGTGCTTGTTTTAACCAATAAGTAGTATTAAAAGTATCATGGGTCTATTTAACTTAATATCTGGATATGATTTTCATTTGTAGTTTCTTTAAGCATGGCAATACATATTATAGCGATAATTATGTCAGTTTTTTGCATATTGGAACATTATCTCTTAGTAGTTAGTACCTTGAGTTGTGTAGGTTTTTGTTATCAATAAAACCTCAGATTTCATTCGATGCCTCAGTTAATAATAGTATCCGTTTCATGTTAATTTTGTGTGTGATTATCCTATAATTAAAGCCTGCATAGCAGTTTATATGTCGCCAATAGAATATCATGGGCTTGCGAAATATAGATTTTCTTTCCTCTGGGGCAAGCAAATTTACCTGCCACCCTCGCAATAAAATGGCATGGAATATATTGTGCTTGTTTTAACTAATGATTTATTATTAAGAGGTTCCTGGGTACTAGAGTATACGTTACTTAATATCTGAGCATGCTTTTGAATTTGTAGTTTGATCCAGTATGGTAACACATATTATAACGAGAATTACAGCAGGTTTTCTCCTATTATAAAATGATCTCTTATTCTCTTAGTACCTTGAACCGTGTAAGTATTGTTATCGTTAAAACTTAATATTTCCATTCCATGCCTGTTTTTAATACTGCCATGAAGGAAAAACCTTGCTTTCCCCGTGCTTGAAAAGAAGGCGCATAAATGCTGATAGTCATTTTTCTTACAATCTTGGTCAAATTTTGCACAATTTGACTTCAGACGAAATTGTACGCCTTTTTTTCAAGCACGGGGAAGTACATAAAGACCATCATACATGATGTTGGAAGAGCTAGGTACTCAAAACAGTAAAAAAAAATGTGGTTGCACTAGCATCCATTCACAAAGGTAATCCTTCGGTCTCTTTAACAGTTGATTACTTGAACATATTCCATAGTAGAGCTCTCAGTTTTCTGACTGCCAGTCCGAGTATTGTTAGTGTCACCGAGACATGACGCCTTGAAGGTGATTACACCAGATGACTATCTTGAGGTTTTAAGACCCTTGCACATTGTTATTGTCAGTCTTGAGATTTTCCAATGATTGTCCTAAGAAGGGGATGCAGATGTTGGTTGGCACCTTGATGACTGACGACCAGTTAGCTGGAAGATCCTGCATCATGCCATCACTCATGTAAGTGATCAGAAGGCCTGCTGCTTCTAGTCTCCTCCTCTAGCTAATACTCCGTCCGTTCACAAATATAAGATGTTCTAAGTAACTTTTTTCTGAATCGGATGTATATAGACACGTTTTAGTGTGATTGTTCACTCATTTTAATCGGTACGAAGTCCATATTGAAATATCCAAAACATCTATAGTAGTTGTGAACGGAGGGAATAACTTCTTTTTCTAAATTGGATGTATGTAGACACATTTTAGTGTGTTTTGTGTTGGGACAAACCCACCGGCGACGAACGCCAAGAAGCCCTCCGACGACGAACGCCGGACGGAGGTAGAAGACGATGAACAAATCACACTTCCGGCGGCCTGTATGTTGGCATCTATTCATCTCAACTCCCTCTCGGCTCGGCACATACCGTCACCGTGACGCGGCAACAGACCGGCGCACTCCATCAGTAGACAGGACGGGGGTTTTATACCCGGGCTAGCACAGACGCACACACACCACTAACCCGGCCACCACTAGCACGTATTCACGGCCGGCTCACCCACTAACTCATGCATGACTATGCTATCAAGCCATGAAGCTAGCTAACCAACTAACCGCTTGGACTAAGCACTACGCGCTGGACTAACCAACTGCCACGGGCGAGAGTCCGCGCGCATATCCATCTGATGCATGCACCACGTCCGCCGGTCTCCACAACAGCACACACGACCTGGCCAGATCAACACACGCACATGCATGAACTGCCGCACGCACGCGCTATGTCCAGATTATGGCTGACAGTTTGTTCACTCACTTCAGTTTGTATGCAGTCTATATTAATAAAATATTCAAAAACATCCGTTTCTAAATATTTGTCTTTCTAGAGATTTCAATAAGTGACTACATACGAAGCAAAATGAGTGAATCTACATTCTAAAATATGTCTATATACATCTGTATATGGTAGTCCATTTGAAATCTTTAAAAAGACAAATATTTAGAAACGGATGGAGTACTTTATATGTGCAGCCTGCTTAGTGCGGCACAAGGGTGAAGATCGAACTGGGTAACGTTGATGGAGGTTCCTGTCCAGCGGGTGGCTGAAGCCTGATGTGTCTTGGAAATCACGGATCGGGATGACGAAAGGAAATCGGCCGGTTGAGACACCGCGCTGGAGTTGCTCAAGTATGCACATACTTTGTGTTGGCGCTGCTATTTTTACTTCATGGCGCGACGTCTTCAACGAAGGATCACTTGTCACCTGGCGCCACGCTCCGCCTTGATGCCTCAACCACCCAAATAGGGCACCGGCGAGACATGAAAGCGTTGGCCATAGTTCAAACCGGCCATCACCCACTTTCATCCAAACCAATGCAGCTCCAAAACGATGAGAGAAAAAACAACACCATTGACGTCATCGTCCGTTCGAGATCACCCGAATCTAGGGTTCCCCCCGGAGCAGCAGGCAGGTAGGCGAGAACAGCATCAACGACTCCTTCAACAAGGTAACGACGCCCAAAGGCATCGCAATCATCGGCCCAAAGAAAAAAAATCCAAGAACAGCTTTCGCCGACCATCTCGCCGCAGCCCAACTATCCACCTTGCGGCATGACCACTGAGACAGTACCACCCAGCGCCGCGTGTGACGGCCGAGCGCCACGCCGCCAGCCAGACGAGGAGACAGCCCTCGGCTGCAGCCGCCTCATCACGGCCAGATCTGGCCATTCCAGATCCGACGGGAGCATGGTTGGCCGCCGCTGCCAAACGCAGCCACAGCCAGCAGCAGCCCCATGAGAGCCGTCGCAACCCCGCCACTCCCGCAACATGCCGGGAGCTGCTGTCGAGCCTGCACCCAACCCTGCCGCCAAAAGCCACCAGGGCCCCAGCCGCCGCCGCCGCCGTCAGCCGTGCGCGCTTTGCCGGCAGCGTCCTTCAGCGGCGGACGGGAGGGAGAAGAGAGGAGGGGAGGGAGTTGGAGACGAGATCGGTGGCCGCCGCCTGTGTCGTCAACGGAGGCGACGCATTAAATTGGGGAAAATTTCACTTCTCCGGCCTCTGCACCAAGTAAGGATGCATACAGCCATTAAGCATGAGTACCAGGATTTTTATCTTGGTTAATAACCAAACCTCCTCTAGATAAACCATATAAGTATCAGAAAAATCTGATCCTCAAGAATAAATAGAAACCTAAATTTATCTTTGCGAGGATTTGAAATCAGATATTGGATTTGTACATCCACTTCCCCAACCAATTAAGCTAGGCTCACTCCCTAGCATGGCCACAGTCTTGACTTCCAACCTCCATCGACACGTGCATCTTCCGTGGCCGCCACAATGCTCCAACCACGAGGGCTCCTTCAAAAGGAGGCGAGTCGTCCGCTAGGCAGGAGTTACATTGGCATTTGCTGGAAGGGAAGGAGACGGAGTGACTGGCGCATGTTGAGCCCGACATCCGTCCAGCAGACATGTAGCAAGGATCCGGGAAAATCCTCAGTGGTTTCAGCAGAAGGCAAAAGAATATGTGTCTGACCCATCCACCCAAGAGGAGATTTGCACGAAGGGGCGTGCACACGCATGTTGTGGACCGCATATCTACGAAACTTGGTTTCACACATCCCGCACATCTTCGTGTTCACTTTAGTTTTGTATATAGCGGAAGTTACGACAATAAACAATTATAGTTGATTTATTCATAATCGATTATAGGAAGTTGGTGTAGGATGTGCAAAACCAAGTTCCGAATCACAGTGCACTTGCAACCTACTACCTCCGTAAAGAAATATAATAGCGTTTAGATTACTACTTTAGTGATCTAAACACAAATATAAAAGCGTTTAGATCACTATTTTAGTTATCTAAACACTCTTCATCCACCCAAACAGTTAACCACAGTTCACCACGTATGCGGCGTCCGCGCATATGCCCATGTAAAAGGATTCTGAATTTTCCATTTGTAAGACCTTTTACTTTTTAAATAGCTAAATATTGATTTCACGTTATTTTTCTACCGAATTTTATTATATTCCTAAAATATGTGCTCAACCAATATATGGAGAGGGGTGACCATGCATGCACTAAGTGGTACTCCCTCCGTTCCTAAATATAAGACCTTATATTCTAAAAGGTCTTATATTTAGAAAGGAGGGAGTAGGAGGGAGTAGCAGTTTGCTAGCTACCCCGTCCCTCCTCCAAGGCCACTTTGATACACAGAATTCTTAAAACTTAGAAGAAACAGAAAGACACAAGATTGGCATTGCATGTCCTCTTGAATTGATCACAAACCATGAAACCATAGGAATTTGGACCAAAGAGTGACATAGGAAAAACAAAGGAATTCTAGCAAGATGTTTGACTTGATGGAAATCTCCAGAAAAATTCGAGACTATAGCCATTTTTTCCCCAAGGATCCAAATCCTCCAAAAATCCTATGAAACTCCATTGAATCAAAGGAGATAACTAACCTGATCTATTTTGGAGTGCAAGTCAATAACTTTACATGACATAAAATCAATAACTTCACATGACATGAAATCGCTAAACAGAGGAGCTAGTAACTGCCAGGTCAGACAAGGGGAGGTCAAAACTAAGGCATGTGAAATTCAAAATCAGAATATCCTCATTCCAGGTCCCCCTTTCTACAACATCCATTCTATTCTTCTGCTGCAGGAAATCCTTAAGTTTAGTCTGGAGCCAGAAACTACTACACATTCATTCTTGATGGGCTCGTGTTGGCTGGCGATCTTCCTCGCCTTGCCCAGAGAAAAACATTAGAACAACAAGCACAGCCACCAAGAAGAGGAGGATGTACAACGCATTCACACCGAGCAGTGTTGGGGAACGTCTGCCCAATGTCTTCTTCATTGTTCTTCCAGCTCTATATGCCTCGAGGAAACGACTAATTTGGGACCCATGGTCACCTTCTTCCAAACTCTCTAAACCCTCAACCTGCAACAAGAATCATTTCAATCATAGCACGACTAAGTAGTCACTATTGGAGATTGTGGTGAAAGCAATTAAGCAAACATATATGATATGAACGGACTGTAAAAAAGGATATGATATGAACGGATCAATTTGAACAAAAAATGTGATGTCAAAACCAGACACGGAGTTGCACATAACAATTGCATATCAGTAATACCATGTGACATGCAGAGAACAGATACAGACTTATAGCCAGGGATAGTCTGAAATTTGATGATGGCATCCTTGTGAAAATAATGGGGACAACAAAAATACTATACTTACCACTTCATACTCCTCATCTTTGTCCCAGACTACCAACTTCGGCAGCTGTGAGCTCTTAGAATCATGGAAAGGCTCGGTGAATTCCTCCCATTGGTTGACTCCCACATATCCAAACACCAGGTCATGGTTTGCATTGGCTGCAGACCTTAAAACTTTTATTAACCGCATGGAAGTTTCATCAGAATCATCCTGCAGAACTGCAAGGACAACTTTCCTATCATCATCTTTTAACATCTTAACAGTCTCTGCATTGATGGGCACAGTTATCGGAAGCAGGGATTGCCGTATAAAATCCTCCAAGAAGGTTCCTGCATCCACAAAAATCATTGCTATGTATCATCAATTTGGAAAAGGCATGCACTACAAAGCAGAGCGTGCACATGTTTTGGTATAGAAAGGTGTACAAACAGAATGACAAATCTAGTATTTCACTCGCTAGCACATGTAACAAGAAACATAAAGCAAACAGATATCCAAGCATACCTTCAAAGGGGCCATAAAAAACACTCTGCTCGTTATATTTTGGGTTGAGCGAAACCAATGCTGGAATCTTGTCAAAATCATACACGGCCATCAAATCCTCAGAGAAATCCTTTGCTGTAGAAAACCATGCCTTCTTCTTGTACCTTGCTCCATACTCGGCAATGGAGGATTCATCCACCCCAAATCCGATAAATAACGGAAAACCCACACCAGCTTCCTGGACAAAACTTTTGATTGCCGCGTCGGACTCGAGAACAGAAACATCAGGTGCGACGAGCTTCCTCAGGCTCTCAACGAGCTGGCCGGCCTTCCTTGAACCAGTGTACTCTGTGGGGACTCCATGGTCAAAAAGCATAAGAGTGGGGAAGCCACTGCATCCATGAAAACAAACAAATTTGTCAATTACAAAACAGACTCCCGCCTGGTTTAACCAAACTCGTAGAGATATTTGATTAGGTTGCTTACTCTACTCCATATTTGGACCTAAGCTTTTTGTATTTCTCTGCATTTACTTTGGCGACTACAATTGGCGTGCTCAGCCCAGCAAGAACCGGAGCAGCTTCATCCAACTGCAAATGGGCAACGGCTTATCAGTTCACATCATTGCAGGCCACACAGATGCTGGAGTAACAGGAAAAAAGCGATAGTGACATGGCCTGCAAGTCTTGGTGATACTCCCTCCGTTCCTAAATATAAGTATTTTTAGAGATTGCAACATGGACTACATATGGAGCAAAATGAGTGAATCTACACTCTAAACTAGGTCTATATACATCCGTATGTAGTTCATATTGAAATCTCTAAAAAGACTTATATTAAGAAACGGAGGGAGTATAATCTTATTATTACAAGCAAGGGGTTGAGTGGATCTTAGACGTGCCTGTGCCAATTTCGTTTCCTCTCTACAACTCAAATCCGATCCATGTCTCTGAACCATCACCACTATCTCTCAATTTCCCATTTCGCACTTGGCATCAATTACCCTACTACTTAACCGAATCGCATTTCTCCTTGCAGACTCTTGGGAATACGAGGTCTCTAGCGAACATCGGTGGTGGTAGATCGAATGGAAGGGCGGGGTGGATAGCTGGATACGTACCTGCGGGGAGAGGCGTTTGCAGTGGCCGCACCACGGGGCGTGAAAGTCCACGAAGAGGAAATCGACGGCGGCCACCGCCGCCTCGAAGTTGCCTTCGTCCAGCTCCACCACGCTCCCGTCTCGGGGGATCTGGAACCTCGCCGGCTCCTCTCCGCCACTCGCCAAGCAGGCCGGCGTCACTAAAGCGAGAACGAAGAGAGGAAGCAGCCGCTGCTTGTCCACGGCCATCGGCGGCATCAGTGAGCTCGATTCGATCTCGACCGGAGTTGGTAGCTGTGTGGAACACTACGCCTCAAGCCCTCAACTGATAGTGCCCCGCATGCTAAGATCCCCCGTCCCATTTCCCTAAATATTTTTTTTAGAGAAATCGCTCATGCTTATCTAGCAGATCCCATATTTAAAAAAAATATCTTGTCAAATCTTCAAAATGTTTGCTCAAACAATTGTAACAAATTGATCACGTATCAACACCCCACAAAAACATATTGTAGATAATTTAAATGCATCACATCATAATTCAAGTACGAGCATTACTCCTACTCGCGTCGTCCGATCCACGCGCGCCTTGCACGCGGTGCCTGCATTGCGCCCTCACCGTTGTCCGATCGGACTCGGTCATTCCTCACCGAGCCAACGGCCACGGGGGTACAAGACGATGGTCCGAGGGCATGCTCATGGCCACCTCGTATGGCGGTCGTTGTCCTCGTGCTGTGTGTGTCATTTCATGCGCTTGTGTGGGAGCGAATGATGTTTGGGCTATAAGGCAGAGGCGGTCATCGTGTGTGGGCACCACCCAACTATCCATGTGTGTGTTGCCTCTTGCGTTGGTGGGGTGTTGATGTTTGGGCCCCCGGGCAGGGACATACGTTGTGTCCGGACCCCACTCGGCTATCCCGCCCAACACTCAGCTGGTTGTTCAAGCCCGGGCGTCGGGAGATGGTGTGGAGTCAATGTCTTGCCAGGCAGATAAGGTGAGTTTGCCCCTTTCGGCTATGCCCTGTTGTTTCCCTCAGGTGGTGTCGGTACTAAAACCGGCAGACCTCCGGTAGGGGGTCCCGAGCTGTGGATCTCGGATCTATGGGTAACAGGAGACGAAGGGGGGCAATATTTACCCAGGTTGGGGCCCTCTCGAAGAGGTAAAACCCTACGTCCTGCTTTGATTGTATTGATGATGGTGTATCGAGTACAAGCTTGATCTACCTCGAGATCGTAAGTTGTGTTCTAACCCTAAGGCTAGGTGGTTGTAATTGTGATCGTGGTCTCTACGGACTAAACCCCTCAGTTTATATAGGCACTGGGGGTACCTAGGGTTACACATGGTCGGTTGCCAATCTAGGGATACACATGTCGGCAGCCGATGCAGTCCCTGGAATACACGTCAAGTCTTCGGCAGAGTCCACCTAGATCACGCCGAAGTGCGAGGCTTCTGGAGTCCTTCCTTGTAAGAACGGTGGACCGTAAGCTCGGCCCATGGACTGTGGGCCAACTAGGTTGGTACCCCCTAGTCTAGGACACCGCCAGATGGGTTTGCCTCCTTCCTACTTATCTGATCCATTCTGTCCGCTCGATGGCCGTGTGGAGTTATGTTTGTTCCATCCTTCTCTGGTCAGTCGGTATAAGGTAGCTATATGCTTTGTAGGTCCCATGAGCGGTTGGTATCTAGAGTGTTCCACTGGGTAACGTGGCTACTGGTTTTTCGCGTTTGACCTGTGTGGGTTTGATACGTCAATTTTGCATCATGTTTTCCTACTGTTATTTATTATGTTTTGGGTCATTATTTCACTTTATGATACTATTGTTATGTCTTTTCTTTCTTATTTTGCAAGTTTCACATGAAGAAGGGGATTGCCAACAGCTGGAATTCTGGACCGGAAAAGGCTATAGCAGAGATAGCTATTCTGCACAACTCCAAATGACCTGAAAATTTACGAAGAATTATTTTGGAATATATAAAAAATATTAGCGGAAGAAATACCAGGAGGGGGCCACCAGGGAGCAACATGCTCAGGGGGCGCATCCTGTGAGCTTGTGGGCCCCCTGGCAGGCCTCCGGTGCCCATCTTCTGCTATATGAGGCTATTTGACCTAAAAAAAATAAGAAGAAGACTTTCGGGATGAAGCGCCGCTGTCTCGAGGCGGAACTTGGGCAGGAGCACTTTTACTCTCCGGCGGAGCGATTCCGCCGAGGAAATTTCCCTCCGGGAGGGGGAAATCGAAGCCATCGACATCACCAATGATCCTCTCATCGTGGGAGGACCAATCTTCATTAACATCTTCACCAGCGCCATCTCATCTCAAACCCTAGTTCATCTCTTTTATTCAATCTTTGTCCCAAAACCTCAGATTTGTATCTGTGAGTTGCTACTAGTGTTGGTTACATCTTGTAGTTGATGCTAGTTAGTTTATCTGGTGGAAGATTATATGTTCAGATCCTTGATGATATTCAATACACCTCTGATCTTGAACATGAATATGATTTGTGAGTAGTTAGTTTTGTTCTTGAGGACATGGGAGAAGTCTTGTTATAAGTAATCATATGATGTTGGTATTCGTTCAATATTTTGCTAATCATAAATGGATATTATTAGCCATGATATACTTATTTGGAAACAATTATAATGCTAATCATAAATGGATATTATTAGCCATGGCCCAACACGTCATGCAAACTAAAAATGGAAAGCTACTATTTCATGGATTGCATGCCATGCACTAATAAAAATTACTTGCCATAACACTAGTAGAAAACAGGGTACTAGTCCCGGTTCCAGAGGGCCTTTAGTCCCGGTTCTGGAACCGGGACCAAACTGTCGGGACTAATGCCCAAAACCTTTAGTCCCGGTTTGCTTACGAACCGGGACCAAAGGAGCTCCACGTGGCCGCTGTTGGGCGCCTAGGGAGGAGGACCTTTAGTCCCGGTTGGTAACACCGACCGGGACTAAAAGGCAGCCACGCGTCAGCAGCTCCCAGGCGCTGGGGTTTTTGTTTTTTTTAGGCGGGGGTGGGGTTTTGGGGTTTTGGAGGGTTAATTTAGGTGTTTCATATTGTGTTAGCTATAGCTACTACATATAGAGAGAAGTGACCTCTCTTTCTCCGTGCTTGGTCGACGGTAGCTACTACATATAGAGAGAACTCGATGCTAGCTAGTAAGCAAATGAAGGAACCATTAATTACATAACATCGTGATCATGAACATATATAGAGAGAAGTGACCTCTCTTTCTCCGTGCTTGGTCGAACAACAAGTTTTCGTATATCTATCCGACGCTACTACATATATACAATATAACATCTCTTACGATCCCTGACATCATCTACCAAAAATTGGCTTGAATTTCCACATGGTATTCTCCGTCTTTATGTATGACGTGGTCAAGAAAGAATCCCGCCAATTCCTCTTGAATTGCTCATATGCGATCATGTGGTAGGAGTTCATCCCGCATCTGCCACATCTAATTTAAAGAAGGGGGTCAATACATATATATGAATGAAACTCAACACAATTGATGGTAATAAAATAAAATTGTGAATATTGTTTATGTACTTCAAATTGTTTGTCAGAGTAGCCCTGCTCAGAGGTCGAGTGGCGCATGAACTCGCAAATGTAGTATCCACATAAATCAGTCCCGGGTGCTTGCCACAAGCACTTTACGAGAATAGAGTTCAATCAAACTGATAATCAAGCATGACAATGGTATTGATGAAACTAGAATCAACGAGAGATGCGCAGAACTAGCTAGTACTACTTACTTTGGGGTGTGTAAATCGCAGCTCGTTCCTCAGACCCGGAACCATTCCGGTGAACTTTTTCCAAACCCTGCCAGGCAAAGAAAATGATTACTTGATACCAGGAAATGAACGAAAGTTGCCGATATGGTGCGATAATGATTGAACTTACTTCTGGAGCATTGCAGTCATGTCCTCATAATCCTTGGGATCTTTACGTCTCAAGTCTAAGACAGTTACTACTGCCCCGTCAAGCTTAATGGATAGCAGAATAAAGTGGAACCTGCGCACGCATAACTCATCAATTACATTACTTAACCTCGAGTAAGCGAAACCGAATATGCACAAGACAGTAACACTCACTTGAAGTTGTAAGGAAAGAGTATTTCCCCTTTGTTTTGATGTCGAAGGAACGATTGTAGCAAGTTTTCCTCAATATCTTCGACTCTGTTTTTTACCGACCATTCATTTACAGTATTTGGGCTAATGAACCCAATGTCATAGATTTGTCCTTTCTTGCATTCGACGATCTTCAATCTGCATAATATAGTGAGGATAATTATATATACATGCAATGAACGAGTTGAGCTAGAGACTTAATTACAGAAGTAATACTTACAGACAGTAGCAAGTCATGAGTTGTTTGTCGAGGGCCTGTTGATTGAATAACTGAAATAATTCCACAAATTCAACAGGCATCACCTCAACTCCAATGAGGTCGTGCTCATCTTTAATTCTCAGCATCAAACTATCGGTCCCATTCTTCCTGCAGCTTTCCAAGTACCACTCATGCAATCTTCGCATCATCGTTGTTAGAGGAGGATGATCAGGTTTGACGAGAGGCTTCCCGTGCTCGTATCTAAAGATCTCTACTGCCTCTAACGTTTCAAACTGTACATCATCGCCCACGTAATCACCAAGATTGGTACCGGGCAGTAGCCCCGGATGATTAGCGATATTGCTAGACACCTTGAGCGGGGGGCATGATTGCTTCTCCTGTTCACTGAGCTGGGGAATTGTTTTCCCACTTCTTTGTTTTGCTTCTCTTGCAGCACTGGTAGTACTTCTCGACCGCCGCGCTTCATCATATGTCCTTTCAATACAGCGCTCATAGTTGGATTGCGGGGCAGGCGGTGGTGGTCGCTTAAGGGCATCCACAGTGCGCTTCGCTTTCACCGGATCTACTATTTCCTTCGGAGGTGGATGTTTCTTCCATTCAAAATGGGCCTGCACTTCGGCAGCACTGATGTCCGCGTTTTCCTCGTCGGTCCTCTCATATGGTAACTTTTCCAGAGCCTTGAGGCTTGGACCATCTTTGAATTTCTTCCCGCCTCTTGTACTGCTAGCCGCCAAAGCGGCGGCGTCTCTCTTCCGCCGTTTCTGAGGCGGCGGAGTCCGCTGACGCGCCGGAAGAGGCGGAGAAGGAGGCGGAGTGCGCTGACGCGCTGGAGGAGGAGGCGGAGGAGGAGGAGGCGGAGTCCGCTGACGCGTCGGAGACAGCTGAGGCGGACTCTGCTGAGGGGCCTCATCCGGCTGATCAGTCTGCTGAGGGGCCTCATCCGGCTGAGTCTGCTGAGGCGTCCAGTTTGGAAGCTTGATGTACTCCTTTCTCCATAGACAGGTACTCTTTAAAGCATTTTCCAGATGAATCTCCCCTTCACCTGTAGGGTAGTCAAGCTCCAGCTCCTCAAATCCCTCCATTATTTCATCCACCGTCACAATAGCATAGGCATGTGGAATCGGACGGCAATGGAAAGTTCCCTCAGCTCGAGGAGGTACAACAGAGCCGAGCGCCGCCTTCAAGGTCAGGTTCTGGCATTTCGTCATTAGCACACAATGTTCAGCCTCCGTGATACTATCCAGGGGGTAGCTAGGAGCCGTGAAATCAGGCTGAATGAGCTCCATGGAAGCCACGCTGCTTCTCCGCTGAGATGGTGGGGTAGCTTCTGGGGCAGCGTCGAACGAAGGATCTTCGTGCCGCTGAGATGGTTGGCCGGTAGCTCGCTGGCTCTCAAGTTCCTCTAGTTTCGCTAATCTTGCACTGAGCTTCTGCATTTCGCTTGCTTCCTCTTTATTCTTTCTCTCTCGGCTTCTATAACCACCGCTGTCGGGAAACCCATGCACCCACGGAACAGAGCCTGATGTGCCTCGTATTCGTCCAGGGTGTTTAGGATTCCCAAGGGCATCTGTTAGCTCGTCCTTCTCTCTGTCGGGAATGAACGTCCCTTCCTGCGCTGCCTTGATTGCTGTCTCAAGCTTCTTGATGGGTATTGCAAGTTGATCGTTTGTCCAATGACACTTCCCTGATTCTGGGTCCAAAGTTCCCCCAACCCCGAAGAACCAAGTCCTTGCCCGATCTGGCCAGTGCAATGTCGCTGGTTGGACCCCTTTAGCAAGCAGGTCTTGCTCAGCTTTGTCCCACAACGGCCGGGCTTTGCTGTAGCCACCTGACCCCGTGGTATGGTGATACAGCTTCTTTGCAACATTTTGCTTGTTTGTCACTGACCTTTGCATACCCTTGTCCGATTTCTTGTAGGCCACAAATGCGGGCCAGTGATCTCTTGTCGACCGATGAATTCTGGAGTCTCGTTTTTCTTGACAAACTTTTTGTTCAACTCTTTCTTCCAGTTGTTGAATAGTGCTGCCATCTTCTTAAGAGCAAACGCCTTGACCTTTCGCTCTATAACTGGGTTATTCGGATCCTCCTCTGGCGGTAGGCTGAAATTTGTCATCAGCGAGGTCCAAAGATCATCTTTCAGTCTATCCTGGACATAAGAAACTTCAGGGTCCTTCTTCTTATTCCATTGTTCGATGCTGATCGGGACGCTGTCCCTAACAACAACTCCGCACTGATGTACAAATGCGTCCTTGGTCCGCTTGGGAGCAATCGGTTGGCCATCTTTCGCGACTTCTGTGATCGTGAACCTTTCATCCTGGCGCAACCTTTTCTTCGGGCCTCGTCTCCTTACGGAAGTTTGGCTCGATCCGGAGGGCTAAAAGAAGAAAGGAGCGTTAATATATGTACATACCAAAATAATTAATGCATCAAGTCAGCACAGGCTTAATTAATATATATATACCTTGCCGGACTTTGCAGCGGTTAAGGCTCCCTCCTCCGTTCGGTCACCGGAGCCGTGATCTTGATCTCCTTCCTCCGCCATTCGGTCATCGGAGCCATCATAACCTCCTTCCTCCTCCATTGTTGGATCACCGGAGCCATCATCCTCTCCTTCCTGACCATCGGCGTCGTTGAGAAACGACAAGGGATCACCTCCGTTGCGGATTATATCCCCCAACAACTCTTCTTGTTCCAAGTCTCTGTCCATAGTTTCTGCAAATATTACAACATGGCAATATACAAACATGAGAGATGGATTAGTGGCAAACATGGACTTAATATCACAACAAGGAATCATATGCATATGAGCAATGGATTAGTGGCAAACATCATGCAAAGTTGACAAGTTTTATAACAGTCAGTTTCAGACGATCGTCGAGGACTACTCCGCACTGATCGTCGAGAGAGTTAGGGGGTGTTCTAACGCGGCACTACACGATATAGGTGAAGGGGGATAACATCCGGGAATGTTTTCCCGAAGTCTGCATTTCCGGACAGATGAACCGGAGGGGGGCGGTTAGGGGACATACTTGCGGACTCCTCCCCCCTCATTTTCCCGAGAGAGTTAGGGGACATACTTGCGGACTCCTCCCCCCTCATTTTCCCGAGAGAGTTAGGGGGGACATACTTGCGGACTCCTCCCCCCTCATTTTCCCGAGAGAGTTAGGGGACATACTTGCGGACTCCTCCCCCTCATTTTCACAAGAGTTAGTGGGGACATACTTGCGGACTCCTCCCCCCTCATTTTCCCGAGAGAGTTAGGGGGGACATACTTGCGGACTCCTCCCCCCTCATTTTCCCGAGAGAGTTAGGGGACATACTTGCGGACTCCTCCCCCCTCATTTTCACGAAGCATGCCACATCATCGCATAACATGCATTAGAAAAGGCCCACCCCCACTACCACATGTCTCTCAACATCCAAAAATTCTATGAACATAAAAAATTCTATATACATCACTCCATCCATCCATCCATATATACATACATGCATCAATCCATCCATCCATCCATATATACATACATGCATCAATCCATCCATCTATATATATGAAAAAAAATTAAGAAAACAAATTCTATGAACATAAAAATTTCTATGAACATAAAAAAAATTCTATACACATCAATCCATCCATCCATCCATCCATATATATACATACATCAATCCATCCATCTATATATATGAAAAAAATTCTATGAACCTAAAAATTTATTTGAACATAAAAAAATTCTATATACATCAATCCATGCATATATACATACATCAATCCATCCATCTATATGAAAAAAATTTAAGAAAAAAATTCATCCATCCATCTATATGCAGGGCAGGGGCGGCGGCTAAGCAGCAGGGGCAGGGGTGGCGGTGGCGGCAGCGATAGGGGAAGGGGGCGGAGCTCACTGGGGGGCGGCGATGAGGAGCGTGCGGGCTCGGGGTAGGGCGTCGGCGTCGGGAGGGCGGCGCAGCAGCCTGGCGGCGTCGGCGTCGGAGCAGGGCGGCGCAGCAGCCTGCCGGCGTCGGGGCAGGGCGTCGGCGTCGAGAGGAGAATGGGAGGTGGGGGAAAATTTCCTAAGTGTTGGCATATATAGCCACCCCTTTAGTCCCGGTCCCACCTCGCTAGTTGAGAGGGGCTCGGAGTGGTTTATAAGCGCTGCTGCCACTGCCCACTCGAGCTCCTCTCAACAGTAGGCAGTACATGCATATGTGTAACACCCCCAGTGGTTAGCCACAGTAATTCCATTTTGATAATGCCAAGTCAGCATGATTAACAGTGCATGATCATCATTAGCATTATATTGCATTTCAACTCCCAAGTCAAAGTCAAATTTAAATGAAAGTGAAATACAAAAGTTGTCCAACATAAAAAGTAAAATGTTCAATAAATGGCAAATATTCACTAAGTAATGAACATGCTGGAACCAACCTCATTTGGTTTCCCAATTTGCCCATGGAATTAATTTAGCGAGACAACAAGATTAAACAAAAGCATTTTAATTCAACTATAAATTTGAACAGTTCCAATTGGCCTCAAACTTTTTATGCAACCTTATAGTGATGACTAGGAATTATGTGCAAAGTTTCATAGCTAACAAAAATCATTTGGCAGGTAAAATAAATAGAAAACAGTAAAGGAAAAATAAACAAAGAGAAACCCCCCCCCCCCCGTGGCCCCAACTGGCCGCTAGCCCAGCTGGCCCAACCGGCCACTCCCCCACCCCTTATCCCCCTCGGGCCGAACCCTAGCCGCTACCACACCCCTCGCTCATTCCCCCCCCGCCCGATCCAGAACCGGATCGGGGAGCTCCCGCACCGCCGCCCGCGTCGCCCCGACGCGCCCGTCGCCGCCGCGCCCCTCGCGCCGACGCCGTCGCTAACCGCCCACCGCCGCCGCCGCCTTCGTCCACCGGCGTCGCCCCGCTCCGTCACCGCTGCTACTCCCAGACATCACGCCCCGCCCCCTCGCCGTGCCGCTCCGGCGCGGCCTGCGCCCCGTCGCGCCCCGGCGCCCGCGTCGCCCCCCCCGACCCGGCGCGCCTCCCCGCCGATCTGCCTCGCCGGGTCGCGCACCGTCTCGACCGCCGCCATCACCCGCCGGACTGCCTTGCCTCCTCCTCCCCACACAGTGCGCCACCTCCTCGCCCCCGTCCGGCCAGCCTCGACTCGGCCCCCAACGTGAGCACGCCCGGCGCGCGCCGCCCGCTTCCTCTTACCCCCCCATCCGTCGCGCTCCGGTCCCCGTCGCCCAGCACCCGGTGGTCACCGCCGCCTCGCCCACGCGGACCGCGCCGGCGCGCGGCCATCCGCGGGACCGCGCCCATGGGGCGCCCGCTCACCCCTGGCCGCGCGCTGCCGCGGCCTCGCCCGTCCGCGCCCCCCCCCCCCCCGTCCGCGCCCGCGAGTGCCATTTGGGCACCGGACATGTCCGGTCCAAAGGGCACGCTCCGGGACATGTCGGCGCCAGACCTGCACGACGCGCGGACATTGTCGCGCCAGGCCACTGACATAGGGGCCCATGGCCAGAAAGAATTAAAACAAAAAAATAATAAAAATAAAAATAATAATAAACTAATTAATGAATTAATTAGTTAATCAAACTGATTAGGTATAATTTAATTAAGGAGTTAGTGGTTAATTAAACAGTAATTTAATTAGTTTATCACTAATTAACCTAACAGCCTATGACAGGTGGGACCCATGGTCCTGACGTTCATGCTGACGTCATGCTGACGTCAGCAAGCACTGTTTGGGATAATGTTGATTTACATAGAAATAAATAAATTCCAGGAAATTAAATAAAAGCTTTAGAAATCATATCTTTTAATCCGTAACTCCGATCGAAAACTTTGTACATGAAAGTCGCTCAGAACGACGAGACGAATCCGAAAACACGGTCCTATTCGTCCGTCACACGTCCCATAAACATCAAGAAATGCAACCGTCCCTCTCCGGGTCATCTGTCTGACAAATGTCGGAAACCGGGAAAAACACGGCGAGTAGAGCACCGCCGGAGTTTCCTCCTCGGTGAGTGCAACCATACGTTTAGGATCCTCACCCCGCACTGCGATTATCATGTCGTACTTGTGTTGCTAAGTGTCTATATTTATATGTTTCTCCCCTTCTTCTCTTCGGTAGACCACTGCAACCGACGTCGTACCCGCAGACCGACGCCAACTAGGAGCCCGACCCACACGGGTGACGATCCCTCTCTCTTCCGAGAGCAACCACGGCAAGCCCCTCCCTTGAGCATACCGATATCGACCATTTAATTCTCAGCTGCATTTAGAATGTACTGGCATGTGCTGCTTTACACATTCTGATGCATAGCCTGTTCAGGACCTGCTGTTGATAATTACCTACATATCTAAACTGTATTAGTCCTAGGCGGGGGTAGAGACCTATTCGGTGACCCCCCACTTATCCCAGATGCCGCGCGTGGATCTCAGGAAGGACCGATCAATGGGAATTGAAGACCGAGGACCCGACACGCACCATCACCCCCCTTATTTGTAACGACACTTGCAGCGTACTATCGAGTGCGAGGAGTGAAACCTTCTGTAGCACTTCTGATGTAAACGCCTTAGTAGTTAGATAGCTATTCGTATGGGGTATCGAGGTGATTCCTCCATCACCGCTTCCGGGATAACGACGTGCCCGTAACACACCTCAAGTGTTGGACACAGTGAGGGTGATCCTCCTAGTTCACCTGATCGGATACATAAGTGGGATTCAATGAGGGTGAAGTGATACCCGGATCCATGATTATGAACACGGATACTTGGACTTACAATGTTAACTTGGAAGGCGGGTCGACCCTGAGGGGTCACCCGCGTGTGATGGTGAAGGCGGGTTGCCAGTGTGGTGCCAAGTGGTGACATACGAGGGCGGCGGCCGGGCATCTAACACAAAAACCCCTTGCCGCAAGGCCTCGAGAGGGGCGAGGGGTCACATTTGATGATCTCGTCGGTTACCGCAAGCCCTAGTCCTAACGATTTGGATAGATTGATTCCGAGCAGGCCTATGGCCTGTAGCACACTAACCATACGGTTGGGTCAGAGTATGGGCGTTCTTGATCGTATGCATCAGCCGAAAGCTCTGGTCCGGACGTCCCAGTGCAGCAAAAGAGGGGTGCGGGCATGGAGTTGTGATTGGACGCCATTTCGTGGTGCTGGATATGGGCCATGTACGCAACGACCCGGAGGGCGAAGGTGGCGATGGCCAAGACCCCTTGCGATTAGGATGTAGACCGGCGGGGATCTCTCTTGCTGAGGCGTAGGTTGAGGAGGTTGCGATTGTGTTTGTCGCGTTTGGGACGAGGCCGGCAAGATGACCGAGGAAAAGTGTGTCCGGCCGAAGTTAATCGAGCGTGTGTTTGTTGGGTAAGTTGGTGCACCCCTGGCAGGGGAAGAACATTTCTATGCGATAGCCACGGTCCTAACGGTTTAAAGGCACTCGGAAGTTGTATATCCCGATCGATACATACAGAACTGACCCTTGAGAAGTTAAACAGGTGATGACTGTATTGGATTGCGGATCGCCTTTCTCACGGGAGTCGAGAAAGGATCTCAGGACGAGGTTTGATGACTTTATGGCTCTGGGATTGCTTTCTCGCAGGGAGTCGAGAAAGGATCTCTGGGTGAGGTTGATAATATTACTGCTACATTATATGGTATTGTTCTACTCTCTTCTACTGCTGCAAGACCGCTGAAGATGCTAGTCTTCGATAGGACTAGGCCTTCTCTCTATTCTTGCATTTCTGCAGCCCAGTCCACATATACAGCCTCCCCTTGAAAATGTTGCATATGTAGTGTAGATCCTTGCTTGCTGAGTACTTCTGAGTACTCACGGTTGCTTTGTTTTCCTTTTCCTCCCCGTATCAGTTTGTCGTGACCAGAGGACGGAGCCCCCTGGGACAGATGCCCCGACGATCGCTACTACTACTACCCAGAGGATGGATACTACTACGAGTTGACTGACGACCAGGAGTAGGATCGGAGGGTCCCAGGCAGGAGGCCTGCGCCTTTCGATCGTAGTGTTTTATTTTTGCCCCGCCTTTCTAAAGGCCTTTCTGTTTCTCTTTTATATCTGTACTCAGATATCTGATGCTTCCGCTGACGCTTGTATGCCATTGAGCTATGTATTCGAGCCCTCGAGGCCCTGGCTTGTAATATAAAGCTTGTATGACTTTATTTATGTTTTAGAGTTGTGTTGTGATATCTTCCCGTGAGTCCTTAGGCTTGATCGTGTGCATTTGCGTGTATGATTAATAGTGCACGATCGGGCCGGGGGCGTCACAAGTTGGTATCAGAGCCGACTGCCTGTAGGAGCCCCCCTTTCCAACTCCTTGGCCGAAGTTGAGTCTAGAAACCGAAAAACTATTTTACTAACTTGGCTGTGTGGCTTACGGGCCCACGTCGCCAATTGGGTGGTATTAGGATCTTTTACTCCTCGACCTTTACTCTGGGACTCTGACCTCTCTTCCTTTCGGGTTAACTAAAGTTTACTAACGCCGACACTTAGGATCTTGTAATTCTCGTCCACCCGAAGAGCTGAATATCTGTGCGATTTCCCTGACGTTGATCTGATTAGTCTGATAATCATTTTCCTTTCCATTGTTTTGTTTAACCTTTCTCTCCGAGATCGGTTATACTTCTCCTTGTCTTTTGACAATCATGAGTTTCCTCTGTTTCAGATGGATCGTTTGTTTCCACCACACCCTGCGACGCAGCTACCAGCTGTTCGAGCAGGGATACATCCAGAGTACATTCTTTATCCACTGGGGTAGATGTCAATCCGTTACAATGCCCCAGTACTTTCTCCTCCAGATACCCGCAAAGACTTTGTGATTTATTGTGATGCATCCCGTGAAGGATTAGGCTGTGTCCTAATGCAAGAGCGTAAAGTGATTGCTTATGGCTCTCGTCAGTTGCGCCCACATGAAGAGAATTATCCGGTACATGATCTGGAACTAGCTGTTGTCATCTATGCACTACAGTTATGGCGACATTACCTCCTCGGTAATCGTTGCGAGATATACACGGATCATAAAAGTCTGAAGTACTTGTTCACTCAACCTTCTCTAAACCTCCGTCAGCAAAGATGGATGGAGGCCATTGCGGACTATGATTTGGGTATTTCCTATACCCCTGGCAAGGCTAACGTAATGGCTGATGCATTGAGCCGTAAATCTTACTGCTCTGAACTTGAGGTTCAGCTACAGCAACCACTTCTGTATGAAGAGCTTCGAAAGCTAAATCTCGAGATAGTTCCCCAAGGATACCTAAAAACCTTGGTTGTTGAACCAGACCTTGAGAAAGCTGTTAAGAATGCGCAAGCTAAAGATGCTGAAATTGATCTGATGAAGAAAGACCTTCACCTTGTAAAGTACAGGGATTTCTCGCTGTCTGAAGATGGAACCTTGTATTTCAGAGACCGCATTGTCGTACCTCGCTTCGAGCTTATGACTGACAAAGTCATGAAGGAGGCACATGATACCCCGCTGTCCATTCATCCGGGTAGCACCAAGATGTATCGTGATCTCCGTCAAAGGTACTGGTGGTCTAGAATGAAGCAAGACATTGCTCGATATGTTGCTGAATGTGATGTGTGTCGACGCGTTAAAGCAGAACATCAGAAGCCTGCTGGAATTCTGCAACCGTTACCTATTCCTTTATGGAAATGGGACAAGGTTCAGATGGATTTCATTACAGGACTTCCCAGGTCACAGAAGGGTCACGACGCTATTCTTGTCGTCGTCGACCAACTCTCCAAAGTTGCACACTTTCTGCCTGTCAAGGAGACGATCACTGCTAGTCAGTTAGCAGAGTTGTATATCTCCAGAATTGTATCACTCCACGGTATCCCGAAAGAGACCAGTTCAGACCGTGGCAGCATATTCACTGGTCATTTCTGGGAAAGTTTTCAAAAGGCTATGGGAACTCATATTACCTGGAGTTCAGCTTATCATCCTCAATCCCAAGGCCAAGTCGAACGAGTCAACCAAGTGTTTGAAGACATGCAACGAGCTTGTGTTGTTTCTTTCGGCAAGAAGTGGGAAGAATCTCTTCCATATGCCGAGTTCTCCTATAACAACAGCTATCAAGCCAGCTTGAAAATGGCCCCCTTTGAAGTTCTCTATGGACGTAAGTGTCGAACCCCTCTGAATTTGTCAGAAACTGGGGAACGACCGCTCGTGGGTCCAGATATTATTCAACAAGCCGAAGAACAAGTTCGTATTGTCCGGGAAAATCTCAAGGCGGCTCAGGACCGCCAGAAGAGCAACTATGATCGCAAACGATGGGGTCTGACTTATCAACCTGGTGATCAAGCTTATCTACGTGTCACCCCTATGAAGGGCACTCACCGTTTTGGAATCAAGGGCAAGCTAGCTCCGCGCTACATTGGTCCTTTCCGCATTGTTGCAAGACGTGGTCAAGTGGCATATAAATTGGAATTGCCGCCGCAATTCTCTCATATCCAAGACGTCTTCCATGTGTCGCAACTCCGTAAATGCTTCAAGGAATCTCCGCACCGATCTGTGGATCACGAGATGCTTGAATTGCAAGATGATCTATCTTATAAGGAGCATCCGATCCGCATTCTCGATGAAGCTGAACGTCGAACCCGTCAGAAGGTTACCAAGTTCCTCAAAGTACAGTGGTCAAATCATACTGAAGATGAAGCCACTTGGGAACGCGAGGATAATCTTCGTGCGGAATACCCCGAACTTTTTCCTTCTACTTCCTAATTCTCGGGACGAGAATTCTTATTAGTGGAGGAGATTTGTAACACCCCCAGTGGTTAGCCACAGTAATTCCATTTTGATAATGCCAAGTCAGCATGATTAACAGTGCATGATCATCATTAGCATTATATTGCATTTCAACTCCCAAGTCAAAGTCAAATTTAAATGAAAGTGAAATACAAAAGTTGTCCAACATAAAAACTAAAATGTTCAATAAATGGCAAATATTCACTAAGTAATGAACATGCTGGAACCAACCTCATTTGGTTTCCCAATTTGCCCATGGATAGAAGTACGCGTGCGGCTTTACCTATTCTGATGCATAGCCTGTTCATTGTAACTGCTGTTGATAATTAACCTCATATCTAAACTGTTTAGTCTAGGCTGGGTAGAGACCTATCAGTGACCCCACTTATCCCGACTGCGCGCTGGATCGTCAGAAGACCCGATCAATGGGATTGAAGACCAGGACCCGACACGCCACATCACCCCCTTAGTTGTAACGACACGCCCAGCGGTTACTATAGTTTTTCTCGATAGTAACGCTTGCAGTGTCGTTACACTAAGGGGGTGTGATGTGCGGTGTCGGGTCCTGGTCTTCAATCCCATTGATCGGGTCTTCTGACGATCCAGCGCGGCAGTCGGGATAAGTGGGGTCACTGATAGGTCTCTACCAGCCTAGAAAACAGTTTAGGATAGTAGGTAATTATCAACAGCAGGTTACAATGAACAGGCTATGCATCAGAATAGGTTAGATAGAAAGCAAGCAGCAGCGTAGTAATTTAATGCAAGCATGAGAAATAGAATGGGCGATATCGGTATGCTCAAGGGAGGGGCTTGCCTGGTTGCTTGGCAAGAGAGAGGGATCGTAAAACGGTGGCGTCGGGCTCCTGAGTTGCGTCGGTCTCGGGGACGACGTCGGTGTCAGGGTTCTACCGAGAGAGAAGAGGGGGAGGGAAACAGTATAAATATAGAGCAAACTGAGAGCAACACAAGGTACGACATGATAATACGCAGTGCCGGGTGTATCCTAACGTATGGTTGCACTTCACCGAGGAAGGAGGAATCCATCCGGGAATGTTTTCCGGTTCCGGACATTTTGTCAGACAGATGACCGGAGAGGGACGGTGCATGTTCTGATAGTTAGGGACGTGTGACGGACGAACGGAACGTGTATTCGGATTGTTCTCGTCGTTCTGAGCGACTTTCATGTACAAAGTTTTTTCGATCGGAGTTACGGATTAAAAGATATGATTTCTAAAGCTTTTATTAATTTCTGGAATTTATTTATTTTATTAAATCAACATTATCCAGAACAGTGTCTTGCTGACGTCAGCATGACGTCAGCATGACGTCAGGACCAGTGGGCCCACCTGTCATAGGCTGTTAGGTTAATTAGTGATAAACTAATTAAATTACTGTTTAATTACATAAACTACTTAATTAAATTAACCTAATCAGGATTAATTAACTAATTAATTAATTAATTAGTTTAATTATTTTTATTTTTATTATTTATTTTTTTTATTATCGTTGGGCCAGGGCCCCTATGTGAGTGGGCATGGGCGGAATGTCCGAGGCGTGCACGTCTGGGCGCCGGGACAGTCCGGAGCGTGAAATTGGCGAAAGGACAGTCAGGGCAAAGGGAAAGAAGAGGGGCATGGACGGGGGGGGGGGGGGACCGAGAGGAGACGGCACGAGGGGCGCGCACGGCCAGGTGAGTAGCGGGCGCCCAGGGGGCGCGGCGCCGCGGATGGCGACGGGCGGGCGGTCCGCGTGGGGCGAGGCGGCGGTGACACAACCGGGCGGGGGAGAGGGGGACCAGGGAGCGCGACGGAGGGAGGGGGGGTTAAGAGGAGAGCCGGCAGGCGGCGCGGGCGATGCTACGTTGGGGGCCGGTCGAGGCTGCCGGCGACGGGGCGAGGAGCCGGGGGACGAAGCGGGGGGGAGGAGGGCGGGAGAGATTTGGGAGCGAGGGCGATCCATCGGATCGGAGGAGCCAGGAAAGGGGGACGAAAGGCAGAGTTGGAGAGGCAGACGGGGAGGAGGAGGGGAGCACGGGGGGACAGGGGGGGGGAGGGGAGAGGCAGGGTAGCTCAGCAGGGGCTGAGGGGGAGGCGGCAAGGAGTAGGGAGGAGAAACGGTGGTGCGGGAGTGGAGAAGACGCGGGAAGAAAACGGCGCGCGGCGTTACGACGGAGTCGGCGCGGAGGCGAGGGCGGCGACGGGGGCGTGGGGCGGACGCGGGGGGTGGGGAGCTCCCGATCGGTTCTGGATGGGCGGGGGGGGGAATGAGCGGGGGGTGGGGGGGGTTAGCGGCTAGGGTTCGGCCCGAGGGGGATAGGGAGTGGGGGAGTGGCCGGTTGGGCCAGCTGGGCTCAGGCCCAGTTGGGCCACGGGGGGGGGGGGTTTCTTTTTTTTTTCTTTTTCTTTTCTCTTTTTTTTTTTTTCCTTACTGTTTTCTATTTATTTTTACCTGCCAAATGATTTTTGTTAGCTATGAAAACTTTGCCATAATTCCTAGTCATCACTATAAGTTGCATAAAAGTTTGAGGCCAATTGGAACTGTTCAAATTTATAGTTGAATTAAAATGCTTTTGTTTAATCTTGTTGTCTCACTAAATTAATTCCATGGGCAAATTGGGAAACCAAATGAGGTTGGGTCCAGCAAGTTCATTACTTAGTGAATATTTGCCATTATTGAACATTTTAGTTTTTTGTTGGACACTTTTGTATTTCACTTTCATTTTAAATTTGACTTTGACTTGGGAGTTGAAATGCAATAATGAATGATGATCATGCAATGTTAATCATGTGACTTGGCATTATCAAATGGAATTACTGTGGCTAACCATGGGGGGGTGTACAAATCTCCTCCACTAATAAGAATTCTCGTCCCGAGAATAGGAAGTAGAAGGAAAAGTTCGGGGTATCCGCACGAAGATATCCTCGCGTTCCCAAGTGGCTTATCTTCAGTATGATTTGACCACTGTACTTTGAGGAACTTGGTAACCTTCTGAGGGTTCGACGTTCAGCTTCATCGAGAATGCGGATCGGATGTCCTTATAAGATAGATCATCTTGCAATTCAAGCATCGTGATCCACAGATCGGTGCGGAGATTCCTTGAAGCATTTACGGAGTTGCGACACTGGAAGACGTCTTGGATATGAGAGAATTGCGGCGGCAATTCCAATTTATATGCCATTGACCACGTCTTGCAACAATGCGGAAAGGACCAATGTAGCGCGGAGCTAGCTTGCCCTTGATTCCAAACGGTGAGTGCCCTTCATAGGGGTGACACGTAGATAAGCTTGATCACCAGGTTGATATAAGTCAGACCCCATCGTTTGCGATCAAGTTGCTCTTCTGGCGGTCCTGAGCCGCCTTGAGATTTTCCCGGACAATACGAACTTGTTCTTCGGCTTGTTGAATAATATCTGGACCCACGAGCGGTCGTTCCCCAGTTTCTGACAAATTCAGAGGGGTTCGACACTTACGTCCATAGAGAACTTCAAAGGGGGCCATTTTCAAGCTGCTTGATAGCTGTTGTTATAGGAGAACTCGGCATATGGAGAGATTCTTCCCACTTCTTGCCGAAAGAAACAACACAAGCTCGTTGCATGTCTTCAAACACTTGTTGACTCGTTCGACTTGGCCTTGGGATTGAGGATGATAAGCTGAACTCCAGGTAATATGAGTTCCCATAGCCCTTTGAAACTTCCCAGAAATGACCAGTGAATATGCTGCCACGGTCTGAACTGGTCTCTTTCGGGATACCGTGGAGTGATTACAATTCTGGAGATATACAACTCTGCTAACTGACTAGCAGTGATCGTCTCCTTGCAGGCAGAAAGTGTGCAACTTTGGAGAGTTGGTCGACGACGACAAGAATACGTCGTGACCCTTCTGGACCTGGGAAGTCCGTAATGAAATCCATCTGAACCTTGTCCCATTTCCATAAAGGAATAGGTAACGGTTGCAGAATTCCAGCAGGCTTCTGATGTTCTGCTTTAACGCGTCGACACACATCACATTCAGCAACAATCGAGCAATGTTTGCTTCATTCTAGACCACCAGTACCTTTGACGGAGATCACGATACATCTTGGTGCTACCCGGATGAATGGACAGCGGGGTATCATGTGCCTCCTTCATGACTTTGTCAGTCATAAGCTCGAAGCGAGGTACGACAATGCGGTCTCTGAAATACAAGGGTCCATCTTCAGACAGCGAGAAATCCTGTACTTTACAAGGTGAAGGTCTTTCTTCATCAGATCAATTTCAGAATCTTTAGCTTGCGATTCTTACAGCTTCTCAAGGTCTGGTTCAACAACCAAGGTTTTTAGGTATCCTTGGGGAACTATCTCGAGATTAGCTTTCGAAGCTCTTCATACAGAAGTGGTTGCTGTAGCTGAACCTCAAGTTCAGAGCAGTAGATTTACGGCTCAATGCATCAGCCATTACGTTAGCCTTGCAGGGGTATAGGAAATACCCAAACATAGTCCGCAATGGCCTCATCCATCTTTGCTGACGGAGGTTTTAGAGAAGGTTGAGTGAACAAGTACTTCAGACTTTTATGATCCGTGTATATCTCGCAACGATACCGAGGAGGTAATGTCGCATAACTGTAGTGCATAGATGACAACAGCTAGTTCCAGATCATGTACCGGATAATTCTCTCATGTGGGCGCAACTGAAGAGAGCCATAAGCAATCACTTTACGCTCTTGCATTGGACACAGCCTAATCCTTCACGGGATGCATCACAATAAATCACAAAGTCTTTGCGGGTATCTGGAGGAAGAAAGTACTGGGGCCTTGGAACGGATTGACATCTACCCCAGTGGAAAAGATGGACTCTGGATGTATCCCTGCTCGAACAGCTGGTAGCTGCGTCGCAGGGTGTGGTGGAAACAACGATCCATCTGAAACAGAGGAACTCATGATTGTCAAAAGACAAGGAGAGTATAACCGATCTCGGAGAGAAAGGTTAAACAAAACAATGGAAAGGAAAATGATTATCAGACTAATCAGATCAACGTCAGGGAAATGCACGATATTCAGTCTTCGGGTGGACGAGAATTACAAGATCCTAAGGTCGGCGTTAGTAAACTTTAGTTAACCCGAAAGGAAGAGGGTCAGAGTCCCAGAGTAAAGGTGCGAGGAGTAAAAGATCCTAATACCACCCAATTGGCGACGTGGGCCCGTAAGCACACACGCCAAGTTAGTAAAATGTTTCGGTTCTAGACTCAATTCGCCAAGGAGGTGGAAAGGGGGGCTCCTACAGGCAGTCGGCTCTTGATACCAACTTGTGACCGCCCCGGCCCGATCGTGACATTAATATACACGCAAAAATGCACACGATCAAGCCTAAGGACTCACGGGAAGATATCACAACACAACTCTAAAAACATAAATAAAGTCATACAAGCTTTATATTACAAGCCAGGGCCTCGAGGGCTCGAATACATAGCTCATGGCATACAAGCGTCAGCGGAAGCATCAGATATCTGAGTACAGATATAAAGAGAAAAAGAAAGGCCTTTAGAAAGGCGGGGGCAAAAATAAAACACTACGATCGAAAGGCGCAGGCCTCCTGCCTGGGACCCTCCGATCCTACTCCTGGTGTCCGTCAACTCGTAGTAGTATCCATCCTCGGGTAGTAGTAGTAGCGATCGTCGGGGCATCTGTCCCAGGGGGCTCCGTCCTCTGGTCACGACAAATGATACGGGGAGGAAAAGGAAAACAAAGCAACCGTGAGTACTCAGAAAGTACTCAGCAAGCAAGGATCTACACTACATATGCAACATTTTCAAGGGGAGGCTGTATATGTGGACTGGGCTTCAGAATGCAAGAATAGAGAGAAGGCCTAGTCCTATCGAAGACTAGCATCTTCAGCGGTCTGCAGCAGTAGAAGAGAGTAGAACAATACCATATAATGTAGCAGTAATATTATAACCTCACCCAGAGATCCTTTCTCGACTCCCTGCGAGAAAGCAATCCCAGAGCCATAAAGTCATCAAACCTCGTCCTGAGATCTTTCTCGACTCCCTGTGAGAAAGCGATCCCAGAGCCAATACAGTCATCAACCTGTTAACGTCTCAAGGGTCCAGTTCTAGTTGTATCGATCGGGATACAATCCGAGTGTCCTTTACCGTAGGACCGGCTATCGATAGAAATGTTTCCCTGAGGGGTGCACCAACTTACCCACACGCTCGATTAACTTCGGCGGACAACACTTTCCTCGGTCATGCCCGGCCTCGGCCAAACGACACATCGCAACCCTACCTACGGCTCAGCAAGAGAGATCCCCGCCGGTCTACATCCTAAGCGCAAGGGGGTCTTGGCCATCGCCCCTCGCCCTCCGGGTCGTTGCGTACATGGCCCAGATCCAAGCACCACCGAAATGGCGCCAATCACTCCATGCCGCACTGCTGAACTGGAACGTCTGACAGAGCTTTCGGCTGATGCATACGATGCAGAACGCCCATAATATGCCCACGTGATGGTTAGTGCTATCAGGCCAGAGGCCTGCTCGGATCAAATATCCAAATGTTAGGATAGGGCTTGCGGTAACGAGCAGAGACTCACGAAAGATGTGACCCCGTCGCCCCGTCTCGAGGACTTGCGGCAAGGGTTAAGAATGCCCGGCCGCGCCTCGTATTCACCACTTGGGCACCACACTGGCAACCGCCTTCACATCACACGCGGGTACCCTCAGGGTCGACCCGCCTTTCCAAGTAACATTGTAAAGTCCAAGTATCGTGTGTCATACTCCAGGGAATCCGAGGTATCACCCTCATTGAATTCCCACTCGATGTATCCGTCAAGGTGACAGGAGGAATCACCCTCACTGGGTCCACACTTGAGGTGTTGTACGACAGCGTCGTTATCGGAAGCGGTGAAGGAGGAATCACCCTCGATGACCACGACCGATAGCTACTTCTACAGAGTTAACATCAGAAGTGCTACAAGAGGTTTCACCCTCGGCACTCGATAGTAACGCTGCAGTGTCGTTACAACTAAGGGGGGTGATGTGCGGTTGTCGGGTCCTGGTTTCATCCATTGATCGGGTCTTCTGACGATCCAGGCGGCAGTCGGGATAAGTGGGGTCACTGATAGGTCTCTACCCAGCCTAGACTAAACAGTTTAGGATATGTAGGTAATTATCAAAGCAGGTTACAATGAACAGGCTATGCATCAGAATAGGTAAAGCAGCAGCAGCAGCATAATTCTAATGCAAGCATGAGAAATTAGAATGGGCGATATCGGTATGCTCAAGGAGGGGCTTGCTGGTTGCTCTGGAAGAGAGAGGATCGTCAACGGTGGCGTCGGGCTCCTGAGTTGCGTCGGTCTCGGGGACGACGTCGGTGTCAGGGTCTACCGAGAGAGAAGAGGGGGAGGAAACAGTATAAATATAGAGCAAACTTGAGCAACACAAGGTACGACATGATAATACGCAGTGCGGGTGTATCCTAACGTATGGTTGCACGTCACCGAGGAAGGAGGAATCCATCCGGGAGTTTTTCCCGGTTCCGGACATTTGTCAGACAGATGACCGGAGAGGGAGGGTGCATGTTCTGATGTTAGGGACGTGTGACGGACGAACGGACCGTGTATTCGGATTCGTCTCGTCGTTCTGAGCGACTTTCTGTACAAAGTTTTTCGACGATGAGTTACGGATTAAAAGATATGATTTCTAAAGCTTTATTAATTTCTGGAATTATTTATTTTATTAAATCAACATTATCCAGAACAGTGTCTTGCTGACGTCAGCATGACGTCAGCATGACGTCAGGACCAGGGGGCCCACCTGTCATAGGCTGTTAGGTTAATAGTGTATAAACTAATTAAATTACTGTTTAATTAACACTAACTACTTAATTAAATAACCTAATCAGGATAATTAACTAATTAATTAATTAATTAGTTTAATTATTTTTATTTTTATTATTATTTTTTTAATTCGTTCTGGGCCATGGGCCCCTATGTCAGTGGGCTGGGCGGACATGTCCGGGCGTGCACGTCTGGGCGCCGGACATGTCCGGAGCGTGCCCATTTGGGACCGGACATGTTCCGGTGCCCAAATGGCAGGCGGGGGGGGGGGGGGGGCGGGCGGACGGTGAGGCCGCGCGCGCGCGGCAGGGGGTGAGCGGGCGCCCAGGGGCGCGGTGGGGAGGCGCGTGGAGGGAGGAGATGGGAACGGTGGGCGAGCTTAAAGCCCGGACGGGCCGGGGAAACGGGGGCCCCGTGGGGAGGCGCGAGATGAGGGGGAAAGGAGGGACCGACGAGGAGACGCACGAGGGGGGGGAAGAGGAGAGGAGGACCGAGGAGGACGAGGGATCAGGGAGAAAGGGGGGGGAAGAGGCGAGGCGGGAATGGGAGCCCGAGGGGGGGAGAGGCGTAGCATACGAGGGGGAGAAGTGGGGGGGGAGGAGCGAAGTGGAGGAGAGGAGAGGACAGCGGGGGGGCAGAGGAGGAATGAGGAACCAGGGGGAGAAGGCAGAGGAAGGAGGAGATCCGGGGAGGAGGAGGGGGGGGGGAGACAGGGAGAAGGGGCCAGAGAAGGGAGAAGGAGGGAAGGAGGGAAAGGAGGGGGGGGGGGGAAGTGAGGGGTGGGGGAGGACGGAGGGGTGAGGAGCGGTGGGCGAGAGCCGGGGAAGAGGCGGCGGAGGAGGGTGGGGTAGCGAAGGCGTCGGCGGAGGCGAGGGGGCGGGGCGGTGGGGCGACGGCGGAGGCGGCGGTGCGGGGAGCTCCCCCGATCGGTTTGGATCGGGCGGGGGGGAAGACGAGCGGGGGTGGGGGGTAGAGGCTAGGGTCGGCCCGAGGGGTAAGGGAGGGGGAGTGGCGGTTGGGCCAGCTGGGCTACGGCCAGTTGGCCACGGGGGGGGGGGGTTGGGGGTTTCTCTTTTTATTTTTCCTTTACTGTTTTCTATTTATTTTACCTGCCAAATGATTTTGTTAGCTATGAAACTTTGCACATAATTCCTAGTCATCACTAGTAAGGTTGCATAAAAAGTTTGAGGCAATTGGAAACTGTTCAAATTTATAGTTGAATTAAAAATGCTTTGTTTAATCTTGTTGTCTCGCTAAATTAATCCATGGGCAAATTGGAGGAAACCAAATGAGGTTGGTTTCAGCATGTTCATTACTTAGTGAATATTGCCATTTATTGAACATTTTACTTTTTATGTTGGACAAACTTTTGTATTTCACTTTCATTAAATTTGACTTTGACGGTTGGGAGTTGAAATGCAATATAATGCTAATGAGATCATGCACTGTTATCATGCTGACTTGCATTATCAAAATGGAATTATGTGGCTAACCACTGGGGGTGTTACACATATGATGTTACTGCCTACTGTTGAGAGGAGCTCGAGTGGGCAGTGGGCAGCAGCGCTTATAAACCAACTCCGAGCCCCTCTCAACTAGCGAGGTGGGACCGGGACTAAGGGGTGGCTATAATATGCCAAAACTTAGGAAATTTTCCCCACTCCCATTCTCCTCTCGACGGCGACGCCCTTGCCCCGACGCCGCAGGCTGCTGCGCACGCCCTGCTCCACGCCGACGCCGCCAGGCTGCTGCGCCCGCCCTCCCGACGCCGACGCCCTACCGAGCCGCACGCATCCTCATCGCGCCCCCAGTTGAGCTCCGCCCCCCCCGATACGCGCGCCCACCGCACCCCTGCCCCTCTGCTTAGCCGCCGCCCCTGCCCTGCATATAGATGGATGGATGAATTTTTTTCTTAAATTTTTTCATATAGATGGATGGATTGATGATGTATAATGCATGGATTGATGTATATAGAATTTTTTATGTTCAAATAAATTTTTAGGTTCATAGATTTTTTTCATATATTAGATGGATGGATTGATGTATGTATATATATGGATGGATGGATGGATGGATTGATGTGTTATAGAATTTTTTTATGGTCATAGAAATTTTATGTTCAAGAATTGTTTTCTTAATTTTTTTTCATATATATAGATGGATGATTGATGCATGTATGTATATATGGATGGATGATGGATTGATGCAGTATGTATATATGGATGGATGGAGGGATGTGATGTTATAGAATTTTTTATGTTCATTGAATTTTTGGATGTGAGAGGACATGTGGTAGTGTGGGGTGGGCCTTTTCTAATGCATGTTATGCGATGATGTGGGCATGCTTCGTGAAAATGAGGGGGAGGAGTCCGCAAGTATGTCCCTAACTCTCTCGGGAAAATGAGGGGGGAGGAGTCCGCAAGTATGTCCCCCCTAACTCTCTCGGGAAAATGGGGGGAGGAGTCCGCAAGTATGTCCCCCCACTAAATCTTGTGAAAATGAGGGGGGAGGAGTCGCAAGTATGTCCCCTAACTCTCTCGGGAAAATGAGGGGGGAGGAGTCCGCAAGTATGTCCCCCTAACTCTCTCGGGAAAATGAGGGGGGAGGAGTCCGCAAGTATGTTCCCTAACTCTCTCGGGAAAATGAGGGGGGAGGAGTCCGCAAAGTATGTCCCCTAACCGGCCCCCCTCGGTTCATCTGTCCGGAAATGCAGACTTCGGGAAAACATTCCCGGATGTTATCCCCCTTCACCTATAGTGTTAGTGCCGCGTTAGAACACCCCCTAACTCTCCGACGACAGTGCGGAGTAGTCTCGACGATCGTCTGAAACTGACTGTTATAAAACTTGTCAACTTTGCATGATGTTTGCACTAATCCATTGCTCATATGATATGATTCCTTTGTGTGATATTAAGTCCATGTTTGCCACTAATCCATCTCTCATGTTTTGTATATTGCCATGTTGTAATATTTGCAGAAAACTATGGACAGAGACTTGGAACAGAAGAGTTGTTGGGGATATAATCCGCAACGGAGGTGATCCCTTGTCGTTTCTCAACGACGCCGATGGTCAGGAAGGAGAGGATGATGCTCGGTGATCCACAATGGAGGAGGAAGGGGTTATGATGGCTCCGATGACCGAATGGCGGAGGAAGGAGATCAAGATCACGGCTCCGGGTGACCGAACGGAGGAGGGAAGCCTTAACCGCTGCAAAGTCCGGCAAGGTATATATATATTAATTAAGCCTGTGCTGACTTGATGCATTAATTATTTGGTATGTACATATATAACGCTCCTTTCTTCTTTTAGCCCTCCGGTGGACGAGCCAAACTTCCGTAAGGAGGAGACGAGGCCCGAGAAAAGGTTGCGCCAGGATGAAAGGTCACGATCACAGAAGTCGCGGAAAGATGGCCAACCGATTGCTCCCAAGCGGACCAAGGACGCATTTGTACATCAGTGCGGAGTTGTTGTTAGGGACAGCGTCCCGGTCAGCATCGAACAATGGAATAAGAAGAAGGACCCTGAAGTTTTCTATGTCCAGGATAGATGAAAGATGATTTTGGACCTCGCTGATGACAAAATTCAGCCTACCGCCAGAGGAGGATCCGAATAACCCAGTTATAGAGCGAAAGGTCAAGGCGTTTGCTCTTAAGAAGATGGCAGCACTATTCAACAACTGAAGAAAGAGGTTGAACAAAAAGTTTGTCCAGAAAAAACGAGACTCCAGAATTCATCGGTCGACAGAGATCACTGGCCCGCATTTGTGGCCTACAAGAAATCGGACAGGGTATGCAAAGGTCAGTGACAAACAAGCAAAATGTTTGCAAGAAGCTGTATCACCATACCACGGGGTCAGGTGGCTACAGCAAAGCCCGGCCGTTGTGGGACAAAGCTGAGCAAGACCTGTGCTAAAGGGGTCCAACCAGCGACATTGCACTGGCCAAGATCGGGCAAGGATTGGTTCTTCGGGGGTTGGGGGAACTTTGGACCCAGAATCAGGGAAGTGTCATTGGACAAACGATCAACTTGAATACCCATCAAGAAGCTTGAGACAGCAATCAAGGCAGCGCAAGGAAGGGACGTTATTCCCGACAGAGAGAAGGACGAGCTAACAGATGCCTTGGGAATCAAAACACCCTGGACGAATACGAGGCACATCGGCTCTGTTCCGTGGTTGCATGGGTTTCCCGACAGCTGTTGGTTATAGAAGCCGAGAGAGAAAAGAATAAAGAGGAAGCAAGCGAAATGCAGAAGCTCAGTGCAAGATTAGCGAAACTAGAGGAACTTGAGAGACAGCGAGCTACCGCGCCAACCATCTCAGCGGCACGAAGATCCTTCGTTCGACGTGCCCCAAGAAGCTACCCACCATCTCAGCGAGAGAAGGACAGCGTGGCTTCATGGAGCTCATTCAGCCTGATTTCACGGTCCTAGCTACCCCCTGGATAGTATCACGGAGCTGAACATTGTGTGCTAATGACGAAATGCCAGAACCTGACCTTGAAGGCGGCGCTCGGCTCTGTTGTACCTCCTCGAGCTGAGGGAACTTTCCATTGCCGCTCCGATTCCACATGCCTATGATTGTGACGGTGGATGAAATAATGGGGGATTTGAGGAGCTGGAGCTTGACTACCCTACAGGTGAAGGGGAGATTCATCTGGAAAATGCTTTAAAGAGTACCTGTCTATGGAGAAAGGATACATCAAGCTTCCAAACTGGACGCCTCAGCAGACTCAGCCGGATGAGGCCCCTCAGCAGACTGATCAGCCGGATGAGGCCCCTCAGCAGAGTCCGCCTAGCTGTCTCCGACGCGTCAGCGGACTCCGCCTCCTCCTCCTCCGCCTCCTCCTCCAGCGCGTCAGCGCCATCCGCCCTTCTCCGCCTCTTCCGGCCGCGTCAGCGGACTCCGCCGCCTCAGAAACGGCGGAGAGAGACGGCCGCGCTTTGGCGGCATAGCAGTACAAGAGGCGGGAAGAAAAAATTCAAGATGGTCCAAGCCTCAAGGCTTGGAACAAGTACCATGAGAGAGGACCGACGAGGAAAACGCGGACATCAGTGCGCCGAAGTGCAGGCCCATTTTGAATGGAAGAAACATCACCTCCGAAGGAAAAGTAGATCGGGATGAAAGCGAGCGATGTGGATGCCCTAAGCGACCACCAGCCTGCCCCGCAATCCAACATGAGCGCTGTATTGAAAGGAATATGATGAAGCGCGGCGGGTCGAGAAGTACTACCAGTGCTGCAAGAGAAGCAAAAACAAAAGAGTGGAAAACAATCCCCAGCTCAGTGAACAGGAGAAGCAATCATGCCCCCCGTCAAGGTGTCTAGCAATATCGCTAATCATCCTCCGGGGGCTACTGCCCGGTACCAATTTGGTGATTACGTGGGCGATGATGTACAGTTTGAAACGTTAGAGGCGAGTAGAGATCTTTAGATACGAGCACGGGAAGCTCTCGTCAAACCTGATCATCTCCTCTAACAACGATGATGCGAAGATTGCATGAGTGGTACTTGGAAAGCTGCAGGAAGAATGGGACGATAGTTTGATGCTGAGAAAAAGATGAGCAAGACTCTCTGGGTTGAGGTGATGCCTGTTGAATTGTGGAATTATTTCAGTTATCAATCAACAGGCCCTCGACAAACAACTATGACTTGCTACTGTTGTAAGTATTACTTCTGTAATTAAGTCTCTAGCTCAACTCGTTCATTGCCTGGATATATAATATACCTCACTATATTATGCAGATTGAAGATCGTCGAATGCAAGAAAGGACAAATCTATGACATTGGGTTCATTAGCCCAAATACTGTAAATGATGGTGGTTAAAAAACAGAGTCAAGAAGATATTGAGGAAAACTTGCTACAATCGTTCCTTCGACATCAAAACAAAGGGAAATACTCTTCCTTACAACTTCAAGTGAGTGTTACTGTCTTGTGATATTCGGTTTTCGTTACTCGAGGTTAAGTAATGTAATTGATGAGTGTATGCGTGCGCAGGTTCCACTTTATTCTGCTATCCATTAAGCTTGACGCGGCAGTAGTAACTGTCTTAGACTTGAGACGTAAAGATCCCAAGGATTATGAGGACATGACGCAATGCTCCAAGTAAGTTCAATCATTATCGCACCATATCGGCCAACTTTCGTTCATTTCCTGGTATCAAGTAATCATTTCTTGCTTGGCAGGGTTTGGAAAAAGTTCACCGGAATGGTTCGGGTCTGAGGAACGAGCTGGATTTTTACACACCCCAAAGTAAGTAGTACTAGTTAGTCTGCGCATCTCTCGTTGATTCTAGTTTCATCAATAACATGTCATGCTTGATTATCAGTTTGATGAACTCTATTCTCGTAAAGTGTTGTGGCAAAGCACCCGGGACTGATTTATGTGGATACTACATTTGCGAGTTCATGCGCCACTGACCTCATGGCAGGGCACTTGACAAACAATTGAAGTACAAAACAAATTCACAATTTATTTTATTACCATCAATTGTGTGAGTTTCATTCATATATATGTATTGACCCCCTTCTTTAAATTAGATGGGCAGATGCGGGATGGATGAACTCCTACCACATGATCGCATATGAGCAATTCAAGGGAATTGGCGGGATTCTTCTTTGACCAAGTCATAATAAAGCACGGAGAATACCATGTGGAAATTCAAGCCAATTTTTGGTGTTAGATGATGTCAGGGATCGTAAGAGATGTTATATTGTATTATTGTAGTAGCGTCGGATAGATATACGAAAACTTGTTGTTCGACCAAGCACGGAGAGAAAGAGAGGTCACTTCTTCTATATATGTTCATGATCACGATGTTATGTAATTAATGGTTCTTCATTGCTTACTAGCTAGCATCGAGTTCTCTCTATATGTAGTAGCTACCGTCGACCAAGCACGGAGAAAGAAGAGGTACTTCTCTCTATATGTAGTAGCTATAGCTATAAACACAATATGAAACACCTAAATTAACCCTCCAAACCCAAACCCCACCCCCCCCCCCCCCTTAAAAAAACAAAACCCCAGCGCCTGGGAGCTTGAGCGCGTGGCTGCTTAGTCCGGTCGGTGTTACCAACCGGGACTAAAGGTCCTCCTCTAGGCGCCCCAACAGCGGCCACGTGGAGATCTTTGGTCCCGGTTCGTAAGCAAACCGGGACTAAAGGTTTTGGGCATTAGTCCCGACAGTTTGGTCCCGGTTCCAGAACCGGGACTAAAGGCCCTCTGGAACCGGACTAGTACCCGTTTTTCTACTAGTGTTATGGCAAGTAATTTTATTAGTGCATGGATGCACCATGAAATAGTAGCTTCCATTTTTAGTTTGCATGACGTGTTGGGCCATGGCTAATAATATCCATTTATGATTAGCATTATAATTGTTTCCAAATAAGTATATAATGGCTAATAATATCCATTTATGATTAGCAAAAATTGAACGAATCCAACATCATATGATTACTTATAACAAGACTTCTCCCATGTCCTCAAGAACAAAACTAACTACTCACAAATCATATTTGATGTTCAAGATCAGAGGTGTATTGAATATCATCAAGGATCTGAACATATAATCTTCCACCAGATAAAACTACATCGCATCAACTACAAGATGTAACCAACACTAGTAGCAACTCACAGATACAAATCTGAGGTTTTGGACAAGATTGAATAAAAGAGATGAACTAGGGTTTTGAGATGATGATGGCGCTGGTGAAGATGTTAATGAGATTGGTCCTCCCACGATGAGAGGATCAATGGTGATGTCGATGGCTTCGATTTCCCCCTCCCGGAGGAAATTTCCTCGGCGGAATCGCTCCGCCGGAGAGTAAAGTGCTCTGCCCAAGTTCCGCCTCGAGACAGCGGCGCTTCATCCCGAAAGTTTCTTCTTATTTTTTTTTTAGGTCACAAATGCCTCATATGCAGAAGATGGGCAACGGAGGCCTGCCAGGGGGCCCACAAGCTACAGGATGCGCCCCCTGAGCATGTGTTGCTCCCTGGTGGCCCCCTCCTGGTATTTCTTCCGGCTAATATTTTTATATATTCCAAAATAATTCTTCGTAAATTTTTCAGGTATTTGGAGTTGTGCAGAATAGCTATCTCTGCTATAGCCTTTTCGGTCCAGAATTCCAAGCTGTTGCCATCCCCTCTTCATGTGAAACTTGCACAAATAGAAAGAAAGACATAACAATAGTATCATAAGTGAAATAATGACCCAAACATAATAAATAACCGTAGGAACATGATGCAAATTACGTATCAAACCCACAAGGTCAACGCGAAAAAAAAACCAGTAGCCACGTTACCCAGGGAAACACTTCTAGAGGGGTACCAACCGCTCATTGGGACCTACAAAAGCAATAGCTACCTTACCGACACCGAGAAGGATGGAACAAACATAACTCCACAGCCATAGCGACAGAATGGATCGTAAGTAGGAAGGAGGCAAACCCCATCTGGCGGTGTCCGTAGACTCGGGGGTACCAACCTAGTTGGCCCACAGTCCATGGGCCGAGCCTTACGGTCCCCGTTCTTACAAGGAAGGCTCCAGAAGCCTCGCACTTCGGCGTGATCTAGGTTGGACTCTGCGAAGCTTGACGTGTGATTCCAGGGACTGCATCGGCTGCCGACATGTGTATCCCTAGATTGGCAACCGACCATGTGTAACCCTAGGTACCCCAGATGCCTATATAAACTGAGGGGTTAGTCCGTAGAGAACACGATCACAATTACCACCACCTAGCTTAGGTTAGAACACAACTTACGATCTCGAGGTAGATCAAGTTGTACTCGATACACCCTCATATAATACAATCAAAGCAGGACGTAGGGTTTTACCTTTCGGAGGGCCCCAACCTGGGTAAATATTGCCCCCCTTCGTCTCCTGTTACCCATAGATACGAGATCCACAGCTCGGACCCCCTACCGGAGGTCTGCCGGTTTTAGTACCGACACCCTGAGGGAAACAACAGGGCAATCCGAAAGGGGCAACTCACCTTATCTGCCTGGCAAGGACATGACTCCCACACATCTCCCGACGCCCGGGCTTGAACAACCAGCTGAGTGTTGGCGGGATAGCCGAGTGGGGTCCGGACACAACGTATTGTCCCTGCCCGGGGCCCAAACATCACACCCACCACGCACAGAGGCAAAACACACATGATAGTTGGGGTGGTGCCCACACACGATGACCGCCTCTGCCTTATAGCCCACAACATCATTCGCTCCCACACAAGCGCGATGAAATGACACACACAGCACAGCGAGGAAACGACCGACATACGAGGTGGCCATGAGCATTGCCCTCGGACCACGTCTGTACCCCCGTGGCCGTTGGCTCGGTGAGGAAGACGAGTACGATCGGACAACGGTGAGGGCGCAATGCAGGCACCGCGTGCAAGGCGCGCGTGGATCGGACGACGCGGAGTAGGAGTAATGCTGGTACTTGAATTATGAGTGTGATGCATTCAATATCTACCATATGTTTGTTGGGGTGTTGATACGTGATCAATTTGTACAATGTTTGAGAAACCTTTTCAAGATTTGACAAGATATTTTTTTTAATATGGGATCTGCTAGATGAGCATGAGCGATTTCTCTTAAAAAAACATATTTGAGGGAATGGGACGGGGGATTTAGCATGGCGGGGCACTATCAGTGAGGGCTTGAGGCGTAGTTCTACAAAGACTACCAACTCCCGGTCGAGATCGAATCGAGCTCACTGATGCCGCCGATGGCCGTGGACAAGCAGCGGCTGCTTCCATCTTTCGTTCTCGCTTTAGGTGACGCCGGCTGCTTGGCGAGTGGCAGGAGAAGGAGCCGGCGAGGTTCCAGATCCCCGAGACGGGAGCGTGGTGGAGCTGGACGAAGGCACTTTCGAGGCGGCGGTGGCGCCGTCGATTTCCTCTTCGTGGACTTTCAACGCCCCGTGGTGCGGCCACTGCATAACGCCTCTCCCCGCAGGTACGTATCCAGCTATCCACCCCGCCCTTCCTTCGATCTACACACACCGATGTTGCTAGAGACCTCGTATTCCCAAGGGTCTGCAAGGAGAAATCGATTCGGAAGTAGTAGGGTAATTGATGTCCAAGTGCGAAATGGGAAATTGAGAGATAGTGGTGATGGTTAGAGACATGGATCGGATTTGAGTTGTTAGAGAGGAAACGAAATTGGCACAGGCAAGTCTAAGATCCACTAACCCCTTGCTGTAACTAATAAGATTTACTCACTCCGTTCTAATATAAGTCTTTTTAGAGATTTCAATATGAACTACATACGGATGTATATAGACCTAGTTAGAGTGTTAGATTCACTCATTTTGCTCCATATGTGCCATGTTGCAATCTAAAAAATACTTATATTTAGGAACGGAGGGAGTAGCACCAAGACTGCAGGCCATGTCACTATCGCTTTTTTCCTGTTACTCCAGCATCTGTGTGGCCTGCAATGATGTGAACTGATAAGCCGTTGCCCATTTGCAGTTGGATGAAGCTGCTCCGGTTCTGGCTGCTGAGCACGCCAATTGTAGTCGCCAAGTATGCAGAGAAATACAAAAAGCTTAGGTTCCAAATATGGAGTAGAGTAAGCACCTAATCAAATATCTCTACGAGTTTGGTTAAAACCAGGCGGGAGTCGTTTTGTAATTGACAAATTTGTTTGTTTTCATGGATGCAGTGGCTCCCCACTCTTATGCTTTTTGACCATGGAGTCAGTCCCACAGAGTACACTGGTCAAGGAAGGCCGGCCAGCTCGTTGAGAGCTGGAGGAGCTCGGCGCACCTGATGTTCTGTTTCGAGTCCGACGTCGGCATCAAAAGTTGTGCCAGGAGAGCTGGGTGTGGGTTTTCCGTTATTTATCGGATTTGGGGTGGATGAATCCTCCATTGCCGAGTATGGAGCAAGGTCAAGAAGAAGCAGGGTTTTCTACAGCAAAGGATTTCTCTGAGGATTTATGGCCGTGTTGATTTTGACAAGATTCAGCATTGGTTTCGCTCAACCCAAATATAACGAGCAGAGTGTTTTTTATGGCCCTTTGAAGGTATGCTTGGATATCTGTTTGCTTTATGTTTCTTGTTCACATGTGCAGCGAGTGAAATAATAGGATTTGTCATTCTGTTTGACACCTTTCTATACCAAAACATGTGCACGCTCTGCTTGTAGTGCATGCCTTTTCCAAATTGATGATACATAGCAATGATTTTTGTGGATGCAGGAACCTCTTGGAGGATTTTATACGGCAATCCCTGTTCCGATAACTGTGGCATCAATGCAGGATGTTAAGATGTTTAAAAGATGATGATAGGAAAGTTGTCCTTGCAGTTCTGCAGGATGATTCTGATGAAACTTCCATGGCGTTATAAAAGTTTTAAGGTCGCAGCCAATGCAAACCATGACCTGGTGTTGGATATGTGGGGAGTCAACCAATGGGCGGAATTCACCGAGCCTTTCCATGATTCTAAGAGTCACAGCTGCCGAAGTTTGGTAGTCTGGGACAAAGAGAGGAGTATGAAGTGGTAAGAGTATAGTATTTTTGTGTGTCCCCATTATTTTCACAAGGATGCCATCATCAAATTCAGGACTATCCCTGGCTATAAGTCTTTCTGTTCTCTGCATGTCACATGGTATTACTGATATGCAATTTTATGTGAACTCGGTCTGGTTTTGACATCACATTTTTTGTTCAAATGATCCGTTCATATCATATCCTTTTTTACAGTCCGTTCATATCATATATGTTTGCTTAATTGCTTTTCACCACAATCTCCAATAGTGACTACTTAGTCGTGCTATGATTGAAATGATTCTTGTTGCAGGTTGAGGGTTTAGGGAGTTTGGAAGAAGGTGACCATGGTCCCAAATTAGTCGTTTCCTCGAGGCATATAGAGGCTGGAAAGAACAATGAAGAAGACATTGGGCAGACGTTCCCAACACTGCTCCGTGGAATGCGTTGTACATCCTCCTCTTGGGGAGGTGGGTGGGGGGTAGTTACATGTTCTTCTGGGCAAGGCGAGGAAGACGCCAGCCAACACGAGCCCATCAAGAATGAATGTGTAGTAGGTTTCTGGCTCCAGACTAAACTTAAGGATTTCCTGCAGCAGAAGAAATAGAATGGATGTTGTAGAAAGGGGGACCTGATGAGGATTATGATTTGATTTCCACAATGCCTTAGTTTTTGACCTCCCCTTGTCTGACCTGGCAGTTACTAGTCCTCTGTTTAGCGATTTCAGTCATGGTGAAGCTTATGATTTTATGTATGTAAAGTTATTGACTTGCACTCCCCAAATAGATCAGGTTAGTTATCTCTTTGATTCCAATGGAGTTTATAGGATTTTTGGAGGTTTGGATCCTTGGGGAAAAATGGCTATAGTCCTCGATTTTTCTGGAGATTTCCACAAGTCAAAATCTTGCTAAATTCCTTTGTTTTCCTATGTCACTCTTGGTCCAAATTCCATGGTTTCATGGTTTGTGATCAATTCAAGAGGACTGCAATGCCAATATTTGTGTCTTTCTGTTTCTTCTACGTTTAAGAATTCTGTGTATCAAAGTGCGTGGAGGAGGGACGGGGGTAGCTAGTGAAACTGCTACTCCTCCTAATCCCTCCTTTCTAAATATAAGACCTTTAGAATATAAGGTCTTATATTAGGAACGGAGGGAGTACCACTTAGTGCATGATGGCCACCCTCTCCATATATTGGTTGAGCACATATTTAGGAATATAATAAAATTCGGTAGAAAACTAACGTGAATCAATATTAGCTATTTAAAAAGTAAAAGTCTTACAAATGGGAAAATTCAGATCCTTTTACATGGGCATATGCGCGGACGCCGCATACGTGGTGAACTGTGGTTAACTGTTTGGGTGGATGAAGGTGTTTAGATAACTAAAATAGTGAGAAACGCTTTTATATTTTGTTGAGATCACTAAAGTAGTAATATAAACGCTATTATATTTCTTTACGGTAGGTAGTAGGTTTGCAAGTGACTGTGATTCGGAACTTGGTTTTGCACATCCTACACCACTTCCTATAATCGATTATGAATAAATCAACTATAATTGTTTATTGTCGTAACTTCCGTATAATACAAAACTAAAGTGAGACACGAAGATGTGCGGGATGTGTGAAACCAAGTTTCGTAGATATGCGGTCCACAACATGCGTGTGCACGCCCCTTCGTGCAAATCCCTCTGGTGGTGGATGGGATCAGACAACATCGTTCTTTTGCCTTCTGCTGTAAACCACTGAGGATTTTCCCGGTATCTTTGCTACATGTCGCTGGACGGTGTCGGGCTCAACATGCGCGTCACTCCGTCTCCTTCCCTCAGCAAATGCAAGTTGTAACTCATGCCTAGCGGAACGACTCGCCTCCTTTTGAAGGAGGCCCTCGTGGTTGGAGCATTGTGGCGAGCCACGGAAGATGCACGTGTCGATGGGAGGTTGGAAGTAAAGGACTGTGGTCCTTATGCTTAGGGAGTGGCTAGCTAATTGGTTGGGGAAGTGGATGTTACAAATCCAATATCTGATTTCAAATCCTCGAAAGATAAATTTAGGTTTATTTATTCTTGAGCGATCAGATTTTTTTATGGGATCTATATGGTTTATTAGAGGAGGTTTGGTTATTAACCAAGATAAAAATTCCTGGTACTCATGCTTAATGGCGTATGCATCTTACTTGGTGCAGAGGCCGGAGAAAAGACAGTAGAAGTGAAATTTTTCCCAATTTTTTGATGCGTCGCCTCCAGTTGACGACCAAGGCGGCGGCCACATATCGTCTCCAACGACCTCCCCTCCTTATTCTCCCTCCCGTCCGCCGAGAAGGACGCTGGAAGGCCAAAGCGAGCACGCTGACGGAGGAGGGCGGCGGGCAACGGCCGGATGGGGCCTGGTGGGCTTTTGGCGGCAGGGTGGCGGTTGCAGGCTCGACAGCAGAGCTCCCGGCATGTTGCGGGAGTGGCGGAGGTTGAGAGGCTCGCATGGGGATGACTGCTGGCTTGTGTGGCTGCGGTTGGGCAGCGGACGGCCAACCATCTCACGTGGATCTGGAATGGCCAGATCTGGCCGTGAAGTGAGGCGGCTGTCTTGCAGACGAGGGCTGTCTCCTCGGAGGGGCATGGGGGGAGTGGCGCTCGCAGTCACACGCGGGCGCGGGGTGGGTACGTCCAGTGGGTATGCCGACAAGGTGGATAGTTGGGCTGCGGCGAAGATGGTCGGCGAAAGATGTGTTCTTGGATTTTTTTTTTTCTTATTTGGCCGATGATTGCGACTGCTTTGGGCGTCGTTACCTTGTTGAAGGGTGTTGATGATGTTCTCGCTACCTGCTGCGGCTCCGGGGGGAACCCTGATTCGGGTGATCTCGAAGGACGATGACTCATGGTGTTGTTTTTTCTCATCGTTTTGGAGCTGCATGGGTTTGGATTGAAAGTGGGTGATGGCCGGTTTGAAAACTATGGCCAAACGCTGTCATTGTATCGCCCGGTGACCTATTTGGGTGGTGAGGCATCAAGGCGGAGCCGTGCGCCAGGTTTGACAAGTGATCCTTCGTTGGAGACGTCGCGCCACATGAAGTAAAAATAGCAGCGCCAACACAAAGTATGTGCATATTGAGCACCTCAGCGAGGGTTCTTGTTTTTTGTCTCAACCGCGATTTCCTTTCGTCATCCCGATCGTGATTTCCAAGACACATCAGGCTTCAGCCACCCGCTGACAGGAACCTCATCTAACGTTACCCAGTTCGATCTTCACCCTTGTGCCGCATAAGCAGGCTGCACATAAATAAAGTACTCCATCAGTTTCTAAATATTGTCTTTTTAAAGATTTCAAATGGAATACAGATACAGATGTTATAGCCATATTGAATGTAGATTCCCTCATTTTGCTTCCCGTATGTAGTCACTATTGAAATCTCTAGAAAGACAACATATTTAGAAACGGAATGTTTTTGAATATTTTTATTAATATAGACTGCATACAACTGAAGTGACCGTGACAAAGTCAGCCATAAATCGGGACCATAGCGGTGCGTGCGGCAGTTATGATGTGCGTGTGTTGATCTTGGCAGGTCGGGTGTGCTGGTGTAGGAGACCGGCGGACGTGGTGAATGAATTCAGATTGGGATATGCGCGCGGAATCTGCAGAGTGGCAGTTGAGTCCAGCGCGTAGTAGTGCTTAGTCCAAGCGGTTAGTGTTAGCTAGCTTCATGGCTTGATAGCATAGTCAGCAGAAGAGTTTAGTGGGTGAGCGGCCGTGATACGTCAGTGGTGGCCGGAGTTAGTGGTTTGTGTTGTGCTGAGTCTGTCCTAGCCCGGGTTTATAAAAAACCCCCATCCTGAGTCTACTGATGGAGTGCGCCGGTTGTTGCCGCGTCACGGGTGGACGGTATGTGCCCGAGCCGAGAGGGAGCATGGAGATGAATAGATGCACAAACAACAGGCCGCCCGGAAGTGTGATTTGTTAATCGTTTCACCTCCGTCCGGCGTTCGTAGTCGGAGGCTTCTGGCGTCGTCGCCGTGGGTTTGTCCCAACACCAAAACACACTAAAAAGTGTTCTACATTACATCCAATTTAGAAACGAAGTTATTTCCCTCCGTCACAAACACTATAGATGTTTGGGATATTCAATAGGGACTTCGTACAGATTAAAAGGAAGGGGACAATCACACTAAAACGTGTCTAGTATACATCCGATTCAGAAAAAGTACTTAGAAAATCTTGATATTTGTGGAAACGGACGCAGTATTAGCTAGGGGAGGAGACTAGAAGCAGCAGGCTTTGACACTTACATGAGTGATGGCATGATGCAGACTTCCCAGCTAACTGCGTCGTCAGTCATCAAGGGGGTGCCAACCAAACATCTGAATCCCCTTCTTAGGGACAATCATTGGAAAATCTCAAGATGACATAACAATGTGCAAGGGTCTTTAAAACCTCAGATAGTCATCTGGTGTTAATCACCTTCAGGCCGTCATGTTCGGTGACCACTCACAATACTCGGGATGGCAGTAGAAAACTGAGAGCTCTACGATGGAATATTGTTCAAAGTAATCAAATGGTAAAGAGACCGAAGGATTACTTTGTGACTGAGATGCTAGTGCAACCACATTTTTTTTACTGTTTTGTTGAGTAACCTAGCTCTTCAAACATCATGTATGATGGCTTTATGTACTTTTCCCCGGCTTGAAAAAAAAGGCGTACAAATTCGTCTGGCTGAAGTCAATTGTGCAACTTTGACCGACGATTGTATGATTGTAGAAAAGACTATTCAGCAATTTATGCCGCCTTCTTTAAGCACGGGAAAAGCAAGGTTTTTCCTTCATGGCAGTATTAAAAACAGGCAGGAATGGGAAATATAAGTTTTTTTTGAACGATAAAATACTTACACGGTTCAAGGACTAAGAGAGAATAGAGACATTTTATATAGGAGAAAAACCTGCTGTACTTCTCTGTTATAATATTGTAGTTACATACTGGATCACACTACAAAATCAAAAAGCATGGCTAAGATATAAGTAACGTATACTCTAGTACCCAGGAACCTCTTAATAATAAATCATTAAGTTATTAAAACAGCACAATATATTCCATGACCATTTTTATTGCGGAGGGTTGCAGGTTAAATTTGCTTGCCCCAGAGGAAAAGAAAAAATCTATATTTCGCAAGCCCATGATATTCTATTGGCGGGGACATTATACAACTGCTATGCAGGCTTAATTATAGGATACATCACACACAAAATTAACATGAAACGGATACTATTATTACCTGAGGCATCGAATGAAATCTGAGGTTTATGATAACAAAAACCTACACAACTCAAGGTACTAACTACTAAGAGGATAATGTTCCAATATGCAAAAAAATGACATAATTCATCGCTATTAAATATGTTATTGCCATGCTTTTAAAGAAACACAAATGAAATCATATCCGAATTAAGTTAACTAGACCCATGATACTTTTAATACTTACTATGGTTTTAAAAACAAGCACCACCTTAATCTGTCCCATATTGCCCCCGCCATGCATTTTTTGGGGCGAGGGTGGAGGGTGAAATCGCTAGCTCCAACGGGGAGAACTGCATCTTGGCCACAACTTTGTTATAAATAGCTGCCATCTTTATACAGGCTTTAGACTCCATAACGAACATCTTAACCTTTGCATTACTCAGAAAACGGAATATCGTGGTGCAGCGGTAAAACAGTTTCGTAATTACAAGGTTGTGAATTGCTTTCAGTAAGGATAAACAATAGGAACAAAACTTATCAACCAAACACAAATACAATGATATGCATATCCAAACTTAACCTCCATTGCGCTATTAGGAATTCTAAAGTATGCAACGTATTCAAACACGTGTTGATCACTGCATTCCAAACAGCACATAGCACAGCTAGAAATCCAGGATCTTGTTAACCATCATAGTACTTCCAGTTGAGCAAGGTAACTTCAAAAACATAACTTTCAGTGATCATTAAATGAAAATGCCATTGGAAACGATGAACAATCAATTCGGTATTGTGTAGCAGCAACTATAGCAACACCAATCCCACAATCTCTCTGTAGAGCACTTCCTAGCAGCGGTGAAATAATTCAATGCCGAAGTCCAGACCTCCTAAATGCGTGGCAGGACTTGTTCGAAGTCGTCTGGTGCCACCCTTGCGATCCAATCGGCAAGGGTTGGGCTGACCTCAAATTGTTGACGAAGGCAAGCTCCCCCGTACATGCCTCCACAAGTTAACACCCAATCGTATCGTTGAGCGCCGCCGGTCGCCCCCCGTTGGCCCCATCACTCCCTCCACGGCGCGCCAATAAGCAACACTCGATAGGCATAGCATGAGGTTCCCGACGAGTACATGCAGGCATATAGCAGCCTTGGTTGTTCACGGCCGATTGGACAATCAGCAGGGTCAGCCGTCAATGAAGCGCTCATACTCCCCGCACGCGCGGCACTAGTACTTCCAGCCACCGATTGACTCGAGCGCACGGTTGCGAGAAGGCGGCTGTCGTAGTGAGAGGAGTCGGCGGCGCGACGGATTCAACGTGTTGGAAGACCGCGGAGGTGGCAGCGAGGTCTGGCGCTTGGAGCCGTGGGCATAGCGAGGCGGGAGAGCCAGGACCGGCGTCTGTACGTCGCGGGCGACGAGGTACAGAGACGAGGGAGAAGGGCGAGTCCGAACTCGCGGTGGGCGACGGTATGGTGATCAGAGGCCGAGGATTGAAGAGTACGAGGGGCCCCCGTCACCCTCCCCGACGGCGCCATCGGGGTGCTGAGGCGTCAGGGACGGGACGAGGACCGACTGAGAGGGCTGTGTTGTAGAGGCCTGTGGAGTAGACGAGCGCTTTCCCGGAGGGGCGGTGTAGGGGTAAGACACGAGAGGGAGGACCTCCGGGAAGGATGGCGTTGCAGGGATGGCGGGGAGAAGAAAAGGGCCGGCGGCGGGCAGCGGGATGATCGGGTGAATGAGGACAGTAGGGTCGGCCCCCAGCCGTCGGAGAAGAATGATGGGAGCGGCGGAGTGCTTGGCGAGGGACGAGGAGCGCCGATTTGCGAGCGCAGATAATGAGGACCGGACGGTGGGTTGGGGCGGGTGATGGGGTGGGAGGTTGGTGCGGCCGCAGGCTCGCGAGATCAGCAGCGTTGACACTGTCCAAGGTGGCTAGATCATAGGGTGATGACCCTCCGACCTGGTTTTTCGGCCGCAGAGGCTCTGCGCCGCGGCGTCGGACGGGTGCTCGCAGGAGACCCCGCCCGGCGGAAGTGGCAGACATTGGTGGATCGAGATCTGGTGAGGGCAGCGCAGGAGGAAGACCCCTGCCAATGATTTCTTCTTTTTTTTAACCAAAAAAAAAGGAAGGATCCAAGAGAATCCCCAGATTTTGCCAAAAAACTGGGCCTACTCCTCGGTACGACACTTTGCATGGCAGAGTGATCTTTCGAAAACTTTTTTTTTGGATTTTAGTTAGCCTGTTCTCTTGCTACCTATGTAAGAAATATAAGAGTTCAGATCACTATGAAGATATTTACAGCCTGGATTACAGCAAATCTGACCTTTCATACAAACGTCCCTTTGAACAAGTCTCCGGATTGCATCGAACAAGGACAGCTGACTCACCCCCGACTTCACTGCCGACAAATAATCGTTTCTAACACCGGATACTCAGTTAGAAAACCAAATAATTACTACTTTACATGCAACGTAACCACTACAATCTATAAGCGGTTTTTTGTCGGCTCCGTCGTGGCCTATGTCCGCAGCCGGCTACATCTCTCGGAGTGTTGGTCTCCGGCCTCGCCGGAGACTGGCCGGTCCTGGTAGAAGTAGCCATAGGACATGGGACCCGAATCACGGGAATCCCACAAGGTCGCCGTTCCTCGTTTTCCAATGACCCTACTATTCAATTTGAGGACGTATGAACGGGAACCACCCCTGATCCGGCTTGAAGCATCGGAACCCCTCCGCCGTGAGGATCGATTGATGGTATACATCCTGTGAGCCGGAAGGCCGGCGACATCCACCAAGACCCGCGGCTGCGACGCTCCCCGGACTGGTGCCAAACATGTGACGGCCACCGAAGCAATGCGAATCGACTAGCTAACGTCCCACACCGCCGCGAGGGCTTGTCCCGTTTCCTGAGCAACGCTGCCTCGAATGGGGGCACGCCGCAAATGTTTACAGCGGGAAGGAGCCCATGCGTTTCACATCTGACGACCGGTTACTGATGCAAAACGGCAGGGGCCCTCTGCGCGTCTATGCACCACGCGTTCCCCCCTACTCGGCAAGCCCCAAAAAGCCGCACTGACTACAGTGAGGCAGCCGGCCGACACACCGTACGGCGGGGATGCATGCGCATTGCGGCCGGATTCTGCAATCGATTCCAGAGACAAAAAGCAGCCAAAAACAGTGCCGCCGCGCCTTCTGGCGCCATTCCTTCCTTGATATATGACGGGCCTTTTTGCCCTAGAAAAAATAAGAGAAAACTTTTGGGATGATCAAACGCGTCGCTGTTTCTAGACGCGGCAACACCCTCGGCGCTCCCCCGGGAGAAGTTTTGCCCTCCGGTGGAGCGATTAAACAGGGGGATAACTTCCCTCAAATAGGGTGAAAATCGACAGCCATCGACTCACCAACGTTTCTATCACTCGCCCCTGGGTCGCGGTGAACCCAAACTTCATCCACACTCTAAAACCCCAGCACATTCCTCTAAACCCTAGTTGTAATATATGTTATTCCATCTGTCTGTCCCCAAAACAACCTCAGATTGGTATGGTGAGTGCTAGTAGGGTTGATTACATCTTTAGGTGATGCTAGTTGGGCTTTTCCTATGCGTCGGAAGATTTATGTTCAGATACTTAATCATATTTCTATACCCCCTCTGATCTTTTCTTGAACATGAACATGATGGTGAGTAGTTACTTTTGTTTTTTCCGAGGACAGGGAGAAGTCTGTTAGTTTTTCTTCTCTTAAGTAATTATGTGAAGTTGACCTGACGTGATATGCTGTTCACTCTTTTTGATGTCATGTATGTTGTTTCTTAGTTAGTGTGTAATTGTGAAAATCAGAGAATACATGACACTTTACCATACTGGCCTTACCTAAGGAAGGTCATTGGGAGTACCAGAGTACTCCTCCGTAAACTAATATAAGAGGCATTTTAGATTACTATTTAGTGATCTAAATGCTCTATATTAACACTCTTATAGTAGTTTACAAGAGGGCCAGTAATAAGTAGATGAGGGTTGCGAGAGGGACAGTGATAGAAGCTCTTAAAACCTGGTGATGGGTATCCGTAGGGGTGATTTGGATCCATATGTTATACTATGGTTAGCTATTTATTCCTGTTAATTCTTCTTTCATAGTTACGGATTGCTTGCGACCGAGGTTTATCTAGAGGGCTATTGTTCATTAAGAAGAGCACCCCTAGCACCGCGTCCACCCACATATCAAATTAGCAAGTTATCGGTATGTGAACGCGAATCAACACCTAAACTGAGAATTTGGGGCACTACGACGAGAATTCCGATTGTTTGTCCGCGGAACGCTTTGTTAATGCAGAGAGCCTTTCGATTGCCTTTTTGCAATGAAAAAGGAACCTTGGAACCACCTGGTTTTTTGGG